>CM017560.1:47439963-48059129 GCA_007844125.1 Sinonovacula constricta | reverse complement strand
CTTGGTTCTAATTGTGCATTTCTTTTTCTCCCTTAAGTTATATAACACAATTATTTAGCCTTTACAAATGCCTACTTACTTAAATTTGCCGGTCTCCAGAGATATTTTCAAATATATTTCTTAAAATCTTAAGTTATACGTAAACCCTGACATATGTTTAAATTGGTCTCGAAGGATAACATTTTGCACAAATACAATCATTCACTTCTACGCCAAACATATTTAAAGTTGAATAGCAAATCATTTAAGGAAGTTTTTAACTGCCAAATTTAACAACTTTTTACATTCTTTTTTCGGCAATTTGCGCTAACGTAGACATTCTCACTCCCACTCCTGTCGCAAAGAACCAGACTTGACCACCTAACCATACAGCCAGTCTCTGTCAGTTCAGCTTGGTTCATTCCGGTGATTAGCGGAAGCACACACGTGGTAAAATAATAATGTTACTTTCCTTTACTTTTCCCCCTTAGAAACGCACGTCTGAAGTGACTTTCAGTTTTGTTGTGTTATAAATGTATTGGATGTTAATTTGATATAAAACTTCTGTTGCCGTCATCTGATTTCGACCCTGAATATAATTATTTGCAATTCACCAACGAGGCATTTGCATGAAGGGGGAAAGGTTTCGTTTAACCTCTAAAGAAGATAAGTGTTATATTATAAAAAAGTGAACACGCTTATCGAAGAATCGCATCTTCCCAGATGACAGCAGCTAAAAAGTGTATCAAAGTATTAAGGATAAATACAAATTCATTCTGTCCATGTAGTCGACAATATTTTATTGTTTAAATGTCAAATGTTGGACGTGTTAATTAACATTGACATTATTGTTAATATCCATTTCTCTTCATGCAAAGATGATATTTAAATAAAAGGACAACAATACCATTGTATAATAGGAAAGGAAGTGTCCGAAGTTATAACTCGTTTTTATATTTTGTACATTTAAAAAGGTCACCCAGTTTAAATTCAAGTCAAATGCGGACTCAGTTCAGGCGTCGTGTTTTATTCATTTCAGTGTTGTTTTATTCATTTTAGTTTTTCTTGTATTTTTTATTTCTTTATACAATTTTAATTTAACGCATTTTGCAAATATCAGGTATGTCTAAGCTAAATTTTTAAGAATTAAAATGTGGTAAATGAGTGAGAAATGCATTGTCTTAAAACAGCACGTAGTATGTTAAATGTATTGTTGTATAAGAATAGTGAACACAATCTTTTCTAATCACAACTTATTTTTATGGT
The DNA here is from genome assembly GCA_007844125.1 of Sinonovacula constricta. Lineage (NCBI taxonomy): Eukaryota > Metazoa > Mollusca > Bivalvia > Cardiida > Solecurtidae > Sinonovacula > Sinonovacula constricta. The sequence continues at coordinate 48,057,884 of CM017560.1, read as the reverse complement.
CTCTTGATTAAAATAAATAACTCATATTTTTCTTAAGGTTAACATTGCGTTGCGCAACTTTTCTGTAAGTGGTAACTAAACCTGGATCACACTATCAGACTCCCCTTTAAATACTTACAGGTGCTGTATATCAATTGCGTAGAGCTTCCAAAGTCTCTTCAAGATTGAATGGAATGGATAATGGAAAGTCAGGACAGTAGTAAATACATTTTAATCGCAACTGTACAATCAATTATTTCAAAGCTTTATCTGAAACCTCATCGATTAGAGAATTTGGCAACTTGTCTGCCAAATTATAATGGGCAGTGGCAATAATAATAAATTAAACCATATAGATTAACATGACAGAATTTGCTTTATCACATTAGATAATCTCAGAACACACAGCAGATAAAATAAACTCTGAATATAGATGCTGTAAAGATGTTTTGAGGAAGGCATTGCATGGCGTCTTTCATTGTCTTAAAGTCCCCTATTTAGTTATGCCGTTAGATTTCAAACAGTTTAGTTCATTGGTGTGCTTAAAGAAGGATGATATTGTCTTGGTTTGCTTTAATAATAGGCGTTATTGTATTTATCATTCATACGTTAAGCGTTAATGGAAGATTGAAAAAAAAACACCCAGATTTAGACTGTCACACTGGATGGCGGTCGTACGCTAGGCAGAAAATATTCACTGACGCAAGATATTGCACGAATAATTTAAGACGAAGGCTTAGCGCATTGGAACGGTCATTCAACAAAAGTACCAACTGTAGAAATTAAACCGATTTCTTCAGTCCCGGCTGCCCCCTTCTGAAAGGCCTTGTCCACAAAGCAGTGTACAACAGCATGTACTACGCCAAAGATAAAACGGAAGCATGTTCAGCCATTTAAATGATCAATTTGCAATAAGACCAACAGCGCTATTTAACCAAAGTTTATTCAAAAAGTTTATTTAAAGTCTCATTTTTCATGTGTTTTCGAAGAATGCATTCAGTGAAAAGGCATTTCTTTCGTGACAATCAATCAATTAAGGCGGGTCATAACCATTCTCCTTTCATTAGACGTACCCAATTTGTCGTGGGGGTGGTAATCAGATATGACGCGGTCTCCCTGCTGTATTATATTTACGGAAACTATAATTGTTCCCGATGTCAATAAATATTTGAGCCGATTCAGGAAGCAAGGTTCTATTAATTTAATTGCATTATATTATAATGTTTCCTATTGGTCTCACATATCTCACGTATTGCCTATGTAGTCGTTTGAATACTTTAACGAATCAAAACATGCCTTGTAAAACAGTTATAATATAACCATATTTTTATAAATAGGATGTCGTATTATACATCTTTCAAATTTCCTTAGCTTTAGCAATATTAGGATTTTGCCATTCATTAAGTCGCCAGAGTATCAATTTTACTTCTCTCATTGAACTGCTTAACCAACAAACAATACAATGATTAGCTTTCTCAGCCGAACTCTTATGTCTGTGATTAAACAGTCATTTAAAGGATATTTTCATTCTGCAATTATATTGTACAGGTTTAAGACAACACATCTGGGAAAGTATTTAGCTCGACCGTAAACGTTAATTTTACACGCTGGATATATATTCTCAGACTTAGGTCTACAAATTAAGAGCCGAACAATGACAGTAATGCAATCATTGTAAAATAATATTTTGACAAAACACCGCTGGAGACCAAGCCTATTCTCCTCTGGGATGCACATTCTTCACACAATAAAAAATGGGCATATAAACTTGTCCATTATTCCACCATCTTGTTTCAACATTTGTTTTGTAAAGTGTATCTACTTTGATTAAAATAGGTTAATCATGTAAAATATTAGTTAAACTGTATTCGTAAAAGAAAAGTGATTTTGACTACAACAGAGGAGCATTATCATAAATTTATGAGTGCTGCTCCCAGTTCAAACGCAAATTTGCAATGTAAACTATGGACAAAAGACGTACAAATGCACGTTCCTTCATGAAAATATAATTAACTGCTACTTCTTTTACCCGAGATGACGCAATTTATACTCTTATCTTAAACGGATGTTATTTCCTTAATTATCTAGTGGTCTTTGTTGTTTATAGGTAACAGATCATAATGTACAAAAAGTCCTGTGTTAAGGTCAATGTGTATACTGTTTCGAACCTGACTATTAGGATTTTGCCCGAGGTCGCAGTTAAGTGTCAAATAACAATAGCCTAATCTTCAAGATGATTTGTTACTTTATTTTTATGCTAAATACTCAACGAATTTTCACAAAAGCAACATAACATTGGTTATTTAGCATGTTTAACCTTCATTAATTATATAACCAATCTGCTAATTAGCAACAATAATTGTAGAAATATAATGCAGAGGTTTTATTGTCAATTTGCTATGCCAGTGCGCATGAAAACAAAGCCGGGTCAGTATCACATTTCTCACACGAGACCAGCGATTGGCTTACCAAAACGAAAACTCGTCATGTATAACGGAACCGTAAAATTTACGTTTTGTCACAGCTGTCTATTTAAATCAACTTGTAGCTCAAAGATGTTGTATGCAAAAAACATGATTATTGAATCTGTTTTAGTAAAAAAGGAATATGGGATGGCGACACTACCAACCCTGATGCAACGTTACCCGTAAGGCCTTTTAGTTTGGCCAACATGCTTATTCCATCATCATAATAAAACAATTGGACACATGTGGCCTAGCGGATGAATCACCTACAAATTCGACTCTCGGGTCTTTGTACAGAACATATAAAGTACTAAACAAATTTCATAATATTTAATTTGTGAAACGCAACCAGCATAAATACAGATTTGCTCTGAAAGTTAGACAAACACTCATTAATGAATAAAACATATTTTAATTTACATGACTTTCTTAATTACAAACGCAATTCAAGACACACATTACATTATGTCAGTTGATAGAAAAAAAAAAAACTATGACAAAAAAATAATTGAATTAAAACTTTGAACTCGATATGCATGTTTTGTGATTCATAAAGATGTGGTCTCGATGCGATACCGCATCTGATTTGAAATTGCATTTGCCTCATAAACAACAAATACATTTGCAAATGAATATCCATCTCGAAATTAATTACTTTATACCATTTCATTGTTCAGTTCATATTTCGCGAAAATGGTTCCTGTTTCTTGAAAAGATGTAAATTGTCTACGCACTAAGATAAGATGTCACAGAAAATCATTTGCAATACTTTCTCTAAAGAAAACACCCAATTTAAATATACACCACATGTCCACAACTCCAGCTCAAAAATAGATAAGATGTTTTGAAATTAACAAGTTCATCAGCATGTGTGTTTATCAATAGATAACTTGTTTGCGTATAAACTTTACTTTCTAATCATATAAAAAATTGTGTCACAAAACTTGATAAAGCTTAAGCTTGAGACTCCAATCCGCTCATGTTCAGTACAAAGTTTAAATTTTGTATCAGGGTTGACATTTCCGGTTACAAATAGTTGTCTGAGTTAAGTAATAGTCATATGATCGCGCATTAGAGCGTTTTAAATGAAAACTTATCAGTTGGCAAGATTGTCAACATTGGTTAGTTGCTATCTGGGATGATGTTGATGGCTAAGATGTTGACGAGTATTCAAACAAGACAGAGTGAATATACTGTCGACCGTACTTCGTAAAGATAAATGTATAAGCAAACATATAACATAAGAGACGGAATAGTACTACATTGTAGTAGATCCGGAAGTTGCTTTTGTTAAATGAAGTTTTTGTGTGTAAATAGTGTCTTCGTTTACTCTGATTACCTGAAGACTGTAAATCATGATCGGTCACTGCAACTGAGAAATTGTATGTTGTCCTTTCATTACATTCAAAGGGTACTATCAGGTACATGTAACAGTCTTAAGGGATAATCTGAATAGTTTATTTTCATAGATACTCGTCAATTTGGCGTTGTAAAGTATAATGAAATACAATGATAAATTCTATGATATGTTATGCGTATGGAACGCTCGATTCACAAGCGTAGACTTATTCGTATTAAAATGTGTTAAAATGTAAATAAATAATTCTGGACATACTGGCACTAACAGTCGTTAAAAAGTTCATATCAAAATGTATCGCTTTTGGTGTACAAGCGAGTAGGTACCAACACAATATCGTTGACAGTTTAGCGTAGTGTGGATAAACAAAATGTTTGTTAATCAGTATGTTGATATGTTCGAAGTTACAAAGCAGAGACAAAACTATACATTGCACGTGAAACAAATAAACGATTCAAGAAAGAATATCGGCATTTATTTAATTGCTATGCCATAATTTGTTACTTCTCCAGAAAACCAAAGCTATAGGGCACGAGGGAAAATCTGTCACAACCTTTCTGAAAGAATTCGACATATTTTCTGAAGATGGCTTAGATGTTTACTATGTCATCACACTTAAGTGCTGGTTTATTGACGACGAAATAATATCGGTAAGAAAATGGTTAAGACGTATTACTTTGAGCAACGATTTATACTTGATTGTGTTAATAGTTCCTACCCGCTTCATATAGTTGAAAATATTTCGTTCGACCACATAAAGGAAATATTTTGTTATGACACGAAAAAACAAAAATCACTGAAATACATTGAATGAGATGATAAGCAACATTAATAAAGTGAAAAAGTGAAAAACTGGCAATGTTGTGACTGACAGGGTTGTTAGATATTTTAATAAAAATACATGTTTTCTGGATAGGATTAATAGCGCGAATGAAAAATGTCAGCAAGAGTATGCAAACAGCATTATCACACGCAGAAGCATCAATATAAAAATTGTTTTATCTTTCGGGAAATTGTTTATTTTGATATTTCTGTATTGTACAAAAACAAATTGTATGTTAGTTGTTGTTACGAATATGAAGTAACTTATAAGGTCTAACATAAAGCCATAGCAGTTCAAATTCAATATTATAAAGATTTTTTTTAAGTAAACTCACATGTGAATGATTGTGTATCATTGGGAGAATGTGGCAGACTACCATCATGCATTGAATATCATATAAAATGTATTAAGTATTGGTACAAACGTTTATACATGTAAGAAGATAGATATCCGAAAAATGCTATTTAATGTTAAAGCAACAAAATAATCTAGGAAGAAACAACTTGGCATGGTCTATTAGGAACTTATTATATAGATGTGGCTTTGGAAATGTCTGGTTAAGCCAAACATTTGGTGACTTAGATAATTTTTAAGTTGCTTTAAACATTGTTAATTTAAAGATTGTTAATTTCAATATCGGTGCCAACAAATCTATATACTTATATAAAGTGTATTTAAGATAAGAATATAGAAGATATTTTTAAATATATTCAATATACACAAGAAAAAAACATTTCTTATTAACCTGGTATAATGGCAGATATGATTTTAAAGACTTTTTTTCTGATGAATTGTCCAAAAGATAATTTAAAATCTATAGCAATTTATGTTCTTGCCTTAAGGAAGTATGAGACAAATTTATCATATATTTTGTTTTTCACACGAGAAATTGTAAACTGAAAATAAGAAACAGCAGCATAAACGTACGTACAAATTTGTATTTTTAAGTGTAACAATTCTGTAACTTCTTATAGTACTTAAACACACTTATTCTTATAAGTTAAAAGCGAATTAGTAGCATTGATTCTTTAATATTTGTTATTACACTAGTAAATCATGATCTAACTTATGATGAATCGACACAACTATGTATTCATTATCGTTTATTATTCACTTCGTATTCTGGGCTGGGTGCCTATATTTGCAAGAAAAATGTTGAGTTAAGTTGAGTTTAATAAGACTAAATTAGTTTTATATTACTTTCTCGATGATATATATTGTATAAACATTCAATCTCAATACTTTGCTACAAGTAATTTTTATGGGAAGGAATATATTCAATGAAACAAAAATACTTTTAAGGGAATATCACAAGATACAAGAAAATCAAGAACATTGAGAAGCAAGAAGCTTTCAGCCACCATAGCATTATTCGATGCTTTCAATGGAACATCTTACTGTCGATAACTTGATTTACCCCTGGAAATATATTAAGCAAGCACATATACTTGAGACGTCATTAAAACATTAATAATAAGTCAGCTCTCTTTCTCTCTCCCTCTCTCTTCTCCCTCGCGTTAATTTGCTCATTTGCTTGAAAATTATTTTTTACTTCAAAACAAAAACTTAAAAATATGTTCGCAAAACTATCCAAATTTCTATAAGAATCAATAAGTAAACTGAGTAAGATAACGAAGTTTTTTTTATATTTATGTTTTATGTAACTTTATTCGACTGCAAAGCAGTAGATCTAACCCGTCGCCAGTTAACCTGCCCATGTGAGCCACTCCTCTTGTCAAATTACAGTTTATTACCACCATTCAGATAATCAACGTTGTTGCTTAGCTTCAGTCCAAAAAACAATGACACCAAATTATCTTAATGCGTTTGCACTTAAACAATTATTTTCATTTTAACATTGTGAGAAATTATTTAAACAGTCTGGCAGATCGTTTTAAGGTATACGAGACTTTAAAATCAGCAGGGATTGTATCTAATTCATTAAAACTGCAAAAACATCACAAAAGCCGAAGTGAAATTAAACCAGAAAACATTAAGAAAGACAAAACATGAATAATATTAATCGATTTAGGAAAGACTTAAATGTTTTGATTTTTCGATCATCTGTCTGGTATTAGTTTAAGATAACATTGTTTAAGATCTTAAATCTTGAATGATTTAGTATATAAGAAAATATATAATCCAAATTGGGTTATTTATTTAATGACAACTAAAAGGACTATATATTATTCATGTTTTGAATTAGTTTCATCCAGTTACCTGTTCTTCCGACCTTATTATACTAGAACATGTTTTGGACAGGACATACAACACTGAATAAACGTAGTCTGAACTTGTTAAAAAGCCTATGATCATTATATTAAATTGTCATACCTGACATTCTTTTTCTATGAAAGTTTAGAAAGGAGTGTAATTAAACGGATCATACCTCGGACCACTGATCAGACTGTCGCAGGTTGGAATCTAATTTCTGTTTGTTTTTGTATCATAATTCAATTCATTTGTCATAATTCTAAAATGTATAGGTAAAATATTCAAAACCATACTATCAGTGGTAGGCAGTATTTTAATCCAAAGCAGTTTCAAACTGTCTAGGCTTTATATCAACATCAAGTCATAATTCGCTAGAATTCAGCAAAATTAAATATAACAAATATCAGACATACAAAGTAAGGAAGAAAAAAAGACAAAAATGTAATAAAACCTGAAAGTAAAAAATGCATGGATTTTGTATTATTCGAACATAGGACATATATATGCTGACTGCTCAGTGCTCTACTGACTGTTGCACTGTGTCTCGGTCCAAACTTGATTACTGTTGTTTTGTTTTATCTTAAATTGCGATCGTAACAATATTTACATTCGAATTTTAACACTACATGTACCTACATTACGGATATTATTGAATAGTTTCAACGAGGTACGGTTTAATTTTAGTCAGGTCTAAATTATCGTGTAACAAACAAGCGCAACATACAAGTCGATAAAGAAGTAAGTAACATTTTAAAAGTTGCTACATTGAAACGAGTACATGCCAGTCATTATGATGCCGTATGTAATAGACACAAAGAACGTGATCCTGTCATGTATTATGCATACAGCAATATAGGTTTGTCAATTGTGTCAGAATCTTTGTGTTGTGCGGGCAATCAGGATATTAGATTTCGTTGCAAATGTGAGACAATTTAAAAACAAAGTTCAAGCTATTTCCACAAAAACCTCATAATATTACCATAAAATGGCAGTTTTATAGGTAATTCCATTTGAATAAGCACCATGCCCTTTTCTCATATAGAAGTAGTTAGATACAGTTTCTCTATTTACATCCCCTTAGCAATCAGTAAAATGCTAAATATATACTTTTTATCTCAGTCACAAAACCTAGTTTAAGCGCAATACGATGATAACTTAAGCGAAGAAAAGGAATTAACTATATTCGCCACACACAACAAATTACTCGATACAATGGAATTTATATTGTACTTGTACGAAAAATATTATTTCGTCATAGATAAACAATGTTTTAACAAATGCGTTTCTTGTAACAAGTGCATCGCTTTTATTGTTGGAGATGCTTATTTTTAAAAAAAAAAAAGCATAATAGACTCAGCATGTACAGCATACAGAGTACTGAAAAGAGCATTCAACAATATTTAGAAATGCATTTTAAGAGTCTTGACAAAAGTAGTATACATATTTTCCCTTCAGATAGAAAACTCGTTCCACATTCTGCCTCAGGTATGTTTCAAAAACCAAACAATATGTGATACAAGAAAGCTAAGAAAGCATTGATGCAAAGAATCAAAGGTCGCATTCAAGTTCCTTTCCAACAATGGAACATTTTTGCTTAACAACAAACCGACCAAGAAACAGCAAAACCTTTTGTAGTTAAACAAGAGACCGTCAAAGACGGGTGATGCTCTCCGAATGGGTATTTTGTCACAAAAACGGTTTGGTGTAGAACTATGAAGGTGAATTTTGTGAATGGAGTAGTGCTATGAACTTAAAAAAACCTGTACCTATGAAGGTTGAAGGGAATGGATTTTTCAACCACTGAGTTAACTTGGGGAACAATGGAACTGATCATACTAACAACGGCAAAGAATTCAGGAAATACAATTCATTGTGTATAGTATTTAATAAGACTTAATCTAACTATAAATAACAAAGGTATTGACCGGACTCGATTTTGCTTCCAGGTCATGCTGTGTCCTTGACCTTCAAGGTAGCGACCCGAATTTTTATCAGCATACATAAAAATGTATAGTCAAATTTTTATGTCTTAAGATTAAATGCAATAATGAATTGTCCAAAGACAAACAACATAATACAGCTTAAAAGTCCATCGTCGTAACAGTTTATTTTAAATTAAACAAATCATACATACATGTACACATAAAAAAGATTAAACAATTTCAAGTGACAGGTAATGACTTAGCAACATTTTAATATACTTCTTCATTTCTGATATCCACCGAAATTCAATTACAAAATGGAATCGGTTTAACAATGTGTCCTGATTATCTGTTTTGTCTATATGATACCTACGAGATGACAAATTTCACAAACGATTAACACAGTTTCAAAATTAGGTTGGTATGTGTTTGTTATATGGTAGGTGTTTGTTTTGCGAGTACATATACATACAGGTATTACTATATACAAAAATGTCTGACAATTTACTGTTGAAAAAAATGGCCGTTTAGAGCGGACCAATCACTTTACCACGAACTTGGACTTATTTAATTTGTTATTTACCCAAATTTAGCTGTTTGTGTCGTTGTGATATGATGAAATGACTCAAAGTAAGAAATATATGTAATACATTCTTTGAACGAACGTGTTTTGTATCGTGTATCATGTTTATCTTGAACAATTATATTAAATTTGCACTTACATTGCTTTTAAATTACGCGATGACCTGACAGGTCATTCTGTTTCCGATTGGCTTTTATTTTAGTAAGTGTTATGAATAGTCGCTTTGTTTTTGTCACTTTTATATTTTCCTTGTATTTGTCTAGAGGTAGTTCAGATTTGGATATCTGTGGTAATGCTCCTAGGACCTTTTGTTATTTCCCTTTTGATGTAATGCTACTGCCTTTAATTCTTCTACTTTAATATTAAGATTTGGAATAGGAATATATGGCAAAGTCCTATGACCATTGCAACATGTATCAAAATTTAAAAAGGCACAATACAGATATATTCACATGCAAAACAAATGTAAAGGTAAGAACAAATCTGTGGTGAGTCATTTAACAAAAGGAGCCAACCCGACAGTTTCTGCATTGGAAAGCAACTTTTAATAACTATTGCAAAGATGTGAATACTGTTTACGTATAAGATGCAATTCATGCATAAGGATGGTAATAACAAGTCTTATTAGGCCGCGCATGTTATTAACTCGGCAAAAATATGTCGTATAATCTGGGGATGTCTTTTCCCCATTGCAAACTAGCAGCTACCCACAGTCGCCATTGTAACCTGCATAGTGAACCAAGCCATTCGTCACAATGTATTGTCTCCATTCAGACAATCAGCATTTGTTCTTAGATTTAGTGAGTCGACAGTGACTCCATAAAAGTGCTAACTAGTACTTAAGCAATATCCTTTATTTTACATATAAAAGATCCTAATAAAAGGGTCTGAAAGTCTGATTAAAGGTCTATAATGTTTATAACATCAATGATTCTAAGAGATTGTATTTAAATCTTAAATTTAGCATACGTCTGCAACGAATATACACAAAAAGACAGAGACGAAAGTTAGCCTCTATATATTAATGTAAACAATTTATTCCAACAAATTGTCGGTTTTCATGACTACTATATATCAGATAATATTGCAAGGTCGTCATATAATCTCCTTTTGTATTAGATTTTATGACTATAACTACTTTGTTTCCTTTTTATTAAAGATTTTTTACAAATCCACTACTATTCTTGTGGATTTCGGCAGGCCGGAACTCAGTCGGCGCAAGCGTGGTACTGTCAGTGCAAGATCGTTTGTAATAAAATACTAACCTATTTAGTCGTTTTTATTAAAATACTTACTTATTTAGGAGACTGTTCCGCTAATGTTATGTCATAACATGTGACATCTTTCGGTTTATATTTACTTGAGTACATTACATTATGTTTGACGTTTAAGACGAGCATTTCTACGATGCGCAGATAGTGATTAAGATAAATGCTGCCGGCACAGATCCGTACGTGTACAAAAATGGTTTACTAAAGGCTAATACAAAACAACTACACTATACGAGGGATGTTCCGTATATAATGAGACTGTCCTCGTATATTTTTATTCTGACGTGAAATATATCATAATCATTTAGTATCATTTATAAATATAACTTATCCTTGATCAGAATACCGGCATTGGTAGAAAAAGATAATGTGACATAGAAATTATGATCATTTCCAAAAACCATAGAAACGCGTTATCGCCCCCGTTCATGCCGCCTTATAAAGACGTACATTATAATATACAGAACTTATTTTTTGCAATTACAGAAACAGAAAAGAAGCATTTTATTATGAATTTTGTTTCTTCCAAAATTAAAGTATTGAAATAAATAAAGTGTGGTAACACACTGTTACATTGTTACATAGGTGTGATAACCGTTTGGCAATGTGTCGTTATTATAAGTTTATGTATTTTTCATGAAATAACGAGAAATTAATATACAGAAAACGAACACGTAATAAGAAAATAAGAAAAGTTCCTATTAGAATTACTACAGATATTTAAATCTAAACAAATTCTAGACAAAACAAAACAGGGTAACGTAAGCATTGTATGTTCGGAAATCCGTTTACTTCATCAAATTTACTTCTTCTTTGAAATTATATTAACCGTTTTATAATTAAAAAGGTGTTCAGTTGTTTATGGTTTTTTTACTAATATAAACCGTTATATGTGTTCTTTTAGTACAATTTAACCATTTCATTTTCATGTTTGTATAAAACTTAATTATTTACTGATACTGAATTTATGTTAAACATTCTTTTAAGTTGCTGGTGCTACTTTATATGGGCATGAATATTGATTTGGATATTCGTAATAAAGAACAGAAAGTAGACGACTCGATCCTTTCATGCAAGAGGGTAGGTCCCTCAGCATAAAATTCGCACCGTTTCTTTAATCGATCTTTACCGTAAGATTAAAAAATCGGTTTAATTATCCATTTTAATTAGTACCACTGCATTTTGAGGTGTGTGTGTGTGGGGGGGGGGCTATTAACTGTAACGTGACAGCAGGCATGGTCTAACAAGACTTGTTTAAAGTGTGACTGTCTACGCTGTGAATGTAGTTACAAACACGATGAAAATATAATCTTATTGCCGTCATACTCATCGGATTGTTAGCGATTTCGTTCTTCAGAAAACATATTGTCTTTGTTAAACATACATTGGAGGCTAGTTGATGCTTGCATCAATGCTTTTGATTGTACTTCCATTATCTTGCACAACAAACACATGAAGTTGTATTTGTGTCAAGTTCAAAAACAAACGACCAAAATTAATATTACCTTAAATGAAATAAACAAACGAGCAAGAAGAGAATGTCATAAACTAGAAATGTAATAAATTGTTTATTAACCTCTCGAAAATTCCAGTAAATAGTAAGAAGTCTCCAGAGATACTTATATTCATCGTGAAAGACAAAAAATATATCATTTACATTATATAAGTAATTTGTTAATTATTAAACAATTAAAAATGTTTAAACAGCAAATGTTAATCAGAAGGACAGCGTATTTCGTGTAACAAATTCTCATACATATCAAAAGTGATTTGTGTTTTCTTCAATTGACCGACATTGTTTTATTGTTTTCATGACTTACCCGAAATTGTGTTTACATATACTAGATATTTAATTAGTCATTAGGTCTGTTTCTATGGTTTCAAAACTTAAGGTTGGTATAATGTTAATGTCAAGCTTAAGCCAACACTACTTTCTGTCAGATATTTTAACAATACGTTGGATCAAGGTTAATTAAGTTTATTAAGTATTTTATCGACTATATTCCAAATTTTTGAAGTACTTCTTAACACCTAAAGATATCAATTTTTATAAAGAGTGTACTGTAGACCTGTTTGTATAAGCTGACCTTTCTTGGTCTATATCATTTACAACTTTTAAAGCATGTTAATTATCTTGATATTTCACCATACCATAGTATTGCACTTTACACAAAACCTCATTTACCTTGGTCTAATGGATGATTGTACAAGGACTTGTAGAATGAAAAAGGAGTTCATACGAGTTCGATTCCTGCATAGAATTATTCAGTAATCAAAAACAAATGTAAAAAAAGAGTAATAAGGTATTACTAAGATGGTTTGTTTTTTTAATATTGTTAATAAAAACTATATTATATAAATATGCTTCAATTTTAAATATAAATTATGAATAAATATGACGAACACATGTTTGAAAGTTATAATATAATATGATATTTCGAATACTGTCGATGATATCCGCTTATTATAAGATGAGATTAATAATCCACCAACGTGATCTAGAAAAATGGTTTTTGATAGAAAAAGTAAGTATGATCGTCTTAAAATTTAACAGTTTAAAATAAGAAAGAATTCGGGTTGGGGTTCGAACCTGCAAACCATTACGAAAAGATATTCCTAGCCACTGGACCCAAACTATCGATTCTAGTTCTCCTTTATTTCTTAACAAAACAAATCTGATTTTTATTTCGTAGCTTTACTTGGTTTACCTATTTATGTACACCCGTGTTTGTGTTACAACGGTTTAAATCATCGGATTTAATATAACAGATCAATACATACAATATCATTAGGAGATGTGGTATAAATAGTAATAAGTCAATTGTATCGCATTCTTGTTCAATCCAGATATTTGTTTACCATGTTTGATGTTCAACTTATAGTACTTACATGTACTAGAACAAACCGAGTATTGGTTAACGGTTAATTGAAAAAAAAAGTGTGTTGACGATGAATAATACATACATACATCTGGTACAAATAACGTTTCAGATACAAATATAATGTCTGTTTTTCTAAACTTGTTAAAAAAGTCATTAAAAATCATAAAAATTATAAAATCCTTTAGTACTGGGGAATCATACATGATTTTAAATTACTTAGGTCGAATTTCGAAATGTTCCGGTCAATTACGAAAGCATTTGTATAATCCCGCGATCCGCATTTATTTTCTTCCGAGACCCTTAATTCGTAAATAACAATTGCAGACGAAGGAAGCCCGACTCGAAAGGAAGGAAGACTAGCTGTTTCTTATTCGGAAAGAAAAAGTTAAAAAGCTCATAAGATAGAACAGCACAAATCTAGAAATTACCTCGGGTCGTAAAACACCGATTCGGCGTGTTTAACGGAAATGCGCGATGAAATTATCGGCTATGATCGACTATTGCGACTTAACTAAAAGTAAGTTTTTTTGTAATATAAATTTCTCTTGGTTACTGAGAAGAATAAACCTTATACTTTACTTGTTTTGGGGCATTTAAACATTTGCACTACAAGATCCTATAGGCTATTATACAGTACTTGGCCATATAAAAAGATCCATACCGAAGGCATATATGACTTAATACAATACAGTCGTAACATTTAGGGGAGTAGGTCTGTTTGTGAAACACAAATGTCTGTTTCAATCAGGCAAATAGAAAGTAGACAAAACACATTTATGCGTGACATTAAATAGAAAAAAATGAAACTTCTACCAGCTTGTATTTAAAGTCAAGCTATTTTTATGACTATTGTTTACTACAATTTTGAAAAAAAACACACTCTGCGTTTGTAATTTACAACTGACGATCTAAGAAGACCGCACCTGAGCATAAAAGCCCACTTTTGAAAGTTTCATAAAGAAAGTGTCCTTTTATTACCCTGCGTGTACTTGGTTTATAAAGTAGAAGTCATCAGAGTAAAAAGAAAAAAATACTGAAGGCATATTATATTTTAAATGTCATTTTCTAGTAACATATTACTTGTTAGAGAACGGTTTTATTAAAGCAAACAAGAATTTCATGGATAAATATTATAAAAATATTGTCAATTTAGAATGTCACTTTTCTACATTTTCTATGAAGCCATGTTTAATCTTAAAGCTGTTTAATGATTTTGTGAAAACTAATCCATAATAGATGAACATCTGTGTATTCTGTTTTATGTGATACAATCATACTATTTTGGTTTAGCTTTTATGCAAGTTAAGATCAGCATTACATTTACATTGTGTATGAAGTCAAAGGAAGATATTCTTAAATTCATGTATTCCGAATATTTCTAATATTCTTAACCTTCTATCGCATTTATGACAAACATTTATTACGTTTCCATTTATAGTAGGACAAATGCTTAAACTTTCCACAAAAATATTAATAAATACTGTTTTAATTGCATAATATTTGTCGCTGAATCGGAATTTGGACTAGATACGGTGGAACTTCAATTAGGAAATGGAATTTATTTTTAATTGTGTAAATTAAAAAACGCAAGAATAAAGAAACGTTTTTGTATAAACTGCATAACGAGGGCGATGTAAAT
Source organism: Sinonovacula constricta (assembly GCA_007844125.1). NCBI lineage: Eukaryota > Metazoa > Mollusca > Bivalvia > Cardiida > Solecurtidae > Sinonovacula > Sinonovacula constricta. The sequence goes on along the minus strand of CM017560.1, from coordinate 48,042,749 downwards.
TTCGGATAGTATACGCAGTTTTAAATTGTAATCAGCTTAACATTTACGTAATTAGGTTTAAATAAACTTCTTTCAAATGTGTTCTTGAACTAAATTTCCAATCTGTAATGATTACCTTGTGTATGGTTCAATTAAGTTAAAATGTTAACTGTTTAATGTAAAATATGTCTGCCAGACACGTTCCTTTATATCATGTCTTTAAAATACTTCGTCATATATAAAAGTATTTATATCCATACCAGACCTTACCAGCCTGGCCTAAATCGTTAAGTACAAGATTCATTGATTTGTCATTGATCTATTTTAAAAATGTTCAAAAACGTAGTATCTTCTTAAACAACAACAATCAAACGCACTCCTCTCTGCCAAAACACTTTAATCCAGACCATGATATAAAATGAATTTATGCAACAGAAACTGTTATCAAAATATATTATTGTTAAGACATATTCAGATGGTATTTCATGTACGTTCTATTCCATTTGCTTACTTGTCGGAAAGGTCTATAGTTTGTTCAATACAATTAGCATCTGACGTGAATAAAACATTAAATTACCTAGATGTTATTTATTATATTTATATTACATTTTTTCTCGTGTGGTTAAAACAACCTGTACTTATAGGGCAAGGTAGTTCCAGAACATCGGCATCTCCGAGTCGCTTATTATCAGTAATAAGGCAATTATTGTGAATACATGTGTATATGTTTTACTTTTTCAACTGTTTATCTAAAGTAATCAACCATTTAACATCCAATTCAAATCTATGTTATATAGCTTGTGCTTTGTGTGTTATCAGAACTACCCTAGCTTATCATGAATTGCCTGAATACATAACTGTTGTCAAAGGTCTTCAATTTCGACTTAGTAAATAAATGCAACTACGGTGATAATATTATTTATCCACAAAACACAGGTTTCAATAAGATACAAATAATTATTCATCTATAATAAAAAGTAGGAGATAGGTTTATATTTATCTCAACAGCTAGACATTTGGTATTCAGTCCTTTGATATCAGCTGACTGCATTATGTGAATATTGCACAAAACTCTTGTCATCCTATTTCAAACTTATCCATGCAAACAAACAAATTGACGTCTTGCTAGTAATATTGGCGATGTCGAATGAGAACATTTTATATCAAACTCTTTCTTCACAGAATTTTCTTCTGTTTTAATGTATAAATTATGTAAATGACAATAATGCTTAAAAAGCCTAAGGAAAGTATTTATGTTGATTTGTTGTTGTTGTTGTTATTGTTGATATATATCGGCCTCACCAACATTATCTATGGTCTCATGTATAGATTTAACGTTAAATATTATCTATCAAACTCAACGAAATTGATTTAAATCCAAACAACGTTGTCTACATTATAGCAACTTACAAGCGCGTGGCAAGGAATGTGGGTATAACACTTCTTAAAAGGGCCCCACGAACCAGACGAGTTTAGACACACTTCAAGACTTCATTATTTATTTGTAATGTAGGTATCTATTAAACATTACTTTAAAGTCAATAAATTAGAGAAACAGACAAATGATGCCTAAGAACTATTAACAACGGTGATCTGTTAAAAGGCTGTGTTTTAAGGCATTAACATGGAACGCTGGCAATACTAGAATTTATTTACAACAATAAACATTTAAATCTGCCCAACATACCCAGATTTATGACAACGCGAGTAGGTGCAAACATAATTTGCTGTTGGTCAAAAAAAGATATATAGATTGGCTATTTCCGACAAACTTACATACCAAATCCAAAAGCCATAGTGTGGAGTGTGGAATACGACGCTTATGTTATCTGTTGTAACAGAAATTCTTTTCTCGTCATTTAATGTTCGGAAACATAGAAAAGCGTATCATTATTTGATACTTCTGTTTTCTATACATACATGTAAATTGACACTCACTAAGATATTTCAAAGGCTCTATAATACATATAATATGGCACATTTGTTATTCTTTTCGCAAAAATATATTGATTTTTTTAATATAATTACTGTTATCAGTTAACGAGTTTAATAACACGTTTTGTATGCCTCTTAAATGCTTACTTTATAAGGAAGCTGTGAAACAAAAACATTTAAATCATTTATTGTGTGTGATTTCGTCAAGAAGACTTTTATCTTTTTATCTTACATTAGCATAAGGTTTCAGAGGTGATGTCAATGTGTTGAAAATAAGTTTATGTTCAATGTGTAATATAAATATTATAACAGATTGATGTATACTTCAGAGATCGCTATTCTCTTAATATCGTTAAGAGAGTGTAATATGACTGGTTATGTTCAAGTAACCTTTAGTTATGGACCTTGAAAACGTATTGCAACAACAAATCAAACGACATATTATGCGAAGCGTATATCAGGCGTTTATAGAACAGCTTTATCTTAGGTCATCCTGAAAAGTTATTTGATGTTGTTTGTTTCATTTTTTTTCTGGAAAAACAATAAGGAGTAACCTTAGTTATATGCCGGGTGTGTTTGCTCCTAATGTAATACATGTAATTGTAATTGAATGACTTTAAATACAAAACAAAAACGAAAATCCGCCCAAAATTGGTGTTTAAAGTGCTAGTCATACTGACTGTGAGTTCTTACTGTGTATACAATACAACCCAGATACTTTATACATTGTTTAAACCTCTGTTTTTTTAGGTGTCCTCCTTATTTACATATCACATGAAGCGGATTACCTAACTCCGTCAGAGTTACGGTTTGTTCCATCTACATATCTTCTTAAGTTGGATGCTATGGTTTCTAGTTTGTAATCATTCTTTAAATTTAAAGTATTCTTTAACAAATTATGTCGCAATGTATTTATTATTAACTGACATATTTTTAAAACAATAAAGACTCATTATACTTGTGAACCGAAGGAACGGTATGTATAGCTATAATGGAATCCAAAGTTTATTTATAGGTAGGTATGTATGTAGGTAGAAGGTAGGTAGGTAGGTAGGCAGGCAGGTAGGCGGGCAGGCAGGTGGGTAAGTACACCAGTATTAAAATATCATTTACATGTCTGCCATATTAATTTATTGTCCTTCAGTGTCAGAATTCCTTTTGAAAGCATTTGAGGATTAGTTAGTAAATGTCACAGCAAACACTTAAAGGTGTAAGTTTCGATAATAATAATCTAACGCTCTGCACATAAAAGAGAAAAAAATAAAATGACACCATGTTTATCTGATAAATCATAAGAGTTGTATTATAACTAATCACTGTCATCCTTTGTGCATTGCTCCTGAGGATGTTTTTCATATCGTTTCATCTTTAACCAATATAGCAGATGGTTTTAATAGGCGTTGAAGCAAATATAATGAATACCATATGCCACTGTGCTGACAAATTATATTTTTATTCGTATATGATATTTTTTTTTCTCCATATATTGCCTTTATAATAATTGGCACTAAATGCCACTAATTATCGAACATGCATAAAAAATAAGGTTTCTGGAATTTGGGTGAGTTTTGTTGTTTATTTATCTGTTACATTTGTTAATCACGTGTTCTTTTAAAGAAGACAAATTATGCAGTTCTAAATTAATATACTTCTGAATCGTTTTACTGTAAAATATATTATTTAGTGTTTTATTTTGCCACCTTTATTCCCACAGTTGCCTGATTTTACTGTTTTATCAACTTCATACTTAAATGGTACTTCCGAGGTTATTTTTTATCCACAGTTATATATGTAAAAACAAAACAAAAAACACAAAAGCGTCATACTTTCTTATCATCCGTAAATATACTTTATTTATAGTCGTAGTGTTACTTTTTAACATTTTAGAATGTTTGTGTAAACATGTTGTAGGAACTGTGTTATTAGCTCAAGTATTAGGAAATACAAAACATAAGTAATTTGCTACTTTTGGGGGAAGAGAAATAAATTAAAATGCTTTGATTAGCGGCGGATAAAACCTAATCGTAGCCATAGGTTATCTTAAAAGCTGTTTGTCAACATGTTGCATGTCGTAATGCTCGTCGTAATGCTCATTAAGACTAAAAACATGTATGTACCGATACTTAGTAGCATTGTCGGTAGAGCATTTGATAACAAGAGATCCAGTGTTTGAAACGTACTAAAATAATTTATTATTTTTCTTTTCCAACGCTGATTCTTTCAATGGCTAGTATATTTACTGCTTCTTAAATTGTCTCTATACGAGTCTTTTATTATTTCTAAAAGACATATCACTTAAAATAATTACAAAAGTGTTCAACAATGTTTATAACTTTAATGTCTATTTAAGGATCTCTTCAAATATCAGTTTTATTGATATATATTAAATGCATAGGAAAACATGATAAGAATTATAAGAATGACCACATCTGTTAAATTTTAAACTTTTTTGTAAGACGTTTAAATTTTTTATTGTTTATTGCTTCCATATACGTTTCAACATGAAATACACGCGGGAATGAAAAATGTTATCAAATAACTGACTTGTTCCACAAAGATTCGGTTAAAAGGTTAATTTGCATTTGTCAGCATGCATGTTTAGAGTTGCAATGTAAACATTTACAATATTATGTTACTTAAGAGGAAGAAATATTAAAGCAAAATTTATGCATACCATTCATTAAAGAGAGATTCTAGTAAAATCTTTGTAAAAGCCTTTTTAAATATTCAACGATGTACCTTATCTATAAACATATGATTTTAGGCAATGGAGATAGGAATACAGATACTGTTTGTTTTATAAGTCTGTAGGTAAGGTCTTTTATTTCCTCATATTCAGTTTAGTAGAACGCAGAGAGATTTGACTTAGTGCAATGTTACGTTTTAAGATGACACTGTTAGATTGAAAATATAATAGTAATGTATAAGTTATCTGGTTTCACCTTTTAAGATCTTGCCAAACAAAAAACTGGGTTCTAATGTGGCATTAAAAATCACGTGTATTTGGATGTGCAGTTGTTATTACATTAAAAAGTATAATTTTCCTTCGCTCTGAGTACTACAGTACTTTTCTCTAGGTAATATGAATGGGTTATATCTCTAACTGACATCTCTTCTACTAGTCTGTATTGTAAGTGCATAATTATCTAAGGTTACAAGCCATCTGGTTTCCGTCATAAATTGCAATTGATTGGTAACAGATATTTTCTAATATGAGTATTACCGCTGTGTATATGACAAACCTAGGCAATATAATAAGTTTGGTAATTGCTTCTTATAAGTTGACGCCCTAAAATACAGAATCTGCTTTTAATCTTTATTAAAAAAATAAAATATGCCTGAAATGACGATGCCGACTATATTCGCTTTGTTCAACAATGCAATGCCACGACAGCGGCTGTCGATTATAAACTGATCATGCCTGTGAAAGGCTGTGGATGAACTTCCTTCTAGAGAATAGCAATCGTATTTTCTGATTAAATCTAAACACAAGCACAGAAAACGCCGTCAGTTAGTTGATAACTCGTTAACAGCCCTACATTGAGAACGGTGGAGACTGACTTAAATGTTAAGCTTAGATGTAATTCAGTTGCAAAGGTTATTATGTTTCAATGCCCATGATTTTCCCATAAGTTCATTTATCGCAATGCCTGCTACCTTCCGTATTAAACATTTACTGATAACCATATATACATGTAATGAAATAGACATTGAATATCTCTTTGAAGTCGTCTTATTCGACGTTTAAATGGAGCAAAGATGAACGGAAGTAGATTATTGTATTTAGTTAGTTTTGGTCGATCAATGGGATGGAAACAAGCCAATCATGAACTGTGTTCTATGCCAGTATAAGCTGTAAATATCTACGTTTAAATAACCTATAGGATAGGGTCTATTAAGATGTTTCTAAAGAAAATAGCCGAAACAAGCGCACCGAGTGCTGGCTTCTATTGTCTATGGAAACGTCTTAATAGATTCTATCCGACTTAGAAGAACCCGCCTCACTTCTACCTGTTCTACCGAAATGACATGTAATCCACTCCATAAAACTGACAATCAAACTGTCAATCGTCTTGAGATGTTCAAACTTGTCGTCATAAGGGTCAAGCCAGAATGCTTAATTTGCTGCACAGTACGCAGTTAAACATAAAACCATTTAGTAAAATAAATCGATCTATTTTGTTCTATTGAAATAAATCGCTGAGGAATGTACATTTCATAGCTTCTGATTGGCTACAAATTTAGAGCGACTTCTTAATACCCTGAGTGCTTCTATTTCGAAGTGGGCGGAGCTTATTTTTACTACCAATGTTTTTATGAGTAAATTTATTTCTTTTGTTTTGAATAAACGTAAAACAAAAATCGAAAGGTTATTGCAAAGCTCTTTTAAAACACCATAAAATGAGGAGGTAGAATATTAATTTACTTGGAATAAACAAAATAAATAACATTGTCTTAGGAACACTTTCGTAATATACATGTATTCTACTGAAGGTACTTGGTACAAAACTTGCGGCCTATATATAAGGTATGACATTTCTCCATCACTCACTTCATAATTGTCTTGACAGAGCATTACATTAAAATATAACTCACTTTCTTGCAATAGTTTCACGCATGTCTTTTGTTATAAGTAAGTTATAATATTAGTAGTTCATCCAAGATGTATTTTATTTCAACGATGTTTCTTCCACTACTTGTGTGCCGGAATAATATTTATATTATATTACCGATTAAGACAACATTACTTATTAAAAATAATTATTCGTGTTCAGTCGGTTTTATTAACATTTGTCTGCTAAAGAGCAACGGTCATTTTATGGAACGATTATTAGAGGAGAGACAACTTAAATGTATTTCAGTATTAAAACATCAGTCTAAACATCATCTAGAATTAATGTCTATTTATCTATAATATATCTATAAGGATTGTTAATTCCGAGTTTACTTTTGGGTAAATTAGCTAAACAGATGATTTTCCATCTACATGTAGGCGTAAAGTCGTAAAGTTAGCAATATGTTGTTAAATTTGTATCATATGACGTCATTTGCTTGTTATTGTTAAACGCTGTCTCACGAACTGTTTTATTTCAAACTACTATCTAGCTCGGAACAGATAGGTTGCAAAGGCCTCTATTTTGATTATATATATATATATATATATATATATATATATATATATATATATATATATATATATATATATATATATATATATATATATATATATATATATATATATATATATATATATATATATATATATATATATTTCGTCAATAGTATTATTTTGTAATTTTTACAGAGTTCGTATGTGAAAAAAAACACTTAAGGAAGTGCGAGGGTGGAGTGCTCCACAAATCAGCTCACCTGACGGTCCTTTTGCCAAATGACATTTACATTGCGGTAACTGGTTTTTTTTTTTCTTTTTGCGTGTACTGTCTCTTCTCTGTGTTTTTGTCATTGTTATATTTACTCTGTATGACTTTTCTAAGGGTTGTTCAAATTTCCATATCTATGGTAATTCTCATAACACCTTTTCTTTTATTCCTATTTAAAAAGTGAGTTGCTTAGCAGCATCCATAGCAACACCTTTGTCGTAAAAACTAAGCACAAAAACAAACATTTGCCTTTCCTGTCTTTCGTTTTAATACAAAAGTTCGCGACATCGTATATGATGTTATACCTTTCTGGACTAAGTAGCCTGTCAAAATTTACACCCGTTTAAGTTGACTGTTAACGTTATCAAGATGCAGTCGATCACTGATTTAAGATATAGGCTGAAAGCAGTGAGCGCTATATTGAAATATAAGACGTATTTTCATAACCCAGTTGAAGTATGACGTGTGTCGCGCAGTTTTAAGTTGTTTTGAATGTATGGTGCAAATTCTCTTGAACATTGCTCTATTTTGTTGTTTGAGAATATACCTCTCTGTGAAAGTGCTGTTATGTAGGCCTAGAATTGCATTCTGTAAAAAGTTTATGTTTTTATAACAATATTTTGATTCTTGGTTGAACAATATTAAAAATTCCATGTAAGAATGTATTAAGGTTTAATTTCGTGTATTTAGATTTAAACTATCTGCTTCAAATATTCATTTGAACCAGTTGATATAATCTAAATTATTACTATATATTAATATAAAAATTAATATAATAAATACTAATCTGGTAATGATTTGCCTAACCATAGAACACTAAGATCCCATAAGATAATAGGAAGGCGCAGGCTTTAAATCATATCTGTCTAATAATTTCATAAAGAATTGAGCGTTAACACGTATATCTATCTATCTTAATTGTAAGAATGCAAAAATCACTCTATCTTAAAATTTTTTTTACTATTTACAACAAATTTTTAAGATTAATTATTTGCCTATTAAACCAATTATTTACCAATTTAGAGTTATTAAAACTAATTAAAATGATAAAAGCATTCAGTCCACATTAAGAGCATTTTTCTGGCATAAATTCAAACGGGGTTTTATAATCGATGGGCATTCTGTTTGAAAGTTATACAAGTAAATTGATAATGTAATGTACTGGCATATATTTGTTGGAAATGTTCTCAATTTTGAGTATTTTTATGTCTTAAATAAATAAAAATTCTTATTGTGTTTTTGAAGAAGATTACCGTATAAGCTATGCAAACTAAAATTCATTAATCTAGAATAGTAGACCGTTGTTATTGAAGAACTTTGTAGAAGACGTCATACCAATGATTCATGTTACATTACAAAATATTACAGGGAAGTTGTGTTGTACATTGTAATATAAAATAAACACATCATCGTTCGATAGATTTAAGGGCAGACTCTGCAGTGATAGCATGTCCTGATGGTTATGGTAAAGTGTATGCAGATAATATTGTATATATTAAAATTGAGTAAATACTTGAAGATAAATAAAAATAATTCACAAATAGTGTAAAACTGCAAAGAAGAATTTAAATTAAATGATTTACTGATTATTTGGGATAAAACATTTTACTTACTTACTTGATTTATTAGGTTGCAGACTTGTACCTGCTCAGTCCCTCACCGCGTTGGTTCGAGTCCCGGTCAGGGCTAGAACTTTCATGTGTGGAGGTTTTCTAGCAAAGTTGCGGTGCACCCATGGTTCTGCCCAGACATGAGTATAGGGATATCCTGTATCAACAATTAGCTAGACATCGAAAAAATTGCAATGATTGTGTAGGTGCGATGTAATTATTTCTTATTTCTTGACAGATTACAGTTAAAATACAAAACACATCGTTCGTATTCATAGAAAGTTATTAGTAGGTCCTATGATAATGACCACATATATTAAAATATATTGAATTGACACTAGACGAAAGGCTCAGACACATAAAAAATGTTAAAGTTACACAAACAGTGAGACAATACACACAAATTGAGGACAACCAATAGTTACCGGAAGGGTAAATGTTTCTGGAACGGTCCACTAACAGAGGTGCTTTAATTTGGTTAGCTGAACCCTCTAACCTTAAACCTACAGAAAGCCTTTCTTAAACACAAACATCGAAAATGACAATACTCTGCTAAAGTGACAAAACAGTAAGCACATTAACAACTGAGCAAATAATGCAATTTGTAATCAAAAAATCAATAAACCCAATGCATTAAACTATCAAAATTAGTACAAAATGTATAGGCCGTAAAAGCTTTGGCATCGTAAAGGTACCTAAAGTGAAATCAATTTGAAATAAAACAGTCCAAGCGATGTCATAACATAACAATGCAGTGAAGTCATTTTGAATAAAAACAACTTTCCTATCGCAAGCGAAGGAAGGAACACATTTTGGAAAAAAACACGCAAACAAGAGAAACAGAAATAAATGAATAATATACCTAAGGATTTATCTGCCAGTAGCATGTCAAATAAGAAAGACAGACAATGCACCAAAGAAACCTTAATCATGATCTCGTTGAGCAATTTTTACAATAGCTCTCGTTTACGTTCCCAAGCTATGTTAGAAAACCTTCATCTTTTCCATGTGATATAAATATTCACGAAGTTCGACCTTCTCAGAAGCACTGCGGTCCCATTTTATATAAATCATATATAAATCCAGGTAAAGAATGGCATATAAAGCACACGCACTAACATTCTGGCATAATCAATGATTTTATAAAGATTTGGATTATTTTTAGACATGAGTCGTTCTCAAAGTCAATGCCACGAGACGACTAAAATAGTTCATTTCCTTCTTTTCATTCATCAATAAGCTACTCATTGTATCATTTTTGTAATCGTGACAACCATCGTTTTGCAAAATGCACAAATAAACCTTTTATAATAAGCGGTTCTTATCACATTGGCATTGTTCTGCTTAAAATCATTTTTAATTCATAAAGTCTGCTATTGATTTTCAAAATTGCGCAGTGGCCACTTCACAATAACCCCAATGCACAAAACTGATTTGTTAGGTTTATGGTATTTTTGTATAGAATTGTTGAGCCTCTTTATATTCGTATTTACATAATACATTTATTTTATACCATACAAAAAGCGTCGGTATTTGTACCTATTTAAACGATGTTGAGAAGCTCGCGCTTTTTATTATTATTCACAACCAATGTACACCCAGGAAAAGCATGTACAATGTGTTTTCGTTATTCATTAATATTGAGACTACATGGCATTATACTTGATAGTCATTTACATGTATTACAACAAAGGAGCATTGTAAAACCGATTTAACCAGTCCAATCGGCCTCTCTGCCGACGAATTGTTCGACCCTAGTGTTATATTTCTTATCGACATCACTGGTTATAAACAACGTTCAACAGCGTCTCTGGTATGATTTCAGAAGATTGGACTATACCAGGTAGAATTGGGTGTGTGGTATTTGTGCCATACGTACAATGTGGTGACTTCAATTAAACAATTTCTCAAATACTTTAAGGTGTTGTGTTATCTTCTAAACCAACAAACGCGCTTATTCAACTTGTGTTTAAACGCGTTATTTATAAATGCTATATTTTAAATATTTGCTAATTTAATGAACGAAACAGTTAGAATAATGAGCTATATGTCATAATGTCTTTTCAAATGCCTCACATAACAGATTAAAGGTGTAGCGTTTGATCAAACACTCTGTACTATAAGATTTTTATTACAAACGAATTCCACACATCTTATCAAATAAATAATTTCAAATAATACATGCATTCTAAAAAGTGTTCATATTTCTTATTTAATAATTGAAAACAACCAGGCACATCTCTTTTTCTCTATTAAAAGTCTAGCCCGTCAACTTATAGGGCTTAATGTAAATTCCATTATTACTACATACAATTGTGCTGAGAGCTTTTCCATCTATGTATAAATCAGACAACAGATCAAACAAAAGCACTACGTTTAGTTAATTTATTGAGTTCAATTAAGAAATTCGCAATGCTAATTTGAAGACTCATACATTAACGCAAGAACATGTTACCGGTATGAGTGCGTTTCTGTTCTTTTGTAATTTTAACTTTATGATTCTTTGAAATCTTTAACAAAGTCATAGTTTAATATATAAATATAAATTTAAATATTCTATTTGCAATAAGTTACATGTATTGATTATAATGGCTTAGTCTTATTTATTGACTGAATTTGCTATTTCCATTTAAGTATTTTTAAATCAACACGAGATATTGTTTCATATCAATTCTGTTAAAGGCATCATGTCACTAATGTCATAAATCATTCTGGATTATATGCGGTTGTACTATTACTTATTGCTTCGAATAAATATTTCTTAAATAAGTGATTATTTAAGGTCTATCTATTTGATATTTGGCGTGTGACATTTGTTGCTTAATTCTTTCAAATTTTCCCATCATATAAGTTATGTATATATATTGTTGACAGTATAATTAATTCAAATCTATTTAACACTGCATGTAAAGAGAGTAGAACTAGAAATAGATAGCATATTTCAATTTCAAGGAATATCAAGTCTTTAATAGTTTGCGTCAAACAATGATACAATCTGTGATAATATAGTGCGTTAAGCTTTGACTATGTCAATAATTCTCTTATTCGCCCCCGTAGTGTCATCTGTGAAATATAAATGTGTAAAACGTGCGTGATATTAATTTTGTATGTGCTTAGAAAATGACTAGTATATTCAATTTTACGACTACCCTAATAACGCATTATTTGTTACTTTTTTGAATCGAAGACTGTATCTTCATCATACCCAATGATAAAGGTTTCTGGATCTTTACAAATGATAATTACAACCACGACATGAACCCATGCCATTTTAAATAATCTTACTGACATACCATCTAATTGTATTACTGCAAAACTCGCGAAATGCATGCTGATAGGTTTGATAACTTTGATAATTTTTGATAACTTTTTGATAAATTTTTGAAAACAACAGGGCACATGTCTTTTTCTCCATTAAAAGTCTAGCCCGTCAACTTAAAGGGCTTAATGTAAATTCCATTATTACTACATACAATTGTGCTGAGAGCTTTAAAATCTATTTATAAATCAGACAAAGATCAAACAAAAGCACCACGTTTAGTTCATTTATTAAGTTCAATTAAGCAAAATCCGCAATGCTAATTTGAAGACTCATCCATTAACGCAGGAACAGGTTACCGGTTTGAGTGCGTTTCTGTTCTTTTGCTATTTTAACTTTATGATTCTTTGGAATCTTTCACAAAATCATAGTTTAATATATAAGTATAAATTTAAATATTCTATTTGCAATAAGTTACATGCATTGATTATAATGGCTTAGTCTTATTTATTGACTGAATTTGCTATTGCCGTTTAGGTATTTTTAAATCAACAAGTGATATTGTTTCATATCTAATCTGTTAATGGCATCATGTCACTAATGCCATAAATTATTCTAAATTTAAATAAATTGTCTAACCATAGAACACTAAGATTCCATGAGATAATAGGAAGGCGCAGGCTTTAAATCATATCTGTCTGATAATTTCATAAAGAATTGAGCGTTAACACGTATATGTATCTATCTTAATTGTAAGAATGCAAAATCACTCTATCTTAAATAGTTTTTTAACTATTTCCAACAAATTTTTAAGATTAATTATTTGCCTATTAAACCAATTATTTACCAATTTAGAATTATTAAAACTAATTAAAATGATAAAAGCATTCAGCCCACATTAAGAGCATTTTTCTGGCATAAATTCCAAGGGTGTTTTATAATCGATGAGCATTTTGTTTGTAAGTTAAACAAGTAAAATGATAATGTAATGTAATGACATGTATTTGTTCGAAATATTCTCAATTTTGAGTATTTTTATGTCTTAAATAAATAAAACTTCTTATTGTGTTTTTGAAGAAGATTACCGTATAAGCTATGCAAACTAAAATTCATTAATCTAGAATTGTAGACCGTTGTTATTGAAGATATTTGTAGAAGACGTCCTAACATTGATTCATGTTGCATTACAAAATATTACAGGGAAGTTGTGTTGTACATTGTAACATAAAATAAACACATCATCGTTCGATAGATTTAAGGCCAAACTCTGCAGTAATAGCATGTCCTGATGGTTATGGTAAAGTGTATGCAGATAATATTGTATATATTAAAATTGAGAAAATACTTGAAAATAAATAAAGATAATTCACAAATAGTGTCAAACTGCAAAGAAGAATTTAAATTAAATGATTTACTGATTGTTTGGGATAAAATATTTTACTTACTTAAATTTATTAGGTTGCAGACTTGTAACTGCTCCCTCACCGCGTTGGTTCGAGTCCCGGTCGGGGCTAGAACTTTCATGTGTGGAGGTTTTCTTGCAAAGTTGCGGTGCACCGATGGTTCTGCCCAGACATAAGTATAGGGATATCCTGTATCAATAATTAGAAAAAATTGCAATGATTGTGTTGGAGCGATGTAATTATTTCTTATTTCTTGACATATTACAGTTAAAATATCGAACACATTGTTCGTATTCATAGAAAGTTATTGGTAGGTCCTATGAGAATTACCACATATATTAAAATATATTGAATTGACACTAACAAAAGGCTCAGACACAAAAAAATGTTAAAGTTACACAAACAGTGAGACAATACACACAAATTGAGGACAACCAATAGTTACCGGAAGGGTAAATGTTTCTTGAACGGTCCATTAACAGAGGTGCTTCAGTTTGGTTAGCTGAACCCTCTAACCTTAAACCTACAGAAAGCCTTTCTTAAACACAAACATCGAAAATGACAATACTCTGCTAAAGTGACAAAACAGTAAGCACATTAACAACTGGGCAAATAATTCAATTTGTAATCAAAAATCAATAAACTCAATGCATTAAACAATCAAAATTAGTACAAAATGTATAGGCCGTAAAAGCTTTGGCATCGTAAAGGTACCTAAAGTGAGATCAATTTGAAATAAAACAGTCCAAGCGATGTCATAACATAACAATGCAGTGAAGTCATTTTGAATAAAAACAACTTTCCTATCGCAAGCGAAGGAAGGAACACATTTTGGAAAAAAACACGCAAACAAGAGAAACAGAAATAAATGAATAATATACCAAGGATTTATCTGCCAGTAGCATGTCAAATAAGAAAGACAGACAATGCACCAAAGAAACCTTAATCATGATCTCGTTGAGCAATTTTTACAATAGCTCTCGTTTACGTTCCCAAGCTATGTTAGAAAACCTTTATCTTTTCCATGTGATATAAATATTCACGAAGTTCGACCTTCTCAGAAGCAATGCGGTCCCATTTTATATTAATCATATATAAATCCAGGTAAAGAATGGCATATAAAGCACACGCACTAACATTCTGGCATAATCAATTTGTACCTATTTAAACGATGTTGAGAAGCTCGCGCTTTTTATTATTATTCACAACCAATGTACACCCAGGGAAAGCATGTACAATGTGTTTTCGTTATTCATTAATATTGAGACTACATGGCATTATACTTGATAGTCATTTACATGTATTACAACAAAGGAGCATTGTAAAACCGATTTAACCAGTCCAATCGGCCTCTCTGCCGACGAATTGTTCGACCCTAGTGTTATATTTCTTATCGACATCACTGGTTATAAACAACGTTCAACAGCGTCTCTGGTATGATTTCAGAAGATTGGACTATACCAGGTAGAATTGGGTGTGTTGTATTTGTGCGATACGTACAATGTGGTGACTTCAATTAAACAATTTCTCAAATACTTTAAGGTGTTGTGTTATCTTCTAAACCAACAAACGCGCTTATTCAACTTGTGTTTAAACGCGTTATTTATAAATTATATATTTTAGATATTTGCTAATTTACATCGTCGGATACCCCCGGTTGATTCTATTACGTTACTCTCCATTCATCACCCGTGGGCAAATTGCTACTTATTTCGTCGTTTTGTTTTCTATGAAATGCCGCAATCCGATTGGTTCGCTAAGAAAATCCAGCGGATCTGCCAACCAATCAAGTTTACGCTTACATACCACTTCGATGACCGATAATCGTGTAGCTAGGTCGTCCTGTAGTTTGCAACACCGGTTAAGTTTATTTACGCACAAATTACACGCAACGTCACTGTCTTCATGGGCAAGGATACCGATTTCGTTTAAGACCGACGTGTATTTTGCAATACTTGCTGGAGTGCCCAAAGATCTGTAAGAACATCTGTCGCGGATCGCTGACAGACATACTTTACACTTGCGATGCGCTGTACCGGTCGCCATGTTTACGTTCTCAGGTCACCGTATTGATCTTCCGATTGAAGAGTATTTAATTTTGTAACCTATCATCTGATTGGATAATGTCTGTTCTGTTCTATTCAAACAAAACGACGAAATGAGTAGCAATTTGCCCACGGGTGATGAATGGAGAGTAACGTAATAGAATCAACCGGGGGTATCCGACGATGGCTAATTTAATGAACGAAACAGTTAGAGTAATGAGCTATATGTCATAATGTCTTTTCAAATATCTCACATAACAGATTAAAGGTGTAGCGTTTGATCAAACACTCTGTATTATTAGATTTTTTATTACAAACGAGTTCCACACAACATCTTATCAAATAAATCATTTTAAATAATACATGCATTCTAAAAAGTGTTCATATTTCTTAATTAATAATTGAAAACAACCAGGCACATCTCTTTTTCTACATTAAAAGTCTAGCCCGTCAACTTAAAGGGCTTAATGTAAATTCCATTATTACTACATACAATTGTGCTGAGAGCTTTTCAATAAATGTATAAATCAGACAACAGATCAAACAAAAGCACTACGTTTAGTTCATTTATTAAGTTCAATTAAGCAAAATTCGCAATGCTAATTTGAAGACTCATACATTAACGCAGGAACAGGTTACCGGTTTGAGTGCGTTTCTGTTCTTTTGCTATTTTAACTTTATGATTCTTTGGAATCTTTAACAAAATCATAGTTTAATATATAAGTATAAATTTAAATATTCTATTTGCAATACGTTACATGCATTGATTATAATGGCTTAGTCTTATTTATTGACAGAATTTGCTATTGCCGTTTAGGTATTTTTAAATCAACAAGTGATATTGTTTCATATCAAATCTGTTAATGGCATCATGTCACTAATGCCATAAGTTGTTCTGGATAATATGCGGTTGTACTATTACTTATTGCTTCGAATAAATATTTCTTAAACAATTGATTGTTTAGGGTCTATCTATTTGATATTTGGCGTGTGAAATTTGTTGCTTAATTCTTTCATATTTTCCAGCATATAAGTTATGTATATAAATTGTTGACAGTATTATTAATTTAAATCTATTTAACACTGCATGCAAAGAGAGTTAAACTAGAAATAGATAGCATATTTCAATTTCAAGGAATATCAAGTCTTTAATAGTTTGCGTCAAACAATGATACAGTCTGTGATAATATACTGCTTTCAGCTTTAACTATGTCAATAATTCTCTTATTCGCCCCCGTAGTGACATCTGTGTAATATAGATGTGCATATATATATATATATATATATATAAATACATACATATATATATATATATATATGTGTGTGTGTGTGTGTGTGTGTGTGTGTGTGTGTATATATATATATATATATATATATATATATATATATATATATATATATATTTAACAAATAATACATGGCCTTGAGGGCAATATGCAAGTTTACGGACTGGTTGGTCAGACCGAGGAAGGAATATGGCCCGAAGCGCAACATTTGTTCAGTGTGTGAAATATCTCAAACCCTAGTCGTTTTTTTATTATTTTCAAGCGATGCTAACAAACAAATATAGGATGAAAGTGTGATACTTATTAATGACAGGTTTATAAACATATCTTGCTATAATGTATTTTGAAACGACAAGAAGCAGTGCGCATCTACGGAATATTGTTTTTACGGTTTCGTTTCTCTAATTTTAAATGATGTAATATTACAATTCAGATTTGATTTTCACTTATAACAAAATAAGTAATTTTTGGATCCAATGATGTTTAGCAGATTTACATAACCTCTTGATTTTCAAGTAAATTATGTTTATCTGCATTTAAATCCCTTTAACATACAATGAAACCATGTTAAACAGCAAAAGCTGGTTATTAGCTGTTTACCTTATATATACCATTTGCTTTTGTTCTTCGAGATTAAATTTATCAAAATATGGCTATTTATCAAAATATGGCTATGACAACGGTATCGGTTACTTCCGGTTTCTTTAAACCGTAACATGAAACTGTTTGCGTTCATTTACTGTCCTTAGTAAAGTCTCTCGATGTGGTAGCTATCGTATTTAGGATCTATTTTCAACACAGAAATGGTCATTGAAGTTTAAATGCCTCAGCGATCCTGCATGAACGATGCATAAAGCTGCATCAGGAATCATTCATATCTGTATTTTTCACCAGTACTTCTGTTGTTATATATTCTCATGATATATTTCGTCAATGTTAAGCTAATTCTGTGTATTATGCTTCAATGATACTACTTTGGTCACAACAAGAGCATTTATCGTAATGCCACACACTGCTTTACACGTGACAGGGATATGCTAAGCTTCATAAACTATGAACTTTTATCGATGTGGACTTTAAAGGCTGCAAAAAGACAGTTAAATATACAATTTATTTTTTATTTATTTGTTTTGTAGATACAGAATGGAATTATTGACAAAATCGCCTTTGAAATGATGTCGTGTTTTTGGCAAAGTTTAATGTTTCTATATAGTGTGTTAAGCAACATTCTGCATAAATATATTTAAACACGTTTCTGGAAAACTTAAAATGTATCATTTTGTACAAAATACATATCTGTACATATCAGATTAAAATAATAAACTAGATAAAAATGTGCCAAAAGACCGATTATCATGGTAAAATAATACTGCTTTTTATTTGTTTCGTTTCGAGATGTGTTTCCATTACACAGCAAATGTATATGCATATTCAGAAAGCTTGAACATCCCTCCGTTTTCAAGAAACATAATAAAAACGCGAATCTGGAACGTTGTAATTTAGGCACATTTACCCTTTCTCGAGGGGCGATAATCTATTTTTACAACAATCTTTCTGACTAGAGACACAAACGCCTTAGTAACACGTCTATATAATTAACCAATCGTTAAGAAACTTAAAAAATCAGGTGTTTTCTCATAAAGAATTATCAGGTAAAAGAAATGTACTTTATGTGTTTATGATCATACGCTGTGTTTTGTCTGTCAGGAATAGGTTTGAAAACTAGCCAAATATACATTTGTGGTTTGTTTCCTTATAAAAGTTTTTGCTGTAGCTTTTTGTTCTATTGACTGTAAACATTCCTGTCGATTTATGGTCTTATTAAGTATTAGCATGTACTATCTACTTTACAAAAATGCTTAATGTTTCATAGAAGATATTTTCATTAACAAATGACAAGTTTATTTCGGATTTAACAGGGATCTTTTCTTATAGACAATAATATAATTATGTAGAATGATTTGCAAGTTTTTTTAATTTCAATAAAAGCTGAATTTTAATATAGACTTTAAAAACCAATTAAATAATTGCTGTTAGTATCGCTTGTTTTACCTAGGTAAATAAACTGAATTTAGATTGTGTCTGGTTTTTCCGTTTCTTTGTTAAAATGCGTCCTTACATATGTGTAAATCTGATGTATATTTAATGTAAGCAAAAAGGAAAATTTAAGAATATTTATAACAGTTAAATATTTTTGCTTCTTTAAAATTTCTTATCAAATGCATTTATGAACGTATAATCTATTATGTAACAAGAATGCATTGGGTACCTGGTAAATTGCTGTAAATTATACAAATCCAAAGTCCTTTTTGACATTTATATTGTAGTAGTTTTGTTTAATGTTTCAAAAATGCTACGGTTTATAGATGAACTTATGTTCACCCTCTTTAACTGTTTAATTTTACCGGCTAACACTAATATCGTTTTCCACTTATAGACCTTCGCCGGACAAGTACATTTGAACTGGGAATTATAACCACATAACTGGATGTATCTTTGAACATATCGTAAACAATGAACCTTCAACGTGGTTGAGATTTACTGGCACTTTTATCGCTGGTTGCACTCTTAAATATGTACCGGTCGACGTTACTTTAGTAAGATAATCATCCACACGATCTCGCATTAGATGGATTGAAAGTCCATACAGGTGATGCGTTTTATGTAAGTTTTACAGGTTGAGTGATAATCATACTGTTAATGTTTGAACACAATCTGAAATCTCAGTGACAGTTTAGTTGAAGTTATAAGTATGATAAGAATAAAAGTACGGCAAACAGGTTATTTAATATATTTATTTCATAAAAGCTGCCCAAAAAATAAACAATGGTTAATAATTAGATGGAAGTGTTTAAATATTTTGGTCTGTCTAAATCATATTAAAGAATGCACATAACACGCATTAAACGGGGAACTAGTATGTAAATACCTAAGTCTTGTTCATGTTCAATTATAAAATATATCAATACATTGTTGTCATGCTCTTAGAACTTTGTCAAAATTTGAGTAAGCATTAAAACACAGCTGTGTGTATAACAGAGAAATAAGACTCTTATGTCTATAGTGTCGAAGGAACATCGAGGTTTCATGATATTATTGACATCAAATTGTCAGACATTAGTCAACATATAAACATTCAGACAAATAATATCGCCATACAACATGTACTGTTAAAGACAAGTATACGTTATAACATGCCGAGTGACGGTTCTTACGAGATAACTTTTGCTTTCTATTTCTATGTATTACCCCTTTATATCATTCTCTTTTATCTCCCTCTCGTATACTCTTCTGTTTCTTCTTCTTCATCTCTCTCTCTCTCTCTCTCTCTCTCTCTCTCTCTCTCTCTCTCTCTCTCTCTCTCTCTCTCTCTCTCTCTCATTCTGTATCGTTTCAGTGTTTTTCATTTTAAAATTTAACTTCCTTGTTTAAGGCCAGTGTATAGTGACGAATTTGGAGCGTATGCACAGACGATCGCGCAGATTTGTTGAGATTTGAAGTATCCCGCATTCACGGCGTTGTGTTGCACCTTAAATTTCTGCATGGGATTACTGTCCACATTCGTTTTTAGGTTAACTTATCCTCCACCACTCAAAGGATTTTAATGAAACTTAAGACAAATGTTAGACGCTATTTGCAGATATGAATGAAGAAATATTATCATTCTCTGATCCGTCTGTCAGGCTGTCTGGTCCTTAACCCCCCTCCCCCTCCCCTCTGTCCAATAGGACACGGGGGTATCCTATAGTGGCTCTGCCACTTTTCTTGTTTGTAGATTTGCATGAATCTGGTTTTGGGAAGAACTGTATCATATAATGATAATTGTTATTTTCTATATACTGTATTGAGACTTTTGCAACTAAATCCAAAACGTATGCCAGTTTGAGTGTTTAGTTTGTTGAAAAAAAAAATAGATAAATATATATATTATATTTGACCAGCTTTCATCCTGATTTTTACCAAAAAAAATCTACCCTTTTTGTTGTTGATTTTATCAGCAAAATGTGTTCTACCTATATGTTAAGTGTTCAGACCGGTGCATTAAAAGAAAAATATGAGTGATATTTTACTTTTTTTTTTTTAAATTGCATTTTTTATATATTATAAGCTCGAATTCTTAAATTTTACAAGGTAAAATCAACCTTTTTTGTTTTTATATGTACAACAAAGTGATTTCTATCTATTTTATTTTTATTTATTATGAGATATTTTTGTAATTATCACTTCAGGGATAGCCTTGTTTGGTTTTAAATGAAAGCTTTATTTGTGCTGAATGTTAGAAACTGCCATATAGGTTTGTTTACTTTTTTTCACAAAAATATAGTTGATATGATATAAAAAAAGTTAATGTCTAAAAATGGCAACATTGCTTGTTTACATCAACCATACACATGAGGCAATAAAAAGATTATTTTAATGGTAACCCACTAATTTTTTGTGGGTTTTTTTTATAATCTTCAGCTCATATATTAACTATAATAAACTTTTCAGAGTGATTGCAACTAACAAATTTGTCACTATCCAGTAACCTTAAACCACAGCTTTTAATGTTTTATATTTGTTAGAAAAAACAGAAGATTTTTTATATTTTATATTTGTGTATAAATGTAGTTGGTCAGTTTCATCATTTTGACTTTCAATGGATCGTTTTAGTTTAGATAAACAATCTGGAGTGTGTTTAACGTTTGTGCTCCTGCACTCTAACATTCTCCTGAAGCCTCTCAGTTGACTGCCGTCGACAAATCTTATTGACACGCACTTGAATGTGTGAACCTTGATTTATTTGTACTCAACCAACCATTGATGTTTTTTAACTAAAAGTTTAAACAAAAGGGAGCACTTGCTACTATTGTATTTTAACATATTTTAAAAGTGGTTCGTTATCAAAACATATTGGCGCGACGCAATGAGATCTAAACTAGAGATCTGTCCATTTAAAAGTTATTAATATACAGATACCTTGTAAATCATTGCATATGACTTTCCTTGATTCTATAGGCTGAATACCATCTTCAGAGCATGTCCACATGGTACAGTGGGATTAATGAATCAATGTATCACCAAACATCTGCGTGAGTAAATGAAATTGAATAACACGTTTTTACCTTACATGTTGATATGCCACATGAAACAGCTTATTTATAAACCTGGTACCAACACAATCTAAATACTGAAAGCTAAGTACATATATAGCATAATAGCATTTAATGCACCTTAATTGTTTTTTGGAATAGTAAAAAGTTACAAAAATATGTTGTTAACTGATTAAATTGATTGGTGGAAATGGCACTGTTTTATTTCCTAAAGCAACAATAATAATGCGTATGAACAAATACAAATGTCTCACGAATTCTTCATTTCGGTATTATAAACGTGTAAACATTGAAGTGGTATAAAGTCATCAACATTCTAAGAGGCGCGGGAAAGCACGTCGCTGGAAAAACATGTACTTATATAACTTAATTTTCTCTTCGGAAAATGTCTCCATAAACATTTTTTTTATACAAATGTAAAACCTTGAGCTTTAAATCATAACAAAATTGAATACCGAGGAATAGTTACACATATATTGATCAAAGTGTTCGGGCAGAAATGTGTCATAATTAGTGCAGTCTGTCCGAATCTGAAACAAGCTCAGAAATTAATTGTTACCTTTCTCCTTTCTGCTATCTTTGTATGTTTAACACCCGTTATAATTTAACATTATCTATATGCATCATGTTACGTGTATCATGTCATATTTTACATGTTTGACATGTATGCTCATGCAAAGTCTCTGGACAATTTGAGTTTTATCAAGCGAGTTTAAACAATCTATCAGTCGCCAAGCCGTCATTGCGCGATAAGCGCCCCCTCCGTCATAAGCCTTTTTTGTGGTTGGAAAAAAGTCGAAATTGCTTATACCGATAATTAAAAATCAAACCAATACATATTCTATACAAAGGAGTGATTAACCATGACATTGAGAAGATTGCGGCCGAATAATTGCAATCCTGCATCATGTAAAAAAAATATTTGACAATGTGTATGTGTAAGAGTTTATCTTTTACTTTTACATTCGTGTCATGTTTACATGTTTACCGTGTACATTGTAGTTCTTTGGAAGAAACAAAAGAACACGACACTACAATAAAGTGCGAATTTCTTTTTCTGCTGAATAAGAAGATAATTTCCGTTTAAAAATACAGTCGCTACTTAAAGCTGTGACGTCACTCCATTGTCATTTTTAAAACCAATTATTAATAGAAGGTCGCCGTTCTCGGAGACCCAATAAATATGTTGCCTGTCAGTTTAGAAAAGTTTCACCAAAGCTTGTTTTCGGAATGTCTGAAGACAGTTATGTGATATGATGCCTTAACATGGGTTTGCAGAACCTTCTTGCAAAACTTGTGTTTAAGACAGCAACTACGGTGCCAAAGCCAATGATTGAACGAAAGGCATGTTCCTTTGCAATCAGCATATTTCAATTTACATTTAAAAAATCATTTTGATAATTCAAACACATTTTGGCAATCAGTAAAACGTACATACACTTGTCCTTAAAACATGAGATGATATAAATATTTAGCAACAAGCTGATATTTTAGAAACAGGAAGATAAATATGAAATATATTAGTAATGATATTGATTAGAATGATTAATTACTAATTGAATGACAATGTTTTTGTGCGTGTGTATTGTACAAAAGTTGCATCTCTTAAATAGATAGTAGGATAAAACTGGTTGCTGAATTTCACAATATAGTTAAAGATTTCTGTCTAAAACAGAGTACAGCCACACTAGCATTGTATTTTGTAGATATTTTGTCATTAATAGCCAAAACCTATAATATAATAGATGCACTACACATAGAATAATTGTAGCAGAACTGAATAGCAATAAGTCAAAAGATAGTATCAGTCAAAGAAGTGTTTCTTAAATTGGTCAATGACTTAAAAAATTTCTTGTTAAATGCTAAGGCTTTCTCTGTCCAAAATTGTTTGCCTTAAATCGATTAAGCTAAATTCAATTTCAAAATTAAAACAATTCCAATTCTGTTTTCTTATTTCAGTTGAAAGGCACGTAAGATAATACAAAGATAAATAATCACTGGGACAAACTATAATTTTAATTAATTTGACTAAACATCTTTACAATTTCAAGGTATGTCTGCTTCGTTCTTTTTATTTTAGCAACAAGAAAACAGAAAAGTCTGGAAGTGTACTGCGCAACCTTGTCATTCTAAACAATCCTTGATCAATGGATCACCTTGTAATAATTATGCACTGACAATGCGTCGCGTCAATCATTCGTGTTACTTGCACCCTTTTGTGAGGAAAAAAGATACCAAAGTAGTTAATGCTTCCTTTTTCAATTGTTTTCTACAAAGGCATCAAGTCCGAATTGCTTTGGTTGAATACAACAACAAGTACTTTAATACAAACTATTGCATGTCAAAGGTGACTTGTTGAGTGATCGCAGAGGAGTATTAAGGGAATGGCGGTGCTCAACAGCCCACCCAGTGTAAACACTCTATATCGCACGCATGAAAAGCATATAATAACCACAGGTTTAATGATAAACATGATAAAAACATTACACGTAAGACTTTGTTGATTCCCAATAAACACTCCTCTCAATTTGTTGATGCATTAAAACATTTTTGAATTCTACTGATGTGTCAGATAGACTGTATTACAAAATGGAATTAGTACAAAACTGATCAAAATAAACCACGCATTAGTTCAAACGTAAAGTGATATCTATGTTTTGATTTTCTTCTCGTAAATGATTTAAAGACATCTGATACGTATTTAATTATTTCAAGGATATCTCCACTCATTCGTTAGTCACTCTATCTTGTTTCTGCCATAAACACCTGTATGCTGAATGTCTAAGCACTTCCTGAGGCGGATGCTCGCAAACTGGATTGACTTCCTGCAACTACATAGGTGCACGAACTAGTTTGCGTGTACCATTCATCCTTGCTGTTGTAAACGCAGACAATAGTTCAGTAAGGACTTCATAAATGAATACCAATCAATGAACAGTCTACAATTTGTACACACCTTTCATTTGTTAACAAAACTAATAATTGTACCAATTATGAAACATATATATATATATATATATATATATATATATATAATATAGAAAAACGTAAATTGAGTAAATTGCATGAAGGTGATGCACTATGTTTATAAATGTGCTTTGATGCGAAGCACCAAAGATCGCTGTCAAGCTTCTGTTAAACTGTAACCGGTATATTTTTGACTAATGACAAATCATCCAAACAACAGAATGTGTGTGTTTTTAAACAGATTTAGAATACTACCGAAGTGTGTGTGTGTGTGTAGTCTGACGTTTGTACACAGTTTGTACATTAATTTGCATACACTACATACAATTTGCTCGTTATAAACCTATTTTAGTTCATTGCACTACTACCTCGTGACCGTAATGGCCTCATTCATCAATACAATATGACCAGTCTGAATGATTGTTCATGGGGAAAATTATTTTCTCGTGAAACATTTTTTCTGCTTAATAATTTGATAGCCTGATTCTTACCACGAATGACAGACAAAAAATTATATAAAAATAAACACAAATAAAGGAAAACAAGAAGTAACGAAAACAGACCGTACCACTAACAACCTTAATATTAATTCCCCACTTAATGTTTGATTAAAAATTTATGTGTATATCATATCGAAAGTAAAGAAAAAGATATTAAGTAAGTAAGTAAAAAATGTTAAATATACATTTTGAGTATCGTGGCTGTGAATAACCTAGGTCTTCGACAAATAGTTAAATCATGTCTATAAGTAGGTCTGTAATCCACAACCAATATATATAACAAAACCAAACACCTGGTTTCAGAACAAAAAGACAGCAATTTCATTTTTGTTTGTGATACAATTGGCATCAAGAAAATATTTAAATACAATAAAATGTATGTAGAAAACTGCTAATACAAAATGACTTTTCATGCATAGTTTGTCTTAAAGTATAGACAGACAACAAGCAGCCATTCTATCAAGAAAAATGAGCGTACATTATATTGAAACCAGCCAACATCTTGATTGTTCATATAAGGAAAATGCCTTTGCAATATGTTGTTATATATGTGCATATGCAACAAAAACAGCAATACGTATATATAACGTCTATAGTATTCAGAAAAAAAAACAATAACATACAATTACGCACAAATTGAAAGAAATAGTGTCACTTGAGATGAAAGATAATATATCGGTTTTACTTACACCGTGTATTATGGAATATTTTATGAACACATCGCACTTTTTACGTAATTCTTATTATATATTAGGATTTAAATAGTATTGCCTGTTAACACTGAAAATGAATATTTGCATGACGTGACTCGTAGATGAATTTTCTCTTTGAAAACAAAAATGCAATGCGAAGGAAACGTGATATATTTATTTAACATAAAAAACATTGATTTTATGTAAGAATGAAGCTTGATACAGAGTTTTTTATTAGATGGTGTATCGTTTACCAATCGAGAATCAGATTTAACTCAATAAATGGCATGTTTGCGTGTCTGTGTTTGATTGAAACACTTGATTGTTGATCTTTTGTGAAAAGTTTACTTACGGTAAAATTATTACGTGGCCAATGATATAATCTTCCGAGTTATTATGTTATTATATTATCTCACACAAATGCCCGATCCTCATCTTATATTTAAAATCACTACCGATGATCATGAACAGTCACAGCTTTTGATTTTTTTTAACAAAAGCTGTCATTTATGAAAATAGATTTATGTTATTTGGTAAAAATAGTTTGTAATAATAGTTAGTTAATACCTTCTGTTGATCTGCACTGAAAAATTAACGAACCCGGCAACCGTCTTGATTAATGTTTGTTCAGTCTGCTAAATTTTGTATAGATTGTGTTTCGTTTATAACATGTTTACCAAAGTAAATATCACAGTTGATATTTTTTATAAATGAGATGCACCAATAACGAAAAGTAAAATCGCTATAAAAGAAGATCGTGTGTATTACAATCATCAACGTGTTCTTTAAACATGGAATGATGCCTACCAAAATTATATTTGCTTGAGCGTCAGCAAGGAAGCTATACCACTTTCATTTTAACTCTGGTATGTCGCAGCCCGGGATCGGACCCGGGGCCTCCCGTACCTGGAGCCGATGCTGTACCGTTTGCGCTGTCAGGGCTGGTACATGTATATAAGGTTGTAAATGGCGTTCTAATGTCAGCACTTTCACATATACATGTACTCCTACTTTAAAAACATGTCAAATCTTTCTCCCATAAAATGTTATCTGACATGTTATATGCTAATTCTTGTGTAATTGTAACTTACCATTGTACAACTTGTTAGTATCATTTTGTGGTCAAAGCTGGGATTGGTAAAATAGAATATATTCTTCGTCGACATGTTTCATAAAGAGATAAATATTCTTATATAGCCAATGTTCATAATAGTTCATTGTATAACAATTTCTTCCTTCTTCTGTTTGAATAACGTCGGCAATTACTTACCGAAGTAGACTGTATTTACTTTCTCTTATCTCGTCTTTTTCTGATGATATATAAACATTACATAGCT
The DNA here is from genome assembly GCA_007844125.1 of Sinonovacula constricta. Lineage (NCBI taxonomy): Eukaryota > Metazoa > Mollusca > Bivalvia > Cardiida > Solecurtidae > Sinonovacula > Sinonovacula constricta. Next base: position 48,015,262 of record CM017560.1, on the reverse strand, counting down.
TGTAACAAATGTATTGAGCACCTCCTCAACTGTAACAAATATATTGAGCACCTCCTCAACTGTAACAAATGTATTGAGCACCTCCTAAACTGTAACAAATGTATTGAGCACCTCCTAAACTGCATGACATTGCATCATTTTCATCCGACCAAGTTCGAGTATGTTTACGTCAAGTATATTATCGATCCAGTAAACACTTGATCTTCCCCTTTTTCTCAAGAAACATTTTAAAAGAGCCATTCAACTTAACACCATAAATCTATAAAAAGTAGATCGGTGTCATTGTTTTCCTTTCATTGTACGCAATAACAGATTATTGTACGTCCATAAATAACTTACTGAAATTATATTCCTCGTCAATATTATAATCGTTATTTTTTCAGTTATTTTTTTTTGTTTTTGTTTGGCAAAGCATTTGCTAACCTTCAATGTTAAATGCCCATTTATACTCTAGACCAGCGTCTTTTTATTTAGGTAGTAAGTGTTAAATTTGCGTGATCTGTTTTGACGATGTCGGGTTCATCTATGTTAGAGTTACATCCAAAAGGTTATAGTTGCATTTGTAAGCTTCGTCTGAAACTCTAACACGTTGCCTAAAAGTAATAAAACACGTGATTACATTAGTCTAATAGACAAAAATGGCATATTTATCAAAAATTAGATATGCCAAGGTTTCTTCCCTTAATTAGTTTGTAAAGTAAACCTATCATAAGAATGTTGGGGTAAATTATAGAACAAAGGTTATTTTCGAATCGCTGAATTAAAAAAAAATGCGATCGTCACGATGTTATTAGTTATTTTCTTACAAACATAACATTATTCATAAGGTTATTATAATGAATCACATTTAGCCAATATTATATGATTCAGATTTTGTTCCAAAACAAAAAACATAATTAATCCTCCATACTTCGTGCATTTATGTGTCAGATGCAAGAGCAGCTTTAAGTATATATAAAGTTGTAAGCACTGATTAGGTTACTACACTACTGTGTACATTTCTTCGACAACGAGCTTTTTGCATGAAAGTTAAACATACGTAAAAATATTGCACAAGAATATGAAAAGAAAAGGTATATGCATTATTTTCTTGTTGTCGGTTTTTAATTCATTTTTGTCATTTAAGAAACGTTCAGTAAATACAATTTCGAGTAACTAACTTTTACATTTCAACATTTAACATTTAATCTTGGTATGTGGGAAAAAAAACAATTATTTGTAGCTTTAAACAAAGTTCACCGCTAATTTAATCCGAAATTATTTTACAACAACACAGTTACAGAAATTATAGGTTATTTGTCTATCTCCTTGCTTGGTGACAAAGAGAACTTCAAATAGGATCGCCCTCGCTGCCATCCGCATGTTTCCGTATATTTAAAGAAACGGTTAATAGTAATTTTGTAATACAGATGTCTGCACAATGCTTTAAAGTTTAAGCAGCGCCTTTGAGCACTTTATAAACAAAGAAAGCCAGATACTGCACTGAGTAACATTTGAGTCTGTCTCCTATATCTTTGATCAATGATCAATGCATGATCCTTGATATTGTTGGGAAGACACGCCATTGCTTCACCCATTCATGTCACATGGATTCGTTTGCGTTGTCTCAGATACAATAGATGTCAGTGTTTCTTTTTGTTTAATTTGTTCTCTACAAAGACATCAATACAGCAATGCATTGGAAAAAGTACACCTGCATTGATACCAAATACCTCATGTCAATGTTAATTGTGATTTTGCAATCGCTAGATTGTGTCAAAAGAATGTCATTTCACAGTGCTCAGTTTATACAAGGGTGTACACATGTACATTGCATATTGTATTACTACAGAGATCATAATAAACACAATTTAATCAATGTACATGAACAGTCTTGAAAATGAACGTAGCTAAGCTCACCTGAGTTCTTACAGTCGTCAAAAACAACAATTAAATATGAACCCCAAGACTTATTAAAACATAATTACTGACTTTAAATAAGCGGATAAAGGATTGTTAGTTTCCAAATATTTAGAAACATAATTAAGGTATTCTTTAAAAATAACTTTACATATTGCATGTTGCAATACGGTAAATGTTAATGTCTTACAAAATGCATGTTTCATGTTAAATTCATAAGGCATTTTCAGATCAACTATATGCAAAGAAATTTAAATTGATATATATCTATTAAGAATATATGACAAAGTCCTATGAGCATTGCAACATATACCAATCTCTGAAAAGGCACAGAACAAAGGTATTTCACAGGCAAGCCAAGCGAAATGTAAGAACAAATTTGTGATGAGTCATTTAACGAAAGGAGCAAACCCGACAGTAACCGCCTTGGAACGGTCAGTCGGCAATATGGACCGTCTGGGGTGCTTAAACCGGTTTTACAGAGCTCTAACCTCGCACTTCCTGACGAGTTTCTCAAATGCAATCAATGAATAGAAAAACGATCTATTTGAAAAGAAAATGTCCAACCGCTGATATTTTCTATAAGTTATGACGAAAGTAGTGACGTCATTGAAAAATAATGTCCACATAGTGTTTAGAAAAGAATATGGTATTATTTCGATTTAAAAAACTACACAAAAATTATGACTTTAAATGAAATTAACTTTCTGAATCATGAACAAACATGACCAGAGAGGAATAAATGGTAAGTAGTAGTAGTACTTGTTCATTAGTGAGATAAGTACTTCTAGATACATATTCACATACATTTGAGTTTTATTTTAGTGAATTTTAATATAAACATACAAATAGTACTTAAACTTGTTAAAAAGCCGAGGCTTTTATCTACTGTACATACTGTACATACTGTACATATGTTGTTTTATTACTAGTTATCATGTATGTACATATATTCATTATATCTGTTTTAACTCCCGATGCAGGCGCCTACTGTTAGTTGTTTCACTTTGACGGGATATTTTTATTTACACTGTTTGTTTGATAGAAAAACCTTCAGGAAGTGCGAGGTTGGAGCGCTCCACAAACCAGGTTTAAGCACCCCAGTTGGCCCGTTCCAAGGCGGTAACTGATGGTTTTTCTTTTTGTGTGTTATGTCTCGTCTCTGTGTTTTTTGTCACATTTACATTTACCTTGTCTGCCTTGGTCTGCAGGTAGATAAAATTTAAATATCTGTGAAAATTTTGATAGGACCTTTTCTTATTTACTTATTCATCTGATACGTTATCGTTCATCTGAAAGATACATACAATTAAGTGACGTTCTCACTGTCATTTGTAAGACTAGTAAATGAGTTTTATTCTGAATTTGTTGTCTAAGGACTTTAAGTGGTCAATGTTCTCGAGATAATTAGCCATCGTTCTGTTCCATAGATAAATGTCCGTGTTGACGTTTACTGATCGTCGTTTCTTCCAATAACCGTGGTCAGTAAGGAAAATTAAATATTGAACAACCCAAGAAAATTCCACTTCTGAACGTAATTTAATTAAACTTCTACAGGAACAGCAGCCGACATTTGTATAGAGAATAAAGAAAGTCGACCATTTTCTAAATAAATACTAGTTTCTGTCTTTTCCTTTCATATTTGCATGTTTATATGTATTTCTTAATGTTTAAACTAATTTTGCCATTTATTTATCAAACAAGAAAGGAACAAGTTCGTGTGCGAACGCCTCAGTCAAAAATGGCTGTTTTCCGTGCATATTCCGTCAGTCAAATACAATGTGGACAACAAATACCTCGTGTTTATTAGCCAGAATATGCTGTTATAATTATTCGTTGGTGAATAAATAAATTAATGGAAATGGGGAATAAGATGCCACAATGACAAACTGTATTTATAATCGAATACTAAAGCTATATTAAAGAATAACCGATGTTTATTTATGTGAAATGTCCGTAAAGTGTGTTCATGGCATAATTTTGGAATGATCGAATGGTATATGTTTGGAATATAAATTATAACGTAAATATAAAAAAAAACCTATTTGTCTTTTGCAGAAACAATATGTATACGAAAATTGAACAAAATGTATGTTATGTATGTTAAAACATGCAGCATTAAAAACATAAATATACTACTATAAAGGAATATATGTCTTACAATTGATGCAGAATTAAATTTCACATGGAAATTCCTTGTTATGATTGTGCGATATTTGCTGGCAATGAACCAGATAGCAATTCACTATATTTCTTGATTCTTTAAATACGATTGTAAAATAATTAATCTAAAATGTTTTATCTTCCTTTTCGTTTTTTTTTCGAGATCGAAATCCCATTCCCCAGCCCCTACGCACCTGCCCGTCAAAAAATTATATTGGGAAAATCAAGTTTAGCTCAAGCTGGAACACAAGTTGTGAACCTATTTTTTATTCCCCTTAGATGAATAAATCCTACCAGAGCATTTGCTATTCTTGAAAGCGCTTATATGACAGCGATTAATGGCAAAAAGCTGAAAAAAATGAAGATATGCTGTAAATCTAGCATTTTACGCTGCTATAACCATAGAAATTAATGTATTTTGCTGTGTTTAAAGTGTAAAGGTAATTTACATTTGCTTTACCCGCTTTTATCCGCACAGTTCTACTTCAGTTGTCTTCTGTTAATAAAACAACTTGCTCATCGAACATTATTCGATTGATTCCAATAGCGAGTGTTAATTCTCAATTATGTTTACGTCAAGAATTGAGTGGAATGCACGAAGTGAAATGACTTCTGTTCCTGTTTTTGGTGTTTACTTAATTTTGACCAAACCTTCATTTCTTCATCCTGTCTGTGTTTTCATGTAATAATATAACTTTCAAATAGTGCAAGATTGATGGGGTGTTCGAAAATGAATGTATTTCACAATTTGTGTGTCGTGTGATCACCATGTCAAAACAGAGACAAAGGACTCACTTCCTGAAAAACCGTCTGATCTAGCATGCAAGGTGCACGTTACAATAACCAAGTAAATGAAAGGCCATCTTCGTCAATGTTTCTGCGCCAGTAAAATGTACAGACCTTCGCAAACCTGTATTTGTCACGTATGCAAAAGCGTTTCCATGTTAGAAAACTAAGATTGCGACGTTTCTTATAACATTGAATGAAATAACAAGTTCACATTGATGGAAAACATCAACGTTTGCCGTCGAGGTCCTGTTCAACAAACATTTTTGCCTAACAACAAACCGACCAAGAAACAGCAAAACCTTTTTGTTATTAAAATATTTAAAATGCTGTCAATTTTTATGTCTTAAATTTATATGCAGTAACGCACTGACTTTGGTTGCATAGGAAAAGTCCCAAATATAAACAACAGAAACGTGCATAACATTTTATGTACATTATTGTACTTATCACTTAATTCAATTTAAATTTTAAAAGATCATACATAAGCATATGGAACATAAACAATTACAAATGACAGGTTATGACGTAGCAGCAATTCAATTACAATCTAATTTAGTTCTGATATTCACAAATGTTGAATAATAACCGAAATTCAATGCATAAAAGCGCCGCACTTCACTTGTTTAAAAAACAACGTGGCGGCATCCATAGGGCTGGTATCTAACGATTACATTATACACGCCGCGTAGAACATTTACAAAAATAATAGAAAAAATAATTGGAGATGTAAATTTAAGGATAAAGTTAAAGTAATTATTATATGCTTTAACTTGTGCCTACGGGAACCAGTACGTCTGCATTGTTAAAACAAGATGGAATGTGTTAAATATAATTTAAGAGATATACACTTGTTAATTGCATGTATAGAAATCATTAAACGTACTTCAGTCTTCAGATGTATCTAAGAAAAGAAAAGAAAACTGCTACGAGACATAGTATAAAATATAGAAAACCCAGCAGTTGCCGTCGTGAAACAGTCAGTCTGCAAATGGACAAACTGCGGAGCTTCAACCGCTTTTACAGAGTTCAATTGTTCTCAAATGCAAGGAGTGAAAAGAAAACAGATCTATTTAAAATAAAACTGTCCAAGGGATGGTCTTTTCTTTGAGCTAAGTTATGACGCCATTAATAAGCTGTGGCGCGATTTATTTGATTAAGGGAATAATTGTTCTTTTTTTATAAAAACTAAACACAATTCTTGATTTTGAAGAGTAGTATCATTTTGTTAGCATGACATATAATGTATTAAATAAGTAAGAAAGATGGCCGTGTTTTATTTGCAAATTGTCTATAACCGATAAGTTAAAAGTCTTGTCATGCAATTAACATCTTATTAACAGAATGCATACAGATACCGATTTGACCATGTTGTAGATATAAATCAACATGAATTCCAACTAATGCAAGCATTCTACTCAATCGTAAGCTTATTGAACTTAACTTTTATTAATATAGCAGTATATTTTCCGGCATAGTTATAAAATAATCAAAATCTTTCCTTTGTGTTGCTTAGCTCAATAATAACGTGCGAGAATAATTGTAAAATCACCTTTGTAAGGGCATAAGTGAGGTGTCCCGGAGGAATAAACAATCAAGGTTATGAATCAGATTTAAATGATCCATTGATTGCAGTGATGAAATAATTATATCATCAATGGCGGTTAATTGGACTGGACGATGATGTATTTACGGCGTGTCACTATAGTTAACGTCTCATTATATATTGCCTCATTTAGTGTTTACTAATGGGTTGTTTTAATAATGTTTCAAAGGTCGGTCTAGTTTACGGAAAGTACGATGAAGTATAATATTGCAATTTTTATTTAATATAATTGCAATGCTTTGGGTAAAACCTGATAGGGAAACATTATTCAATAACAGAATTTTACGACTTAATTATTGCTTAGAAGACCCTGTGTATTATAATAAAACCAGGATTGTATTGTTTCTTTATCCACTTTGTTTCAATCCCTGTTGTCTAAAAATAGCTAGCTATGAAGCGTATACATAGTAACGATGCACTACGATTAATCCATGATTTAGGTATTACAAGGCAACTCCCATATTCTGGTAGATGAAGTCTACTTTTAATCTTTTATGCACAAAGGGAAGCAATACACATAAACTTAGAAGAATAAGTCGACAACGGTTATGTTCCCTTGGTACAGACATAATTTATCTATATATTTTAATAAGACTTTATTTTAATAAAAGATTAAATATATGCTTATTGTTTTCATATGTGTTGCATCGAAAAAGAAAACACATGTTAAAACAAATCCTGACATTAAAAAGATGCGGGATTCTGACTTCGTCTAGTTTTTGTCCGAAATGTCACGTTTGTAATTAAGCTGGTTAATAATGTTATGCCTGTTTACAAATATTATCAAAACGGGAAATGTATTCTGAAATGTTGAATGTGAATAAAGCTACATGTACCTACACATACATATTTAGAAATAAAATCATGTTACGAAGACATTGTTTAGTCTCATTTTTATTGTCATAACTTGACATTAGGAAATTCTACCAACGGCATCTGACGTGTTCTGCATTAACTCATCTTTGTCAACACTATTTTGAACCCTACCCAAATCGTTAAATAACACAAACCTTACTAAAATTTCTTTAAATGTCAGTTCTTTCCAAATTTATAAATATGCAGAATGGAGATAAATAGATGTCGGCGTCAGAGCAAATTAGTCGGTTAGTGATACAACGTGACCTCAAAAGTGCGTGGTCACGTATTTTTAAGTTTAAAATTGGATAATTGTGCAGCGTGGTTCAGCTAGAAAACACATGTTTGTAATGACGAGTTGGATACTTTGTTTCACTTTTTTGAATACATGGAGGACATCAATAAACATTATTTCGAGGGTTCGTTTGAGGTAACAATACATTATTTGATTGTTGGTTGTTGGGAAGAACCAAATGATCTAATCTGTCGGATCCAACCTTTAAAAAACACCCCAGTCGATCCCATTTTCCCTTCCAAGGCGGCAACTACTGGGTTGGCTTTATTTGTAAAATGGCTCACAACAGATCGGTTCTAAAGTTTGCATTTGGCTTGCATGTGAATACCTTAAGTCTGCCTTTCAGATGTAAGTATATGTTGCTATTGCTCCTAGATCTTTGTTTCATGTCATAAAAATAATGACGTCATTTGAAGCAAGCATCAAATTTGTTTTTCCCTTAAGGGAGAATCGTTAATTTTTGAAAACGATTGTATTAGTTTAACAATCGTCAGTGGAAAGTGTGCCGAAAAATTAACCTAATCAAACAAAAGATTTAAACTCAAATGATTTAGACATATACAAGACATCTTGCTAATGTATATATATATATCATAGTCGTATGAACCAATCTTATCACATCTGTTAAATTATATATGTATATATCCATATAAAACTGATCATATTTCACCTGTTTATTGCACATATACTATATACTAACTTTGATTTATAGGATAATCTTATAACTGAAATGTTGTCATATAATAAAGTGTTGAGGTTATTGAATATATCATTCAATATTTACTATATCATTGTATGCTAACTGTTAATTCGTATAATTAAAATAGTAAGCAGCATTTAACAAATTAATATTGTCGTATCTGGTCATATAAAGGTATGTCCATGCTCGAGATTCAGCTGTTAGTTTGCAGATTAAATCTTTAACATAGTTATTGTGTGTTTTAATGGTATTCCAAGCTAGAAACATTTTGTCTACAAATTTCACAGATGTATCACTGTCTGCACGTTGAATAATCGTTCGAATGAAGAAAGCAAACTTCACTGAGTGAATAATCTTGACATTTGCTGTCTTACGTCCCTGGGATATTCCCTCTTTTCGATAATAAAGGGTCTTTGATCTAATTGTTAAAAACTAAAATCTTACCTTTTTTGTGGGTATGTATATGGTATCTAGTTTGTTCACTTTCTAAACTTTTGAAACACACTTATGACTGAGGCAAGTAAATGGAATAAAATTTTTAAAAAACGAGCGTTTTTATAAGCACATTAAACATAAAATTTATTATATTATTTCTTATATATAGTATACAAAATTAACTTCCCACAAGGGGTATAACAAAACTAGTTCTTTCTTTTCAAAAATGGGGAATGGTGGAATACTACATGAACATGTCGGTGCATATTTTCCGCACGAAACAGAATACAAACTAATAATATCAATATTTACACATTTACATGTTTATCTTCGAATGGTTGAATTCCTTCAGTTAGCCATGCCGTAGGCCACCCTTGTAGACCAATGACGAACAATATATTACCTTAAGCTATTAAATGTATAACTTTCCTGTATTATTTTCGGCAGAAATATATGTTGAACTGAGAGATCCTTACTAACTTTTTAGTTGATTTTTTATCAGCTTCGTCATTACTAAAAAGAAGTAGTAAACATTTCAAAAATGATGTTTTCTACTCTCCTTTTTTTGCGAAGAACATTTTTATTTTAATATCTTCAATCAAGATGCTCTTGCCCAACTTGTTAAAAACTAGTGTAAAGTATGTAATAGACTTGCCATTGATTTCTTATTCTAAGATTTGACTATCACGAATTTAAGTGCGTATTAGTCTTTCATTGTAATTTATGTCGTGCCATATTTTTCTACAGTATAAATGTCGTCTTTTCTCTACAATCGCGACAACATTAACTAATATTTGAATGCTAACATGTAATTAATACTTGTGTTTTTAATCATAAAACATTTATTTACGTAGAAATTATTCACCATTTACTATTCACAAAATACATCCCAAGAAAATAGTAAATGCTTACCCGTAAGGGACACAATGCAATGCAATTTAACAAGTAAGAGTAATGTCCCCTCACTCACGACACTTGGTGAACTTTGGGCAACTGTATTATTAATATTACTTGTATGTGTTTCTTGGTTGATTCAAAAACACCTATCATCGAGAAATTAACATTTGTGTCAGTTTCTAGGAAACGTATTGCTGTTAACATCAAAGCATAAGACTAGGTGTTTTACCTTGTTCTTTCTAAAAAGAAACAACATTTTGGGAAATGTTCGTGTAAGCAATTTTTATTCTTCAGTTGTATACTTTAACTTTATATTTTGCTGATATGTTTTTCTTCTGTAATAAAACCCTTGACGATGCAACTATAGTCTAGCGATAGATACATATAAAGCAACAAGATCTGTAGTTTCAGAATTTTATTAAAACATGGCTACATTCCAAAGTAAACCGTACATTTACAATGTAATATCACATGAATAGTGTTTAATTATCTGAAATTAATATCAAACAACCATGTAATTTATTGTCATAAAATACATTAATAAACACGTGTAATTATAGTTAGAATAAAGACCTTTGTAAAATGTTTTCGTCAGAGTGTTCTTGTTTTATTTGTTGTTGTTTAATTAACTTTTAAATGAAAAATGAAAAAAAAAGAAAACTATCGAAAAAAAAACTTGTCTCGTTTATTATTTACATTATAAATATTTCTAGCAAAATATGTTTTTGAAACATCCACCCTTTTTTCTATTTTATTTGTTTCATTTAAGATATGCTTGCCGTATTAAAATTGCGTTTATTAGCCTTAAAGTATATTCAAAAACCCCAGCAAAAACATTTATCAGAAAATTGAATATATCTAAACAATAATAATGATTTAAGGATGTCAGCCACAGAAAGGATTTTTATGTTACATAACACTGGTTAAGTTATGATTATTATTGTTTTTGTTTAAGTTTTAAGTGAATTTTACTGTTGTATTTTTCTCGAACAAAACATGAAGATGTTTCACAATAAACACTAACTTGCAGGCAATTTTAATCATCTTTAATCTTGATCATAATAACAACACAAAATATAATATATAAACAAATACATATTCATACTAAAGTAAGAATGCATTCTGAAACGTACAACAGAGCAATATGTTTTCACTCAATTTTAAACAGATAACAAATTCCGAGAACAAAGAATTGCTTAAAACATAACTCCACTTTAGGTACACTTGTTCAATCTTATTGCTTATTACTGCAACATTGTTACTTATACATACACGTGCTTAACAGCCTGTAACAATTATAAAAGTACACTGGATTTAAAACAAAAACAAGTCAAATATATAAGCGACACCAATGTCCTGATCACAATTCATGTTTAGTCGATCAAGTGCGTAATATCCGATTGTAAACCGGATTTACTTGTCAAGGGGATTAACGTTTAAATAAGCGCAAACTGCACGAAAAACTCAATTTTTTTTAAATTATTTTGACAAAAAATAAGTAAATTCTTATATGCTTCATAAGTGTACGGATAATATAACGTTAGGTTTAAGACTTGTTTCAGTTATATATTTTAGTAAACGTAAAATGGGCTTCAGAAATTTGTCATAATTCAAACACAAAGCCAGCTTTTGCATTTCAACGAATACAAGTAAAATAAACGATGATACATAAAAGCATATATTATTATTTACAGACCTCTTATGTCGAACTTTAAATGGGGTAAGATGAAATTTTGTTACCGAAAAATACAGTCAAAGATACCACAGCATGGCCCATTTTGTATGTCACAAAAAATGCTGCTTTTAGATGTTAGAAATTACATCTTGTAGTCGAGAAGCACAGATGATTCCCAATAATTATATTTTTTCTTGGAAAACGCATCATTGGGAAGCTCTATAAGAATCAGCCGAAATATGTTGTGTAATAATTAAAATATTTTGTCATGATTTTCACTGACTAATAATGACAAAATTGGGAACAATTTTAGACAATAATGTGTCACATGACAGAAATTCCATCTCACCGACTATGAATACTTTCTTACGTGTTTCTAATGGAGGAAAACTGTCGAATTCCACTTTAATGCAGGTGTATTTGCTATTAAGAATATGTACATGAGACATGAGTTTATATACAAGATAATCAACTACTTTCTAAGGATCAAAGCTGCCTTTGTTAGTGTGTACAATGTGTACGTCAAACCAAACTTCTAGATCCTGAGAGTCTTAAAGGGTCTATATATTGCTAACATAAACATTTTATTTTTCATAAAAAATGCGCTTTCAAATCACTTTGTCGACAATGCCTGTAGACAATGTCGGTATTTTCATTTAACACAGTCAGACATTGTTACACAAGCACGGAAATCACAGGAAACGTCTTCGAAAATTGCCGATACATAAAGCGGGAAAAAATAATATGACATCATAAGTGGAATATTTTGAGAAGACCAACTTGTGCAAAACATGATCATCAGAAAGGTTTTGATATATGTATTTTTTTTTTCAATATTGGCTATAACCTGATTGGCGAATCGTCATCATGTAATTTTGACAATAGAAAATTTATTAAAAAAATGGAATGAGGAACCAGCATAATAAAACGCTCTCTAGCCACAACGTTCTGTCAGTGACGGAAAATGGCGGAATATACCGAACCCACTGATTTTACGTTGCAAACAGGCAAGTTCATGACTAAAGAATAACACCGAAGGTCGCCGTGAAAGAGAGTAAATATATTATGCATGTCAAATTCAATAGACCTCACAAAGTGAATATATGATATTGCGAATGTATGGACCCTTTAATCCTATTTCTGATATAAGTGATCTATAATAATTATCGTATCACATTTGCATAAATACAGACTCTACCTTATATTGTTAAACCGATTAGTTACATATGTAAGCATCCTTGTCAAATTATGCGAGAAAATTTTAAATTTCTCCAAAGATGGAAATGGGTTTTTACATATATTACTCAAAAATATCTTTTACTAGTGTATATGCTAAAATTTAAGTAGAGGATGCCTCCGTTAATACATAATTTCATAAACAGACAAGTAGATATTTTCATTCTATGCCAATTAATACATATAAACCATGAATAACACTGTATAGCAAAATATAAATGTTTTTTTTTTAAAGTAATCTTATAGGCCTTATGGAGTAAATACAAGTATATCAATAACAAATTAAAGCTTTTGTACATAATAATTACTAAAAGGGTGTAAACTATGATTAATTTGAAAGGATAAAATTTGTACATAAGTTGTATGCCGTTTGAAAATAATGTACTCTCAAAAGACTGTTTTAGCACAAACACTAACTATGTACTCATTCAAAGCGTTTAATGGTCGTAAGCTTAAAAGTGAAACGTGCGTGTTGTGAAACAACATTAATTAATTCATCAGTGAAACATACCCTGTTTAGCTCATAAAAAAAGTTCTCGTTTGAATTATACAAATATGAAAAGTAATGAAAATCATATAAGACTACCGTTACAATAATCATATTGTCAAATAAAATTCCAAAGTTATCTGTAGAAGGCCCATGTGTGTAGAATTTACTCCCCGCCGTCCTTTTTCGCCTGGAAAACAGGAACTATATAGTCAGTAATAGGCACGATCTGGTTATATGGGATAGCTTGAAAATTTATGGTAACATCATACAATATTCACTGGTTTTCGATTATTTACCATTCTATAAATAGCCATAGGAAAATTCCATTCAGTTTCATTAATGGTGCCCTGTATGCAGTCTGCCAGTATGATAACGGTATGCGTCGAATGTACTTGTCATTCGGATAGACGTCAGGGCACGTGCTCATAGCACACGCATGCTACTTCACAGCGATGTTACCCAAATTAGTTATGCTTAATTTATAGCAATTGTAATTAGCTGAAAAAATGTACATGCATATATTCTCTAATATTTAATGTCTATATTTAATAGAAATTTGTAAATAATAATTACTAATTGCACCAATATCCAAAAACTAATCCTGTGGTTTTCTCGAGTAGAGTTGTTTGTATGTTTGTAAAATGTACAAAATAATTGTTTGTTTTTTAAATGATAAGTAAATGCACAGTGTCATCGGGCTCGGTGCTTGGAGTTGGTGTATAGGTGTAATGTTTATAATAACCCAGCTATTGACTCGTTAGCTAGCGTTCACGGGGTTAATATACCCAGAAAACTTATAGCTGACCTCACTACCGCCTTGGTGCTGTAATGATTTTGTTTTCAGTGCTTACCATTTCATATATACCAGCTGAGCAGATCATAAATTGTATAATATAAACTATGGTATTGTTATTTGATTGAAACAGACATGAAACTATTGACATGCAAAAACAATTTATTAAGGCCCTGATAAGTGTACATGTATCTGAAAATCCATACTGACATTCTGTGTTTTGTATGGGAATGTGTGTATGCAGAGAGCGGAATTCCTAATTGATACACCATCATTGACTTTACTTCCTTCATAATTAAACACATTGAAAAAAATGGCCATTCTTGTTTTGAACCTTTGAACAACACATCATCATTGTCAGTCATTTAAGCAGTGTTGTATTATCGCAGTTTACCAACTTTATGCCAAATAACAACATTAATTATCGAATCGTATGAGAATTGGAGAAAAGGGCAATGATTCGTTGCCATAGCATCCAGGTAGGGCTTACCTCGTTTTTCTTCACCTGCACCTGGGAAGGCTGGGGTTGAGCTTGCTCCTTCATACACTCATACCTGTCTCGAGCCTGGCGTAACGGTTCTACCATAGTGCTGTCGATCGGAGGGTACAGCTGCAAATATAATAATAATAATAATAATAATAATAATAATAATAATAATAATAATAATAATAATAATAATAATAATAATAAAAATAATAATAATAATAATAATAATAATTATAATAATAATAATAATAATTATAATAATAATAATAATAATACTAATAATCACTAATAATACTAATATATTCTTCTTCTTATTATTATTCTTATGCTGATGCTGATGCTGCTGCTGCTGATTCGGATCCTGATGCTGCTCATCTGCTGCTGCTGCTGCTGCTGCTGCTCTGCTGCTGCTGCTGCTGCTGCTGCTGCTGCTGCTGCTCTTCTCCTCCTCCTCCCCCTCCTCCTCCTCTTCTTCTTCTTCTTCTTTTCTTCTTCTTCTTCTCCTTCTTCTTCTTCTTCTTCTTCTTCTTCTTCTCTTCTTCTTCTTCTTCTCTTCCTTCTTCTTCTTCTTCTTCCTTCGGCCCCCCGTTCTGCCGGTCCCCTCCGCCCGCTCCTTATGGCCGCTGTCCCCTGTTTGCTCCGCCCGTCCATTATTCGATGCTTTGTGTCTCCCAGTAGGTACCTAGAACTTTTCAAAAGCTTGTTAGCGAAATAAATGGCGAATTAGTCTGTATAATCATCAAACGTAGACTTAACGGGTCGAATATAGTTTATAGTGATAATTATACAAGGTGACAGAAATCCTGATCTAAATATAGCACAATTATGAACGTAACGACACAATTAAGATCATTATAGGGACCGATGTTTTTTATTGCTAACACAAATCTACAGGTGACAACTTGGTATTGTAAATTATAGCGAAATAAATTATCACGTCGTGCTTGCACTCTAATGCGGATTGTCATAGTTCTACATTACATGTAATGACTTTGTATCGCTATTATTTAAAAAGTACAAGGGAACCAGCGCATTAGTCACGTGACGGCATCGTCAATCGAACTGTAAATATCTGAAATAAGGGTAATTCTCCATTATAGTATTCAAGTACGTTGCTTAATAATCAAGTAGGGGTAGTCAAATAGCAAATGGCTGATTTTGGACGAATAAGGTTGCATCGCTAATATGCAAACACATACAAACGCAACCCAACGTTTCTTATGTATAAAGTTTATAACTGTAGTCCAGCATTATATGAGCTCTACAAGTGTAAGGCACTTTGGACAAGGGTTTTTTTCCGGATACACAACACTTGCATTGCTCACGCACAGATTGTCATTGTAAAACTGTGTATTTAGTTCTTGTCTCAATTTAAATAAGATAACTGTAATCCAATGTTCCATTGGTCGCCATCCAATTAACTCGAGAAAAGCATCTTGAAATATGGTTGGCTTACATTCGGATGGTAAGTCTTGTTTATTGTTCAAAGCCATCGAAACCTCTGGCATTGTGAAAAAGCCTTTTGCATACCTAAATTTATATGATATACACTTTAAATAACAATTTCCCAATGAAACTTATAAACAAGATGACTGTTTATTCTTGTTTCATTTTACACAGACCGTATACGTTAATTCCTAGAGGTCGCTAGAGATTGGCTTCCGGTCTAATAATTCTCTGCGGAAGACAAATCTTTTTGTGGCTACCATACTAAAGCTTCGTTTACTTATTACGTGCATATGTGTAATTTACCCTTCTGTTTGCCGTTCGTTAATATACACACTATCCAGCTGTGATTCCATAAATACAGATGTGATTACCCGTTGACGTCAGCAGTCGATGCCCAACAAATGGATAATGACCAATTTATTCTGTATGTGAGAATATGGCAAAACAACGAGTAAAGTAGGCCCTATAATTGCTGCTATTAATGAGGATTTTGCTATACAGGCTTCGTGCAGACTAATTGCTCCCGGATGTGTATTGATCGACAAACTAAGGACAGCTCTTTTTAAGCAGTATTTCCTCGGCTTATTTCCAATATCTGATGAATAATCGACAGCCACATTTCGTCTTTGAAAAGAAATGTTTCTGACTACACAATCGTTGTTTCTTTTTGCTTATTAAGTTTTTAATGTATATGTAAGGTCAGTATCACAACACGAAAATATACGCGCAGAGAGTGCATGGTTATTTGTTTGTTTATTTATTGCGTTTATCGTCCAACCAACAGTATTTCAGTTATTTGGAGACGGTGTCCACTTGGAGCAGATATAATGCTGCCTTCACTGTGTATAGCATGCCGTGAACACCTGGCATGATACCACACCCAGTCACATTATCGTGGAACTACCCTTATATTTGCTTGAGCGTTAGCAAGGGAGCTATGCCACTACCATTTTTAACGACTTTGGTATGTCGCGGCCCGGGATCGAACCCGGGGCCTTCCGTACCTTGCATGGTTAATATACAAATGTACCTATATATGCTTAACAATAAGCATGGACCAAGCGTCAATGGGCGTGTGTACTTCCGTTCAAATTAATTTCAACGTCTATTCTATTTTTGAATCAACGATTTAAAACGACATGGCTTTATCGTAAATTAATTCACCTGCAAGTCGCATTTGTCAAAATATGTTATTTAACGTTCTAAATTTATATTTCGTTCGCATTTTAATAAATCAATAATTGATCATTTATTCACTGCAAACGACTAAAATAGAGGACTGGGAACTATTTCCGCCTAGCCTGTTACATTTGCAATCACATAGCCGAGGTAGTCATGATACGTATGAACAAAGGATAGGCAACTTTCCATATACAGCCCTGAAGAAAATCAATGTTAATTCAAATGTCGTATCAGAGACATCACAATAAGCGAAAAAAAAAAACTCAAGAGAAGATTACTTCTCTAAAAATAGTGTAAACGTTTCCTGTAGTTCATTTATCCAAATTCATGTGTTCTTGACTGTACTTTTCAACATACATCAAATAAGTTCAATAAGGAAAAGTAGTTCTAACATTTTGTTGTTGTTGTTGTTGTTAGTTCCGAAAGAGAAATACGTAATCACGTGTTTGCAGTCTCATTATTTTTCTGCTATTATAGAAATATATGTATCATTTACATAAAAAGTCTTCAAAAAGTCATTGTTGTATGGAAACAGACTTGCTTGTTGAATCAATGTTAGTCTGTGTGGTGTGCAATTTTAAAGATATTTAGACCGGACCTGGTAGCGCAATTGGCAAAGCGCCGGCACCAGGTACGGGTTCAATCTCGGGCCGCGACATATCAAAATTGTAAAAAAAATGGTAGTCGTATAGTTTCCTTACTAACGCTCAAGACAAAATAGGGACAGTTCTAGGACTGGTCGCCTTTTGTCAGGATAATGTAACTGGGTGTGGTATCATGCCAGGTGTTAACGATATGCTATATAACAGTGAAGGCAACACTGTCTATGCTTCAAGTGGACACCGTCTCCAAATAAGTGAAATACTGTTGGAGGGACGATGAATCTAACAAAACACAAATAAGTAATATTTCTCATCCATAGACTGATGATACAAAGATGATGAGGATGATACTACCACCACCACCACCACCACCACTACTACTACTACTACTACTACTACTACTACTACTACTACTACGACTACTACGACTACTACTTCTACTACTACTACTACTACTGCTGCTGCTACTACTACTGCTACTACTACTACTTATAATAATAATAATAGTAATAATAATTATAATATTAGTAATAATATCTTTACTTACCAAACTCGATCATCTAATTCATAACCAAATACATATACATTTTTTATAACAGATGCCTACGACAACAATGCAAAAACATTATTACTATTCTTCAAACTGATATTGTGTGTGACATCATTATCACGCAATATAATCGTCATAACTCAAACACATAAACTGAGTATGACTAATTGAATTACTCTTTTGGTGAATGTGAATGTGGCATATCTAACTTCATTTATTGCAAGTGT
The DNA here is from genome assembly GCA_007844125.1 of Sinonovacula constricta. Lineage (NCBI taxonomy): Eukaryota > Metazoa > Mollusca > Bivalvia > Cardiida > Solecurtidae > Sinonovacula > Sinonovacula constricta. The sequence continues at coordinate 47,996,935 of CM017560.1, read as the reverse complement.
TTTACAACTTACTCTTGCAACTGTCTCGAACATGGGTATTAGCACAAACTTAATGAAGCCAATCTGAGCCGTCGGTTTGGTCACTTTGTCCCTGTCCATAAACGGGGCAACCGGAAGTCCCTCCATCTTCTCGCGGTCAGACTGTAAAACACCACAAATGCGTTTAATTAAAATGTCAATGTATGAAATCGAAGTAAAGAGAAGTTGTATACACACTCGGATCTTATTAGTAAATTAAAAACACATTTATTTGCGAATGTTTGTGTGTATGTGTGTTCTAAGGGACTTCGAGTGTAGGCGCCTTCGTAAAGGTTTTTCTCTACATGTAACTAAAGCGCGCGTGATTGTGTATAAATACATCCAGCGTATCATAAGACATTACGTATTCTTCATGTAGAAAGACTGTCGAAAAACGTGTAACCATAATACATCTTTTAAACAGCGTTAAGATTCCAGTTTTAGACCATTACTTTTTCACCCGATAACTACAGCCCTGGTCAGACTGTATATACTGTCAAAAACAAACACAGGCGAATTTTTTGGACGATTATTTTATGTTTCTGCGATAACATCTTTGTATGTAGCCGCATTGCACGCGAGTTGTAATTCTGTTGTAAACACCGTTTACAATCGCCGATGGATTTGAGACGTCAACAAAATATAATCTTTATTGTCGCCGTGCCCATGCGCGGCGTCTGTATGTAATAATTCCAGGAAAAGTCCTACTATAGAAGGACATAGTGCGTTGTTCTATGCGTTGTTCTTTGAACAAGTGTAGTGCGGCTCTTTCAAACATTAAATTTCTTTTATTATCCAGCATCGGTGAATATCAGATTTAATTTAGGTTGTAGACTATATAGTTTAAAATTTCACTGCATCACTTCTTCACTTGGAACTGTAACAGTTCCATATGTGTGTGTATAATTTGTTTTATTTGAATTGCATTTGTTATGACGTTGTATGTACAAGTCAAATATTAGGCTCTATTCTGTTGTTTGCATTCGAAGCCTTTTCCCATGCGTCCAAAGACAGTTCGTTAATGCATATAATTTTAAGACATGAAAATCTGACGGCAATGTAAATGTTTTAATAATAACACGGTTTTGCTAATTCTTGGTCAGTTTCTTGTTAGACAAAAATGTTCCTATGTGGAACAGGACCTCGACGACGACGTTTGATTCTTTGCACCAATGCTCTCTTGTTTGCAGTGTGTTTTTTAACTGAACCACCGTCATCAATATAAAGGTTCACCGGCGATGGTCGTATATGAAAACATGCCGGCGAAGGTTCCACATGAGGCTGTACCACATGCCATGTTGAACTGATGCGTACAGTCAGCACGGTGTTCGCCATTCTACACTGGCGTGATATTCAAAGTCCAATTATCGTGCTCGCAAAACATTTTGCACGACCTTCCGCTCGAGATTAAAAATCACTTAGTATGACTGTCGTTATAGTACAACATTCGGCACGACATTCAGTTCGATATACAAAGTGACTTAACTGAATGTCGTGCCGAATTATGAGCCAAAACCACATTTGAATTTTGCAATCGGCCTGAGTTATTTTGAATGTCGTGGCAATGTCGGACGGCGAATCCTGTGCTAATACAGATAATTTCGATGAGGTTCACGAAGTAGTAAGCTGGATGAATTCATAATTTATGGCAAAACATGAAGCCTGATACAACCAACGCAGCCAGACTTAAAAAAAGATATTGCAATTATTCAGGGGAAATCAGTATATTTAGATTTCAAGTATAGGGAGTACCGATACGATGTAAGTAAATCATATAGTTTGAACAGTTTTGGCAAACAAACATCAGAATATAATGTATTTCATCTACCACCGCCAGCTTCCCAGCAAAGAATATCGTTTCCACATTTCCTTTTTGGGGAATTATTTCACAGAGGAAACCCCCCTCAAATGAAGATGTGCAAATGTGATCTTTATGATCATCTTGCCGATCCCTGATGGACACGCAGACAGCAAGTTACCTGATTGAAGTATTCCTCCAGTAGACAATCCACCCAAGGTTCAGAAACCTCCATTGGTCTTACTTCGTTGGAGATATCACAACACTTGATTAGCACCATCTTCAGCTACAAAAAGATGCATGCCAACACGTACACGCACAGTTTAAGCAATAAACATAAACAAACATAATGCGGAATAGATATCGAGGGACTCCCGTAAACGGCATATAGCAAATCCGATGTCCCAACATGGTATAACACTTCTCACAAGAGTATTATTGTCCCCCCCCCCCCCACCCCACTCCCCTCCCAGCCTTAGTTCTGGGCGTCCGTGGACTAGTTGTTAAGACGTTGGACTTCGGATCGAAGGGTCAAGGGTTCGAACCCCCAAACCGACCATGAGATGGTAGTCCTTGAGGAGGACTATTTGCTACACTTTGTTCCAGGTACCCAGTGCTTGAGTACAGGTTTTATTTAGAAAATAGGCATCAAGAGGGATTAATACAGGGTGAGAGAACTTGTTTCCAAGTCAACTATAAATAAATTTTATCAAGTGTCGATGTGAAGTAAAACACAAATACATAAATAAAATTGTTTAAACCATTAAGATTTTTAGAAAAAACATCATATGTACTTTCTCGCGTTCTTTTGTAAACCAACGACCTTTCTGTCCCATTCTGAGAAAAAAATATTTTTACAGATTAAAAGCATTTATATGTATTTTTTGTGTCCTACAATTCAGGTTTTGTATTTTTCCTAAATTTATTTAACTTTCTGTTAAAAAGAATGGAAATATATATCATACAAGTATAACAATAATTCTTCTATCTAGAAATTCCTTATTAATTGGTAGGTATGCGGGTCGAGAGGAAGTAACATCAAAGGTTCAGTCTGTGTAAATAAATGAAATAATATAATACCAGTGTTGTTTGTATTATATTATTATTTTCCATTATATGTCCAATTAGTGATAAATTAAAAATCTGAATGATCATATACGTATACGGCGTCGTGCACTTACAGTGTCTAGATGGTCCTTGTTTTTTGGATCAAAGCCAGCGTCCAACTTGGCCTTGAAGTTTTCAATGATTTCACTATGCCTCGCCATATCCGTTGCAAGTATCAACTGAGTGATGCCCTGTAAACAGAGATAAAGAATCAAACATCTGTCGTGTTTTTATAACATTCTCCTTTTAAACAGTGCTTGGTTTATATTATACGCTAAAATGCTTAATTATGCATTTGCACAATGTATAACTCACTAGCATTCTTCAAAAAATTGAGGATCATCAGTTGTGAAAGGCATGGTTTTAATTTCTTTTACTGTAAGGTGGTTTTAGACAGTTTTCCTATATCTTAATCTTGTCTCACATAAATGTAGGGCAGCAACAAATGTTATTTCGCAAGATTCTTTCGGGAAAAAATCATTTATTTGATTGCATGAGAGAAAATAAACATGGTCCAAGCTGTTGGATACCACACTGAAGATCTATGTTGGTCGCTTCTCTCAAGGCAAATATGAGATTTACCAAAGCTAATCACGTTATTTAAATCACATTATTTATATAAAGGCATGGGTGTTTATGGTTTGCGTGTTGAAGTATAATCACCATTAATAAAACAGGAAGTAGACATTTAAGCTTTCAACAGAAATAAGTCGCTTAATTTACCGCACGCTATTGTTTTCGAATTTAAGATTAAATCAAACAAAAAATAGCATGTGTTTTCTTAAGTACTTCAATGAACTTTAAGCAAAAACACGTATCTAGTGATTTACTACAAAAACGCATAGATTATATGTACTTAAAGCAGATCAAGCTGCCTATATTACTAAATTATTTTACTCTGACGTCAATGGTTCCCTAAGGGCACTCTAAAACCCATTAGTTTATTAAACAAACTAGGCTTATCGATGCTGGATCAATTTCGACACATATCAGTTCATCTATAAGATGCTAATAATGTTTAAAGATAAGATGATGCGACGATTCTTTGATCTTATACCCTCAAGCAGCGGGAGAAAGTTAGTTCAGACTAAATATGTGGTCGATAGCTAGAAGTGACTTGGGTAAAGTACGGTTTCTACAAGCCAAAGGCAATTTAAGCAATTACTACAGGAGCTTTTGTAGGTACATACGCAATTTGCACGAGTAAACAGTCACGTTTATCAATAAACAAACAAAATATTTTTGCAAAACGACGAATGTTGTGCCTATCTCTTTAAATCATTTGAATTTATTGTTCACTTTGTACTTTTTTAAAACGCTTAAGTTGGTATCCAAAATTTTGCCAGCGTTTACTTAGGGGAAACTGACTGCATTATGAAGATATAGATAATGCTGGATACTAAAACTTGAAACGTACTGTTTGTTGATGCCCTAGATTACGATTCAGCTGATTTATAACGTCACAAACATGGTTTTGGTGGAATGAATCACACTTCTGCATACGGAGTACGGTTGGATATTTTAAGAAGCAACCACAAAAACTTTGAAAAAATACAATACTTAAAGCTTAAAAACCCATTTTTACGAGAAATAAAAGTGTTGATAACAATTTCAATGGCGAAATTCTGCAATTTAATGGGACGGGGGTGGGATCGATATTTTTGAAATCTATATTAAGTGGAAATCTAAGAAAATTCTAAGGATTTTCCAAATTTAAGAGCATTTCTTAGTTTAATCAATAAAAGATAATTACATGTAAGATTCCTTATGCATACAATCTATGGCCGTATTCTTTAGTCGGTCATCATTTCCAAGGCAGGGGATTGCTTTTGTTACATGTGGAAATAGTGTATTTATCGTTGACGCTTCGTTCAATTCCACCCTTAATACGACACAACTATTGTACAGTATTATTATTCATAAAAATAAATCCCATGTTTTGAAATACTTGTATAATTGTCAACTGATGAATAAGAGGCACACAACCGCTAAAACAATTATTTTTAACAATAATATCATCAACTATTATAGTTAAATACTAGATTCAAATTTAATTAGGTTTGCTACTTACTGCTCTGATTCGTTTAAACGTGTCTTTGTCAATGTTTGAAAAGATATTTGTCTCGGGATTGGAGAGGATTTGAAAGGCTACAGCAGCAATGATGGTTCTCCAAAGGAGATATGTCGTTATACCGAATGGCGAGTTCCGTTCGGGCGTTGATTTGATATCTGGAAAAATTGGATTGATGTGTTGAATATCCAAAATAATTTGGAAGTATTGAATACTAGAAAATAAAATTGTTACAAGGTCATTTATGGGCTTTATATTATATGTCAAATAATATAAATTGGCTCTTGGTAAAGTAATGCAATGCAAGTTAAGTGTAAAGGTGAGAAAACAATCTGGTACGAGGCATCTCGCAAATAGAGATAAGCCAGTAGCTATCGCCTTGAAACATTTTGTCAGCAAAAGGACCGACCTCTGCGAGGTTTGGGCTTCTTTTAAGGTTTTAGGATAGACACAAAGTAGTCGTGTTGATATATGTTTTTTCTTTTTCATATTTTCTGAAATCAACATTGTGTGTTATATTTTCTTGATCCGTTTAAAGGTTTTAGGATAGACACAAAGTAATCGTGTTGATATATGTTTTTCTTTTTTGTATCTTATGAAATCAACATTGTGTGTTATATTTTCTTGATCCGTTTTAAGGTTTTAGGATAGACACAAAGTAATCGTGTTGATATATGTTTTTTTCTTTTTCATATTTTCTGAAATCAACATTGTGTGTTATATTTTCTTGATCCGTTTTAAGGTTTTAGGATAGACACAAAGTAGTCGTGTTGATATATGTTTTTCTTTTTCGTATCTTATGAAATCAACATTGTGTGTTATATTTTCTTGATCCGTACGTGTTGTTGTATCCAGGATGGTCCAGATCGTGTCCGATACTGGCCGTGATAAGGATACCGATCTCCTCCTTAGTCATTATCTCCCACAGCTTGCACAGGTGTACCATGCCATACATCATCTGGGTCACACAGAAGCAGTGCCGGAAATTGTGGAACGGATTGTTGCGATAGTTCTCCTGTACACACAGCTGAAACGGACACACATAAAGCAAATATTTAGTTTGTATGTGGATTGGTTTGGGATTTTTTTTTAATCGCACCGACACAATTAATATTGGCGACATCTAACTAATTAGTGGTGGAAGATATCAGACTTATGCCTGTCTAAACCAACGAAAGATCGCAGGTTAGCTAGAAAACACGTAAACTTCAGCCCCAACTGGGACTCGAACCTACGCGGCGAGGCGCTGAAGAATTACAAGTCGGCGACTATAAACCGCTTGACACTTGCGCCCCTGCTTATTTTTAAACATCAAAAACGACATCCAAAATGATTTGATGAGCGAGTGGTTTAGGGACATAAGTCTTAATGTGATTGTTGGTACTTTGTTAATCAAAACATACAAAAACAATCATTGACATTGTGTCAAAGTTTGATCTAGCAAGAATGTCTTTAGATTTTTAATACAATGCATGTACGCATGGTTCTTCACCGAAAGTCATTAGCATACTCGACAAAATCTGTAAGATAAAGCCTTATGATATATGTAAAATAACTGTGTTAATTTGAAAATATGTACTGTTTAACTAAGTTTCTTGAATAAATATAAAAAAAAACTAAGTACTGTTTATTACAGCTTCTTGATTAAATTTAAAACTATGTTCCGTTTATCAAAGTTTCTTTACTGATTCTTAAAATAATGATCTGCTTTTTCAAAGATTCTTGAATGGTTTTAAAAAAAGATGAACTGTTTATAGAGGTTTCTTGAATTATATTTTTAAATAGATGTACTGTTTATTGACTAACAATCTGTGATACTGTTTTGTTCTTATAAAAGGCGATGTCAAATTTTATCTTTATACCTAATTAAGTTGTATTAACTGATGCAAATAAATACTATATATACATACAAGCCATCTTTTCAATGTAATCGGGTTCATGTTGAACTCTTTCACCAAGTCCAGTTCGTGGTACATATGTTCAAGAAGGCTTAACATCTACAATAAAGAACATTCATAATTTATTAAATTTGTATACAAATTCTTTAAAGTAGATTGTGACTTGTTCGTTATACCTTCTTATTCAATAGGTTATCCACGTCTGCATGTTTTCGGAAACCCAACAACTTTTGAGCTCCAGAGAGAAATACGAGGAATTACAAAACTGCGACGAAGTGTCATGGCTTTTTTTTCAATGGTTAAAATATTAAACCTCGATGTCCGAAGAAAGCCGGATGCAGCTTTAGCAATTTTGAGCCGACAAACGGAAGGTGCCGTTGCCCTGACGACTGTCATTGGAAAACTTGGATATATATATTAATCAGATCTCATGGATGTATTCCAAATAGGATTATCTACAGTATATACTAGTTAAAACATGAACTCACTAGTAATACAGACATGACATTTTTCCTAGTATAAATCCCTCGTATAAGTTGTTTAACCATTTCAGAACTGGTTTATTTGATGGTAAAATAGAGCGTGCAATATGGAAAATTTCATTATGTAAAGGAAAAACTTACTAGTGCAATAAAGCTCAATTATTAATAGCAACTTATTTTTAAGTGGTTACCTCGTTTGGCTCCCAATGCCAAATGTCAAATGTAGGCTGCTTCAAATAGTTGATTGTTTCTTCCGACAGCGTGTACTATATAAGGATATAGTGCAGTGGTCAGTGAATGGAAATGGATCACAATGGAGGTTAATAATAGTAGTTAATTATAGGTTTAAATTAATTATAAATAGTCAACGTTTTATACTATATAATACTGGCTTAGACAATACTTAATATATAGTAAATAATAGTAAGCTGTAGAGATGAAACGTTGTATGGCATTAATAAAGATAAAATGTATGATTTGTCTTAAAATGTAAAGAATAAAATAAACATATTTTTAAATAAGGAAAATATTAAACATTCATCAACTTAATATTACTTGTCATCGGTTCATATCGTTTATATTTCTGCATAACTTTTATTTATAAGAAACTAAAAAGTATGTACTGAAGACAGAAACAAAACAGATGCTAAAACCCACAACAGTACAATATAACATGCATTTCTGCTAGCTAAGTATAATATAAATATCAAAGAATAATTTCCTACAAATAGAAAATAATCAAAACTAATAGAAACATCAGTTCTTAAATAAAAATATGGAATACATAAAGACAAAGAAACCGAAACACCAAACAGAAAATTATGCGACGATAAATGCAGAAAACATTAAGTAGTACAGAAAAATAACGATGGCAACCAATGTACTAGATAAAAGAACTTGCTGTGCAAAGCAAAATGATAGAACTATATTATGCCAACTGATCTGCTACAGTCATATCTGGCTTTTTGCCAAATGTATTTGTAATTGTCAATTGCAGATGTTTATGTTTTTCTTTACAATGAATACTTCTTAAATGTTATAAGCATACATGTTCTATATTTGATAGCAAGTAGCAAGTCAAGGTATAACATATACACGTACTTGAGCAAGAGTATGATTAACTATTATACACTATAAATATGTTTTAACTTTTATTTCTCCTCATCGAAAACATGTTCTATATATAAGTTAATGTGATGTGTTAAAAGGCTATAAAATACTATGTATTACTTATTTTATTTATTTATTTATCTTCAATTTAAAACAGTGCCTTTTACAACCGAAAATGATTACAAATGATTAATGGCGTTCGCTCTAGAAATGATGGGTCCGTTGTATTTGTTCCTAATTTGCAAACAATCAGTTTAGTATTACCTCATATTCTTATATGTCATTGCTTTGAATGTACTTGCAGTATCATTTAAAACAGAAAACGGAATACAAGCTGTAATGAGCTTGTCTGTTAACTCGGCTGCTTTTCTTATGAATGCAGTACGTTGTTTAGATGTCAGAGACTGGAATGTGGTACTTAACAAGGTCAATTAATGACAAGAGTGATTGAAAGGCTCCATATAAGAACAAGTTTGATACACAGCTTAGGTGCAGCTTCTAATAGAAACTGTCTAGTGTATGGCTTCAGCTGCCCTCTCCAAGAAACTATACATATCGTCTGTGTTGGTTTCGATTCAACATTTTACAATACGATACCTTTGGGACAAAAGTAAACACTTAAGATTGGCTGTTAACTGTTCAGTGCGTGTCTTTACTGACTGATAAAATAAAAAAAAGTATTTATGTTTAAAAGCAAGCACTGTTAAACGACAAAACATGTGCTTTTTTAATATTTTATCAATAGCAGAAATAGAAAATGAAACAAAATAATTAGAGATAGAGTAATTTTTATGACTAGACCATAGCATTTAATTTCGAACTGAATTAAGCGTACGATTTATCGTATCGTAGCTATATATCGCGGTTTTGAGTGCACTGTGGTAGAACGTTACAGCCCTAAAACAGTCTATTTTCATGCCATAAACAAATCTAAAACAAGCAAAACGACGTAAAATGTAAGAGAAATAGAAAGTAAATACAAGTTAGATAAATAAATCTATTCACGATAAAACACGCTAAAATATAGGTTGTCAACTTTAAAAGAAGGGGTATGTTCTTTATAGACAGTTTCAAAACTTCAAAACATTCGTTCTAAATATTCGTTTGTTCCGAGTCTTTTGGTGTTTTTTAATCCCAACGTGTTACTTTAATAAAGAGGAGTTAATTCTGCTTTATTCAAACAGAATCAAATTAAATAAAGCTCTTTTAGCCTTTTCTAAAATGTGTGTTATTAAATGATACAAAACTCTTGTATCATTATCTGAAATATGTGAGGTTTTTTTTCACAAAACAACAATAATGAAAACACTATATTATTATTATAACTGAGGGTAGATACAAATTTGAAACCGTCTATTACTGTGATACCTTTTTAAAATACGGAATGGCCTTCATTGATTTAGCTTTTCTGATTCTGAGCATTCTGAATCTCGATCAAATCGCCACTTGCATGCCAAACAAATATACATGACATCGTTACATACAAAAGCAAGAAACATGACACGAGGCCATAATATAAAGGTCAATTCTGTGCGAAACCATTCGTAGATTTATGAAATCGATCCGCTTCAATGTAATACGTATCCAACCTATTTATTTCGAATTTGAAATAATAAGATTTCGTTGTGGAAGTTTTACTCTGTCTTTGAAAAAGCACATAATTTACCTGATATAAAATATCTTGTATACGCAGTGAAAAGGAATGAACATGTTATATCGTGAACTATAAAGAAAAAGAACAAAACCTGCTCCTTCAGCAGCTTGTCTTCACAAAAGATGCCGCACGATGCTTGTTTACATATCGCCATGCAGACCATTCAAATGAATATGGATGTATAGATAAGTAATGAATACATGTGTTTATTGAACGAGATATATAGACAATATAAATATAAAGCAAACTGAGAATGCACGCTGCTGCAAGACATGTTGCAATGCAAACAAATGTAAGTTTCCTGCCAATGACGGTTCTTTAAAGAAACATACATTTTTGTTTCTCAGTGTAACCGCATATATCTTGTATTAAAAGCAAAATATTTGTTAGTTAAAATAATACATAAAACTGTATCGAAGTTAGGTTAGCAAATAAAACTGCAAAGAAATGGAAACTAGTTGTCACGCTGGTGATGTCTGAGTAGAAAGTATTGAACTGAAAAAATGAAAATGAAGTCGTTATACTAGACATCAGCTTGACAATTGGACTGTAATTAAGTTAATGTTGCAGTTAAAGATAAAGCTTGATATTATAGCAATCTTTTTATAATTTTGTTTTACCTTAGCAAAGACATATTTGTTCTTGTAGCATCGTGCATTGATACATTGAAGAAAACATTAGTGCAGAGGGGCGGTATAGTGATGTCGAATTTTCAGGCCTGAGTTACCTTGGGGTAAGTAGGGATGTCCCGCTTCAGACAGATTTTCCGTTCATCACTTAGAGAACTATAAAAAGTATCGTGAGCATAACTACTGTATAGCAAGGGTCTGACCACGCATGCGCCGGAGATGGAAAAATCATAAAAAGAAACAAGAGAAAAATGTAAGTGAATTACGTGCCCGGGTAAATGGTTACAACATTCAATGAAATACTTTGGGTAACTATGCGTGTTGACAGATTGGTTAAGGAGTAAAAGTAGATGGGTTTTTAGGTTTGCTTATTATAGAATCAATCGACCTTTACAGGTTGTAAATGAAATTATTTCTGTGGGACATTTCATATAGACAAGTTGTGATTTTTTTGTTATGAAATGGTTCAATTTACTTTATCGAAAACATGTTAACACTGTGTTACATATTTATCTGTATGAGAGATTTACATTTTTTTCTGTTTGCACATGTTTTGGCATTTGCATGATATGTATTGCAATAATCATGGTTTGTAATGTTTGCAAAAGTTCCCTAGCAATAGACTAGCCAGTGATATGATTAAATATTTGAAATGGCCAAACGTGTCGACAGGAAAGTGTAGAAAATTGAACACGATAATACTATTTTTTACAAGATTGTCCCAAAATAACAATTACTATCATTCAAAACAAAAAGATTGCAGAAATTAAGTTTCCTTTTCAGATATATTGATATAAAGACTTGCTATGCGTTAAGTCCCATTGCTTGAGATAACTTTTTATGTCAACATTATATCAGAGAAGTGCTTGGAGAACAAATGTAAAAAATATGTTGTGTGTTTGTATTCGTGTTTCATATACCTGACTGAAAACTGTTTTAATAATAAGCAAACCGTTTTTACTTTTAAGAAAAACAAGGATGTTAAGATAAGATAAAAGATCAAGAAAGGCAGTATTGGTTTGCATCATTAAATTCTAAAGAACAAAACAGGTTTATGCCAAGCACTACTTTTATAACAAGTATTACATGTTTATATTTTTATATTCATATACATGTAAAATGACTATGGCCTTTTATCAATGTTTCAACAAAACTTCACAAAGTTTTGCATACTTAAATTCAGACAACAACAATAATACATTTGCTTATTAATGCACGCGAAGGACTTACGTAGTTCCTAACGTTAGCTTTTCTATTTTTAATCATATTTCTGTTTTGGTTAAAGTACAAAGCACCAACACAATTGTGGTCATTATAGCGACGTCCTGCTGTTACTTGTGGACAAAAACCATTGGTGCATCACAGATCAGTTCAAAGACCTGCCCATGTGCTAGTTTAATAAAGTATATTTCTTTAAATCATTTATTCTGGGTACATCATCGTGCGGTCTGGCGACAAATAAAATCGAGATTTTGAAGACGCATCTGAATCTTATTAGAGATTTAAACTGAGTATGCATCAACAGTCTCAAGAAAATATTGTTGGTTGTCTTAATGGTTCAATAAATAAGCATGTCATAAAACTCAAACACTACAAACAAACGGAAAACAAAACACGATGAATGTGATAAATGAATGATCGCAGGCGAGCGTTTTCAAGTTTTAAAAGTAAAAACCTACGTAATGAAGCTTATATTGAAATTTATCAAATGATTCTAATATTGCAATGTAGTGTAGATACTTACATTTTGATAATTGTTTACGGCTTGCTTGTAAACAACAAGTATTTAATCCATTTCAGTACGAATTGCCATACAAGACGTCAGACCCGTTTATATATCGAGTATATTCTATTCTAAATAACCGAGTGTTTACAAAAAAAATCAAAACAAACAGGCTAAAGGAAATGATTTCTTACCTTCCGTCTTCAACACTATAGAATGTGCGAAAACATATAAGATATACATGTTAGCAACAGACGGCTCTATACAAACATTGTTTATGGAAATTTGAAGCGATAAATCACTCAGGAGACTCAAAAAATGTGTATGATTTATGACAATTTACGGTACAATAAGTTGTGCTTGGCATATACCTGTACGTTTATATAGGTAAAACAGGTAGAGGAAGCAAATTGTATGTTAAAATCACAAAATTGCAAATTTCATGTTAAAACATCAAAAATGCAATCGTGCATGTATACCATTTTTTTACATAAAAACAGGTTTATATGGTTTGGTTAGCAAATGGGATGATATGTAAAACAACAGAAAAAAGAGTAAACAATGATACTGTATGATAAAACACAAATTCAACTTGCAAATATTCATGACTAATAAATAAGCACTAAAATGATAAAAATAGAAATCATTTGAAAATATACACTTCAATTTGATATCCTGAGAAAACATCCAATGTAAAATAACGACTCGTTATCATGCAGGACTATAAACGAATAATTTAATCACATATAAAAGTCATGAGAATTTAGTTTAAATTGTATGCATAATAATATTGTAACCTGTTTATCTCGTAACATTTTAAGCTTATGAAATAATAATTACAATTCTATTTATTCAAAACAAATAAGTATAATAATTCTAATAACATTTCTCAAAGTATCTGTATATTTTAAATTGGCATTAAATGTAATTTAAAAAGAATAATTTAGACAAATCTAAATAATTTACACCAATCAATGTACATGTTTGAACATATACAAAGAAAATCAAGGTAAATATTTACAAGTAGAAATTCTTAACTAAAGAAATACATTAAAACATCATGAAAATCCTTGTATAATTCTAAGTCTCAAATTTAGAACATATATTTTATAATTATAACTAACCATTTCAAGATATTAATATACCAGAAAACCAGGTTTATTATATGAGTAAACAGTTATTTTACTTTAACAAGGTTTAAAACTTAGGCAGAATAAATAGTAAATGTTATTATGAAACTGTACAAGAAATCGTTTTGCACTATAAAAAATATAGTTTTTAAATTTCTTTTTTCAATCCTTAAGTTCTGCAAATGTATTTAACCTAACTGACTCTATCCATTTGCTATGTATAAGTAAAACAGAACAGTCGTTGATATATATTTCGTTCTTAACCCCTCATGTCAGTTTCACCTCTTGACAGCTTGTCCTAAACAACCGAACAGACCATACGTCTTTATTATGTTTATAGGGTTAACTTATAAGAAGAACTGACATATTTTTTGTAGAAGTTTTTTTTACTTTTATAAAAAAGTACTTTTAAGCATTCACTAAATTCGCAATTACCAAATAATAAAGTACCATTTCGTTCTATGGATAAGTCATGTGGGTTTTATGATATAGTTTATATTTTATTTGTAAACGCCAGAATATGCATTAAAGAAATCACGTTCTTAAAGAATATTTGTTTTCGAATAAAATTAACAAAAATAATAAGCAACAATATGTTTCTATGCAAAAGTAATTGAAGGTTTAAAAATGTACCTAAGTGAAAAATCCCGCACCCACAAATAAATACAATTAAGGTGGTATCTTTAATCTTTAGAAAATGAGCAATTTTGGACGTTACAACTAGACAATCATCATATTGTTAGCTTAACTGAACTAATTAGTAGGTCGATATAGTACTCACCTTATTCTGTTGAAGTCGACGAACTTTCTCTGTGCATTCCATATCTGATCTTTTATTTCGGATATGTCCTTTTTGCATTTCTCGATTTCTACGGCTTTCAGGCCTTCAACTTAAAATTAGATGAGCGTATTTTACACTGAAATGCCATTTTACAATGCAAAGAATAAAAACAAAAAAAGATCGGCAATAATTTACTTTATTGCTTGATTATCAAATGAAATGTGTCCCGTGCCATGTACACACACTGTTTTGTAAGTTTCCGCGGTGTTGTTTTTTTTTTATCCCAGATATCATTGTATACGACAATTATAAGTAGATCTATTAAAAACAAATTCAATTACGGAATAATAATCGCTACTAACTTAATTGCTTCGAACAGAAGATTTAGTAGAATGGAACAATTAGCAATTGTTCTTCATCTATATGCATTTGTTTAAATGCATTTTCATCATATATTTGGAAAAGAAAAGGTAAAAAAACTCACTTTCTACTTTCCTTTCCAACGCTGCAAGACGACTGGCTATCTCCGACTTCATCTCCTCCACTTTGAAAGCCCTGGAAACACAGAATCAATGTTGTAGCTTTCCATATGATGCGTTAAGTAATTAAGTTTTCTAACTAGAAATGCGTCACAAATCATTCCTTTAACATTAGTATGCAATGATCTGAATAACGAAGAATCTGGTCTTCAGAATTGCACTATATGTGTGAAGTTGTTGGCTTTAAAGGGTAGAGTTAATGAGAAATCTGATACATGTATACATATAACGACTATACTCTATTATCCTTTAGAAAAAAATAAAATGTAATATAAAAATGGGTGAATAAACAGTCAATGTAAATTGTATTGTCGTGTTATTAATACGAAACGCACCTGTTGAATTGATTTGCTACGTGGGACATCAGGTTGGTCAATACTTCACTGTCACCTGGAACATTACAAATATTGGTATTATCATGTCACTTATGAAAATAATATTAATAAAGTTATACAGGTCATGTTAGAGTTGCAGAAGGAAAAGAAGTCTATAAACGAATATTTAAATATTGGCAATTATTTTGCAAAGTGATACGCTACCCGTTGTTTTAATCATTATTGTTGCTAGCGTCTTATGCTCCCATTTGTTGGTCATTAAATATTGTATCCGATCGTGATATTTTACAATAACTGACTTTTTAGCATGTGAAATGCACATAGAATCATCGATAACTGAGGCATGTCTATGTCATGTTCACCAGCTGAAAGTCCATAAATGTTTCATAACATGACCATTTGTATCACAGAATGAATACCCACGCTCAATGTTCTAAACCAGTACTTGTAGATCATTTAATATCCATCAAAGGGAATCTTTAAAATATCATATAAGGCGATTAATTCTGGTATTTAAGAAAATAATACACATAGTAATGCATTTAGAAATTTTGTTTAAGTATTACTTATGTGCATTTTCTTTCGAATTAAGAACATTATTGGGTTTATATGTGTTATTTAGTATGCTTATTAATAAAATCAATTCATGATTATAAAAAAAACAACTGTAACCAGACATGCGCGTGCCTTACTGTACGCGATCTGAGGTCTCTCTGAATGACGTAATCAGTCGTAGCTGGTTTCCACGTCATTTGACGCACTCATTCATTATACAGGTAGGGACGGGGTACCGATGAAAATAATGATTACGATTTTCTAGATTTGTAGATATCGAAACCTCGGTCAGTATAGGATTGACTGCTGTATACAGACGCTTTAACTAATGAGAGAGCGTATATTTAAAGTTTATATTATGAAACTTTTTTCTAATATTTCAATATATATATATATATTTGTATATAAGCAGCATAAAGGTATAATATCAGAAAAAGTGTGGCTTTCTTACCGTTGCTACTCGTTGGCTGAGAAATATACACTGAATACGGCGTTCTGAAAAGAATGAAATCATGTTTACCATGAATACATTTTTTTATTAGAACGATTGTTTCTAGAGAAAAATGTTTTTTGTATGTGACGGTGTTCACTATTATATAAGCAACGAAAGAAAACCAGGAACACCTTTATTCAGAGATATAATGAATAATTGTGTTTGTTTTCCGTAGTTTTCAAAATTAACTTTTCAGATAATACCGAGTCTATTTTCAAGCTTCTTCTCGTTCAACTGACTTTTACAGTTTTCTTGTCAATGGGGGGGGTGTATTCGTCAATCTCATACTATGGCAGCCGACACGTGGAACTGGGATGTCATAGTATTAACGCGAATAACCCACGCAGGTATCCATTTGTACACCACCTGGATTGAGTGGAACAATGAGAGGTAAATTTCTTGCTCAATGAAATTACGGCTATCTGACCGGCGTTCTAGCCACGAATCCAGTGATCCGGAGTCGTGTGCCCTACCAATGGACACCATAAAGAGGTAACAAAATGTAAAAATGTACTTATCATACTATTCAATTTAGGGAGATTATTAAGAGTATTGTTTGTGGTTAAAGGACTTTAACTTCATAATTCAAAATATCAATAACACTGAACCACTTGAGACCTGAAGAAAATGTAAAATTAACAATGTGATCTCTGTTCTCGACAAGGTTCTTAATATTTGTTTTGTCAGGATTATATACACCTGACTCTATACGTCTTACTCGTTTAGGAATAAAGTGCGCGATTTGTTTTTTAATGAATGTATTCGATAGTGTGTGTACATCTTATATGATGTAACAACATCTTACTCCTGTTCTGGAGCAATTCGCGCATAATTGCACCATTAACGTATGCTTCAGTTAATTTAAGGTTGTCTATGACATTACCTAAATTACCTCATACATGTTTTACGATCTTACATGTTCCACTTGTAGTTATGTGTTATACTGTTACTGTATAACTATCACATGACATTACTATGTGTGTAATATTGTATATGGAGAAGACAATGTACTTTGTACACTGTCTTAAATTGATTATGTTATGTTCTGTTCTGTTCCTAAATTGTCTGACACTACAAATCGTGATATATACCGCTTAAAATTACCCAAATCAATAAAAATGCATGATGGGAATTTCAACTTAAGTGGAATATCGGCTTCATAGCTGATTACTAGGATGATATTGTAACGTGATTTCATTCACATACAAGTAAGTGGTCTTGTTATTTTCTTATTTTAAAATATCAAACTTTGCAGCGTGACTCGGATTGGAAAAATAGTATAGCCTTTAGTCAGTATTTTGTAATGATAATTCACTTGGAACTTCATGGGTACATGTATTTGTTACTTACATCAAAGTTAAAACATGTTAAATATCTCCAAGAATGTTTTACTTCTTACTGGCACAAGGACGTAAGCACCTTATGTTTACATCAAATACATTGGAATATTTTCGTTAAATTACTACACACCGGACCTGGTAGCGCAATCGGTAGAGCGTCGGCTCCAGGTACGGGAGGCCCCGGGTTCGATCCCGGGCCGCGACATACCAAAGTCGTTAAGTGGTATAGCTCCCTTGCTAACGCTCAAGCAAATATAAGGGTAGTTCCACGACTGGTTGGCCCGGTGTCAGGATAATGTGACTGGGTGTGGTATAATGACAGGTGTTCACTGGCATGCTATATACAGTGAAGGCAGCACTATATCTGCTTTAAGTGGACACCGTCTCCAGATAACTGAAATACTGTTGGCGGGACGGTAAAACACAAGAAACAAACAAACAAATTATTACAATCATGCTGAATCCGTTGCCAGGTCACGCTAGGGACCTTAAGATCAGTGTTCATTCCATTTAATATCCAATTAGCTGGTCATCTTTTATAACAATCCTTAGTCAGTATCCAATCGTCTTCAAGCTCATAATCCATGTTGGTGACTTGTTTCTGCTGATTTCTGTCTTCGTTAGAGTAATTATGAAACATCAAATACATCAAACAAACATTCATTGAGCCACAAATTGTGTTTTTCTTTCGCAATTAGGGTCTCTTGCAAGAATTTGCAAGAATACGTCATGTCATAATACCATGTTTCTCGGTTGATCTAAATGATCAACATCTATTTTAGGCTGCGTTGAGATTTCAATTAGCTCATTGGAGCCAATGCATCGGTCGCAGTATCATTACGTCAACGGTTAATGGCATCATAAATACAGACTACAGCATCAATTTATATTGTCATTTGTTTTGTTCAAGATTCTGGATTAATATGCCACAGGTCAAAGCCACATTGAATAGTTATACAGAAGCACAATGGAATATATATAAATAGTATGTATATGTATATAAAATCTTAGGCGAATGCTTTTAGGAATATAACTAAGTGTTCCGGCTTATATTTTGATCCTTTTATCCTTTTGTACTTGTTTCTGGAATCAGGTTAAACCTTTTGCCTGCTTCACTTAGAAATACATTTTGTAAGTCTGAACTTGTGAAGTTTGCACGATGCATCGTGTTTTGTATTGTGTAGGTTGGGTATGTCCGCACGCCAACTCGTGATAGGTCATGCGGCAGTGAATATAATTGGGTTTCACGTACATAAGCTATAATGTTGTTAAAGTACACACATAGCGGATAAAGTATAAATACCTTATGGATTTAAACCACGTTCATGATAACTGATATCTAAAAACAATTAAATTTAATACGCAGTTAGAATGCGTACAGCTTATATGACAGCCAGGGATGCAAACAAGTTTATAACTGGACAGAGTCCTGAAAATTCTATTCATATTGTTAACATTAAAGTACTTTAACCGAATATGGGTTGTGTCAATATAACATAGGTATATATGGCTTACTGGAGCGTTCGCGCATTTTATTGACATAAAAATTTTTACCTAATAGGTTTTGTGTCAATACATTGTCATTAAATATAGTAGACTGTAAGTGGTTTCTGGCAAGGAAGCCATTCAGTCTTAACTTCACTTTGTGAAGGATTGAAATGAGTAAGCCTAGTATGCCCAATGCGACAGCGTGCCAAAGCTACGTCTTTAAGTCTGCTTCACTGCACATAGAAACATGTGTACCGACTTTAGGTTTGTTGTAAATAGATTTTATTGTCAGGTATTGTAAAAAGAAAACACACTGTCTTAGTCACTCACCTTTTGGTGATATCTGTCCAACCTATACAGACACTATTTGCCTAAACCTAATCATAAAGAATTGTCTAAGCCTGATGTACCCAGTTTGTCTTAAACATGCATTGCAATATTTGTCCAAGCCTGTTTTACAATTTTGTCAGAAGTTATTTAACCTGCTTGTGGAAGCTTGATTCACACCGTGTATCTAAACCTGGTTTACACTATTTTTCTTAGCCTGACTTACACTTTTCGTCTAAACTTGACCTATGCTATTTGTCTTAGCATGTCTTACACTAATTGTCCATGCCTGTTTGACATTTTTGTCTAAACATGAGTCACATTTTTCGTCGATGCCCGTTTTACAATATTCACCTAAGCCTGATTTACAATATTTCTCAAAACATGATTTGCACTATTTTTCTAAGCCGGGTGTTGTGTATTTGTCATAACATGATTAACATTATTTGTCTCAACCTGTTGTACACTATTCGCATAAACCCGATTAATTCGAGTTCAAAAGGCTAAGCTTAAACCCTGTCGACTTACCCGGGGGTGTTCGGGGTCATTGCGGGGGACATCGACACATGGGCCCCACTGACGTCCTTAAGGTGGATACTGCAATACCTGCAATGGCGGGAAAACATTAAAGTCATTGAAAATGTCCATATTCAAAGCACCCCACCCGAGATATGACAATGCTCAATCGGAACACCTCGGATAATTTACGAATCATCTCTCGGATGTATGTAGGTAGTCGGATCACCTCGTCCATATCCCTAAATGGGACTACTTTGAGACATACATCAAAACAAAGATCGCAGCTCGGGGTGACAGCTCACTACAATGCGATGTCTGTAAAAAACTTCAATTTATGGCGGCTTCAAATTTAAATCATCCACTTTAAATTTACCCAGCGCAGCAGATCCGCAGCTGTCAAACGATGGCATTGTTTATGTTTTGTGCGAACTACACTTTAGGCATATTCTTCTTCCGACTTCCGGCGAACAAACCGATCGTGATTTCAGTAAGTATCATTGCACCAGATACATCCGAGGGATAATTGTCCCGAGGACGGAATTACCCGAGGAGTTCCGATTGAGACGATGCTGTGAGCTTATACTGGAAGATGTTAGTCACAATTAGTAACACTTGATGCACATAGAATTAGTGCAATGCCACTGGTCAGTAATGCTCTAATCCCCATTCCTTTCCTGATACCTCTGCAATATGAGGATATGTCCAGTCGACAAGACCCACTCCACGCCAATTTCCTTACCCAACCAATTAATCTCCCACTACGATTACAGTTTGAAGCCAGATTAAGCCACAAGTTCCAATGTTTTAAACATAAGATATATGACAGAAAACAGTAGAAATACATTACTTCGGTAGATGAAGAGTATATTATTTAAGACTCTTACAATGAAATAAAAATGTTCAGTTTTTGACACATTTAATGCTAGTAATACTTGTTGTTAACTATTTAATTTATTTGTTTAATTGTCCCACATCTAGCATTATAAATTAGCTTCCTAACACATGGCACAAAAATTGTTATATAGTTATTGTCACAGCAGTTTATAACAACTGTCAGCTTATCTTTTACTTACTTTTATATGAAATATTTTCGTATTCAAATTTGAAAATAATGAAATCAGCGAAAATATTTAAAGTTAAAAAGTAATACTATGATAGAACACACCCATAGCAGCATTACTTAAATATCATAGGCGATATTTACCTTAACACCGCGAGGATTATCGCCT
The DNA here is from genome assembly GCA_007844125.1 of Sinonovacula constricta. NCBI lineage: Eukaryota > Metazoa > Mollusca > Bivalvia > Cardiida > Solecurtidae > Sinonovacula > Sinonovacula constricta. The sequence goes on along the minus strand of CM017560.1, from coordinate 47,975,709 downwards.
TGCCACAACACCACAAAAAGTCTCGCTATGCTAACTCTCATTTTAAGCCAAAAAAAATATAAAAAGTAGTCAAAGAATGAACAGCCTTTTGGGAATGCCTCAACGGTACTCTTCCTGTATGATATTAACACCAGAATAAGTAAAACGTTCATTAAAATAACATGTTTATGTATTCATATTTACTAAATCCCAATAGCAAAAGTAAAGTGTTATTTAAGGTAATTTTAAGACAGTTGTTGGGCCTCTAATATTCGTTTTCAGCTTAAATACTGGAACACACGCATTCTTTTGCAAATATTTCGACAAAAACAATGACTAATTTACAGATAATGATACTTTCGCAGCAAAGCAGAAAGAGTTGTCGAATTGTAAATCTTAGCCCCTCACGGTGTGGGTTCTATACTCGGTCGAGGCGAATAATGTCAGGTGGGCAGGTTTTTTAGCTGTGCGCTAATGGTTCAACTCAGATATACGTCTTCTTTCACAAATAATAACCTGGGCATCGCCAATAAAACTGTGTAACTAAAACAAAATTAACATACTTGCTGCATCCAGCCGCCTGAGCAACGAGGTCGTGAATGTCACGTGATGCGCAATGTCGACTGAATACCACCTGAAATGGAAAAGTGAAAAAAGTGAGAAAAAACCTTTTGACAGGAGTCGGATGAAGATGGAGGCAACTTTTTAAAGTAGTGAACGTGAAAGGGGTCATTGTTGGGAAAACGGTTAGGTTTATGTATTTTAAGTAATTTCAGTATCTTCTTAATTTCGTTTGCCAAACATATTGTTTTTAAAAACCAGACACTTTCTGCTTCTGTAAGTGTATTTTATTAAATATTCAACATGATGTTGATTAATGGCATGTATAGTTGTTATCGTTGTTTGCAACGTAAGACGATGTTGGCACGGTGTATGTGAGACAAGATTAACATTAAGGTGTTATGTAACATAAAAATAAGACCCCTTCCCCGCGTAGGTTCGAATCCAGGGTCGGGGTGAAAAACCTTCGTGTGGGGTGTTTTTCAGCTAATCTGCGGTGCTCCGGTGGTTGTACCCAGACATAACTCTGGGGTCATTCTCCACCAATATTTAGCTTGACTTCGCCAATATGACGATATTTGTGTCGGTGCGATGTGACAAAAGGAAATAAAGAAAGTTTTTTTTATTAGTCCACAGAGACAGAAGTCAACAACACAATATTGCAAAAGTTGTCTAAGCAATAAGACAAATATCTCTATTTTGAGAAGGGAACAACCCACTCAACATCTTAACGTCAAATCTTACAATGTAATTTACTTCTTATTGCCTTTCTAATGTAGTCTTAACGTCACTCTAGAGGCAATACCAGCAATTGTTGGCAGGCGGGAGCTACACGAAGCATCTTCTCAAACAAAGTATATCTAAAATCATTTAGACAGAACAAGGAAGTGAACAGGCAGAGTTATACAAATGTCTTTCAATATTCAACGTAAATATTAAGCGATACTTTCTATCCAGTTTTGAGGAATGGCTATGTATCTTCTTTTTTTTATAATTTATTTATTTGCATTATTTAATTGTTCGTGTATTTGTTTGTTCCACAGAAAAAACACTGTTTGTACCCATTTCTATTTTTTACAGGACTGCTTCATACAAAGCAGATATCCGATCTAATCAAACGCCGGCTTAACATGGCCTTCATTGGCAGCTTCGGAGAGACGACTGTGATCCCTATTGAAGAGCTCATTTCAGTCAACAGCTTCGTAAGCTTAAAGAAAAAACTTCTTGTGAAGGTCAGAGAAAATTGCTACTGTGCAAGGGTCTCTTTAAAAATATTAGTTTGTTTTCATTGCAGCTTGAACTGGTTGCATACATCTTAGTTAAACAAAAGATATACATACTTAACTGTGTGTAAATTGTTTTGATGTTTACTTGTTGCTATGAAATAAAAAGTGAAACGTCAAAACACTGTGTTATGTCATCAATATATTTTCAATAGAATTTTAATAAATATTGACACCTTAGTGTATACGTTAAATAGTTCCAGATCGTTTTTATCAATACATCCACATATATCTTCATTCCATACAGTACGTGTTTGTATATATGAGAAAATGATTATTTATTAACGGCAAGAACATTTATATATATCTCATGACGGCTGAATTGGACAAAAATACGAAAAAGTTTGATTTCATTTAGCAGAAAAAAACGACACAACCAAGTATTTTACTCAAGTGACACAGCTAAAAGCAACTACGTGTTGACCCAACATCAATAGAAGAATTTACGGATGGTACCTACAAACAGTTATAGGGAACCGCTTGCAAAAACTCTCCTGAATCGAACTTTCCGATAATCAAAGCTTATCTATGGACAGACAGTACGTCATACGGCTCCAGGTACGGGAGGGTCCCGGTTTCGATCCCGGGCCGCGACATACCAAAGTCGTTAAAATGGTAATGGTACAGCTCCCTTGCTAACGTTCAAGCAAATATAAGGGTAGTTTCACGACTTTTTGGCCCGGTGTCAGGCTAAAGTGACTGGATGCTCACTGCATGCTAAGAAGACAGCACTATATCTGCTTCAACTTAACACCGTCTCTAGATAACTGAAATACTGTTAGTGGCACGATAAACCCAATTAACATAAACAGTAAGTCATCTAGTACATTTAAGCGTATAATAAATTATTTTAGGTATATGTAAGAGTGTGGTGAATTATTACATTGGCAGACAGAGAGAGAGAACGTGATAATACAGCTGCCAATTAACTTTTACAGGGAATTTCGTCGGTGATACGGTTGTAAAACTACGTGAGATTTCCTTTACCGGATACATCGGTTCATTAGACTAGATAATACGTTGTGAGACGGCTTCCCATTGACAACTGATCTAACAGCAGGGAAAAGATAGCAGCTATACGTTCTCTTTGTCAAAACCAATCATGAGCATCTCTGATGCCAGTTTCCCTTCCTAAAGAACGTTTATATTGCAACAATTTTAAACTTTTTTGAAAAATGCTAACAGCTTCATTATTAAAATGTTATTGCTTTAAGACAGTGTCAATCAGCCAATCAAAAGAGACGAGTATCCGCATCAAAAACTTTAAAATGAAATTGTAAACTTGAACTTGTTAAGGGTCCTACATTGTGTATTCTATCAGATAGTTGCAGTTACACCTGCAACCGCCACGTCAGAAGTCACGTGCCTCAAGATAATAGTAACCTCTTCCACTAAAAACGTTAAATCATAAAAATTAATGTGCTTGACCAACGAGAATTGAGCGAGATCATAATTTTTTGCATGTAGATGTTTAAAAATAACTATACCATTATTTTGTATTGTGACGTTTAGGTCTAAGGAAATTTTACATTTCAAAAAGTAAATTGATTTGATTATGTAAAATTAAATCGTATGGAACATTTTTACATTGACGCCGATATTGATGCACACAAAAGTAAGCTCTTTACTATGCGCATGCGTTTTTCAGACAGCAGTGGTTACTGCAGCACAGCGAAACGTAAACAGTTTGAGGAAAGTGTTTAATGTGCTATATAAAATTCAAAATAATTGCGGCATCACTATTTAAATTAATTGATATCTTGTAGATAATTTATTGTCACGCTAAACGTGTATATTCTTTAGCTTTATGTGGCATTAATTGTTCTTTCTTGATACAAACAAAGCAAGAAGACGTGTAAAATATATAAATCTTATATTAATTCATTAATTTATTTATTAATTAAACATTAAACATTTATCAAATTTATCAAATTGTTGTATTTAACATAAACAGAAACCTGAAATATCCTCTCAAGAAAATTAGACATTAAGATTTCCAAGTTTTGAATAAGAGTTTGTCATATAACCATTCATTTGACATTTATACCAATTTTTCTTAGAAACGTACAGATCTAGAAATACTTAAAAGATAATTAATTAGAAAATTATCACACTAGATGTTACCTGTTGGGATCTTCTAATTATATGTTGCCAAGCGTTGAAGCATAATTAATTTGTTTAGCAGTGACATGGGCTTGCACAGCCCTTCGATGCAGGCTTAAATACATGTTGACAAATATGTATAGTCGTTTACCTCTACTAAGAGGTGGTGCTGTGCCGAGGATAGTACGCGCTGATAACTAATGGGGTGGGGGTGGGGGTGGGGGAGGGGGGTGGCGATGGTGGGGTTACAGTGTTATTGTTAAGAGATTGTTGTTGCTCAGAGGTGTCTTTTGAAGATGTTTTAATGTATTCCATCTTTTTAAGCGATTTATCATATGTATATGACCCATTTACTCTACACAAAAGCACTTCAGATTTATTAATTATTTTGTTGTGTTGCTATAGAGCTAATCAATATTTTATTTTTTAATGAAATTTACAGATGACGTACATTCCTGTCTGCTTAGTTCGGAACTGTTCTTTTGGTCCAGGCTGCGATTGGATATAAATATATTTGTAATTATAATTAAGCTGAAAAGCGTTGCAACGGTTTTGATTATCCCAGCCAAAAGACAAAATCAAAAGACAGAATCTGTTATCCGGCGTTATCTTTCTTTATTTTTTATTGTGTTTGAACAATGCTATTTTAGCAGAATTTAAATAAGCTAAGTGTGATAACTTTTTACATAACAACATCAATTAATCTTCCGGCATTTTTTGAAATTTAATACATGCATCAGTAAAATTGTTTGTGTCTGTAATCTTATTCAATATATCATCGGTATCTTGTATTATATTTCCACTTAAATCATTTTAAGTTCACTGGAAAGCTACCTATAACAGCCTGTGGAGATTTTATTGTGATCTTAATGACCGTTTGCGTCCATCATTAGTCACTTAGTTCTACATATATCACTTGCGCCCTTACAAATGACAGTGTCGCCTTCTCTTCGTCATCTTCATTATAACTAGCTATTAAGCCCCTCAGTTTCATATCTGATCTTTGTCGATATGTTACTATGGCAACTGTCACTTTGTTAAGCTTTACACGGATGTAGTGGCATTATAATCCTGTATATACAAGCTTTAACAATCAACAGTTGGCCTCGATAATAATGAAAGGACTACTTATCTGATGTTCTTAAAAAAGCCAATGAGCAAAAATCAGAAGAGCCAAAGACAAGAGAATGTGATCGATTAATTAATAAACCTCGGGAGAATATACGGGAAGATCTGACGGTGTCATGTCCGTTAGTTAAAGGAGTCAAGACTCTTTGCGTCAGCTTGATCAAAGCATGACCTATAATTGAGGATTACGATACAATGTGAGATATGAACCGAAGTAATTACGGAGCAAGTTAATTATAAACAATGAACCATTTCATGAAATTGGATATCGGAAGATCAATGACTTTCAATTGAGATGAAAGCTTATTTTAACCCTTAGCCTTGACAGCACAAACTGATAAGGCTGAGGCAATTTAGGTCAATTTAGGCTGAAGGGTAGATCCAGATCCGCCATTTCACGTTGGGATTTGTCTGACCATGATCTATGTCATTTGCTGCTTAGTCCCTATACATATTACAGTCTATTCATTAAGTCATTAAGCCGTATATATATATATATATATATATATATATATATATATATATATATATATATATATATATATATATATATATATATATATATATATATATATATATACGTATATAAAGATTTGTATTAAATAACAACGAGTGTCAGATTCTTTTATCACATGATTATCGTCCTCTTTTACTAGAAACAAATACCTGTGTAGATCTACATGCATGCCGTTTCAAAATTTAGAAAGATATTGTGACGTCATTCAACCAAACGCCGCATCATAGACCGTGAGTTCATTGTTGCGCGATACAAAGTAGTTCCATTTTATTGTCTTTAATTGAGAGTAAAAACAACCTTTTGACAAACTTTTAATGCGTATTTAACATTAATACACAGTAAAAATAACATATCATTGCCATATGTTTTATCGACTATTTCAGTTAATAACTTATAGCAATAAACTGTAAACACGTGAAAGTGCGTGACCCAGAAAAGTTTATAAAGCGGTTAGTGTGAAGGTCGTTGCGTCAACACACGGTCAAAATGACCTGTGTGAATGCACTTGGTGTATTGTGGGTAAAGTAGTTCTTTAACATGGCTGTTATGAATACGGAAGTGATTGCTGAAATGAACGAAACAAGTACGAAGAGGTATACAACAGATTATTTTGGCATTTTTTATACATTCTAATAGTTAAAATATGTTTCATGCAAACATTTGAACTAAATTTTGTAAACGGTCCAGACTTAAACGTAGTGACGTCATACGCCATGTATAGAATGGACATATTACTGTTTAACGAAAGCGAAAGTAGCAAAACTTGCTCATCGTATTTTTTTCCATTTATCTATAAATATCAAGACTTTAAAAGTTTCTGGACATAGAATAAGGCCTTAGAATATGGTTGTTTAGTCATTTATCTTAATTCAATGATTATTATAATCGAACGTATTTTCCTACGCGGAACTATTTTTTATGTAGGCACAAATCTCAAATTTGGGTGAGTTACGAGTCGTAGTATAGAGATGACTTTAACGTAGTGACGTCACACGCTATGTATAGAATGGTGTGAAGGTCACTATTCGAACGGATAATTATTTTTCGTTTCTTATGTGGTGGACTTGCAGACTCGTCAGTAGAATTTACATTTGATTGTGTCATAGGCGGCTGAATGTTGATATTGAAAGTTCCACCAAAACGTTTCCTGCGAAGATGCTGTTAAAGCTATCGTGGACGGTTATGTTTGAGTTCTTTGCGGCGGAATTCATTGAAGTTACCATCGCGTTGTGGATATTCGTGTCTTGATCACTTGAGGAGTACATTCATGCTGGTGAGAACAGCTAGACTTTGTGAGGAAGTTCGATATCGTTTTGCGTTGATTATCGCTAATGTGGGGGTAGTAATTGTTTGAGTGTTGTGGTGTCCTGTTATCTTCATAATCTGATTTGTCAGGATGTTATGTTCGGACAATATTTTAACAAAATGTTTCCGGGCGCTGTTGTTAGTCAGACGTCTTTCGGATGCAAGTCCAGCAGCCTTAGCCATATGATTCATGATGGTGGTAAGTTTATTTATACCAATAATCAATTGTGACATTTGAACCGAAAAAAGAGCTGTCATTATTTCCATTTTGTAAACAAACACGGCGGATGAATACCAAATAGTCACGCGAAGCTGCTAGCCAATCAAATTGCAAGAAAAGCTGTATTACTCTAGTGTGTTAAAATATTATATGGGTTTATTGAATGAAAAACAAGGTTAATCATGTGATAAATATATATATTATATATGGGTTACTGAAAAATTAAGAAGGCTTGGGGTTAATACGGCTTTAAATCGGAGATAAGTGAGCCCTTTATGTAATGGCATAAGGGGTGTACTTGTTGCATCTAACGTTTAATAGAATAAAGTTGTATGAAGTTTTTGTGACGAATGGTCCTATAGGACGTACTTGTTGTATGTAGCCTTGAATGCTTTTGTCCAGTGGGATGTACTTGTTGTAAGTAGCCTTGAATGTAATAGTCCTATGGGGCGTACTTGATGTATGTAGCCTTGAATGCTATGGTCCTTTTGGGTGTACTTGTTGTATGTAGCCTTGAATGTAATAGTCCTATGGGGCGTACTTGATGTATGTAGCCTTGAATGCTATGTTCCTTTTGGGTGTACTTGTTGTATGTAGCCTTTAATGCTATTGTATTACGGGACGTACATGTTGTATGTAGCCTTGAATGTTTTGGTCCTATGGGGCGTACTTGTTGTATGTAGCCTTGAATGCTATGGTCCTATGGGGCGTACTTGTTGTATGTAGCCTTGAATGATATGGTCCTGTGGGGCATACTTGTTGTATGTAGTCCTGAATGCTACGGTCCTATGGGACGTGCTTGTTGTATGTAGCCTTGAATGCTATGGTCCTGTGGAACGTTTTTGTTGTATGTAGCCTTGAATGTTTTGGTCCTATGGCTATATATGGAGCATTTGCGTAAGTGTCCCTACAAATGTACTTTATATATATGGACCTTTACAAGTTCTGTTCTCCTGACTCATTGAGCGAGCAAAACGGGTAATAATTTTTACATGTTGTTGTGTTTCGGAATAAGACATTAAGAACTATCAGATATATGTCAATTAAAACAAAAATATGCAACAAAAAGGACGTTTAACATAAGGCATCGTATATAAGTCTGAGAAACGCTAATCTTGTAACCATTGGTGTTCCTTTTTATGAACATGCTGGATATTCCTTGCCTTTAAAAGCCTTTGACATTTTTAAACGACTGTCATTAATGTCCTACAAATACAATTAAGTTTATATTTAACAAAAAAACAAACAAAACAACAACAATATTTTACACATTATTTCTTACTCCGCCTTAGTAAAAGAGGGTTGGTCTCATATAGGAGAAAAAAACTCGTGAATTCTCTTGCGACAAATACCATGGAAACGGATAATTCAAACATCAGGATACATAGGAACGTTCCTTGTAAATATCAATAGAATCACAATTAAGGATAAGATTACAATTAACAACTATATACTAGGTATACAAAAAGAAGCCATGTACTAAAGAAAATAAAGATATAAACGATCCAAGCGTATATGAAAATAATAACAAAGAGTTTTAAATAGAAAATCTCAATCAATACGCTAAAAATACACAAATAACCTTGCCATGATAAAAACGCTATAAATTATTATAGTAAAACAAAAAAAGATATAATATCATATTTCAAATATGTTGTATTTTCTATATCTAGATTAAGTTGTAGAATAGTATACTGTTTTTTGTGTTACGCAAGGTTTAAGTTCCATGTATCGATTTCAAACAATGTTTGTTTATTGGGTTTATCGTCACACCAACAGTATTTCAGTTGTGTATAGCATGCCATGAACACCTGGCATGATACCACACCCAGTCACATTATCCTGACACCGGGCCAACCAGTCGTGGAACTACCCTTATATTTGCTTGAGCGTTAGCAAGGGAGGTATACTACTACCATTTTTAACGACTTTGGTATGTCGCGGCCCTGGAACGAACCCGGGGACTCCCGTACCTAAAGCCGACGCTCTACCGGTTGCGCTACCAAGTCCGGTCGATTTAGTTGAACATTTATAAAACAGACCATGATTATAACGATAAGAATGCTCGACAACCCGTCTAACACTCCTTCATCCAAACATTATCTGACCTCTTTAAATATTACTGTTCATTTTTGCACAAGTTTGGAAGTTTACCCCTTCACAATTATACTTAACCTTTATATGTATTTATATATGATAAATATTATTTATATAAATATTTTGCTGGAAGAAATAATGCACAGTTTAGGTAAACGTGTTTTGGTAAGACTACGTTACAAATAGTTAAGATCCCGCTAGGAACTGTTCTTTATGGATCAATTGCTTTTTATAATTATAATAAGTATCCTTATTGTAATTATTATAATTATAATTATTAGAAACATGTTTTGCCAGAAACAATGCGAAGAGTATGCATATCATGGGTGGGTGGGTGGTGGGGAGAAGCTCTCATTCGTTTAAACATGTAAATATGTGACGTCCATATATATTTACATGTAATACAACAGTTATCATAATGCCCCTATATGTAATAAAAATATATTTCGTTCGTTGAATCCTAATACAATGGTATAAATACATTGTTTTCCTTTATCTACTTGAAAGCATTTCCTTTTCGCTTGATAAAAGAAGATAAATACATGTAACTATTGTATCATCGATAGCACAGCCAAGTGGGAAAGGATAATGAATTAATAGATTCAATGTACGGTATAGTTTGCCGTGTGTTGTGAAAGCTATAGCTGTATTATCAACATATAAATTATGTACTTTGTTGGTACATTGCTATGAACGTTTCGATGTTTAACTTCTTTGTAAAATGTTATTAATCTTTCCTACTTGTCAGTTCTTAATTTTTAAATAACAAAACTGAAACCCAACGTTTATTCAATAGGTTTAAAATAATAAAAAAGACATCAATGAAATGACATCACCTGCACCCTTTACGAATGTTCCGGGTATCTTATCCGATTGTATCCGATAATTTGTACCCCATTTTTTCCCTTCAAAAGTTCAAATACAATATAGTTACATGAACACATCCCACAAAATGCTGCATTATGATGTTTTGCAGCTAAGTGTAATATTAACATTCCACTCACCTATTACAATAATGTATTTCCTATCCCGGCCATCTAGCTAATTTTAAACTAAATATAAGACAACCTCTTGACCACATTCTTTTGAAATCGTATTGTCATCCGGGTGATTCAATGTGATGTCGATATGTTAGCGGAAATCTCCAATAATGCTTATTTATAGATTTAGGCAAGAAAAGGGCATTTAAAGCAATTTTTATGATTCATACTGTCTAACAACTAAGATACTGTTTAAAAGTGTCTTTTCTTTGAATCAAAGTATTAGTTTATGCAGAAATCATGACCCGATTCTCCCAAAACAGACATAATATATTGTAACTTATATTTGATATTGTCATACTATCGGATACCACCTTCAATTACGCCTTTTGGAAAGTCTAATGCTTTGAAAAAAGTCTCTTTATAATCAAATACACTACAACCACGAAAAAAGTCTTATATATATATATTATTTATTGATCTATCGTGAATTTATTTATGTCAAAAAGCGAATGAATGAGATACTTGCACTTATGTGCTTGCACTTTGTTAGACAAACATTGAGGTAAGGTTTGACATAAATAATTGGGATATGAATCTTGATACGCAAAACGCAGCAGGAGAGAGACAGACAGAGAGACACAGAGGGACACAGAGAGAAACATACAGAGAGAGACAGAGAGAGAGACACACAGAGAGACACACAGAGACACAGAGAGAGCAAACGGGAAAGATACAATCTAAAATAAACAGTAGATAGTAATGAAACATATACAGTAAAACCAATTTAGTTCCTATGCAAATTTCCAGACAATGAAACGATCCGCCTTTATACATGTTAAAATCATAAAAATTACCTAGCAAAGTACGAATTGAACAGACTTTGGCAAATAGTACAGGTGCAGATCAGCCAGCATCGTTTGTAAACTGTCTTAATCAGTATCCACACTATTTGCTCTAGTTTCTTATGCAATTTGACATACAAGGTAAATAACATTTACTATCTGTTGTTTATAGTAACTAGTGTTGCATGATGACAGTTAACCATAATGGGATCTCACACAAGCCATCAATCTCGGAATAATATTGAAGCTTTATTCAAGCAAGTTTTAAGGGTCTCGCGAGGGAAACATCACTCAATACGTCGCATGATAGCTGCTTAATAAAAATTGATAAGAGAGTACCAAAGACACCGACCTAAATACGTTGCTTTATTTTAACGTATTTTCCCGGAAGAATTTGTATTTGCCTATATATGTTCGAATGTTATGAATTGATCTCGAGAATGTCAAAGCATGGTTTAGACAATGTACATTCTTTGTGTGTTTTATAAGCGTTAGACTTTTCCTTGCATATTTCACGTCTGAGAATCGTTCATTCACAGAACAGTATCTGGTATTAAAGTGCATTCTAAAAGATGGGACTAAATATATGCATCACAGAGAACAGAAAAACAGGCAAAGCCATTTATCGCGTGGACTTGGAAATCTATGTCTTTTTTTCAATTTTATATTGATGGGAGAATTGCTTTTTCGGTTCTCTAGTGTTCTTCTGTGATAAAAATAATTTCAAAATTGTCAAATCTTATGTCAAGTGACACGTCTTGTCTCGGTTATAATCACCAAATCAAACTTCATTAAATTGGACAGAGATGCTGGTTTCAATATTCACAATCAATATTTCATCATATCTTGCGTCCTGTATGATTACATTATCTGCACTTTCGACGGCTAATAAAACGCCTACAAACCAACGCAAATAAAAATTTTCAATGTGAAATAAAGAGATAGTTTTTGTTAATTTGTTGTTTGTTTGTTTTTTCATTTGTTGCTATTAAGACACCTCACATTATATTATGATAATTATTTAGATGAAAAATGATAATACATGCCATATATCATCGTCGGATACTCACGCCCGACTATTCCGTTTCATTACATTCGTCGACCGTGGGTTAATTGGTACATTTTCTGTCGTCTTATTGAACTGGATAAAACAAGAATTGGCCAATCATACATTGTAATACTGCTAACAAAATCCATACTTTTCAGCGTGGAGAGATTAAAAGTATATCAATAGCGTCGCCATTTTGACAAGTATGTCGAACCAATTAAAAAAGAGCTTTATTTATTGGACTGAAATCTTCATCAGATTATGAAGCGACCAATGAAATATAATTACAAGAAACAGCGAAAAGTGAACTAATATCCCACGGGCGATGTATGGAGAGTAACAGAATGGATCGGTCGTGGGTGTCCGACGATGGCCATAATTATGACCCTTTATAAGTATCCAAAAGTATACATCGGAAATGATCTCAATAAACAAGCGAGGTACACTGAATGATACAAACGTACTTCTTACCCAAATGTTCAAATAAGAAATCAATTTTGATGATACACGTTGTGGTCGTAACGGAAATCATGATCTGCTTTGTGCGCCGGAAGTTCTACCCATACATAAGTCTGGGGTCTTCCTTTACCAATAACTGGCTAGACGTCGCCAATAGGACCATGAATGTGCCGGTGCGATGTAACAAAAAAAAGTACAAAAAACATACTATTGACTTTGTCGTCAGAAATTTAGTACCACAGAAAACTTGTGGCTTTGTTGTAATTGGTAGCTATTTCCTGTGCATGCTTATTATAAAGAATATTTGTACTATAACTGATACTAGTAAAATTATTAAATATTGTAACTATATACGTATATTGTACTTATCGGTATTTATGTTTAAAGTTTAAACACATTACATACATTCTTTCTTGCAAAATTGTTGAAGAAACATAGGCTAATTAAATAAAAACAGACGCTTTGGTGTCATGTTAGTTTTGAAGTTCAACAAGAATTTATCTTTTGGTAATAGGAAACTAAATAATGAATCAATGAACATTTCTAAATTTTATATTTCTACCAAACGTTTTACACATCCAATTTAGACATCCCCTTGAACTACCTAAGAACAGGTAAAACGAGAGCTTAAACATTGTTTAAAATGGTAATTATTGGAAGAAACCTGATCTAATGATTACTCGACGTGCTTTTAAACCTGTTGCAAAGGCGTGTTGAATCGCCGTGAATATTCTGCGTTCTCTCTTTTCAGTTGTTCACAGTCAAAGTGATTTCAAATTAGTCTATCTATCGCAATTATCACGCCTATGAAATATTGAAAGTGAAATTCAAAACAACAGGTTCGTAAGAATCCTTCAATGGCACATGTGTTTCCGATGACGTTACTGCAATTAAGGTTGCCCTGATTGCGCGCCTAATTTCCCACAGCTGCTATAAACAATTTTACGGAGCTAATGAAGATTAAATTTCTCGCCTCTGAATGAACAAATCAGAGATCAATATCTTGGTTGAAGAATCACTGAACGTCTCCAATGAGGCAGATTGAGATTTGTTGAACAGTGTGCGCTTGTAAACATCAAAAAGATAATGTTCAGATCACTGATACAAGTATAGGAAGCACTGAACTTACTGAAAAGAGAATATCCTGTAAATACGTTTCACCGCCGCCATGTTGTGAATAAATGGCAGATTATTGCTTTACTCGCATATTTGTTTCGTTGTTGGTTGCTGTTCTCACACAATGTTCATTTAGAGTTATTTAAACATATAACAAAGGAAATAGGCTTTATTCTTTATCATAATTAAGAATGCAAGTACGTTAAGCGCAGGTTAATTTAACCCATTTTCTTACATAGTAAAGTCAGGAACCACAGCCCATTTCGTTGTTGTATTTTTTATGAATAAAAGGGTATTAGCCGCAAGTTGATGAGATATTGTCTAAGGCTGAGACTGATACAAGTTGGGATATTGTCCAAGGCTGAGACGGATACAAGTTGGGATAGTGTCTAGGCTGAGACTGATTCCAGCTGGGATATTGTCTAGGGCTGAGACTGATGCCACTTGGGATATTGTCTAAGGCTGAAACTGATACCAGTTGGGATATTGTCTAAGATTGTGACTGATACAGGTTGGGATATCGTCTAAGGCTGAGAGTGATACAAGTTGGGATACTTTCTTAGGCTTAGACGGATACAAATTGGGATATTTTGTAAGGTTAAGACTGATACAAGTTGGGATATTGTCTTAGGATGAGACTGATATCGGTTTGAATTTTGTCAATGTCTGAGACTAATTCAAGTTGGAATACAGTCTAAGGCAAAGCCTTGTCTAATGCTGAGACCGATACAAGTTGGGATATTGTCTAATTCTGAGACTGATACCGGTTTGGACATTGTCTAAGGCTGAGACTGATATAGGTCCAAATACTGTATAAGACTGAGACGGTTGCGTCAAATCCAAGGAATTCAGTATCTCTTTTTGATTCTATCTTGACCTATATAATTCTCCTTGCTGTAGTGATGGGTTGTGATTAACTCGATTTAACCCAACACCAACTGCCATTCCCTTTATTAGAACAAAAATAATTTCAATAAGCGTTAGTTCTTACTACAAAACATGTTTATGGTGGTCATAACCAGACTTTAGTAGTCCAAGATTTGTTTAACAAACAATGGGTAAATCTGACAACATGTCGCTTTACGTTGTATAAATAAATATTTTAATTAAATAATTGTAGTAAATCATAAAAGGATACCATTTAGAAAGTATGATACTACAAAATTTTCTCAAAGCACTTAAACAGTTTCACATACAAATACCTATCATCATGATCCCTGACCGCGTGGGCTCGAGCCTCAGTCCAAATGATAACTTGTATATGGAGAGATCTCCTGCTTGCCCTGCTGTTTGCTAGCAGATCTAGCCAGACATTTGGTTGGGATCCTCCTCATACCAAACATACAGATGCAGACAAGGTCGCTATAACGATCAAGAGTCTGCCTGTTTTATAGTTGTTGTATTTTTGTTGTTGTGTTAATGTAACATCGCACCTGATAAAGTTATTATTCTTTTGACGACATCCCGGTACAAATGAGTGGAGGAAGACCCTGGGTAGAACCATAGGGATTCGAACCCACACGGTGAGTGGCTGAGGAGTTACAAGTCAATGACTCTAGACAGCAATGAATGAAATGTATGTCGGTGCGATGTATCTCAACAACAACAGCAAAACAACAAATAAACATGTAATAAATACACGATTGAAAAAAAACGAGTTCCTCAAGGTCATAGTGACCCGATGTCAGACAGTAGGACAGTGTGACTTGAAGAGGTAGCCTTATACTTGTTTACTGTTAGAATACACTTAATTAATACTGGTGTTGTTATTGCGATAAACCAGCAGACCTCGCCTACAAAAAGCTACAAACGAACCAGAAAATATTAATCTTATATGTAATGCAGACAAAGGACGAAGATAAACACAATCCCCTAATATTAATCCCTAGATAGCGATCATGATATTACGCATTGTTCGACAATATCAGAAATCGGTCGGCGATGCCCTCTCCCCACCCCTAAGTTGACTGTATATTGATTTTACAATATGTGAACAACAGACATACATAATGCCCGTCGCGAAACTGATAAAAGGCATTGATTGATTTCCCAAGCTAGTTCATTTGCTCCTAGTTCGGTAGCAGTTTGATTTGGGAATTAGCTTGACGGCCATCCGGTGTCCCTTTATGTCACACTCCGTTAATTACAACGTATCATATATGTTGTTTCTGCCTTAAATATCGTAGTTTACGCTTTATATGTACATTCAAATAAGACCATCGTCAATCGAATAGCGGCCTATACGCAGAATATGCAGGTGCATACTCATTTTTAATAAAGAATAAAAACACAAGATAAGTTCCTGCCATTAAAATCCTACCCCAATAGGGTAAGGTGTATATTCATTGTGGCTATCTAGAACCCTTAAACTATTTCAAATTGCTAAATCGCACCTCTCTTTTGTAATGAGGCAAGTCTTGTACTTTTATATTTTTAAGCAGAACTTTTCAGACAATTCCGTCCTATGGACGTTCAGACCTTGGTAGTGTCTGGTGGAGGGAAAACACCTGACCATAGTGTAAACCATACTTGTCGGCATTGGTATTGATGTCAATGCAAACTGCACCACTAGACAATAAAATCAAACATTTTCTATTCAAACAATCCCAGAGTTTACTGTTAAATTTAACTACTGTGGTCTGGTCATTAAAAAAACAAAATACGTGCAATTAAATCTCGTTCAAAACTCATTCGTCAAATCATATGTCTTTTATTGCTTAATAATCGCAGTTACTGTGATCTGAAATACACGTGACCTCTCGAGCGATAATTGGAGCTTTACAGTAGACACGTGTACAACCGTTCATGAAACTGTACTTGTTGTTTCTTAACTGCTAACAACTACGTGCAGTGGTAACTCAAACTTATGCGAGAGAGCGAGATTTCGAAGAAAACAGTGCATACCTTGATTAAAGAGCTGTCATATCTGGATCTAAACTATTCCCTACGTCAGATCACAATCCGTGCAGAGAAGGATAAGATCAAATTTCAGCCGGGTTTGCATGGAAAAAGAAAATTGACGGTTTCATCGACAATAAACGTTATTAACAAGTCTTCAAACTGACTTTGTCGATTTGTAACGCCTCTACTTCATATCTCCTTATGGTGTAAGTTCGAGTCCCGTTCGGAGTGAAAGCTTTCATACGGACTGTTCTTCCGGTAAA
Source organism: Sinonovacula constricta (assembly GCA_007844125.1). Lineage (NCBI taxonomy): Eukaryota > Metazoa > Mollusca > Bivalvia > Cardiida > Solecurtidae > Sinonovacula > Sinonovacula constricta. The sequence goes on along the minus strand of CM017560.1, from coordinate 47,958,904 downwards.
CCTGCGGTGCGCCGGTATTTCTACCTATACATTTGTCAGGGACTAAACACAAAAATTACAGCTCGACGTCGATATAATGACCAAAATGACGTATGTAAAGGACACAGAAACAAATTGAGAATACATTTTATGATAATTACTGAACAGAATGACCGAATTTATGTCCTAAAGTATGTGGAACTTGCAACGATCGTTTAGGAAACACGCATCATATAGGAAAGAAATTTCCGGAGAGTTTGAACAATCTCATTTGACGGAAATAGATTCTGATAACCTCTGCAAAAAGAACAGTATACTTTTATTATATTGAATGTCTGTAGTTATCGTAGTTATATAAATATGTAAATGCATGCGTGCATGGAAGACATTACATCGTCTTGCAATAAGTCAATGGATCAAGTAAATTCACTAGCACGCACTTTTATTTGAAAAACGACGAAAGTACAAAAAGGTCTATGGTAACGAAATAAAATATGTTTGAAATAACACTGTTGTGGAGAATATGCACCATACCTAGTACAATTGTGTCGTGACAACATACGGCTGATAGAATTATCTCCGATCTGGCAGATATGAATATTCCTTCGACACGGCCTGTATCCATCTGTTTTCGATTATATTTGCATTCAAGACGTAGCATTATGTCAGTCTCGTAGTTTTATCCCTCCAAAATGCAGCCGTATTATTGAATAAGGAACGGATCGATAGCAAATATTTTTATCTCTCGCAAAGTTTTTCGTACAGCAAGTTCCGTTTTTATTGCAAAAAGTTGGACAATAAGAATTAGGCGTTTTTATTACTATTAAAACGAGTAATAGTTTGACAGATCCATATGTTTCTAACGTAGTAGGTGCTACAGTATTACACCAATAATTACATAGATAACTGCCCACAAAAATTCCATTCACATTAAACCTTGTAATTTGATTCATTGACCGTAAAGGGTGGTATCAGACAGTTTGCATGTATCAAATACCTGTAACAGTATTTTGTTAATTATGGGCATAATCGCTACATTTACACGTATTTAAGTCCAGGCAAATATGGTTTTGAACACAGCTTCAAGTGTAAGACAGTAACAAATCCCTAAATAACACGCTTTAAATGTGTAATTCTTTTCAAATCTATTAATAAGCACGATTCGGAGTTCGGATATACATAGATATCGACGTCAGAGTAGATTACCCGGGTAATAATGTTTCGTGATTTCAAAACTAAGTGGTCAGGTGGTTTTATCAATTAAAAAAAAGCTAACTGTGCAGCGTAGATCCGATGGGAAATTTATGTTTGAATTGACGAATAAGGCGTTATGCTTCACTTTTTACGTAGATATAGGACATCAATAAACGTCATTTCGCAGGGTCATCACGGGTAACAATGATATATCTTGTTGCTTGGGAACAAAAATGTTCGATCCAAACTGTCGCAAACGACCTTTAATATATATGGCAGGTGGCCTTTGTTGGCATTATATACAGTTATGGCAAGAACATTTTAAACTGAACCCTAAATATAGCAATCTCGTTCAAAGCTCCTTCGTCAAATCCTATCTCTTTTTTTTCTTCATGGTGACTGAGGTTTCTGTGATCGGAACAGCACTTATTCTCTGACGTATAGACCGGCCGCAATAGCTCAGGTGGTAGAGCGTCGGCTTGAGGATCGGGAGCTAGTGGGTTCAAACCCCGGCCGGGTCAAACCAAAGACTTTAAAGTTGGTAGTAGTGGCTTCCCTTCTAACGCTCGGGGCCAAAGGGACAGCATTACGCATGACTCGTCGGTGTCAGTATAATGGTCCGGCCGGGTTCAGTCCCATGGGCACCTCATCAGTGCCCCTGTGCTATAATGATAGAAATGTCGCTGCACAGTATCGGCAAAATGCCGGCAAATCCCAATCCCTCTCTGACGTAGATATCTGAACTTTACAGTGGACAATTTACCTTCTTCAAGTGTTATCAAACAATATCTGCCGCCAGCTTTTCCTTATTCGAAACAACATATCCAAATTAAAACACATTCACTTAGTTTAATTCTTTTATGTTTACCGGAAACATAAGCTTTCCCGATACAGTTTCTTTTTTAAATGCAGTGTTGTTTTGACATAGTGTTGTACATACAAATTAGCCAAAAACAATCTAACGAGACTGTCTAAAGCTAATGTCGATTGAAATTCGTATCTCTTAATACATTTGTATTGTAAATATTATAAATGGACCCTCCTTGTACATGTACATGTATATCAATTCATTTTTTACACAAACTCAGAAAAAAGACCAAATCTGTATGTTCCTTAACTGCAAGAAGAAAGAAACCAGAACTCTGTAAAATATCCAAACTTAAAAACTGTTTGAGAGGTATCGAAATAAATTGAATTTTCTTTCTCCTCGCGGTCAATAATGTAAGTACTGTACAATCCACGCATTCCCAACTTGCAGGACTATTTCTCAGTTGAGATTGTTTTAAGCTTAAATGTTACCTAGCAAAATACTCCTTAGTTACAATACTCCAGTTTGAATTTGTTTTCACTATAAATCTTCCGAAATCAAGGTATCGAAAGAGTCCAGTAATATTGTAAAGGCATTATAATTATCATAACGGACCACACTTTTTTGTATCATAACGGACCAAACATTTTTTGTATCATAACGGACCACACTTTTTTGTATCATAATGGACCACATTTTTTGTATCATAACGGACCACACTTACTTGTATCATAACGGACCACACTTTTTTGTATCATAACGGACCACACTTTTTTGTATCATAACGGACCACACTTATTTGTATCATAACGGACCACACTTTTTGTATCATAACGGACCACACTTTTTTGTATCGTAACGGACCCTTCTTACTTGTAGCATAACGGACCACACTTCTTTGTATTATAACGGACCACACTTTTTTGTATCATAACGGACCACACTTTTTTGTATTATAACGGACCACACTTACTTGTACTATAACGGACCACACTTATTTGTATCATAACGGACCACACTTATTTGTATCATAAGGGACCACACTTATTTGTATCATAACGGACCCTACTTACTTGTATCATAACGGACCCTACTTACTTGTATCATAACGGACCCTACTTACTTGTATATCATAACGGCCCACACTTACTTGTATCATAACGGACCACACTTATTTGTATAAAAACGGACCACAATTATTTGTATCATAACGGACCACACTTTTTTGTATTATAACGGACCACATTTTTTGTATCATAACGGACCACACTTATTTGTATCATAACGGACCACACGTTTTTGCATCATAACGGACCAAACCTTTTTTAATTATAACGGACCACACTTACATGTATCATAACGGACCCTACTTACTTATATCATAACGGCCCAAACTTACTTGTAGCATAACGGACCATACTTACCTGTATCATAACGGACCACACTTTTTTGTATCAGAACGGACCACACTTATTTGTATTATAACGGACCACATTTTTTTGTATTATAACGGACCACACTTACTTGTATCATAACGGACCCTACTTACTTATATCATAACGGCCCAAACTTACTTGTAGCATAACGGACCATACTTACCTGTATCATAACGGACCACACTTTTTTGTATCATAACGGACTACACTTACTTGTATCAGAACGGACCACACTTTTTTGTATCATAACGGACCACACTTATTTGTATTATAACGGACCACACTTATCTTATTTGAATTAAATCCTTATTTAAACCTATTTAGTCATGGTCGATTGGAAAGTTCTTTCAAATGCTATTATTCTCCCTCTACTCCCCATTTCTAAGGATAAAATATTTAAAGCCAGCCAACACATATCGAATATATTTGGCATATTAAATTCAGATATCCAGTGTTTAATTATCGATCAGTAAATTTTCCTTGTTTTTATTTTCTTCACTCCTTTACCCTGTCTATATATATCAAGCATATTAGACATTCATCAGATGCACACATGCCCGTTTGTCAAAAAACTAAACTTTAAAACATCCAAATTAAAATAATGCAATGGTCCTTTTGCACTTATCTAAACAAATCTGTTTAACAAACGAGAAAATGTTTCGGAATTTTACTTTTAAATCTGTGTCCTGCAAGAAATTATCTTAAGGATTTACCCAGCCTCTCCAGAATAAAAACACGGCATTCCAGGAAACGGATGCACCTGTTATTTGCTATCCTTTAAATCCTGAACATACAAAATTTTACTCATACTTATCCCAAATCATCTTCTTAAATCTGCACGTCCGTAATAATTCAACTATCTCTGTTGAGGTTTTCCTACTGAAATCTACTGTTAAACATGCATTGGCTATGATAACCTATTGCTAGAGGCGGAACTGGTGCTGACAGATCTAGATATACACTATTTGCATAAGCAAAACAAATTCGTCCTCTATATTAAGAAAGTTTTGGATAAGGTGTGAATGAGGTCTAAGAGGAACTGTACACACAGTAGAAAAACAGGAAGGGCGAGTATCAAACGTATTTGGAACACCTCGGTTATTTTACTTTCAGAACTTTTCCGAACGTGTACGGAAGGGGCCGAAGAGGATGCAAGTGAAATGTAATCATTGCTGGCAATATTGTCGAGATATACATCTTTTATCTTAAAAATCATACATGTACACTTATATACATTTATTGTATTCAGACAGATATGTCATTATTTAGGGTATGATTTTGCCGACAACCGCAAATAAAAATTCTGAAAAAAATACAAGGATATAATAAATTCATTTGTAGTTGGGTCATTACCATGTAATATTTGATTTCTTTTTACTTTTTGATAGCTATATGAGCTATATTTGAGCTATATTTGGATGATTTCCTTAACAACTCGTTGTCACGATAGGAAAAAGCAACTGCGTGCTAGCTTTCAACTAGTCTAATATTTGGAGAGAAAATTCATAGCCAGTATATTATGTTTGGCTGTGGTAAGAATCGATACAAGCACAAGTTTTTTGACGTTAAACTGACACAGTGACGTCACCCGTTGGGTTTGGAGGGGTAATAAAAGTGTACTTCTGGATTTGAAAATATTGCCTTATAAAACATTCATGAAGGCCATTGTGGTAATAAATTGTAATAGAAAATAGATAGAAACGAGTTGTTGTGCCTTTTCTTTATGTCTATGTACGAATAATCTCTGCGATTTTAGGAGATATAAACTGATGATATGTCCCAAGATTTAATTTGTTTGTCTTTCTTTTTTTTCTTCTTTTTTTGTTGTTGTTGTTGTTTTTGTTGTTGTTTTGCTACATCGCTTTTTAAATTCACTGAATGATATTTTGTTTGCCATTATTATGAATAAACATTTGTTACTCATTCATTGGATGAAATATAAGACTATATCAATTCTGGGAGAACAAATGCAATGTCTTTGAAACTTTTTCTACATTGACCGCAATCTTCTAAATCTAAATCTTAAAATCTTGGAATGTTCTCACTGCATTAAGTCCAGTCGGGAAACATAAAACACATGTTCTGTTACAAATTTCCGTACTGAGGCTTAGATAATCGTACATTATTTTAGAAAGTGCATTAATTTACATAGCACAATGCGTAGTACATTATACGAAGTACATTATTTCACGAAGTACATAATGCGCAGTACATTATGTTACGAAGCATTTACAGTTGGTGGCGGACCTATTGAAATGTGACTGAGTTTGACTGCAATCAGTCCCTACTTTAACTCATCTGATAACCCGCCGTGGTATAAACTGTTGATTTGATGCTTGCTGATAAAGCTGATAAAGCTGGGATTGACGGAAATTCTAAAGGACAAAAAGTCAGTTGTAAACTTTCGAAATTGATTATTTACCCACATCGAAACACATTAATTTCACATCTCCCTAGAAGCGGCATAAAGTCTCTCTCATACCCCCTGAATAGCAGAATATCTAATTTACAGATATCATATGTATTATGTGACAAGTTGTTGTTCTAGACTTCAAGCTGTCATTCTATTGAAATAGTGTTGTCTTGTGCGGAAAAAAAAAATCTTATCTTCATTCTTACACTTACATAAAGGTTCAAACAGTATTGATCTAGGAGATGAGGTCTACTGCGATCCTCTCCAGACATCAAACCGTCATTGTATGCCGGTTTATTATTTATAACCATAACATCATGCATGTTGGTATTTCACGGTCTCGCCAGGACTTCCGTGTTTATCATGCCGATGAATAAATATACCGATTGATGGATAGAGTCTAGATGGATCCGTAAAGGAACACAGTCTGTTGTATTATAACGCCGGGTCTCCGATCGGAATAACAATAGACGAATCTATATGAAAGCAATTGTATATATTGAAGGATAATGACATTAGTCTTTTTTCAGCAACACACCAAGAACTACAATAAGTTCATATAAAAATTTAAATTAAGTGTACCTAAATTACCATTTGCGATAATTTCCTTTTTTTGCCATTGCTTTGCCACGTGTACGAGATTTGGTCTGGGTTTGACTCGAATCATGCTTGACCTATTGCATAGTATATACGAAAAGCCAGTCTCTTTAAGCCTTGGACTTTTAGACAATTGTTTAGCAAAGCAAAAATGATACTCATTCAAATGTTCAAGTATCCACTTTACTATGAATTATATTAAGCAGCTAGCTGTAGGATTAAGCTGGCTTTGGTCAATTGGGCATTTATATTACTATTTAGTTTGATCTAACTCTACTCACACGCAGTATGTTGCGTTTGCACTTTCTGGAACTTACATGTACTTGTGAACAAAATTGTACAACGTTCGGTAAGCGACTGACTTAACAGTATTAAAATAACAACGTCTTGGAAAATGCCAAATGATCTAAAAAAATATGCGCTGTCAGACTAGAAATATTTGACGTGTTATTGAATAAGACGGGCAACGGTAATCAAACAGGACAAACACGTACATTGTAGACTCCCCACACGATAGTTGGAATAGAAAGATTAGAAAAAGTCCTATGAGAATTTCCAAAAATATTAAAATTTGAACAAAACTAGACAGAGGTATTTAAAGAAAATGTCAAAGTGACAAAAACAGAGACGAAACATTTCAATGAAGAAAAAAAACAACTGTTACCGCCTTGGAACAATCAGTCGGAAAATGACCGATTGGAGCGCTTAAACTTGGTTAATGGAACACTTCAACATCGAACTTTCTCAAGGTTTTTCTCATGAAGAAACAGTGTACATTAATATCCCAATAAGCCGAGACAACTTATAGCAAGCATCCCATCTGGAGTAAAATAACTCATTAAAGAGTACTATATACAAACAAAATAAAACTAATTATGACGAACAGTCCACATAAGTATACTACTGTTCATCAAGGGCACATAAATACGCACAAAATGTGTAAGTTGGCTGTCTTGGCTGCAGAAACGTTTGAGCGCCCTGGGGTCTGGTCCGTTTCATTAACACTTGTATGAGCAACGGAAACTGCGTAGTCGCGTAAAACCGACAACACTAATTTTCAGTTTATCATATATTTCTGTCGCAAATGTAAGTCAGGAGTGGAGATATTTTATATTTACGGTTCATTACAATACAACGAGATTCATTTAAATAAAAAGTGAGTGCCGTAACGTATATTCACTGTGTTGAGTTTTTTGAAAATATAAATACATTGACTAATATATTTGCACTCTGTGTGGCTGCAAAAACTCAGTCTAATTTCTTGTAACACGCCTGCTCACATACCGATCTGTAACATTTATACATAACAACATAAACCTTTACATGTATAAATGCAATGTGTAAATTATATAAGAAATTAAATAGCAGATTTTAGACTCCATCAATAGAATAATGACGAAAATGAATATTGCCCTTAAGTGTATATCTATTTCCTTCGCAGTCTGATGTGTCTTTTTTTCCGATGATTTATAAGGAACATAAAGCAATGCTATTCATGGTATTGTCAATGTAGTATATTTTAAACATTTTTTCCACTACTTCTACTATTACTACTTCTACTACTACTTCTACTACAACTACTACTAATATTACTGCTGCTGCTGCTGCTACTGCCACTACCACCGTTTTAGTAGTCCTGCATTTATTATTTTAATAATTCGTAGTTCCCCATTGTAAACATACGTTCGCTGTTTAGGCTGCGTGTTATCATTTTTTGGTACTTGACCTTTCGTATAACGTCGTTGTTTGATAAAGCCCTCTTAGATATTCCCAATTATGGTTATGTTGAAGAGGACGCGTAGGTGGCGACTTTATGCAACAATCGATGGAAATCCGCTTGTACAAGCGCAAGAATCATCGACCTTTTTTATGGAGAATCCCATTAGAGCAACGTATGTTTATCTGGAATACAGCCGCCATATCTTGCTTGTCTATCTAATGCAAATGCCAGACGTAAATTATTACATTTTACATGCACTACTAAAATTAATTATGGTATCCATATTGGCAACATCAGTGTTTTTATTATGTGTGTATGAGTAATTGTGGGAAAGGTCTAGAATGTTGTATTAGTGACATAAATAAATAGCATGCTATCTTAAATTTCGAATTTATAATTGTCAGTTCAGTAGCATGGTAATTTAGTTCAAACATATGATTATACAAATATCAACGATGTCATACAGAGAATCAGTGAATGACAGAGGAAGAGAGAGAGAGAGAGGAGAGAGAGAGAGACAGACAGACAGACAGACAGAGACAGACAGACAGACAGTCAGTCAGACAGAGAGACAGAAAGACAGACATAGACAGAGGGAGAGAGAGAGAGGAGAAAGAGAGAGAGAGAGACAACACAGAGAGAAACCAGAGGCAGAGAGAAAGAGAGAGAGGCAGACAAACAGACAGACAGAGACAGACAGACAAACAGACAGACAGAGACAGACAGACTGACAGAGAAAGAGAGAGTGGAGAGAATAGAGGTTAGATAAGAGAAAAGAGATAGCAAGAAAAGATTGGGGAGTAAGAGAAAGAGATTGGGCAGAGAACACCTTCCTTCACAAAGTAAAAGCGAGGGCTTACCTTTTCCTGTTTGCCGTTTATGTCGAGATAAATCATAACGGACGATTCTATAGACGATGCGTTCCCCATGTTTGCTTTCTGTATATACCCGTATTCTTCAGTTCAAATTTGACGCAGCACTATGAAAACATGGTTAAAATACCACAGAATATCACAAATGTCAAATATTGGCTTTGGCTTATGTCGAAGTTACCGCCGGATACAATCAGTGTCTAGAAAAGGACAAGTATTTTTATATTATTTTTAGCAGTGGTTTATCACACAATCAATCACAGTCAGTAATAAATATAAATTTATTTTACGAATTCCTTCTAGTTAAAGCAAAGGCAAATTTAAGTTTCGCAACACCACTCATTTTCAGTATAACAACAAATGTTGGAAACAGTAAAACACAGTCACAGCTTCCTAAGCCGTCCTCTCTATGATTGCGATTTTCTCTTGTGAATCTACGAATTGTTTCCGTTACTATGGCTAATGCTGAGCCAATTTCCATTGACTGCGCATGCTCGAAGCGGTTGACATCGGGTTTTCACGAGTCGCGGTAGCTAGGTTACCTATAACATAAACACATGCGTCGTTGACATGGTGACCATATCGTTGTCGTTTTCCAATATTGTGCACTCGATACTGGCAGTGACAATTTTTCCGTGGTAAACGCCAGTCAGCGGCGCTAATTTTGTTGACAAACTTCTGATTGTTCCTAGATGCTACAATTCTTGATATCGTGAAAATCAACTGAATGACTGACATATTTTGACTTTAAGGTGCAGTGCCTTTACGGGTTTTCTAGCTGACATTCCGCCACTTTCTCTTTGGATTTCCCCCTGGACGAAATGGCACTCTTGACAATGATATAAGCCAAGTCAAGTTCAAGATAACTTTTTTTAACAGATGCAAAATATGAGTAAAAAAGTCAAATCTATTCGGGTTTAACAAAGACATTTTGCATGGTACGGCAAGTATTATAACAACATTAGAAAACATCTTTGTAATTTAAAGTAATAATAATAATAATAATAATAATAATAATAATAATAATAATAATAATAATAATAATAATAATAATGAAAATAATAATAATAATAATTATAATCATTATCATTATCATTATCATTATTATTATTATTATTATTATTATTATTATTATTATTATTATAACAAAAACAACGTTCATTTTTCTCAGACAAAATATAGATAAAAGCGATGAATGTTTGCATATAATTCACTGAATTTCGTACTAGCTTAAAATAAGAAAGGTATGGCAAATATTCAACAATGTATATTTGATAGTTCTTATAGTTTTACTATAGTTTGTTCTTTATTTCGCAGAATTTTAAATTTATCAATATGTACTATTATAGACAAAATACAGGAAAGGCAGGAGGCAGGACTAATGTACAAAAATACATGTTTTGTGTGTGCGTGCGTGCGTGCGTGCGTGTGTTTGTGCGAGCGTGCGTGCGCGTTCGTGCGTGTGTGTGTGCGTGTGTGTTTGTGTATGTGTGTATGTGTGTGTGTGTGTGTGTGTGTGTGTGTGTGTGTGTGTGTGTGTGTGTGTGTGTGTGTGTGTGTGTGTGTGTGTGTGTGTGTGTGTGTGTGTGTGTGTGTGTGTGTGTGTGTGTGTGTGTGAGTGTGTACAATGTGTTGGTATTTTTAGCAACACAAATAGTAAGGGATTACATAAATAATTATTTATTATTCTAGGCGTGTTATATTCATATTTATTTCAATAACTATAACAAGAACGTTAAATACGATAAAGAGCCTTTTCTGTAGCCATTGGTATAAATCTATATAACCGCAGCAATTATTGTAGCGAAATGCCAGTCTGAATAACCAACCCCTTATATCGTTATATCATTAGCATATTCTTCATTTCAAAAAAGTTTATTGGTGCCATTCAGCTGTGTGAAAAATAAAGCATAACACCTGTCATTATAAAAATGTATTTCCTACCGGAGCCACACTACACAGTTAGCTTTTTTATTAAACTAAGAAAACCACGTGACCAGTTATTTTTGTGGTCACGTTAGATAATCATTCGGGTCATCAGCTCTCACATCGATATCTTTTTTGAGCTGAAATCCATATCGTACCTACTGAAGGATTTGGAAAGAATGAACATTAGGAACGACTCTTTAACGATTTGTATTGTCTAACAATTGAGCTAATTTTAAAAACAGCCTCCACTTAACTAAGGTATACGTTTATGCAGCAAAAATGCACAAATTCCATCAGAACAGAGGTAAGATGTTACCAGTATTTGATACAGGTACTCTGTCGGACACCGTGTTTAAAGTAGTTCCGTCATTGATGAATGCACTGTACTAATGTAACTCAAGTTTTGTTTTCACTGGATCAATTAGCTTCGCTAAGTAACCATCATGAAACAAGTCGTTTATATTAACCAAGAAAATACCTTCAGTATTCATTTTATACATTTTATTCATCCCAGTAACATGTCGTAATTGATTTTTCTTAAGATCAGCAGCACATCTGGCTATCAATTACGGCGGTTAACATCTTTGGCTGACAAAAAAAACAACTTCTGGTTGGGTTGTGGAGATACAATTTAGCATCAACAAGACAGAGTGAGTTTATGTGTAATTACAGCAGATGAATTAACATATGTAAGATGAAGACAGCCTTACCATAATGATTTCCTGGTTATTCAATCGGTATGAGTCACGTGATTTAACTAGAAGTTAAATCGCAGTTAATTTGAATAGCGTCAAGCTTTGAATCGTAAACTGACTCAATGTCTATTGATGTGATAACATGAATGTTTTTTATCAGATCAAGAATACAGCTGATTATGATTTTATTAATTCGTGTTCTAAAGTATAGAAATTGTTAAAAGGAAATGTAACATATTTCTAATGGGGCTGGTTAAATATGGATACTTTTAAAAATAGAAGTAGCTTCAAGAAATCCAAGAAATGTACCACTTTGTATGTCATTCTTATACGTGTGTGATAAACCATCACTGACTGCCAGTTGCAATAAAGCATAAAGCCCCGGCCCACAGCGCCGAATTTCGAAAACGCTCGTCGCCGCGCACATATGGGAAAGAAATCGAAAACACGGGCACTGTCTTAGCGTTGCTATAGCGTTGGCTTAATTAACAGTAGCGAACATTGGTTTAGCGGTGACGCGAGCGTTGATAAAGCGGCGTTCTGCGCATGCGGGCTATGGCTCGGCGTGGGTGGGGGTGGGATGGGCATATTGCTTTTGACGTCGGAGCTGAAAGGATCGTTTTGGCAAAAGTTCATCATGACACGAGGACAAAAGAAGAGGAAAGCTGGGGAAGGAAAAGCAGCAGCCTCCAAGTTTATCACCGAGCAGGCGGCTGAACAAATGGAGTCAGGTTATTAAATGTGGGCACTGGTTGTATCAAGAAATATTAAACTACTGTTTTAAATTTTACTTAAACATTTTTAAGTTGATAGTCCATTGTTATATTTTCCAGAGACCAGTCAGGCCACACCAGAAGCAACTGCTTTCACAGCCACTGCTAGCACAGCCACAGCCACTGCTAGCACAGCCACAGCCACTGCTAGCACAGCCACAGCCACTGCTAGCACAGCCACAGCCACTGCTAGCACAGCCAAGGAAGGGGCAGCTGATGATGAAGGTAAGCATAAATGAAAATGTTTAAAATATAATAATAATAATAATAATAATTATAATAATAAAAATAATTATAATAATAATAACCAACTTTCTTTCACGTTGACACTGCTCATTTATTATTAATTTATTATAGTTTGCAGACTCTCATGACGAGCCCGAGGAGGCCCTGACACAGGACCATCCTGACGATGAGGAGCTACCGCCTGGTGATGGCCAACCTGAGGAGGGCCGTGCTGCTGCTGGTGCTGAATGTAATTATAATGCAATGAATGTAATAAAAATCAATACAAAGTAATCTAAACAATATATGCTTCATTTATATATTTATTTTTTTATTCAATTGTTTTATTTTTCAGACTCTCAGCACCTTCACTTGGAGAGGAATGATGAACATGGTCAGCCTCAGAAGAAGTCTCGCCGCAAGGCCCTCCTGCTCGACAATGACACTCAGGAGCAGCTCATCGAGTGGGTAAGGGAGCACGAACTTTTGTGGAGGAAGGGGGCTACCGACTACAAGGATACACAGCGAAAACGGAGCTTTGGGCTAGGAAGGCAAGAGAGCTGGACATTGAGGAGGGAGCTGAAGCTCTCAGGACATGGTGAAAGTCAGTCTGGGACCAATACGCTACGCTTCTCGTCAAGAAGTCTGGCCAACTTGACGGACTTAAGCGGTGACCGAGCGTATACGGCGTTTCTTTAACGTTGACCAACGTCTGCTGAACGGTAACAAGCGGTGATGAACTTTTTGCACCGCTCCAGTAACGCTACAGCACCGTTTGTGCGGTGTGTGTGTGTGTTTTTGTGTGTGTGTGTGTGTGTGTGTGTGTGTGTGTGTGTGTGTGTGTGTGTGTGTGTGTGTGTGTGTGTGTGTGTGTGTGTGTGTGTGTGTGTGTGTGTGTGTGTGTGTGTGTGTGTGTGTGTGTGTGTGTGTGTGTGTGTGTTTGTGTGTGTGTTAAAATTACAGAAACCATTCTAGAGGAGACAGTACCTGGAAGCTTGCAGAAAACCATTCTACTGGAGACAGTACCTGGAAGCTTACAGAAAACCATTCTACTAGAGACAGTACCTGGAAGCTTACATAAGAAGAATCTACTGAAGACAGTACTTGGAAGCTAACAAAAGACCCTTCTACTAGAGACAGTACCTGGAAGCTTACAGAAGAACATTCCACTGGAGACAGTACCCTAAAGCTTTCAGAAAACTATTCTACTGGAGACAGTACCTGCAAGCTTACAAAAACGCTTCCACTGGAGACAATACCTGGAAGCTTACAGAAAACCATTCTACTGGAGACAGTACCTGGAAGCTTGCAGAAAACCATTCTACTGGAGACAGTACCTGGAAGCTTGCAGAAAACCATTCTACTGGAGACAGTACCTGGAAGATTACAGAAAACCATTCTACTGGAGACAGTACCTGGAAGCTTACAGAAAACCATTCTACTGGAGACAGTACCTGGAAGCTTACAGAAAACCATTCTTCTGGAGACAGTACCTGGAAGCTTACAGAAAACCATTCTACTGGAGACAGTACCTGGAAGCTTACAAAAAAGCCCTTCTACTGGAGACATTACATGGAAGCTTACAGAATACCATTCTAGTGGAGACAGTACCTGGAAGCTTACAGAAAACCATTCTACTGGAGACAGTACCTGGAAGCTTACAGAAAACCATTCTACTGGAGACAGTACCTGGAAGATTACAGAAAACCATTCTACTGGAGACAGTACCTGGAAGCTTACAGAAAATCATTCTACTGGTGACAGTACCTGGAAGCTTACAGAAAACCATTCTACTGGAGACAGTACCTGGAAGCTTACAGAAAACCATTCTACTGGTGACAGTACCTGGAAGCTTACAGAAAACCATTCTACTGGAGACAGTACCTGGAAGCTTACAGAAAACCATTCTACTGGAGACAGTACCTGGAAGCTTACAGAAAATCATTCTACTGGTGACAGTACCTGGAAGCTTACAGAAAATCATTCTACTGGTGACAGTACCTGGAAGCTTACACAGAAATCCATTCTATTGGAGACAGTACCTGGAAGCTTACAGAAAATCATTCTACTGGTGACAGTACCTGGAAGCTTGCAGAAAACCATTCTACTGGAGACAGTACCTGGAAGATTACAGAAAACCATTCTACTGGAGACAGTACCTGGTAGCTTACAGAAAACCATTTTACTGGTGACAGTACCTGGAAGCTTACAGAAACCCATTCTACTGGAGACAGTACCTGGTAGCTTACAGAAAACCATTCTACTGGAGACAGTACCCGGAAGATTACAGAAAACATTCTCCTGGAGACAGTACCCGGAAGATTACAGAAAACCATTCTACTGGAGACAGTACCCGGAAGATTACAGAAAAACATTCTACTGGTGACAATACCTGAAAGATTACAGAAAACCATTCTACTAGAGACAGTACCTGGAAGCTTACAGAAAACCATTCTACTGGAGACAGTACCTGAAAGATTACAGAAAACCATTCTACTAGAGACAGTACCTGAAAGATTACAGAAAACCATTCTACTGGAGACAGTACCTGGAAGCTTACAGAAAACCATTCTACTGGAGACAGTACCTGGAAGATTACAGAAAACCATTCTACTGGAGACAGTACCTGGAAGTTTACTGAAAACCATTCTACTGGAAACAGTACCTGGAAGCTTACAGAAAACCAATCTACTTGAGACAGTATATAATAGGTTACAAAGGACGTTTCTACTTGAGATAGTACATGGTATGCTACAAAGAACTTATCTACTGGAGACAGTTTATGGTAGGTGACAAAGTACCATTCTACTCGAGACAGTATATGGTATGTCACAAAGGACCAATCTAATTGAGAAAGTGCATGGTAGGTTACAAAAGGTGCATATTGGTATGGTCTCTTTATTAGTAACAATATGTCTTTTATCTGAATGCGCACATCGGCAAATATCTACTCTTTCACTTATAAATGAAAGTTAAATTTGAGCAAGTAAAGTTACATCAAATTTCGCGAATTTCGCGAAGCTTAACAAGTCATATAATGGGTATCCACAAATTGTTCAATCCATAAATATGTTCATCAAATTTAGTGTTACAGATGGTTAGTGAGAGTGGCTCAAGCGATTCCTTCACCTGTCCTCGTTCCGTCACAGTTTTTTTGTGGAGTTAGGGAAATACGGGCAATTACCCGATATAAACATTTGAAATCTGGCACAAGTGTCGAGAGTATGAATGACAGTGTGAGAAAGCTGCTGACAGCGATCTCGACGAAAGACAAGAATGGATATGGCTAATATTACAGATATGGCCACTAAATAACATACATTGTAAAGGTTCTTTGTTGTAGGAGACAGGTCTATAACTAGCTCACGTTCCAAATGTGTGAAAACGGAGTATTGTTATATGTATGCGTCTAAGTAGTGCCAATTACAAAGACTTGTCCGCTTTTTCATTTTGTAAAGTTAATCGCAATGGCAGTATTATGGTCAATAAAGCAACGTACATCTTATATTGGTAGGGGATCACAATCATCTGGGTAAGACCACTGGTGCACTGCAAGTCAGCTGAAAGATTAGTAAGAGTGCTTATAAGTCGGAACACTTGGTCACGGAGCACCCGATTACTTTAATTAATTTATTTATTTATTTGGGTTTTACGCACACCGACACTTAACAGGTCATACGGCGCCGAATACAAAAGTTTAATTTTCATTATAAAACGCTGAGTGAACACGAACATGAACTGAAATTGTTTATGATGATAACAACATACGCTCCATAACATTAAAATGTACACACTGTATGTGAGCCGTGTGAATGCCTCTTTGTGCATGCTGCTAATACGGTCGCAGTAACTGGTCCTCGTCCTCTGCATGTCAACAGGTGAGGCAGGTTATAATCACTACTCTATAAAGTTAACATTATCAGTGATCAATTTGACTTAAAATAGGCAAAGCAGGTTAAGGAGTACGTTATATTGAACGTTTATAACAATAATAAAATAATACGCATTTGAAGACTTGTTAAACTCAGTAATCAGTAACATATATCGAATAGATTTGCGATTGCTTACGCTTGATGGCGTAGGACATCTTACTGCTGTACTCGAATTCCGACCAAAGGTGTCCTATCTGCCGTACCTAATATTGCATCATGATATCAGAGATTTTTTTGATTTTTTTCTTTTTTTGCACACTACTGCGACCGAGTAATGTATTTTATAGAAAATTAAACTGTTAGAATCATAAATTAGATTCACAAACGGGCAATTTACATAAGTTTATTAGTTTGGAAAATTGTAGTTCAACTGACATATTGCACTGAAATTGAAGTTTTGAGTTTTTAAAAAATTACCAACTTTACACTACAAAGCTGTACGCATAGCCTCATAACCAAAGCCACAGCATCACAATACAGTTATAATTTCGTAAGCAAAATCATTTTAAGATTATGACATAGGTCTGAAAACACACATTTAAACTCAAAGTATTTCAATAAACCTTCAGTTATGTTGATGTTTGTATTAAGGGTAGTAGATGAATATTTTACTGACTTATAACACAATGTTTAAACACATCTTGACTATGATGACTTTAATTATAAACAAATGTACGCATACTCCTATTTACGTACAAATAATTGGGTCACAGAGAACGGCGACCCTCTATTTATAATTGGTTTTGGCAATGCCTATTGGGTGACGTCACAGCTTTGAATAGCAATTGTATTTTAAACGAAAATTATCATCCTATTACAGCTGTCAAAGAACACAATGTTACATTTTTATTACAGTGTTCTGTTTCTTCTGTGGCTTCTAAGGAACTACAACATAAACAATAAAACATAATGTGAGAACTATGAAAAAGTAACAAAGACAGTTTTTCACATACCAAATGACTAATGCTTATTTTCAAATTGCGAAACTAAACTGATTCGCCCGCAATCTCTCCAGTGCAATATTCATTGTTTCTCGGTATAAAAGATGTATTATTTTCTTCTGGTTCACAACCAGTAGTAGCAGTGTTTTTACAAGCCAACAAAATAGCAATTGGGGCGAATCACGCAATGAAATCTCGACGAACATTGCAACAATTAGTGGTGTATTTGTTTTAGGTTTTGTCAGACTTCATTGATTTTCAAACACATATGTACGACACTTTGATATATATATATGTGTAACATTTGTTCGGTAATCAAGATTTAAACTTTATGGTTTTACTTTTGTATCAAAGAATATTTTTGGAAACATATTGTGAAAAAATAAATAGGTCATATAAAAATTCACTGTTTTGTTGCGCTGTAAAGATTTTCCGCGCTAAGGCGGATTTTGGTGACTTTGTTCGTCATTATTTGAGCAGGCGTTTTATATAGATGTTGTGTTGTCCTAGGAATTAAAATGTGTCGTCAGTCATACATACAATTTTAATCGGTTAACATAATATTTCTGAAACATTTTTATTTCAAAAAAAGCAAATGAAGTGGTGCTACATGTTATTATACTGAAGAAGCTTTTTCCAACGACTTTGATGGTCTGCACCAACTTTGTTTTGGTTTAAGTATTCTTTCTGTCTTTATAAACTGTGATGGTGTTTTTTCTAGAAAAAGCTCACATTCAAATTATCGGCAAATTGCCTTTTTCAAAATTGCCGAAAATTTTAGAGTGGGCTTTTCTATAAAAAAATATTATTCTACAATTCCCTATGGAACAATTTACAACATTGTAAACTGTGATGTATATTAATTTTGTGTAATGTCAATGTGGTCATCCTCCTTCACACAGTTATCGTTCGTTATTCTCACATACACCCTTCGACAGGCTCACAGCCACGAATGTCAAGTATCACATAAGATACAAGAGTGTTGCTAGAAGTTTTAAACGTTCCGATTTAATGTGAACTGTGTTTAAATTCAAAATATTTTATTTTGGCCTAAAAACTTAAGATTACTTGAATATTTTAGCAATAACTATGGAATTATTTTCTGTACTTTTTACGCAAGGCAAATAATCATGCGAATGTAAACTATTACGCAGCATATTTAGTACATACACGTAAATACCAAAAACTTGATTACTTGCTGACATCATTTAATTTAACAATATTCAAAATATCTTTTCTCTGTCCGATTTACTTTTCACAAGCAAAGTGTAATGCCGAGTTGAATCTCCTTTTTACAATTCCTAACCAACGTTTTATTTGACGTCATACAGAGTCACGTGTCCTTACATACTCCGAGTCTGTGACAAAGGTAAATGTAATAAATCGACTGTGTAAGGGAGCAAAGTGGCATTGTTTCTCTGCCGTAGGTATTTTCTGGACAATGCCGCTAAAACACCATTGTAACGAGTGCCATATAGTGCCACTGGCCTCGGAAAGTAACAAAAAAGCGGAAAAAACCCGGAATTGTCAGGAAACTGGATTCAGCGTGCTACAACTGGCCAGTAGATGACCGCTATAAAGTGAGAAGGTCAGCAAAGGATATGGCTAATGTCACAATTGATTGCCTAAAAGGTTAAACGTTCCATGTCCGTGATGTTGATGACAGGCCTAAAACTAGCCTACAGTTCTACTTTAAGCAAACAATTTTTATGTGTATACTTGGAATAATTGGTTTTCTATAAGTACCACTTTCCTGTCGTTTCTGTCAGAAAAACGTTCAAGGTGTATGTATGTGTTAATTACTGCCGGTACTTTTAAGTGTTGTTTCGGTCAGAAAAACAAAAAGGGTACATGTGTGTGAAATTATTGTTGTTACTTTTATTCTAAAAGTTTATTGATACGCATTCACAACACGTACTAATACATGTAACACACAACTATTGAGAAAAGACATAATCCTCGCCAAAGTGTCAAAACTGCGCTTACAAAAAAAGACTTTTTTTAACAATTACATACGTCCATTCAGTGAATACGATAAGAACCAATTTCAAGATCCACATTCTTGCAACATTTTCACTAGCATTAATATAAATAAGAAGGGTCAGACATTTCTTTCTATTTTATTTTTACTTAAAAATAAAAATAAAATCTCAGACAGTACTTAAAATATCGAAATCATAGTGTCACAGACTTAAGGCTTGCACTTGCACTGTTCACACCAGAACGTTTCCCTGAATACTAAATATCGAACATTACTTTATGTGTAAATATTTGATGGTAGTATTCGACAATTTGGACCCTTTTCATGCTAACAAATAAATTATTATTATCTGAAACTTCTATTTATGATGTTCTTCATATGTGTAAAAAGTGCAGCACAACACCCCACATAGCATTACATACATATATTTCTTATCTGAGTCACGCTGCAAATGTTACTGTTGTTGTTTGTTGGTTTGTTGTGTGTGTTGTTTTGTTGTTGTTGTTTGTTTTGTTTGTTTGTTTGTGTGTTTGTTTGTTGTTGTTTGTTTTTTTTTTTTTTGGGGGGGGGGGGGGGGGGGGGGGGGGGGGGGGGTGGGGGGGGGGGGGGGGGGGGGGGGGGGTAATTAATTCTGATATCGATGTCTGTTTTGTTGTTATAGTTGTTGTTGTTTTAAATAAAATGTGTAAATCTTTATGAATACATAGTCATATTTCGCGATATCAACTTTAGGAAACACAAAGGAAATCACATATAACAAGGCAATTCTTTTCTTTCAGAATTTCGTACTAAAATTGTGTTATCGTCCTATTTTACACATCTTAAAGATGTGATTATACCCGAAAGTTGTCGGAAGTTTCCGCTTTCCGATTTTGTCAAACCGGATTTCCGAAAGCGATAGATAAAACGGCTATTACTTAACAGCATAATTTTGACATTCATTTATAATTTTTTAAGTAGCTACACATTAATAATTGTGACCATGCTCGTTGAAGTGTTCTACCATTTTAAGTTGGTTTGGTAAAATCACGTATACATTAATATTCTGATATAAGAGTTTCTTAATTTGTTTTACGGCTGATTTGTTATGTTATTTATTGTAATAAATTAAAATATGGCCACATTGATCTTGTTATTTTCTGGTAACAAGTATGCCTAAAAGTGCTTTTGTGAAAATAACTAAATAAAAGCGGCAATTATGGAGAGTGATTAAAACATAATTATATGAAATAATAGTTTTAGTACTGTCTTTATATATTTATATTTTTGGTTATCAATTTGGTATATGCACTGCATACACTCGATAATAATTAATACCCAAACTTGACAAAGTCCTCATACCCACAGTAATTATGAACAAGAGATACCAGTAATAGAATCCCGATTCTCAGACTGGCAAGTCTTAGCCTTAACAAAGTAAACACATTTTTAAGTCGTAAAAAGGGGCATAATTATGACAGAAAGAATTGTATAGTTACATGCCCTATTGCAATGGGTTTAACTTTTGACGGTTAATGCATATTACAAGTTTGTAGTTTTATCTTAATGGTTTTCTAGAAAGGATGATGAATATAGGGTAAATCTACGCGTTCGTCGTTGAGAGAGCCATGACAACAGTTCCACGTGTCAAGCTGTGTTATGTACATAACACACAACTGTAGCTAGGTGTGTATGTAAAACACTTTAGAGTACCAGTATTCTAGAAAAGGACAACAAGCAATTAGCAACAAAGGTTTACTAACGCTGACGTTGACGAAAGGATCATCTTAATAGCGCCACTTTCATCGAAATATGCAGTGAACACAAGCACTCGACATAGATATATGTTCTCAGTTGTATGCGAAGGTGGCGAAGAAACACTTAGAGACATGACACAGATACAACCGTTACTTTACTGTTACCAGTAAGTCTATCACCTGAGTTATTCTTGTATTAACGACGCACATGATCACCGCAGTCAATCATTTAATTCTTGTGGCACAAAATTTTCTGTTTTCCCAAGACATCCTTTATCATGATTCAAATAAATGTCTTCGTTTTTTAAATACATCGCAGTGACAAATTATAATCATTGTAGTGACGTCCAGCTTTTTTGGTGGAGTAAGACACAATACATATGTCTAGTTAGAACCACTAGCGCAGCGCAGGTGAGCTGTTAGACTTTCCCACATCAAGTCCTTCGACTTGAACGGGCCTCGAACTAGAGGCTAAGCAGTCAGAGGAGTTACAAATCGTCTACACATTTTGGTGTTCACACTTAATTCACATAAAGACGAGAGGACGAACGGCATTTTTCCAAATAGCAGCAGGATCTTCTAGGGGCACCAGACTGGTGTCCTTATACGACACAACGATAGGCGTAATGCTGTCCCCTTAGCCCCGAGCGTTTGGAGGGAATCCACTACTACCAACTTTAAAGTCTTTGGTTTGACCCGGCCGGGTTTTGAGCCGACGCTCTACCACTTGTGTTATTGCGGCCGGTCGAACCGTAAATGGAATGTTTGTCTTTAACCTAAAAATGGCATTCTGGCTATTTGCAATTAACTTATGGTCAACGTCTTTTACAACCTCCACAATGTGTTTAAAGAACTGACTAAAAGAACCGACATCTTTTATTTAAAATGTTACATGTTAAATATGTAACAAGAAAATTCTCTTTCACATTTTTTTTTTTAAAAAAAGGGAAAAATTAAAAAATATGGGAAAAATATAAAAATCTAGGCGGCTTTTGGCTAAGTAGTCAGATGAGTTACAAATCGTCAACACATTTGATTTTTAGACTTATTTACCTTAACATACGAGGTTATCAAACATAGATGGCTTTTTTCACACATGATGAGCCTTATTTGGAATACGAGCATTGAACTTGCGGATGACATTTTTCCTAAGAATCGACATGTTTTATCTAAAATGTTAAATATTTAACAAGAAATTCATATTTCACAAATTTCAAAAATATAAAAAAATGAAAAATGGGAAAATAGTATTACAAAGAAATCTTGCCAACAAACCTAGAAAGTTAGTCTTCGAAAACTTTTTGATCGGTGTGAGAGTAAGTATGTTCAATGACTTGACTTAATATATGCAAAACTCCTTAGACTTTGTGGTAAAGCATTTAGCTTACACTTCAAAGCTCTTGTAAATAATATAAATAGAATCAGGAGTTTTCCCAAGCAGGATAAACGAGGCACAAATTGTTAACTGTAAAAGACATCTGAACCACTAGACAACCCTAAGTACAAGCTAATTAAAATCTTATCAATGCCATCGAATATTTTTTTCAAGATTTTGGTAATATATTTGATAAGTTTCTGAGTGCCTTAAAAGTCATGAATTTACTTAACTACTAAGAATGCTACACGACCGGAAAGTGTGCGCTTGACAAAGGTTATATGTAGTAAATGTTGACTAAATTTATCAAAGGCCTTTGATTGTTGGCCCCAAAATTCTTGTTATCTTAACTGTCTTTGTACGTTCTGTTAAAATCTTTCAAAGTGACAATTTAATTAGGCTATTCATTGCAAAGAAAACAACTGATAAAAATCGTAGTCAGTAGCTTGGCTGAGATTACTAAAGGTTTTCAACAGTTATATTTTTGGACCACTATTTTTACGTTTACATAATTGACACCGTCTACCCCATTTAGAAATGAAATTTGTTTTACAATGCAGATGACAATAGTTTATATTTTAAAACTTAATTGTCCTCATTACAAACAGAAAATAAAATCTTTCTTGGCTGGTTTCTTTTAAAACATTTGCAGGTTAATCCCGACAATGTCCATGCCGAGCTGTTGGAAAAGAGAAATACTATGGGTTCCATTATAATGTACAATGGCACGTCTTTAGAATGCGTTGATAAAGTAATATAATTTTGCGTTGTCATTTTAATGTCATTAAAAACTTGTGCAAAAAGACATGCAGCTTGATCTATTTTCTGGAAAATGCAACACAGCACTTTCGTCTCTCTGTGTTGGCCGACAGAGATGAATGACTATATAAACCTATATATTTTTATTGACGCATCCTTTACTAAAAGATATAATAGCAACACAATAGCAAGAAAATAATAAAAACAAATTTATATATTCAAATATTCATCGCGTACCAAGTATAAAAGTAACAACTTGATGTCAAGCGGATTGCACATTTTCGTTTTCATATCTGTTTGTTTGTTTGTTTACTAGGTTTATCGTTCCACCAACAGTATTTCAATTGTCTGGTGTCAACTTGAAGCAACTATAGTGCTGCCTTTACTGTGTATAGCATGCTGTGAACACCTGACATGATTCCTCACTCAGTTACAGTTTAATGACACCAACCAGTTGTGGAACTATCCTTATATTTGCTTGAGCATTAGCAAAGGAGCTATAACACTGCCGTTTTTAATTACTTTGGTATATGTGTCGCGACCCGGGCTCGAATCCAGGGCCTCCCGTACCTGGAGTGGACGCTCTACCGATTGCGCTACGAGGTTCGGTCAATTTTTTTTCAAATGCCTTAAAAGTTATTTAATACAAGACGCAAAGGTGCGTAGCTGTTGAATACAGGACGTAAAGGTACGAATAGATACTGTTCATGCGTATGTTCTCTTAAAGTAATACTTGGGCATAAATCTCATCCGACCTCCAATCTTAAAGCTGATGTGATAATTTCACAGAATTGATTGTGGAATTGATTTTCTCGTTTAAAGTTTACTTGACTTCCATATATAATTTTTAATCAAACCTACTAGAGTATTATTCTCTAATATTTTTTTTATTCTTTGCAAACTTTTTTAAAATAAATAGTACATAGAATTCGGTTGTAACAGCTAATTTAGAGCTTAAGTTGACTTGCAATCGTGCCTACTTAAAGTAGATATATTCATTGATCTCAAAATATCGTCTTTATGTTCCAGTGTACAATTTATATTTTACTCCATTTAATTATGTGAAAACACAACTCAAATATTTACTGATGTGTAATATAAACCTATAAAGCCAACACAAATACCAGCTAATTGCATTACATAATGTTAGAATTTTGTTCACTAATGTTTATGAATATAAATGGCAAATTATAGCCATGATAACACTGCAAGGCGCTTAACTTTACGTTTTCTAAAAGGTTCGTCTGCGGTTAAAAGTATTACTCAAACTTAGCGTCGATCAAATTCATACACTGTTAAAAATCGTTTCAGTTTATTAGGATAATATTGTTATGTACAGTAGTACACCAGCGTTTAAGGTTACGCTAGTCAGGTTAAGGGTTGTTAACCGTTGTGGTATTGATGACGTAGCAATGGCGTAACTGCTAGAAAGAAAAGGATCATGCTAAAAAAGTTCATGTGTTTTTTTTTAAGTGGGTTTCGATAATGTTCTGTGTTTCGTGAATGTTCTAGAAATTCTTTGGGTCTATATAAGGACGTGTTAGCCGATTTAAAGGAAGTTTGGATAAAAAGTTTGGACATAGAGTTTGGACATAGTTTTTAAATACTTGCAGCTTCTATATTAAATCATTCTGTGTTGGAACTTACGTTGACTGATTATATCCTGTAGTGAAATAAATATTAAAGTATTTGATTTGGAATTACATCATTTACATTCGTGTATTGTTCTATCTTTGGATTATTTCAACTGTGCTTATCCACTATGACATTCTACCGAAAACTCTTATTTTTTATTCGACGTTGAATTATTAATTGGGCTATTAAAGGGACACCTCCTAAAGGGATAATCTGTAAGGTAACATTTATTTTGCTTTCTGAAACTTTGTCTGATTTAATGGTTATTGTTTTATTACGCCATAGATTTAATTGTTTATTAAAATAAAACATTAGTGTACTAGTCTGTTGCTGGCTGGTTCTTTCTGTTACACCATTTCGTCATTTAGTAAACGTGCCATTTTATGAGTGTGCCATTTTATAAATAAACTTATATAGCGACACCGGTCGTAACAATATAAAATTTAACGCCAAATTACTAATTAATAATAGCTTTACCGCTATTGTTTAGTTAGGCTTCGGAGCCATATAATTCTTGCTTTGAGCTGTGTTGTTATGGCTTTGATTTACCCATTACTGTACCATGCTTTCTTGTTTTGCTTCACAAAATAAAATGCTTATTTTGCCCAACAGCTTAAGTCATTTGACGCTTATAAACAACACATAAAATCATCAAATAATGATTATCAATTAAGCTAAATGCCATACCTCATTCTGTCGTGTCCTTCGCTTCTTCGCCATGTCCGGTTTTAAATTCTGCATAGTCAAACTCAATTAACCCGATGCCATTTCCGGTAAGCTTACTCGGGTACATTATCCGTTGTAAATTCCAGACCAAAGATAATTGATTTAATAACGGCATTTGTTGATTCTGTGAGATATCCATTAAACTGTCTCGGATAGCACATATTACCGGACAGGTCAATCATTACCGGGAAGGTCAAATATTACCAGAAAGGTTATGTTTTGATTTCTCTCATTTCTTCCGATTACAAAAATGGCAAGAACAAGAACACAACTAATATTTTCTAAATAAAAAGAAAATATCGCTCTGATTTGTCAAAAGCTTTGTAAATGACATTGACACCAACTGTAAATATAGAAGATATTGTGTGACTATATAAAAGTAACAATATGTCATACAAAAGAATATTTTTCCTTAGAAAGACTGTTATTGCTACTCAGGATTTGTATGACAACACACAGAAACTTGACGTCTCCCATGGGACTTGTTTTTAACTACAGAAAGGAGTTAGGTGTGAATGGCTGTCTTTATATAAGAAAGAGTTCTCTATAGGGTAACTAACACATCTTCATATCCAAGGTACTGAGCCTTAAGTCTACAAACATATAAGCACCGAAGAAATTTGGGTCATGTTGGCGATGTGGAAGAACATAGGTAAATAAGAGTGATACTTGTTATTGGAATCTATCTGTCAGGATATTAACAGATAATTGACTGTCAATTAGCGACTTGTCTTAAAAAGGAGACGACTATCATAAACAAGCAGCGCACTCAAACATGCTCAATTAGAATACTTTTTAAAACTATTTTCATCTGCGATTACCAAAGAATATTTGTTAATCGTCATGTTAAAATTGGCGAATTAAAAAGTTATTTTAAAATGAGCTTAAACTGAACATTGTGAATGCTATGAAATGCAGCTTACATTTTCCATTTGGCAACCAACGTTTGTCGGACAAATACCGCCGCCGTACCTTTGTAAGAATATCTCGTTTTGCAATGAGTTCCATCAATTTAGATCATATAAATATGTTTAATTAGACATTTCATTATTTTATCCTAACTCGTGATTTTCAAATTATGTAGACACCAGATCTGATCTTCCCTGAAAACCGTTCAGTTCTCTAACCATCGTGTCTATATTGCAAATAGGGCCATGAACCTTTGATCAAGGGCACTTGAAACTTGCATTTTTTATATTAGTCAATGATGCTACTGTGCAAGGATACATTTTCCTTCGACATGGGAAACAAAAATCGATGTTTTAGTTAACCATATAGCTCTTTTATTCTTTCATGTTGATACTTGCAATGCCTTTTTGTCAACCTGAAGGTCATTAATGTTTACCAAAACAATTCCTCACTATTGTTAGGCCAGAACGAATAAGCAAAAACGATCATATGTTTATTAAAACGATAATCTAAATTTGAAAAAATAATAACACAACGGTATTCACATTCTTAGTCAAAAGTAAAAATTACAAAAATATGAGATGAGACATAACATAAAATAAAGCAAACCCAACAGTTTCCGCATTGGAACGGTCTGTCGGCAAACGGAGACTGGATTGCTTCAATCGGCTCTTACCTTGAATTCTCTGGGGGAATTTTTCAATACAGGCAGTGAAAAGTAAACATATCCATTTGAAACAAAACAGCCCAGGTCATGGCGTATACTTCGAACTAAGTAATGACGTCAAAGGGTGGCACGTACTTTATTTAAAACAGACAATATTTAAACCAAGAACAAACTTTACCAACTCCCAACGGAGAAATGATAATGATGCCAAAGTTACACACCAGATCTAATATGGACCTAAATATCAAAAGGAGATAAGAACACACGCATTAGTGTATATAAGAATTTGCTGCATAAAACTTTACGGGGAAATGGTGCCATCAAGCGTATACAAGATGTAATAGTTGCAAATGCTTAAGAAGCTCGTTTAACTCTTTTTACAAGTAAATATCAAGTACATCCATTTGCGGCTTGTTCGTATCATCATTCGTATTATGACTTCATATTGATCTCACTGAGGTTTTACGTTTCAGATGCACATATAAAAGAGTATACGTGTGAGTCACAGTAACAATTGACACGGCAAAAAAAAAACATGCCGTTTCTTGTCCTCGATTTGCTTTTGTGGGACGTTGTCGCTTGCGACATTGTCCAGAGTTATAAGGAAGCTGGATTTCGTAAGCACACAGGATTAACCCTGCTTTATCTGACAGTTATTCATGCCTGGGAAGAAGTAGTGCGTGTACAGAACAGAAATATATGTCTATGGAGACTAGATGCGTCAATTGTGTTCAGGCAAGCTTCAAATGTTAACATTAATATCGTTGTCTGTTAAAACCGGAAATTCATTATATTGTATAATTCAGATATTTACATGCAATGCAGATTTATGAATAAACAATGCCGCGTACGAATATCACTCATTGACTATAGGAATGAGTCGAAATGGGGAGAGAACTGCTATAAGAATGAGTTTTCCACTGACTATGCATTATCTACTAGGTCGAGATATTTGCGATATCCCTCGCGGGTTCCCACTGCCATCCACGACCCTGAACCAGGCTGTGCAATGACATAGGCCGTTCGTGTCATCTTCGCATCTCAGTCTAATGCTACCGCGCGCGTTCGGCGAGAAATGGCGCTCTCTGGATTTTCTTTTCAGATCACTGTGGTGTAAGAGATTGTAGGTAATTTCAAACTCAGTTTATTTTTGTTTGAATCGATATCTGTTTGTCAAGTCATGACCCTAAAAGACTCACCAGACGGCAGAGATCCGGTGACAACCAAGTCAGGAGAAAAGTCGTATGTGAGTCAAACTGTCTTTGAAGTATAAGCCAGATGCTTCACAAAACCCTTGGGAATACAAAATTAGATAAAAGATGAGGAAAGACAACCAACACAAAAAATACACGGACATGAAAGAGGTGTAGATTATGGCCCAAACTCAGGACAGTGGCCATGATATGTCAGGATTAAGGGACCTAGTGGCAGGCAACAAATAAGACCAGGCTTTTGCTTGTCGTTGAAATATGTTATCTTTTTATGTAGTGGCAAACAATGACAAGACTAAACGATGTACAATGAAAATTCTGATTATCTACAAAAAGTGCATGGTTTAAGCGGATGTTTAATGAATGTTAGATGGTCTTTAAGTGTTCTTTTTAGGTTCTTAATTTACTGAATCTGTATCCCACTCTATTGGCAATCCTTTTTGGAGAGATGTCTATAATCACTTAGTTCTTTTTCCTGAACAATATTGTATCTACAAATAGAGTTAGTGAGAACTTCAATATATATGTATGTGTGTGTAGGTATGTAGTATAATTATCATATTATGTACCTGAGGCACATCTGTTTTTAAAATTATTATATTAAAAAAGGAAAAGTACTCAATAAATATCTCACAAACTCACAAGGTGACTAGTTAACCTATAATCAACTTCAAGTTATGTACTTGAATAATGTAAAATCACATTTTCTTGAATATGCAAATATATTGTCACAGCCTACTGTAAACAAAGCCTATGTAAATGTTTACTTTCATACACAATCACAGATGGCTGTATTCAACCCCCCCCCCCCCCCCCCCCCCCCCAAAGGCTGCAAACATATGAGTATACATGTATATGATGGACTACAAATAAAAACTAAAGAAATCTCATTCGATAAGGGCGCCCAACAACTTCCATTTGAACAACTCCCAATAAACATGCATTCTATTCTCTTTAACGTTATTTAGACACAATATTGATATGGATTCAATGCAGGGTAAACTACAGAATATTACGAACATTTTATCTACTGGAAAAATGAAAATGAAACCATTTAACTATAGTCACAGCTGTTATTGTTAACCTATCTTTATATCTTAAATGCATCTACTAATTGTTGTGTTTGTTTTTTGTCTTGTGCAAGAAATACTTACAAATGTACTAGATCTAAAAAATCGGTTTTTGACAATTCGATCACCAATTAATATGGGTACTAGTATGGGATTTCATTGTTTAGCCAACTTGTCCCAGGCTTGAAAGGAAACTCAAAATGTTGTTCTGCCAAAATGCACAGCGACAGTAACTATAGAGGATAAATGGGATCTACTGTGTGGACTGGGTGGCTGCATAGAAATCAGAAAGTGACGAAACTCAGGAAAGTCATTTTTTCAAGGCGACAAAGACTACCATCAGTGTCATTCTAGATTGAGGATTTTTTTTTGTTTAAAGATGGATAAAAGAAACTGCCCTTGTTGTGACAGGAAGAGCCAGACGTGCAGCTGTGAGAAACCTAGGTAGCGCAGCTAAAGGAAATTCAATATAAGTTTGGTTTATGACAGGGGCAATTGGCCGTACTTCAACAGCTAACGGATAGAAATATTAAAACACGAGCAAAGACTGCGATAATTACCCTTGATAAAAGCGGAATGAAAAATTCGAGAAAATTGTTTTTTTTAGTGCAGATATATATATATTGTTCCCGTGAGGAACATGTGTCTGCAATTTATAAAGAGGTCCTCATCTTATGTGACAGAAACAATTCATTATCGTTCATATCCAATATATTAGCGACTCTGCCAGCAAAACATGTTTGTGAGAGTACGATCTATCTTATGCTCGATCTTTGGTTGTTATTGAATGCATAAAATAATAATACCTTAAATATAAAAGCAGTGCATAACATAAGTACTTCTTAAATTCGAAGACAAACTGTTGAGCCTACAAAGTAAATTCAAACAGATAGCTGAAAAAAACAAGGTAAAAATATATCCACTCTGGACTTTACAAAAAAGTTGGTATTTTATTGTTATTCTGTTTTCTACAACTAAATTGCAACCCTGGTAAACTTTTATCTTAAATAATCTTGTCTGTGTTTGTATGCATCTATATAACTATATTACTAAATATACATATAAAACTTAAACTATTTTTTTCCTTTTTTGCCATGAAAGTATTACAATATGTCATTATCAATTATTACATAGTACATTGTCGGTTTATAGAATAAATGACAAATCTCTCTTTATTGATACATTATAATCAATTGTGTTTATCCTAAAGGTCTTAGGTTTAAGTCATATATGGCCTCGGAACGGATCTGTTTCTGTCGCCAAATACTATGTGTTAGCCTACATGATCTTGTAGTGAGAATGTTTAAACAATAAAAACGAGAATAATTGAAAGTTTATTCTTTTCACCAACAAAAAGAATGGGTATAACTAAAACCTTACATTCGCTTTCGTCGCCATAGTCGATCATAACCGATAATTTCATCGGGCATTTCCGTTAAGCATGCCGAAAGTGTCGTCGGCGTTTTTGTCGACTCGAGGTGAATTCTAGATATGTGCTGTTCCATCCTACGAGTTGATCTTTTTTCATATAAACACCATGCTGGCCGGCCACTTTTTCGTGTCTTTCGTTGACGTAACTATATGGAACATTTCGGGATTCGACCGAAGAAATTTAAAATCTTGTCTATGACTTCCCAGTACTAAAAGGTTTTATATATTTTATGATTGTTCTTTTATTGGCTCAAGTGAAATAATGTTAACAGCTTTTGACAAACAACTATTATTCATGTCATATAATGTATCTGAAACGCTATTCGTATCAAATATGATGATTAAATTCCAAAAGATTATATAACTTTTAATGCACACATATTTTCATCTACTAACTCAGGTGGACGTGTACTTTCAATTATAAAAAATCAAGATTCTTTATTTTTCTATTAAGGGTGGTAGAGGAAGGAACCAAATCGTGTAGGAAATAAATCTGCGGAAAATAATACACATAAATGTATAATCAAAATAGATATTTGATTTAAATGGCTTACATGAAAGAATAGGCAGGTCGTCATTTATCGGCATTGTACATAGCCGAGACAGTTTTATTTCACAATCCATGGTAATTTTCCAACACTATTTGCCGATGATAATTGTTTGTTCAATAATTCTCCCGCTAAAACTTGTTTTATAGTTCACTGCACGACATTTTATATCTCTCTTAAGTTTGTACTGTAATTATTTCTGTCGCTGACTGCCACTCCTTCCCTGACTCCTTCTTCTCCTTTCTCACTGTCTCTCTTTCTCACTCTCTCGAAGTCTC
Organism: Sinonovacula constricta; assembly: GCA_007844125.1. Classification (NCBI taxonomy): domain Eukaryota; kingdom Metazoa; phylum Mollusca; class Bivalvia; order Cardiida; family Solecurtidae; genus Sinonovacula; species Sinonovacula constricta. Next base: position 47,927,064 of record CM017560.1, on the reverse strand, counting down.
AATGTCTGTCTGTCTTACTGACTCTCTGCCTCTTACCACGTCACAGTCTTACTATCTGTCCTCTTTCTTTCCATTTATTTTTTATTTCCAGTATTCTTTGTTCAGCTATTTCTTCTTTAAGGTGTTATCCGGCACGAGTCAGGAATAATCTCAAAGGAAAGCAATTAACGTAAGGTTATGTTGACGGATTGTGTTAAAAAGGGGTTCTTGAAGTTCAAGGTTTTGTGTGGCAGTTGCACACCACAAACATAATTTTAGTATAATGCAACCTTACTCTGCATACCCACCATTTTTAGAAACCAAATCACAGGCAGTTTGAAAACGCTTGGTTACAAACATATATAATGTAACAATATTGTATTATAATAACAATAATTCCCGCCATTACAGGGTAAGACTTTGTCGTCTGATCGGATAGATATTTTTAGAGACAATCCTTATTGTATATCAAATGATAAGAAATTAATGAAACGTGTCAAAGTAAGTATTTGTTGACCTACAATATATCAACATGGAAGATGTGATAAAATTAATCTTATCTGAAAGCAACTTATATTTCAATATATAACGATATTCCTAAATTCTAACCAATGCATACATTTCTACAACTTAGTAAACTGTAACAGACGCCTTACTACGGGGGAGAAGCGATTGTTTTAACTAAATTCGGTTTCAAACACGCATAGTTACCTACCTTGATCGAAGGTGCTCCTCTGCATTTAAGCTAACCAATGAAAAGTTGTACCATATATAAATAAAAGCATGATTCTCAAAAAATATTCAAAGCTATTGTTTCAATACTTGACCAATCATCAATCGGCGATGCTAAAATTAATCAACCGGCATTCAACGATGGGAAACTTGACCAATCGAAATTCGGCGATACGATTTATAGCTTTCAGTTAACAGGTGAGATAATGCGTTCAGTATATCTTTGACATTCCATATAAAACACATTTAAAAGCATCATTTATAAGTGGTCAAATCGGTAGAGTATTGGCTTTTAAGGTGCAGGTGCAGAATCTGGTATTTTTACCAAACTAAGCAGGGGAGTGGGGGGGGGGGGGGGGGCACTATCTTTCTTCATTTGTGCTTTGAAAAATGACATTGACAGCAACAGTAAACATAGATACAAAGATACTGTGTGACTATGTGAAATTAATATCATTTCATACAATGAACATTTTTTTCTTAGCAAGACTGTTAATGTTACTCATGTTTCTCTGACAAAACGACACAAAAGTCTCCTAAGACAATCTTTTTTAGCCATAGGAAGGAGTTCGGTGTTCATATCACTTTGGTTAAAATAAGTCCTTGATAGGATAGCAAAAAACAACTTCATGTCTAAGGTATGAGCCTAACGTTTACAGATACATACCACAGCAACTGGGTTATACAGCCGATGTGGAAGATGAGGGTCAGAAGTAAGAGTGATAATTGTTATTGGGATCCATCTGTCAATAAATTTACAGATAATTGACAGTCAATTAGCGATCTTACTTAAAACGTGTGTATGGATAAGTATATCATACAACAAACTGTACACCACATACATGTTTAATATTCGTATACTTGTATCTAAGTAATTTCGTCAAAGGCTTTCACGAACTTTAAAAAAATAATGTTTACGTTGTATTTGGGCGAGGCGAGAAAATTATTGCTAGATTATCTAAGAAATTAAATATTTGATCCAAGGACAAACGTCACCAGCAGAAATGTATAAAAGATACCAAATTAACACTTCTGATCAAATATAGAATTAAGTACCAAAAAGATACAAGAATACACATCTTAGTATTTATAAGAATATTCTACTTAGAATTTTAAGGGGAAGTGGTGTCATTAAGCACATTTACAATGTAAGCATTGCAAAAGCTAAAGCTCGTTCAACTTAGTTTGACATATAACTATAAACAACACCCCTTTGTGGATTGTTTTCATCAATAATTTATTGAAAAACAGTGTATATTTTAGATTAAAGTATTGCTTTCATGGTCATAAAATAAACACGTTTTTGTTCAGCGTAAATAAGATCTTTGATAGTAAACATAAGACGAACAACTAAACTAAACATGTACTGAACTACCGGACATTATCAATTAAATTTTTAGTCTATTATGCCTTCATGATGGTCTTACCGACGCTGTACATGTATGTTAGATAAACACTTTATGGAATATACATGTATTATGTCCCAGTTACAACTGGCAAGTCATTCTCTCCTGGCAAACGATTTATGCATTGTGTTATCATCGATTCTGTATTGTTGTTTTTCTTGTCAAGTCATTCTAATCGTGACTGTGAATGACTCGCCAGACGACGAAGAGCCCGTTTTAACACCAAGACAGGTGAAAAGCAGTATAGGAACCAAGCTGCTGTCCAAACATAAGTCAATGTTAAAGGAAAGGTGATGATTTTTAGCGTGTCCAAAGAGAACAAACATGGGATTTGGTGTTTGCCGGCATATTTGCCGATACTGTGCAGCGACATTTCTATCATTATAGCACAGGGGCACTTACGAGGTGCCCAGGGACTGAACCCGGCCGGTCCATTATACTGACATCGACGAGTCAGGCGTAATGCTGTCCCCTTAGCCCAAAGCGTTAGGAAGTAAGCCACTACTGCCAACTTTAAAGTCTTTGGTTTGACCCTGTCAGGGTTTGAACCCGCGACATCCCAATCCGCAAGCTTTTGCGGCCGGTGAACAAACATGGAAATCAGCTTGAAGAAGAAGATGATGTTAGAAATACAGAACAGTAACCATGAGAAAATAGGGTTAGAAGACCTAGAGGCAGGCGACAAAAACGATCCCTCAGATTTTGACACAGTGGGCCTAAACGATTTTGCTTGCTGTTTAAATTGGTTTTTGACATAATCAGAAAGCCATGTAAGATACACATTTAGGAATTGAAATGTCCACTGGTTAAAAGAATGGAAGACGGTTTTGAGCAGGAAATGTCGTTCTGTCAAAGGCTAAAATGCCCAACTGGGTGTACTGCATCGACTGGCTGGAACAGAAACAGTGACGAAAAGCAGGAGAATCACGTTTGTAAAAAGATAAATAATAATATCTGTGTCTTTAAATGATCAATGGGAATTTTTATGAAATTATGGATAAAAAACCGGTATTGTTGTGACAGAAAGGGCCAGAGATACAGCTTTAAGCAACCTAGGTAGAGCAGCTAAAATTCATTATAAGTTAGGTGTATGACAGGGGCAATTAACCGAACGTCATCAACGTACACGTACATGTAGGAATGTAAACAAGGGAGCGAAGCCCGTTCTAGTTGCTGTTGATAAAAGCGGAATGGCCGAAAGTTCGAGGATGGAGTGATTTTTAGTGTAAATGTGTATAGTTCCCTTGAGGAAATTTATAAGGATGTCTACTCTTATGTGACAAAAACAATTCATTATCGATCATATCCAATATATTAGCGATTTTACCAGCAAAACATGTTTATGAGAAAATGGTCCTTTTCTGCCTATATCGGGTTAATCGTTGGTTTGTTATTGAATGCTTATAATGGAATTCTTTAAAATATTAATATTTCTCAACATACTTTACTTGTTATTCAAACAAAACTTGCAATTCTGGCAAATTGCTATTTTATAGATCTTTTCTGGCTCCGTGTGTGTTTATATGTAACTGTTTTAAGCTTTTCTGCGACTTAAAACCTGTGTCTTCTATTGTCGTTTCTGGTTGACTTAAAACAAACTAATGGTTAATGCTGTTGATGGTAAATGAGCAGTAAATGTTGCGTAACTGAACATGAACAACAGTTTGCTTTCATCTAATCGAAAAGTTGTTTATTTTGTTCCTGACTTTTCTCAGCTTTGACACATCCTGACACCTGTATTATAGAGGCAACACAATGCTAATACTTTTAAGGAGGTATCCGACATTTTAGATCAGATTTTATTGCTCAACCAACCATATCATTTTTTTAAACTGAACAGATCCTGCGAAATGCTGACGTCTTAAATCGGTGTGACAAATTAGGCATAACACACCAATCATCGTTACAATTATGTATTTCCCATCTCAGTCACGATGCACAGTTAGCTATTGTTTAACTTAGAAAACCACGTACATGTAAACATTTATAAATTAGTTTGCGATATATCATTATCCTGGTTATCCGTTTGACGTTCAATAGTTCTCACTGCATCTGTCTTTGACTCATTCTCTGCCTGTCTCACTCTCTCTGTGTCTAACTGTCTCGCTGTCCCACTGTCTCGCTCTCCCACTATCTCGCAGTCTAACTGACTCTTTGTCCAATTTCGTTACATCTTACTATCTCTTTATCCACTTCTTCTTTTTTTTCATTTCTAATGTTCTTTATTGAGCTATTTCTTAAATGTTGTATCCGGCAAAAGAATAACTTAAACTTAAAAAGGAATAACTTAAAAAGGAAAGCAATCAACTTATGGCTAACCTGGCAGTTTGTGCTTTTATAGGCTTCTTGTAGTTCAAGGTTTTGTATGGCAGTTGCCCACCACAAACATAATTTCAGTATAATGCAACTTAACTCTGCATACCCACCATAGTAGGTTATTTTTAGAAACCAATCACAGGCACTTTGAAAACGTTTGGTCACGAACTCACATATATAGTTACAATATTATCCTTTTGTCTATAAATAAACAATGCATTATAACCATAATTCCCGCTTATACAGAGTAAGACTTTATCGACTGATCAGATATATATTTTCAGCGGCAATCCTAGGTGTGTGTCAAAAGGTAAGTATGTGATGCAACATGTTACACTACGCATTCGATGACCTACAAAACCTCACTATTGAAGTTGTGATAAAAATAATCTCATCTTAAAGAAAGACCTATTTCAATATGTATTGATGTTCCTAAATTGTATGAATGTGTACATTTCTGCAACTATGTGATATTTGAGTACCAGAGTCTCACCACGGGAAACAAGCAATTTTTAACGTAACTCGGTTTCAAACACGGCAAAGTTACCTCCGTTGGAATGGGCGATATTTAGAACCTTGTACTGTATCTAAATAATTACCCGATTCTCAAAGACTATTCACGTTAAAACCAGTCAAATCGGCATTCTGCGATACGATGTTCCTTTTGTCAGTTAAAGGTTACAGCAGGTGACATGTGCAATGGTATGTGTAAAGCAGTCAAATTTATATATTCAAAAACCCTTACAAGCGTTTACAAGCATCCCATTTATTTGTAGTCAAATTGGTAGAATGTTGGCTTTAATACTAGATAATCCTTTTACCGGATACGGGTTCGAGTCTCGAAAGATATTTATATTTTCATAGAGGCAGTCTCTAGTATTATTATACTGGTAATAAGGTAAATGTATCAACTAAATATTATTGTTATTATTATTATTATTATTATTCAAATATCATAAATGAAAAAACAAACATATTACTAATACCAATATTACATGCAATGAAACAGAACACAAGGACGATCAGCATGATGACATTCATAACATACATGCGTGTCATTTAATCATATTAAACAAGACAAAAAGCCATTTCAATGATCTTGCATGGCTACATATGAGAAATAACAATAAAACCAGTATATTACAGTGACAACAGCTATACTAAACGAACGCATTCATTCACATGTACTTTACCGGATATAGATACAAAGTTTCAAAACTACTTTGAATTAAACATGTATATTTCAGGATTTGAGTGAGGTTATTAAATATAATTAAAGGTTCATAATATTTTACCCTTTCTTTTTCAAGTTATATTGATGACTTTTATTCAATCGAAGTCTCAGAAACTTTAGTACAATTTATTCGAAGCGTACTTAATGTTTTTTGTTTGCAAATTTCCAAACATTTTCAATAAATGTATATTTCTGCTATATGCAAAAATGTTTAATATTGCGATCCTGAAAATAATCTCTTTTTCTCCATGGTAACACTTTGTGGTAGTTTTCTTGCTACATGCATTATAAATATATATCATCTTGTTTATTTCAGAAGCGAGTTGTCAACTACTGCAAAGCTGTGATTCCACTTGGTGATAACATAATGTACGCATTGTACTTAGCTATTTTAGAATTAATTCACAGATGTTTGACACCACATCACCATTAACACATAGATAAAAAAAACATTATTACCACAGGTAATTTAGGCAGGAAACATTTTTGCCTTGCGATAAATCGGCCTTGCGTTTGTGTCAAAAGTTCAAAGCGTTGCTTATCAGATTCAGTTCCTAAAGTTCGCAGAAATCCTTGATTTTAATTGGATGAAAATAAGTTAAAATCGAGTATTTGAAGGTTTCCACTGTTTTCCATAAAATTACTGTAAAAGGTTATATCTTTTTGGTCAGAAATCCTCCCAAACAATAAGAGTTCAAACACAGCAGAGTCGCCCGTGACCGAGCGGTTGCAGTCAATGACGTGTAACTATACTGCCCCAAACCTTACTGGGCTCAAATCCCGGTCAGGACGAGAACTTTTTATGTGGGTAGATCTTCAAGAGGACCTGCGATGTGGCGATGGGTTTAACCAGACAAAGCTCTTGCGTCTTCCTCTACAAATATTAATCAGAGATCGTCAATTCGACCATTAATGTGTCGGCGCGAAGGAATAAAGAACAACAAACAAAACAAGCAAACACAGCTAGTATGTCAGCATAGGCCATGACGTAGGCAAAGTGCCGAATGCCACCTCTTGGAGTTGTTTCTATGCTTATTAATATTTTATTTTACCTAACACTAGTTTAGTCCAGCTAAATCAAAGGTCGTGAATTTTCTTGAGTTATATTTGCTGATACAAAGGTAATACATATCTGCATATAAGGCGCAAAAGCCTTTAAATTTACAAATTATAATTAACAAGGCCTGCTTTCAATTAAAATACACCCAAACTGCTATACATGTCAAGGCTGATGTGAGACCAAAGAACCGTTCTGAAATGTGTACGTACCTCCTCCCCTTACGAATAAATTGGCAGTTTCATGCGTATGTTTAAACCTTATTAACAGTATCAAATACGAGAATACAATGCACGTGTTTTTAGTATAATAGAGTCAACCATTCACCATAAGCTGTACATATGAAATGATTGGTTAAACCAGTTCACAGAAGCCCACTTGACAGACAGTTCAGGAAACGTTGTTGTAGACGGTGCGACTGTTGCTCACGACCTGTAATAGACCAGACATTACCTTTAATGTGACTCTATCTCAGCAGACAAATTGAATACTTCTGACAGAATGACAAAAAACATAACAAACCAAACAAAAAACAAAACAAAAAACGCGTGACTGCGCTTATTGAAACAGTGACGGCGGGTGACTTCTACGACACATGCGCCCCCCCAGACATCAGAGTTCAACTGTGCCAATTAACTCTTACTATATAATATTAGCTAAACTTGTAAGTTGCATAGCTTCAACCACTAAATTTATCCACTTTTCAAGACCCGAATATAATTAACTATGTTATTTAAGTTAACACTCCATGAATATTAGTTTAACTCAGTAATATAAAGTAACTCAGTAATATATAGTATTATAAGTAACTGTATTATAATATACTTAATCTAGTTGTGCACAACGTCATATTGTAATAACAATAATGCATTTTACCAACATATGACAACAACACATCGTTTCTCGCCAGAAAAAGCATTAACTTACATGTGCAAATTTGCCAATACACAATATTGTTAATATGCTGTTTACCATATAGAAAAGTTGACAATATTTCTTTGTAATACTTATATTTGTGTTTGTTGTAAGTTTCGGTTATTTTTACGGCCGTCTGCTTGTTGCTTCAATAGAAGTCTATTAATCTTTAACATTACCTAAAACTAGTTTTCTAACTGAAAAAAATAAAAGTCACTTTATGAAAAAAGTCGACTATATGCATATCATAATAAACTGGGTTTATTTTTCAAATTGTCGGACAGAATACAAAACACAAACAAGAATGAAAAAATATTCTACATTAGATATTTTACATTTAAATATACTAACTGAATGTAGTAGAAAAAGTCTGAGTAAGTATAAATAGAAATCATGAGGTAACCGGAAAGAGGAAAGTTACTTATTATCGATGCGTAAGTGAGACTGAAATTGGTCGCATTGGTGCTGAGTTTATTAGCACCATACAAACGCCATAGCAAGACCCTACCTACCTTATCATGATCACAGTATCATGATTGTAAACATTCTGCCTTAAATAATAATATGTACAACTTTCATTGTAACAACGAATGAATTAAAATACAAGGATAAGATAGACAAAGATGTTGGGATAATTAATAGATTTTTCCATTCAATAAAAGACGGGATACCGCGCAGGTTTGGGCCCCGGTTGGGCCATTTCGTTTATGGATGATTGGTGTCTTCCACCTTACACTAGGTGTGCTGTTGTGTGATATATATAACAGAAAACTTCCTGTATGTCTTGAAGTCTTGCCTATGCTATTTTCCTTAAGTTTTGTAATTCTCGTAACATCCACTGTTTTCATCACCTATGACCACATATAACAATAACCTACTTCTTAAAATATTCGGTTGAAAGCATTTTAAAATAAAACTTGAAATTACGTCTTATGTTTATAACTTTTCCGTTTCCCGTTGAATCTGGCGATATACTATGATTGGTTTTTCTACCCTCTTACATTGCTTTTAGTCTCTATCCGTTACAGTTTTGTATCTGCCACTGATCGTCCGATTTTCTTTTATTACATATGTAAATTATATTAAACACGTAATGTATTATATCTGCAAGAACGTACTGATTTCCATGTAAGTATGCATATCTGGTGTAATTCCACAGGCAAATATTGCCATATTTGTGTCGGTGCGATGTAAAAAAAACCTGATCTCAATTGAAACGGTACTACCTTTCTTATGTTGTCATATTTTAGCCATCAGATGAAAGACGTCATCTGTTAAGGAAAAGTTTTCGACAGAATTTATTCTTACATACAATGCTGATGAACGATGACCAGTTGCATACTTGTTTTTGTATTGTTATTATACTTTGAAGAAAAACATTTCGGCTTAAGAATATTGAAAATGACTTCGTCACTTAGTGAAATATATAGCATTGCGTAACCTTATAGTTATTATCTGTTAAAGCTGTCGAGTAAAATATGCCTACAAATTACACTATCATTTATTCAATTCAAATATTCAATGCATCGGAGTTTTTTTCAGTTCTTTATTGTGGAAGAAAACACGTTGGATATTTTCTCAATGGTATACATATACATATTTCCAAACATGACAACAAGAGTTTTTTTAACAAGACGTGAACATTTATTTAATCTAGTAAGACATGGTTTATATCCAAGTAACAGTCAATGATTGCACATCGTATGTCACGTCAGATTTTCCTAAAAATTAACATTGCATAAAAATGCCAAAGAATGTCAAGTAACAATGTTCTAATCGTGTGAATGAATTAGTAATTATGGAAAATAATGGTAGATTAGAGATGTACGTCACAATAACCATGGCAACGGAAAATGAGCGAATTATCTTACCAGTCGGCCCGCTGTGTGATAATTGGTGGACAGCAACATTTCAGTTAGATTTCAACACTTCGCTGCGATTGGCGCAGGTATTAGTATATTAGCGATAGTTATGTACAAACAATAAATAAATCATAAACATGTATTATTCCAACGTTGATATTCATACAGTCATGGACAGTCGAAAACGCAGATTACAAAGGTTCAATATCAAACTGGAATCTGAACAAGAAACGCTTATTTTACTGATCTCAGTTTCTAAAGTTCACTATACGCCATTCAGATTTTGATGTAAATCTAATGCAAGATTCAGCATTTTTAGATATTTTATTTATTTAATCTAATTGCACAATCACGAATTAAAAAAAAAAAAAAAATAAGACTTGACATTTTGCGTTATTTAAAAAAAAATAAAAGTCTTAAAAAAAATTTGAAGCTTAAATTGCTATTGCTCTGCTGTTAGTTCTTACGTTTCTTTTTACTGTGTACTATTTTTTCTTGATTTAATCAAGGCCAAACTAAACATTGTACAACCTTTGTGAAATCGAAAAGTACAATTCAATGACTTGATATTGTATGGATTAGAAACTGTGAATGAAGGTAGCAATATGATTTTGGTAATTGTATTCATAAATACATTAAAGTCTCGAGCAGATTCTTTTAAGTTTATGTATTTATTTGCTCTTCTTTATATTCTTTACTGCCAAAACCAAGGGTTACCAGACCGCGTCCACACTTTGTTTTTATTTCATGTTCATTTCGATTCCAGTGCAATAAAACCTGATAAATTGGTTTATCACAATCTACATTATGTTCGTATTTACCTCATGTAATAACATTTTGTTGTTTTTCCGTTACCTTGTCATATCATGTAGATGTCAAATTTAAAGGGCAAATTGTTAAGTTGTTTGAACTTGCTTGCCATTCCCATTCTGGTACATATATGTATGAATTAAATATCTTTAAGCTAACACTTTGAGCGGATTAACGTCTTACTTGTCTCATAAAGTGATAAAACACCTTATTATTAATTCAATCTAATGTTGTGAACAATGAGAGTTTGCAGGTTACTGAGTTAGATCAGGGTCCTATGAGTTTCAAGTTAATTATAAAAAATTAGTATATCAACTGATATGTTGATAAATTAGTGGTTTAATGTAGTCAACTTAGTTTATATTTAAGTTTTAGTTAAACTGCCCACGGAGAAGTCACGCGACACCAATGTTTTAATGGGCGCAGTCACGCGTTTCTTTGCCTTGTCCTCACCACAAGTAATTCTATTCTTCCTCAGAAACATGTGCGGATTAAGGATAACATACGATCTGTTAGAAGTTGAGTTTGTCCGGAGTTACAACCACAGACACGTCAACACTTGCAACAATGTACTTTCACCAATACATCTGTAAATAACTACACTATATGAAAGTTTGTTAAACTGGTGTTTGCCATTTTGATTTGACTTCTTTGAGTTAGAATTTATGTTTACGATTGGCACAAAACATTATTATCTAATAATTCAACATAACGGAGTGCTGTCCTGACTATATTTTTAATCTCTAAAATAACACTGAGATTTATCTAAAAGAACATTTCATAGAAAAAGAGTTTATTATAAAGGTATAGCAAATATAAACGAGGATCAACATAAGGGTTGAAAAGCTTCGAATCTGCGAATGTGGGCTCGAATCCCAGTATAGGCACATATGGTAAACATTTTCTTCATGCTTTTTTCACTTTGACAATTATTTCCCCATTACTCTTCTAGATTAGGAAAGAAATTATTTCACCATAAGGTGAAACTATTTTATATTTTGTAGTATCATACTACATACGTTATAGAACGTTTTGGGCAACTCTGAAAAGAAATCGTTTGGCTATCAAGAGCTCGGTGGATCCCACGTTAACTCATACCCGCTTTGCCTCATGATAGCGTGGGATATCAGGCTGGTAAAAGTTTGTTTTTATGAATATTCATAGAAACCTATGGTCAAATGCTATTCGCGTAACATACCGGCTATTCTTCAACTGAAGTTGTAAAACCTATTTGTTAATGTCAAGAGGGGGGGGGGGGGGGGTTAATGTCAAGATGATCGCACTAAGCCGAGATACATGTAGTTTACAAATTGTATTAATCTTATTGGCTGAATTTCCATGCCTTTGCTTGGACAAGGAGCCAATCAAAATCTTCATACATATATTTATGAGAACGAAGTTTTTCTTCTGGCTTAGTAACCCACGATACACCTTTGTAGTAAAAACGGAACATTTACCCTGTGTTCCAACGATGAGTAAGCATAAAAAATAGGAAAATCACACGGCGACTGTCCGGAGTCTACAGCGTTCATAAGGGGTTCACACGGCGACTGCCCGGCGACCATCGGCGACGTGTATAAATTGGGTAGTTTCATTATCCAGTTACATCTAGATGATAGAAGTGCATTGTGTACAACAAAAAGCCAAAGATAACGCGGTCGCGGATGGTCTAAGCCACGGGAATTGATGCAACCATCTGCAGATTCTGAGTTTGAATCCGATGCACAATAGTGCGACTGCCAGGCCAAGCAGAAGAAGACTAAGTTGGTGACCTTTCACTGCAAGAATTAGTTACGTTGGAATGGCTTCTAGACCACACTGAAATCTACAGTAATTATTGCCTTCGTACTAGGATAAGGAAAAGAAGGATCTGGAACGGGCAATCCAACCTTCTGGGAGAAGTCATTAGTATCCTCACTGTATGGTATCGGTCCATCGGGACGCGCATAGGGAGGCTTGCAAAACTTAAATCTTGAGCAGGTGGTGGGGAGCGTACAGAGAGGGACCTTTGGATTATCAAACAGTTCAACTTCTTAAATAGGCACATCATAGACTCATATATTTTCATGCATATATTTCTTGCCGAGGATTGTCTCATCATGGCCGAATGCGTCGTCGCCAAGATGGAAAACGGATTCGTTTTGGTCGTCGTCATTTCGTAGAGGCGCAGGCACCATCTGTACATCGGTACATCTGAGAGGCACTTGGAAAGCTCAGAGACATCGTATATCAGAGCATGTGACATGTAGCCATTTTCCCCAATATCCAATATCAAGCCATATGAAGATATAGTCGACATCTATCAATCCCGTTAATACAATGGAGAAAAATCCATTGTAGTTCTGATATAAACTTCCACTGTTTGTTGCCTGTTTAATGGCAACGTGCTTTTTATCCTGCACACCACATGCATGAGGTACATTCGAGCGTCGCTCGAAGTTTTCTGCCACTTTTTTCCATTCTTCTGGTGTTTTAGGACACTTAATCACTTCTTCTTTGCATTCGTTTACGATTGCCTGGCATACTCCTATTACTTAAATAGACAAGGTGTGAAAATCGAACTTTATACTAGCCTACAGGTCGCCAGCGGCAAGGTGCCTGCCAGTATTGTTCCCGATGCAATAGCTTTTCAGAAGTTCGTGTCCTACTTTGCGATTCTATGACCCCACCTTGTAATTTATTCACCAAACATTTCAGGTGGTACTCTTAGAAAGTTCTGAAATAAAGCAGGATCCTCGGCCTGAAGCTCTGGCATCAGATGATGAAAGTCTCCAAACTTTTCTGACCCGGATCGTTCCCAGCACCTCCTTTTCCCTGCTTTACTTTTCCTTTTGCAAGTAGCAGGAAAATAAAAAGTCATTTGTAATTTGGTGATCAGCAACAAGCAAATGCTGTGCTATCAGTAACATATCCACAATGTTTCGAAACGAACGTTTTTCACACAATTTTATAGAAGAAGACGTCTGCAAAACAAATCGAGTTGCATACGCAGTAAAAACTGCATAGTCGTGCTAGAGCGCCATATAAGTGTTCGTGGTCGTGTTAAGAACTACCTGGGCGTACTACAAACACCATAGGGTCGTCTCAGAGTAGCCAATTACATGTCAATCAATTTATTGGCATTTATACGGCGACTATGGGGCATCTATAGTACGTTCATAGTACGCGCTTGGGGTGTTCACGAGGTTACTTAAGCGACTTTGACGTTCCGATGGCGTTCTAGTCCACGACGACCTGAGAACGCCAAGCCTCGGTTTTAGTTTTGTGCATGTTCAAAATGGTCGCTGTAGCTCCGCGTCCTGATGCCGCTTGGGGTCCTTACTTCGACCTGCGACGTTTCCGACTCGACCCTTCGGCGCTCATGGCGTTTCCACGGCGTCCCGTGTCGCCATGTCGATTTAACGGGGGTATATAAGGTCGGAGAAACCAGTTAATTACTACTTGGCTTGTCGTTAAGACACATGAAAAATGCCGACTTTTTCCTATAGTACAGTTCATTTATTTCTTCTCTATAAAGATCCCAAGATGTTGTTTATTGATGTCCTACATCTTTGCGACAAGAGCAGGATTGCAATCCCTTCGTCACTACAAATATGCATTCCAATCGGGACCACGCGGCAATTTTCTTTTAAGAATACGTTTTAGCATCATCCGGGCTATCCACTCGGACGCTGATATCTACTTTACGCAGAAATATCCATCGTGCTTATTTTTAGTTTTAAAGGGATTAGAAATTAAGAAGCTGTTTTTCACAACTAGTACTGTCTAACAATGAAGATAGTGTTTTAAATTTAATAATCTTTATATAGACAATACGTAAGTTTCTGCAGGAATTATGACCAATTTCCACAAAACATGGGATCGTTAATTGTATTTGATAGAGGCATGCCGGGCAGGTCGTGTACAGCACATTTTTTAATGTTGCGTTTTGCTTGATTGTAAGGTTTGTTATAGACGTTATTTGCGTTGTTGTCCATTTTCTACCCAATATTTCCTAGCGTATTTTGCTGTTTGAGAGTTCATAACTGTTGAGTGACAATATGGTTTCGTATCTTTGTTGAACTCGACTGGCTTGTTATATCGAAATATATATGTTTGTAAAGCAACTCCGGCTCACCAATCGATTTGTCAGTTTCAACGTTACGTTGTAGTAACAGTTCTGATAGAAAACTGTTGTTCTCGTGAATGTTTTGATTAGGTCATCTGTTCCATGCAATGAATGACACTTTCTTTGCGGAAAATGATACTACCTTGCAATCGACTCTTGTATAGATAGGAAGATGACACATCGCATAAATCGTTGCAAAGAATTCTGCAACCTTTTTTATAAAATTCGTTTGATTTTTGTTTGTAATTACATGATCAGCCTACAGCATGGCTCAAATACCTGTTTGCACGAAAGACCATTGCGATTTATGCTTCCATGCTCACACAGATCAAGGGCATCAATGGACAGAATTTTTCAGGACCTTTTCAGGTAACAATGACTTGAGGATTTGGTCCAAACTGTCCGTTACCACCCTAAAGTACTGTAAATAATATGGAAGTTACGGCTAAGACAAGTACTATGCAAATGTAACGAACAGATGTACGCACAAAACGCACTGACGAACGAACGGAGCTACCGCTGTTTGCAGCCTTTCAGGGCATAAAAGGTTAAATCAATCGATGTAATAAAATGTGTTCCTGGCACATGTCTTTAAAAGATAACTCAGCCGATGCATATTACAGTAATGTCTGAGTTGTCGCGCTTTGTACGTGCGACACCAGAGTTCTAAATGCCTGGCAAGTGTAATATATGGGTGACCTCTATGAAAGTGAAAGTTTCAGTTTTTGTTTTCTTTTTGTTACGTCGCAGCGACACAGTTATGGTCATATTGGCGACGTCAAGTTTATAACTAGCTGAAACAAGACGCCAGACATTCGTCCAGGTAGAACTACCTGAGCACCGCCACCTCATGACCAGACCTCGAATCTACGCGGTGAGGGGCTGACGAGTTACAAGTCGGAGAATCAAACTACTCAGTCACGAGTGCCCCTTTTCAGAGTTTTTTTTTTTAAACGAAGTCTTATTTTGATTTAAATTGAAGAAAATGTATGAAAAACACTTAAGTGATCAACATAAAATTTCAAGTACAACCCGAATTGAGATTATCTAAGGCTTTCTAAGGTTGTTTTTTTCCTTTAATTTTTCTTAATCCGGTATGTTTCATAATTTTTACTACAATACAAAGAAAGTTTAATTTAAATCTTTCTTAGTCTTTTAGGTCAAAGTCCAAATGAGAACGCCCTTAAACAGGTACTAAAATGCGCAAACTTTATACTTATTTCTACCTTCAAGCTGTAGGCCAATTAGGCAAATGACATTACTACATTGACAATGGAGTAAAAAAGTTTTTAATGGAAAAAACAACAACACGTGACAATCATAATTTTGAGATCACGTTATATAGATACCCTGGTAGCCCGCTTTGACGTTAATGTCATGTTTAGCTGACTTCTCTAGCGTGCTTTGTTGAAGCCGGAATTTTCACACTGGGAGGTCGTTTTGTGCTTCTCTAAGAAGGGGGAAGATCATGTCGCCTGTGCCGTTCGTTCGTGTCTCACTCGGACAATTGGTCAATCAGTCCGTCCGTCCGTCTATCTGTCCGTCCGTCTGTCCGCCCGTCCCGTCTGTAGTCATTTATTTACATCGGTGCTCATGGAGAGAATTAAATTACAAAGAACCGATTAATCTGGGATGGCCCCACTTTAATCATGTCCCTTTTATTAAATAAAAATGAAAGGCGTATAACTTGAAGAGTATTGAAGTCTGTCTGATTAGTGAATGACCCATCAACAGTTGATCGTGATGCTTACCTCTTTGTTTGCACGACTGTGGCAGGGGTTTTAGAGTTTTTAGACTGTTTATAGGGACATCTGGTAAAAGAACCTAGAAGCTCCATCTGTTTCTTTTATCCTTGTCATCGTGTTCTCGCTGATTTGACTCGAAGGGCTCTGGTCTCGGTAAGGTCATTGAGTACCCACACTTCTTGACAATGTTATTAGCTTATTATGTTTTATATGTTTGTGTGCTTTTGCATGCAACATTTTCAAGATGATGGGTGGGTCGTACCTTCACCAAGGCAACTTGTAATTGTGTGTTCATATGAGAACCTGTTGCGGCAAGTGTTAAGTCGGTGCACCCAAGAACCTGGTTTAAACCCCCAGAGGCAAATTGTTTTTGCCACTGACCGTTACATTGCAGTAACCCCTCTGGTTCTCATTTTCATTAATTGTTTGTGGTGTCTATTCTGATAATTCTCATATGGTGAATGGAAATGATTAGTCTATATTTTAATTATCTCTCTTGTTGCAAAGAAAGCTTGTCTGGATAATAACTCTAAAGGTACCAGAGATATTGATTGGAAACTTCTCACAACACTACAGTTGATTGAGCAGAGTACAGAAATATAAATCATTAACCTAGTTTGTTCGTCTTGTTGATTTTGTAAAATACACTTTTTACAAGAAAAATGCTGTTCTACAGACGGGTTTTCCGTAATATGGTTTTGTTGTTGTTTTTATTTTGTGTGCGTGTTCTTCAGTAACAGTATATGAGTACATGACTGAAAACCGAACATTTTGAAATCGAGTATAAATCCCGGTTTACCGAACAGATCGTATTAGCAGCAAGAGTTTTAAGGAAAACATAAACTTCATATAATATAGAATATGATTCATTGCAAACATTGTAATAAAACTAAAAACTATTGATAATATTAATGAAACATTACACTATTTTTCACAATTTGCGCTTCTGTCAAATTGAAGTTTAAATTAAACACTTACAAAAAAATATACAGAATAATATATAAATTAATATATACAGATTACTCTGTCCCGAAAACATAAATAGAAAAAAGTTATTATTATGTGTGAAATATTCGTACGAATTCCTCACAGATTTATGACTAAAGTTGTGAAAATACGTACGTACCAACAGGTACCACACATGTGACTTATTCGTATGTGTGAAAATTCCGGTTCAAAAGTGCTTATGTATAGATTTGGAAAGAATGAACATTTCAGACGGGGAGGGGAGAGGGACACAATATGTACTGTCTTACAATTAGGTAGTGTTTAAAATCGTTTTTAGTTAAACTTAAGAATGGGTTTATGCAGAAAATAGTCCTAAATTCCCCCAAAATAGTAAGAAAATACTGTTATATGCATCTAAGCATTTGATATAGACAAACTGCAGAATACCACATTTAAGCTATTCGTATTTTTTAAGTTTGGAACATTTATACAATGTTGATTAAATTGTAGACGGTTGGAATTGAAGCACCACAATAGGCGATATACTTTTATTTTTAATACTCTGTTCATGATGCATTAAGTGTATATAAATAATCAAAACATTAACAAACTGACATAGGTATAACAGACATGTGAATGCTTATGATAGATAGTTATCATATATTATACTTTTAAGTCGGTTTTTTTCTGTTGTTTGTTCCTCACACAGTTATGTAGTAAATGCAGTTAGTAATGTCATTTCAAATTCTTAACTACCATCAAATAATAACTTGACAAACCTTTAAAGGCACTTTTTAAAGGGCAGTTTTATGACATTAGTAAAAATCACGAAAATATAAATCCATGAAATACAAAAAGAAATTATAAATTGTGATAAGATACAGCGGTATCTAAATGCAAGGAAATGACAGTATTCTGGTTATTTCTGGTGAATAGAAAGAGATACAAACCAAACAGAATAGGACGAGAAAGATGATTCCACTCAATTTGTATATCTGCACAAAAATAATTAAGTGTGATTATTGTATATGACATTAACGTGTAATACAAAACAAAATATTGGCAATACCTTACTGCAATTTACATAAAACGTGTATGATGATAAATATCAATGTAACATACATCGCACAATGCATTAAGGGGTGCCCGTGGCGTAGTGGAAGAATCGCTGATTTGTAACCTATCTGAAGTGCTTAGCCTCACGCCGCGTGGCTTCGAGTCCTGTTCGGGGCGAATTACTTAGTGTGGGCAGGTCTTCCAACTGATTTGCGATGCGTCGGTGGTTCTGTACATATTGTTCTCTTGATTTTCCTCCACTAAATAGTTGGACGTCACTTTAACGACCAATATTGGTCTATGCTATGTATTTCATAAACAAAAACAATCATAATTAAAATAAAAATTATAAAATAATTGCGTCAAGACCAGGGCCAATCAGTGTATTGTTCATCAGTTACTAATACAATTGCCGAGTATTCTCTGACGGTTATTTCGTATCTCTATTATTTCATTGAGCTTAAAACGGCTAAAATAGCTAGTAGACGGTAAAATGGGCGTTTTATTAATCCATCTAAGAAAATGTTGACTTTATCACATAAATTGTTCTCGTGTGATCAGAGGTAAGAATCGAATTCAATATTCGTAGTGTTTTTCCATTAAAAATGCAAATCTCGTACCAATCCGAATTAACATAAATAAACGGACACAAATTGTAAATTGTATACCAGTTTACACATAGGCAATACAACATGATATTACACTTCGCAGAGTGTCCGTTTAACTTACAAGCAAATTAAAAAAAAAACACTCCTTCATAATCACAGATATGCTGTTGTATATAATAATGATATAATAATGATGGAATAAAATAATAAATTAACAAATAGAGACAAAACAATTGCGATTATGAAAGAAAAAGGGGATATGTGCATAAATCCATAATATTTCCCATTCAGAACTATGCATATCAGAACTTGAAATTGCAAAACATGAAAAATAAAATGTTTCCTAAACACTTTAAACACAAATGCAACAGTATATATACATGTACATTAGTATACACGAAGACATACCTGTCCTTGAATAAATACACGTGTGTAACAATTATCAAATGGACACAATCTGCTGCTGGTTATTGATCAAATAATTATTATGTACCTTCATCTTAACATAACCTTAACATATTCAACAAAATGTCTTATTATATTTTATTTAATACAAACTCCTTTTATAAATACATGTACGTTTTATATCTTTACTTTTCCTAGAAAATTAGAATGCCGTTTTGAACCATTTAAACTTCAATTAATGCACGTACATAATTGCCAAGTCGTGCGCACCTTATAAATCGTCAAATAAACCATTAACATCAACTTTTGAAGGATTCGAGTGTCAAATCCTTGTTCTCCTTATGCCTCTCTACTACCACCGTGGCTATATCGTCACGGCCCATGTCTCGCAGCGCCATCGCCAGAATATTGACAGCGCCATCTTTCTTATCCTTCATCTGACGTTTCCAGTAAAGCAGTATACGGTAGGTGACGTCCGCCATGCCGAGGCCAGTTCGAGATGGCATCGAACCCTAGACCGGTGATGGTACTGTCGGGAAGGTCCAGATGGACTGCCTAGGGTGAGCCCTTCCGGCACTAGCCGGGACAAGGTCATCAGGCTCTTGCCTGAGAGTATCTTGGACTCCTTCTCAACTGAAAACAAACCGCATGCAAGGATAGAGTCAGGTTATTATCGTTTAGCTTGTTACACTTATTAACAAACCAGATTAAATCTTAGTCACCTTTCCACGTTGACAGGCAAAGGTGTCTAGACAGATTGCTAGAGAGACACTTGAAAAAAGTGTGCACATCCTGCTGGAAGCTGTCTGGTAGGGGATCTAACCAATTTGCCAAAATCCTATTAAAAGTGCTTAGCAAGCTATTATCCTTGTTTTAGGGCAACGATTCAATAGAGCAGCGAGCCAAATTGGCAAGATAACTGTGTGTTAACATAACAACATAATAATTCAACAAGATAGCATGTATGTGAACAAGAAATCATTGACAGTAATGGCGTTCCATAGACATACATCAATATTCTTGATTTTGCTAGATTCGTTGTAAACGCCAACAAGTTAATTATATCGCATAGCGTATTATAATGAGATTTAATAGATGCATGTAAGTAAAAGAATTGAAAGAAGTATTCAAAATACAGTGTTACTGTGGTATTTATTGTTTCCTTATTTTCCTTATTAATTATATATGTTCGATATGGTTGCGCAGCATTCCATGTTGTTTTTATTTGTCAGGTCACAATAATTAAGTTGGTTGTTTGAGGAAAAAGACTTTTAATAAAAATGCATTAAAATGGCGAGACCCTGATTGCAGAGAAAGACACTTACGGACTATCGGTTTCCGACTGGTCCTCATTAACCGCTCCATGACCGTGGTAGGCAGGGGTTTGAACTTCTGAACCAGTGGCTCGTCCTTCTTCTCGTCCTGCTTAATGTTGAAGTTATAGTCGAACTTCGGTTTCTCTTTCTCAGGCTTGGGTTCTTCTGGCACGAATTCTGGCTTGAAGTAGGCCTGAACAGCCTCTTCAGATATTTCCACTTGAAACTTCATACTGGCCGAGAATTTAGCGTTCGCGTCCGTTATGTCTAGAGGAATAAACGTCACATTTCCGGTTAGACCTCTCTCTTCGTTTGTCTTCGGTTCAAACACGAACCTACGGTAACTCTCTGGCAGGAATTTGAAATACTGTAGTTCCTTGTTTTCTGAATAGTCACTGTCATAACTCACTTTTATATCATCTGTGATTTCAACTCCCCACTTCATTCCGTCAAAGATTTCAAACCCATTGACGTCATTTCCGCCTTTATGTTTCGACATAGGCGGCGGAGGGCGTCGTGAATTGTAGGTCGGCTTCTTTTCAAAATCGTCCCTTTGCACCGGTGATTTATCTAAATGCTTATAGCCTTTGTCTTTTCGTTCGGATATTTTCTGCTCTTTCTGAGCTAAGGGACAGCACTCTATCACCATAACCCACAGTTTTTCTTGCAAGTTTATAAACACGAGTAGTTCACCCATGTCTTTGCTCACCCGGCCTTCGAGGATATTGATAGAACGGAATAATGCTGTTTTTCGGTCGGGTTTCGACAATGCAACACAAAACCTAAAAGAAAAAAATGTTCGGTGTGTAGAAAATGTAAAACATTACCTTTATTTGAGTTCATGCGGTTTATAAACATGTACACATGATTTCATTAGATTCGATGTAGATCTATAAAATGGCATTCTTATTCACCTCTTTATTTACGAAATACTCTAAGCACAGATGAAGCAAATCATTTAAGATTAAAATGTTGCAATAACAAAAATAATCAAACAGGCTGGTAATACTATTGTGAACATGTGATGATTGTGTGCTGATATAGGATTACACTGTAGCTCTCGTATGTTTCATACCCTATAGTACAAATAGCTGGAACTATTTCTTGTGGCGCCAGGATATTTAAACTCTATTAGGTCAGCTGTTTTTCCCTAAACAATAAGTGTATACAAAATCTATGAGAAGTATGCTGCGGACTTACATGGATAGTTCCTTGGTATCGAAGGTGACTGTTGTCCTTGTGAAACTTGTAGTTGCCGTCGACCACTATCCAGCCAGAACTGGTCTTTTGGAGAACGCCGATGTCGTTTGTCTGAAACAGGCGCGACATAAACAAGTATTAATATATAGTGTAAATATAAAAGTAGCTTAAAGATACGATGAACTGCAATAAATTATGTTGTATTTAGTTCAGGCGTATGTGACTTGTCTTCTCTACATCGTTTCCTAGTATTTAGGCTTTAAAGATCTGTCGGATTTGAATTTGTTTATATGAAGGGTAAACGGCAACATAAAGAACGACATTATTGATAACGATTTAGGAATCTGAGCTGTGGATTTATCACAAAGTGGCTTTGATTTCGACAAAATAGAACTGCACGTACCTAATGTATGGGCATGACATGCTGATATACGAACCTGCATGTCAGCAATAAAATATAAACGTAAATTGTGTTTGAAATACTTCCTGTCGATTTGGCTTCTGTTCTTTCTTTTTTATTTGCTCGTTTGTTTATCTGGCTTTGTATAAGCTCACCTTTTTCTCCTCATCTTCCTCAAAACCTGCTGGCAGTGGCAGTTTGACGGTAACCGGACGTTTAAACGTGATTGGGAACTCGGGAATAATGTCGATAAACTCCGAAGCTTCCAACAGCTCGCTCGTCTCATGCGGAAAGTTTTGTTTCGCCAGATGGATTTTCTCCGGGGTGATAGGGTTTATCTAATTTGAGTAAACAGAATGAATATCGTTGAACAATTAATGCTTCTAGGTATTCATCATGTGCTTTACAAAACAACCGATGCGACACATTAAGTATTTTTGTCTCATTTTGTAAAATAACCGTCTTTGAACTGTTGGATTAATTTTTTTGTTTTTAATTATTAAACAGCGTTAGATTTATCACAAATAGTAAGTGTTTTTGTTTTTATGCAAGAATTGGCCTTTTTTTATATAAATTATTAATTATAATTAAACTAATTAAAATATTAATTATACTGTATTATTATATTAAATTATATTATATTATATTATATTATATTATATTATATTATATTATATTATATTATATTATATTATATTATATTATATTGAAATAATGCTATTTTTCATCTTGATTTAAGCAACGTGTGAAAAAGAAGCAAAAAAGCTATTCGCAAGACAAAATAATGCAAAAACAAATCTGATTGCTACAGGTATCACACCCCTCACCTGTATTGAACACTGGAAGTTCTTGTCTGTTGTTTTCTTAGGAAATCTTATACTGATGTATTTACTAAGACGGGAGTTGTACAGACAGCCTTGGGTCGTGACGTCAAACAGCTCTTTCTTGGGGGTGAAAGTGACGACAAACATGCCGAGTCGGTCGACCTCTAACTCCACACTGGGACTCTTACCTCCGTCCTGGGGACGAGAAACACATGCGGTCAGTATAACAGAACCAAACAAATGTTTAAACCCTATTATGATACATTTGGTGAAGGTGGTATACGCCAGTTTTTACCCTTAATAAATATAATAAACAAACCTTTCCATTGTATTGGATATATTGGATTATATTGAATAATTTGGGAACAACGACTGCATTAACTCATGTTTAGTCTAAATAAAGATTTAGTTGTAAGGCAGTTCAAATGGCAAAAAAAATCGCTTTAAATATTCATGCTTTCCCAATCGATAAATATGTGCGATGGGGATTAATACAAAAAAATAGATACCGATGTCAGAGCAGATTACGCGGAAGACGATAAAACGTCATCTCATAAATAAATTGCCACGTGGTTTTCTTAGTTAAAAATAGCTATCTCTGCTGCGTGGCTCAGATAGGAAATACCTGTTTACAATGACGAGTGGGGATTTATACTTCCAAACTGTCGGATACCATCTTTAATACCTCATTTAAAAGTCTTAGTTATTTACCCTCTACTTCTTGCATATATAGTATATACCTTTATTTTGCTCTCCCATGAGAGAGCAAGGTCAAGATATCTTTTGAGATTGCGCTATTTTCCAACGGAAACATTATAAGTTTCTGCTTGGCTGGTAAAGTGTAAAGCAATAAATACAAGAATCGTAACATTGAGAAAGACATTTTTATCACAATGAGCGAATACTGGTCGTTGTATTTAGTTCGCGTCAATTTTTGACAGAACGTGGTCTCAAGAGAGGCTTGCCAAAGTGAGATTAAGAGTGTACGAGATACGAGAACCAAATAAATTAACCCGTATTCGTTTACTCATATGTTGTTGTTGTTTGGTGGTTTTGTGTGTGTGCGTGCGTGCGTGTGTGCGTGTGTGTTAAAATGTATTTAAATGCGCCTATTGAAAAAAGATATGACCAAACATGCAATAGCTGCGGACTATTTAGTTCTAACATTAGATCAAAATATCTGTGCATCGCGTATTATTATAGCACATTATAGAGCATTAAACCAAGCGATGATTTCTAAGCTACAAAGTTCTTGCTAAACGGTAACTTATTTTCATCTCTACGAAGATAAAAGTACGAACACAAAAACATGATGATGTGCGTTGAGGACTACACCTACGTATCGCCATCCGAGACAATCTTACGATATTTTAGCTGAAATCGCGTAACCATTCATAATTGTTTGGCATCTTCTTCACAAGTGGTATTATTATTTTACTAAACATTTTACTTTTAAATATATTTTATTCTTGCTTCCAATGAAAAAATTAAATTCATCTTCCATTATTAAGCGAATTAAGCTATTTTCAATGCAATGAAGGTGTTATTGTCAAATGGTTAAAAAGTGTTCGCTGTCAGCGTAAATATGTCATAATTAAGAAAGGTTGATTGAACAATATTCTCATTTCGGGACTATGACATACTAATTCGTCACCATCATAATGACCTTTCGAGATATTACAGTAACAATTTAGTCGCTGTAGTATGCATCTATTGTGACTACGTGGTATAAGATGAACCAGTGTTATAGCATAAAGATATAAATTAATCTATTTCGATATGTGTACATCGTCACATAGAGTAATAGGATACTAATAATATGCGAATATAAACCAATTTTACCAAAGCTATAAAAAGATAGGACAAGCAGACGATGAATGACCCGTGATTATAACTCTGAACGACGTAACAAATTATTTAGAACACGGAATTACTTTAATTACGGATTATGTATAACCTTGTGCATCGTAGTGCATATTTTTGAAGATATTATCATAATTGTAGCTGCACATTTATTGCGACATAAACGACGTTTGTTATTGCTTTAAACTAGTTATAGGTTTGTACCGAAGTTATGCTGGATCCCATTTCAGTTGGAATTTACTTTTTTAAAAGACGTTGAATGGCATTTAACGGTACACAGACTCATAAATCAAAATAAACAATTACAAGAAAGATTGAAAAGTGGTGCGTAACAACAATCATTCGATATAGTATATTTTTCAAACTTTCTCAACCTAGTCAGGAAGTATTTTGCTAAACATTACATCTCCCAAAGACTAGTATATTGAAGATTGCTCATGCATTTTAGCAAGGTTTGCCTACACAAGACCTAAACTGCTGCCCCTGCTACAGTAAAGCGGTGAAAAATCCGCCGACCCGAGAGGACCTTCGTTACCCTTTACATGCCGATCATGTAATATATCAGTCTTAAAAAACTGTAGATCCAGATCAGCTAGCTCCCTGGTAGGGACTGTCTGTTTAGGATAATTATACAATCTCTATTGCCTAGTTTCCATCAGTATGTATGCAATTTGCTGATATGTTTTTTAAATGGCTAAGAATGTACATAGTTAATAACTTAATGTAGATCTAGCATGATATGAGAAAATTATTCCAACTCGTTTCAGTCAAATATGACAAGTTGACTGCAACGAAGCATGAGCGCGCTAATTGATTTATACAACCAATTACGTGGGATTATATTGATTAATGGCTATTGTTTGAAGTTAACCGAGTCGCCTTACTTCATAAGGCTTGTCATTGTTTGAACTTTAAAGTCAATATTTTACAACATTTCACGCGGAGCTGAAAGTGATTTGATTAAGTCCACTTAGGGCTAATAGAAACGAAACTGCTTCAGTAATTTGTTGTTACTTTATATATACTATTCATGAGAGTGATATAATTGGAAAGATGAAAGCCTGTCTAGATTAGTTTGGGCATGCTATTAATTTTAACTTTTCACTCGACAGACAGGGATTAGTCAGTCCGTGTAATTAAAAAAGTATGCTATTCTAAACATGGTAAAATTTATCGGGCATCGAATGACAAATACAGCAATTGAAATGGTGTTTTATTAGAAAATCAATTAAATGTCACCTATGTCAAATGTTTAAAAAGAGGGACGTGTTCAGATAGCTTGCTTATTTCGTTTGCATATCAGCGTGGTAACATACAGCATAAAAATGAAGATTTCTTTCTGTATTGGAACGTCTTAGTTGCTTTTAAACTGAGTTCTTCGAACTTCTAGAACTGAAAGTCTATTAAGACGTTTCTATAGAAAATAGAAGACGAAACGAGCGCAGCGAGGGCAGGCTTCTATTTTCTATGGAAACGTCTTAATAGATTCTATCCGACTAGAAGTCCCCACCTCACTTCTACATGTTCTACCAAAATGTCATGTAATCCGCCCCATAAAACTGTAAATCAAACTGTCAATCGCCTTGTCGTCACAAGGGGAGGAGTTACGCCATAATGCGTGGTTTGTTTGCCTATGCGCAGTTGAAAATAAAACCATGTAGTAAAATAGATCGATCTATTTTGTTATTGTATAATAGAAAATTGAAAGGAGTTCTATTGAAATAAATCGCTGGGGAATTTGAATTTTCATAGCTTCTGATTGGCTAAAAATGTATGGCGACTTCTAAATATTGTAAGCGTTTATAGACCCTTAGAAAGAGAATGCAGTTTATATTGTGTAAACTACAATACATGTCTGGCTTAGACAGACTCGCTACGTCAGAGGTCACGTCCTTTCAGATCGCCCTAACCTCTGCCACTAAAGAGGAAAATCGTCGGCTTGACGAACGAAATTTGGAGGAGAGTCTAATATGTTGATATTTTTAATATAATATATCACTATATTTGTAGTCTAATAATAAATTATGAAGAAGTTAAAAATAAAATGTTTTATATTATTACCTTTAAATCGTATGTAACATTCTTTGCATTGACACCGATATTAAGGTACACAAGCATGATCTTTGCTATGGATACGTGCTTTTCAAAACGGCAGTGGTTTCTCAAGCTCTGCGAAACGTTACCGCAATCGGAACTCCCTTGGGACGATTATCCCTCGGATGCATCTAGTGCACTTATATTACAGAACCGCAACTTTTCGTTCACAAAAAAATACGCCTAAAATGTAGTTCTCGTGGAATTTCACGAAGAAAGTCAAATATGTACGGAACAATGGCGCCGTTTGACCGATTCCGCGTTGTTATCTTTGAATATTCTGAGCTAGTTACAATAGAATGTTTTGCCAGAAAATTAGTCACACTTAGCAATATTGCAGATGTACTCTGTGTCTACCTACATAGACCCGAGAGATGATTTCTGAATTATCCGAATGTTCCAAATGACGTTTGCGGTGTGGGAAGTGTGGACTGGTTATTTCACTCACCTTACGGAGGAAGCCTACATTGACCCATTCATGTTCGTCCTTCCATTTTCCCTTCACGTTGATCTCGCAGTGCTCCAGATCAATCTGGTAATAGGGGATTTGGATCACCACGGCTTTCTTCAGCACACTCAGTGTGGACGAGAACAGGAAGATCTCGCTGGTCAGGTGTTCGTGCCCCGGCAGGACCGGCGTGTACTTCCATCTTTGAGTGGGTGCTGCCACCTCACAACTGATGTTATCCTTCTTCCCGAATATCCCATCGGGAACTATCAACTTGGCTCCCAGAGGTAGGCCAAAGTTACCCCCCTTCTTTCCAGGGGAGTAGTTCACCTTCAAACTGAAAGGGAAACACAATATTTGTCATCGTTCCAATTTGTTTCAGTATTTTAAGTTATTTTGTCGGTGTTGGCTTTACTTATTACAAAATTTAAACATAGCATGTTGTAATTGAAGTCAATTTATGGTACTGGTAAGATAATCGCTCAGTCATTGTATCATTATGAAGTTATATATTAAATTTACGGTTCATAATCTCTTTATATAATGGTATGGGTTGTATAAGAAAAATCACCAATTATGTAATTTTTTGTTTTATGCAATCCATCCTAAAGAACTAGCTCCGCATATTTTTGATTATCACAACCATTAAACTCATGAGGTCTCTAATCAATCACACATTATCAGAATTGGGGACATTGTTAAACAATC
Organism: Sinonovacula constricta; assembly: GCA_007844125.1. Taxonomy (NCBI): domain Eukaryota; kingdom Metazoa; phylum Mollusca; class Bivalvia; order Cardiida; family Solecurtidae; genus Sinonovacula; species Sinonovacula constricta. The sequence continues at coordinate 47,899,030 of CM017560.1, read as the reverse complement.
TTATTATAAAAAGCAGCGTTATTATTGAGCCTCTTTAATGCGTGCCGAAGTGGTGCGGAATTCGGTGAAACAAAATACACCTTTCAATCATACCGGTCCTGTGTCCTATGTATTGAATGTTATTTAATTATAAAGGAGTTCGGCATAATTGTATATGTCAATTAAAGATCCGATTGCACATTTGAAGAAAAGGTTGACATCTATACCGTAGTCCAGTTATTGTTAATACCATACGTGTCGAAACTATTGCCTTCGAGCTTCTGTGTTAATTTGGTACATGTACACCATAATGCCTATTATATGCATTGCTTTATTTTTCTTTAATAATGGTTGTTCATTCACGACTGGTATGATGATCGTGCAAAAATAAGGTGGTATCTGACAGTTTGCTATATCTAATACATGTAACGAACATGCCCGCTCTGGAGAATTTGCGCATAGTTCTGTATAAGCTAATACCTTAGTTTTAGTTAAGGCTGTTCATATCCATAATCTCAGGTGATACACACTACAATTCGTAAAATATATCGCTTTTTGTTTTCAAAACTATAAATAAGCTCATACCGGTACTTCAACTAAAGTACATACCAACGTAAGATATGTCTGGAACAGATGATTATATAACGTGATGTGAAAAAAAAAAGTGGTCACGTGGTTTTCTTAGTTTAAAAATAGCTGTGGGGCGTTGCTCGGACAGGAAATGTAAAGAATAGTGAGGGTATCATGCTGTACTTTCATATGATGCATTTCGTGGGATCTTTTCTTTATTTCTTTTATTTGGTCGCTTGAGAGAATAAAAAAATGGCCCAAACTGTAGGAATACCACCTTTAAAATATAAATTTACAAGAACATTGATTCACAAATTAGACGTCTGTGTAAACGTTATTGTTTTTCTTAGCTTTTTTTCTACATAATGTATTGACACTGCTAAAATTGAAGACGTAATAAACGCAATACCTCATGATTAGACTAAGGAAATTCAATAATAGAAATGCACACCTGAATTTTAATCTTTCCCATTATATGACCCCCTAACAACAAAACATATCGTTTTCCTTCTTACACAGTTCTAATTGTAAATATAACCATAATACATCCATCAATCAATGTAATACTAGAACGCATCCTTAGATTTTATAACAGGGCCTATTTTTTTGGATAAAGGTAGTACCATAAAAAAACATTTACAGTTTAAATTTCTTTGGGTAGGAAGAAAAGGCTGCGAATGGCAAATGGCTATCTGACGGAGGATGACGTCAATGTCGAGGCAATGTTTATCAAGATACAACAAACAAAATGTTCAGCAATTCATTCATATAATAATTCCTTATCATGCTGTACATGTATTAATAACTAATATTAAATTCATTTTTTTTTTGGCTTACAATTTCATACATGTGTAATACTTTATATTGATAAGGCAATTGGCAGCAAATATTGTGGCTACTGATTAGGCAGCCTTAAACTGGAGCTGGCTGATCGGGACTTATACTGTTTCCTAAAGCCTGATTAATACCTGCATAGGCAGTTTAAGAGTTAATATGTTTATGACTTGGCTTTACGCCAGGTTATTTGAATTCTGCAGCAGTTAGTAATGTTTGTTCTCTTCAGTGTTTACAGTTTGTCCGCAAATTGTTTAAATAAGTCAATATGGCGAAAGAAAGGCCAATCCCAGACTTGTTTTATTGTATAGTATTAGATTAGGTCACGAGAAACAATGGGGTATTCCCCAAATTTGAATTATGAATGCAATATAAATTTTAAGTTTAATTTTTCTTTTAAGTCAATTATACCGTTAACAAACAATTTATGTTAATACCACATATAAATAATGAAAGCGCCTGACAGCACTGCTGTCATTCACAGCTTCAGAAACGTCGTCACATTATTTATACAATGAAAACCGCTGTAAAAACTGTTGTACATAGATCATTTGTGAAATAATTGTAGTAATTTACTCGATCTGTAGATTGATATTACATTTTAGTATTTTTCTCTTTAAAGTAAAATTACTTTCCCTCTTACAAGATATATGAATGTATAAGTATTATTCATATTGATTTTTTTGCCTACATCACGGTGACCGTATGTCAGGGTTGTTTGTTATTTGTATCAAAGACAATGTATGTATGTATAAGTCTAATGAATAAACTCTGTTCTGTTCTGTGATATTAACCGCTCCTTTTGTTACTCTACTAGTCTGCTTTCAAGGTAGCAGATCTTTACGGGTCCATGACCAAAATAGGATTTCTTTTGCTCTGTGCTGGTTACATTGCACGCACCTCGTTTCACACGATGCTGTATTTCTACGCGCTCTAAATGGTGGTTTATGTATAAAGTAGTTCATCTTTATTTTATGTTATAGTTTCATTCATTGTTTAAACAGGCTGGGAATACTGTTGTCAAGATTTTAAGATTTTAGCACTGCCACGAGACTATAATTGTACAACACTTTCGTTTCACACACTATATTAAAAATACGTGCAACTATTTCCAGTCGTGCATTTAAAATTTAGGTTAACTACGCAGCATCATCAACTTATTGCATTTTTAGGGATATTGTAAATGGTCATACATTTGACAGTTTAAAAACATACTTATCTGGGGACGGGAATTACATGGCTTTAATGAATCATCGTTGCCCATGTTTACATTGAACAAATAAATGTGTTCTTTTTCTGTGATGTGTAGGAAAAAAAACATACGAATTTCTCTGAATTAAAACGAATTGTTAAGTATTACCATCGTCATTCGTATTGACAATAAATGTATAAATATGATTCAAATACAATATTTTTATATGTTTAGGGTTTTTTCTGTAGCAAATGCAGTGACTAGCCAATATTCAAACTATAAGCTGGATCTTAGTTTAATACCTTAGTTAATAATAACAGGTGCAGAGCTAATCCAAAAATTACCTTGCTATCTTACAATCCTATTTACGATTCAATGTTTTATTTGTCATACAGCTTAGTTAAACTAAATGTTTCGGTCATATCTCTAAATCTCGCAGCTCAATTATTGTGCAGCTTTCAAATATTTTCAGCCGAAAAAAACAGCATACAAATCCTATTCGAAATCTGACAGCAAATCCTTTAAACTGTGTGCTTGCGTAAAAGGACCAGGACGTAGATGCATATATAATCTAGAAAATCTTCTTCTGTTTTGAAAATATTAACCAAATTGAAAATATATTCTCTGCCCGATCCATACAAAATCCGGTATGATGCCAGTAAAACAAATTACAAGAAAATGTAAATTCCTTATTGACAGCGATATCTGCTGAATTCGAAAGTTCAATGCCATTTCAAACAAATAACTGAGTAAACTAAATGATTATCTTGGCGACTGGCCTAATGCTGAGCTATTTTAGCTAATAGTCCCAAAGACCACAGTAAAAGGAAAAACTAAACAAAGGTTTTTATGCAAACATGGTATGCATGTCCTCAACACTCACAGCAGCCCCGACCCCGTCACCCTCTCTCCCCCCCCCCCCCCCCCCGCCCCCCCCCCCCTCCAAGGATCGGCTTTGAACTCTTCAGTCCTTCAACGCGTAGGTTCGAGTCCCAGTCGAGGCAAGAACTTTCATGTGTGGAGATTTTCTGGCTAAACTGTGCCGGCGATGCTATCCTGTCTGGGGACTCCCTTCGCCGATAATAAGCTGGTCGTTGTCAATATGTCCATAATTTGTTGATGCAATGTAACTAAACAACCAGGATCTGACTGTTCAAACTTAACATTCAAAACTAAGAGTGTTAGTGGGGCGGGAGGAGGGATGGTGGTGGCGGCACTTTGAACGTAGTATCCGACAGTTGGGACCTTTAATTTCATCAAATGCAACCAAATAAATTATTGTAACATGAAACATCCCGCGATATTCTGTTTATTGGTGCCCTACATCCATTGTTAAAAAAGTAAAGCATGATACCGCGTGACCACTTTCTTAAGAAATCACGTTACACGATGATCCGAGCGTTGACGTCGATATATATATATATATATATTAAGCTGAAATCCCCATCGCGTTTATCAATAGATTTGGAAATAATGGGACATTAATCGCGATTAAAGGTAATGTTATAAACAACACTATGTATAAGTTTAATCAGCAGTTGTGCACAAGTTCCCCAAGATCTTGGTTAAGATGTTTTTAGCATGTATTAACGTGTATTAGATACAGGCGAACTGTCGGACAAGACCTTTAAAGATATTATACCATGACAATTTGACTTATAATTAATATCTCGACCCCTGTATACAAAACAAGAGTACGCACCCTTCTTCAGGAACGGTGAATCGCATCACTTCGGATATAATATCTCAAAGCTTAAAGTCGCGTGCATTCAGTCTTTCGGGAACACATAGCCATTTCTTCAAACCAGCATTTTCTAGAAATCACTAATACAATTACTTTTCTTTTTATTTTATAAATTTTCTATCATTTTGATCAGCCAGCCAGCAAAAGAAGTTAAACATCAAGTTTGTGTTGAGTGTCCCTCTAACTGCTTCTAGATCTCCTCTATATGCAATAGTTTATATGAAACAAGTAAATGTTGTTATTCCATCTGTGTAGTGTATACTCAAGTGACCAACAGAAAGAAACGATAAGTCAAAGACAATCCATTTTCTTTACAGGTACTAGATCACATAACTTAACTTCCGAAAATTGCAATACTTAATTCCTTCTGCAAAGTTTTATATTCACATAACTCCTCATAACGAATGGTAATGCAACGGAATTAGGAATCAACACACTAAGGTACTCTACGTCTTAACAGACCCAAATTCTATATGCCAAAAGTCCACAGTGCGACCCTGCAAAACTACCATCAATACAATCTAAGAATATCATGTGAAAAAGACAATAAGGCAAGAACAAAACAATAGCCGGCTTTAACAATATAAGAAGACGATTCGTGATTGAGGTGTAGCGTGATCCAATCCCTGATTTACGATTGTCTGATAACCCGATAAAAAAAACATCAATTTTTGTGCAGCGCTTATAATCTAGAGGGGTCCTGCTTCGTCCGAGGGATCCTGTTCCGCCGGAATGCCGGGGAAATGAAATCAGGACATACAGACAGAGTCGCAGAGTCGCTTGACAATTACAGACAACTGCAAAAAAAAACCTGCCTACACAAACGAATTAGACTTTTGAACGTATCCGCCAACAATCAACAATTCATATCGTTTAAAGAAATCTTTTTCAGGATGAAAACCTTATTAAGTTTTTCAAAACCCGTCTACTGTACCCATCGGATATCGGTATAGATAATTTGATAACGCTTTTTTTGTCATGCAAATTGACATTGTGAATGTTCAATAGTATTCAATGATTATAATACTGACAACGAACCTATGTGGCGTGGCATTTTATACATGTTGAAAAGTATAGCTTAGAAAGGTATTCATTTATTCCCTCTTTTCATTTAAACTCGTAAAGGGACGTTACTCTAACTACTAAAATTACGTCTTCTTACCTCCCAGTTGGGAAGGTATTTGATATATAGTTACTGAAGATTTTTTAAACTTTTTAACCATTTTTGGAACACGTATTACTTCCACATGCCCATAAAATTGTAACTTATTGATTGAGATAAGAATAATTTAGAATGCACGCGCGACACTTTAAAATTAAACAAATTAAAAATAAAATTAGGAATATTTCTTATATAAAGTTTATGAAAATACCTACTTACAAGGGAGATAACTAACAATTTTCTTGCATTTTAAAAATAGGGAATATCATTTAACAGCACAAATGAGCAGGCCTCACTACATAGGACAATGTACATTTGTTTGCTTGGTGCAATGCTATTACTTTAATTTCATTTGATTATTAATACATCGCACCGACATATTATCGTCATTATAGAAATATACCGTTATAATTGGCGTAGAAAGATCTCCAGATATGTGTTTCAGTAGAACCAATGGTGCACAACATGTCAGCTGAAAGATCTACTTAAACACATAAAATGTTCTCGTCCATAACGAGGCTAGAATTCCATGGGTGGTGTGAGGGAATGGAGGTTATAAGACGGTTGAAATTCTATCAAGATTTTGAAATAAACTTAAAGAAAGGACAACAACTCCATTATAAACCTTAACATTTCTCTTGATATTGTTTTAATTCTTCAAGCCGATTAAACGAAAAGACAAAAAAATGTTTGCAGCAAATAAAACTGTAAGGGCATATAACTCACTGAGCATCGTCGTCCAGGATTGGCCTCTCTGTGTTGACCGACACGCTCCAAGTTGTCTCCCTTTTCATGCTATCCTCCTCGGGCCTGGAGGAAAAAAGACATGTTTGAAGTTAGTCATGGAAATGCTAAAGATAGTCATGGAATTGATTCACTTGTCTTCACTTGTTTTCAAGAATATAGACCGAATGTAAGCATAGGCCGATACAAATCAAAAGAACGTGTTTCCTTTAAGTCAAATGACTAGATATCATCGCTTAAAATAGAGTTGAGGCTACAGAACTAGTGATTTTAGAAAAAAATGACAGTATACAAAATTGTACCTACGACATTTTTCTTGCTAAAAAGCTAAGGTTACATTGATGAAATTAACAATATTTTTATTTTATATAGAACAACAAGAGTTTTCAGAAGGCCAAATTCTTAAATTATGTAAATAATATACATATACAAACTCAGATCAATGACTAATCACTTTGTTAATATATATCACAATATAAATGTAAATTACAAAATTAGTGACATTGAAAAATGGTTAAAATTGGTAATTGTATATCGATATTTTTATATCGAATTCTAACATGTCGACTACATTGAATGTCGACATTATTATAATGTAGTATTTTGTCTACATATATCCGGAAGCTAAGTCTTACTTTTCAACAAATTTAAATTTATTAATAGCTTCTAGTCTTTGATTCTAATAATATGAATATGATCGAGTAGTTTTTGTCGTGTAATGAGCACTTAAAACGATTTTACTAAACAATTGTTTCATGAAATAAGCTTCGAAATTTTAGTTGATTAATGGTGAGTTAAGTAACGGTTTTGTATAACTTAGTCAGTTTAGTACATGAACTAATGTTTACAAATACTAAGTAGATGCTTTGAAACAGTAGGATATATAAACATGTCAACTGTGGTAACTTATTAATTTCCACTCTTGCATCTGTCGCGTCTGAATGAACTGATGAAGTTGTCATTTAAAAGGCAGGAACGCTAATTAGGTACATTGCTGCAAGTGTCACAGGTGGTTTTAATGTTTTCTATCTATTTTCCCGTAAATAATGGATAGACTTCGATATTTGCTCTAAAAGAAATCCCCATAAAATATTAAATACATATTATTGAACTGTCACACACTTAAAACCATGTTAAATGGATGGAACTCATTGAAAATAACTAGAAGTCAGCGTGGCTAGTAAGCCTTAAGTGTACAATTAAAAATGACTATGATTCGAAAGCCGATAATTTTCCCAAGAGAATTTTACGTCGGAGAATACTAGTGCATAATACAAGCTTTACCATCTCTCTGGCTTGTACATAATAAGTCAATTTTGTATCTTTTTGCTCCAATGACTCGAAGGGAAAATTGTATACATGGTCGGAAACCGACCTGGTGATCAATGTTTGAAGGATTTCTCCGTTCAGTCCGACACCGGTATCGAACTACCGCATAAGTTAGGGTAAACACAGTTTTTGTTGACATACACTCTTGTTTATTGTAGCTATAGAAAACATCACATGCTGTAACAAAGACCAGGTCCGGTTATTGTTGCGATGGTGCGACATTATGATAAAACGCTTACCCTGCTTAGTACGAAGTAATCAATCTTAGACAAATGGTGTAGATCCAGATCAGACAGCTGTGACCGGAAACTGTCGGATTAGGATCTACACTTTCTGCGACTGACCCTCTAGCAATACGTCTAGTAATATATTTTGTGGTAGAAAATAACTGTTTTGTAAGTTGTTAGATATTTTAGCACGGAAAGGGTTGGACAAATAAATCACACCGTCGGGAGGATATTGGTGAATTTGTCTGGGCTGCTGTGGTCTACTGTTAGTTTATGTATTTTCATTCACACACATGAAGCATTGTGAAATATAGACCTTGAAAACCGTTAAGCTTTAGGGAACGAATCTTTCATTTCGACTTTTATTACAACGTACCCTTTTGAACTTTAGTTAAACATAGTTAAGTTTGCGAGAAACTGTGGATAATGATCATCATTTGTGTTTCTGTTAAATAGTTTAACTTTGTACAAAGCATTTTAAACGGCAGACAGTTATGTATTGTGACCACAATTACAACTTTCTAAAATTACACCTTACAAAATAGCCTACATTTTATAATTAATAATCTATAAATTGTGTTTGTTTTAGAAATACACAGCTGAGATACAAGAACTTGTATGACCACTTATACGATGTCCAGCTATTTTAGTTATTATGTCTTGTTAAAAATTAATCTTACATATAAAACATATGCTTTGTAAAATTTTAATCTTTAGGACCAATACGTACTGGATACATACAAACAGGGAACTAACTGTCGAGTACTATCATTAACAAGCCAATGGTCTTCCATGAGATATTTTATTATCTTTTATAAAAACAGGTAAGGAATGGTTAATATAAGCACTTAAAAGTAAATTAAACGGAATCTTACGTTTTGTTTGCAGAACTTCTTTATAGAGATTAAAGCAAAGGTCAAGACCAGTATTGTATATACGGTCAGTAGGAAGCCGCACAATTTATAAAATCTCGTATTTAAGCCAGTATAAATAGAAAAGGGTTATTTTAAACAAATACAGACCTGTTACATTTGTTTTAAGGAAGTCAAAAGACTTTTTTTGTGTGGAAAAAATGAACTTTCTTTAGGAACAAAATAATTGTCATGTTGTATCATTCAATTTCGCAACACCGCTAATGATCGATTGTTGGTGATTACATTATTACATTCAATAAGCAAAATAATTGGTACATGTAGTCGCACAAACATCGCTCTTAATGATATTTTACACGACCAAGCATTTCTTTATGGATGAAGTTATTTAATTTTAAGTTCATACGTGGGGTTTTATCAAACATAAATATACACATTAAGAAAAATATTGTTCGAAAGATAAGACGAGTCCTTACTACGCTCTTCAACAACAATGTACCCAGGAAATAACTATTTTGTTGATACGATCTGAAAAATAGAAGTAAATAATGAATACCAAATTGCATATTGTATAGCATATTTAAAACAACTCGTTATCCAAACTTCCCTTTGATAATACTATTCATACGACGATATTTATAGCAATTAAATTTCACAGTTCCTGAACATAGAAATGTAGTAAGGTTTTTACAGCTGGCGTTAAGGTGTTGTATAAAATCTATTATTTTGATTGCATGCAAGTCAATTAATTAACCTTTTTTATGCAAAAGGAAGCCTATAGAACTAGAAATAATTCTCTACATAATGTGGCTGTTTAATATCTTTGGAATTTGAACCTATGCTACTTTCCCGTCTAAAAGTTACAGGGAGTTATCTCCTTTTTTTCTTTTTTTTTTCTTAAAAGTATTGTTTGTTTTTTTGCAAATATGTCTTATATTCGTCAGTTGTCTTTCTTAAACGACATGCTCTATTTGCTATTGCACCACTTATTTGTACTATTTGTATTCTTTAATTTCCATTTTGACGATGTACTGATGTACAATGTCATGATACAGATCTGTTCTGTTCTGTTCTGTTCTATAAAACCGTTTTGGAGTCATTGACAATAGCTGATCCCACAACCAGGTAACATTATCTCTAAGATTTGATTATGCGGGAGCAGTTATTATCAACAAACTGACAAAGAGTTGTTTATGAAGATAATCAAAGTGGAAAGTAAGATATCAGAAGCGCACTGGTGATAATGATAAACCAAGACAGAGGTTTGTCTAGATAGTGATATCTCCTTAGTGATATCTCCTTATTGATATCTCCTCATTTGTTTCTCGGTCGCATACTCAAGTTTTAGACATAGTTCTCAACCTAAAAATGAAATATTTGAACAAAATGAAGAAAATTAAAATGCACATAAGAAGAGCTACTTCTAGTAAAACGTTATGTTGTGATAACTAAGAAATTATGTAAAATATACCATCGCAATTCCGAGATATAGCAACACGAATGTCTGTATAATGTACCATACTGGATAACAACTTCGCAGTTTAGTGAGCTTTTCTCTTAAACTATGTTTTCCCTAACGTTGTCTTCCATTTAGAATTGTGTTATCTTTATCGGAAATATAATAGTTAACTGTATGAAATGGGTATATAATGCCTTTGTACGAAAGCAATTATAATGAAACAACAACATTTTAATAGAATGTTCTTATTGCGTGGTTGTTGTTGCTATTGCTGCTGTTGTTGTTTCTTCCTCTAAATGCGAATGAATACTTACAACTTAATTAGAAATACTAAAAAGTAAATTTATGTATTTGGAAAAAAAAGATTACTGTTTTGTGTTTTCTGTATGATAAATTATTCATGTTTATATGACAGGATTTTAATACAAATAATCAATTAGAAACATCTTTTTTAAGAAAAAATCAAACTTAACAAATCTATTATCAGCTTCTAAATTATGACACATTTATTTTTACGACATAAAAATCATAAGAAAATACCTTTTCCCGTATTTATCCTGAATATACTTTCTTTAAAACTAAACGTTGGTAAAAAATCCTACAACAATCCCTTTTGTCAAATGAAGAGCATCAGAACCCCTCTACATGTTAGCAAACACATCACAAACAGACTGAACCCAGTATACAACTGATGGAAAGGGACACCCCGCCGAGAATAAAGGGGACGAACTCAAAACTCTACCAAACTTTGATATAAAACAAACAATCAATTGTTTAGAATGTGTAAAATGAGGTGTGCCGATATAAGCGCGGGCACAAACGGCGACAAAGAAAACAAACAAACAGGTTCGAGCTGGTAAATTTACGGTCAGTTTTATAACCATTAAATAAACTCTAGAAATAGTCTGAACTAAGTCATGAACTTTGTCTTTGTTTTATGTCAGTAAAAATGTTGATGGAATTTATTTAAACAATAGCTTAATTTTTGTTCATCATCCCTTAAATTGGATAGGTTGCAGTCACTGGTATTAGTTACCTTTTGGCTGACTTAGGGTCCATTCTTCCTGGCCCCAGGCATGACAGTGTCTAAAATCCCCACTAAAATTTATCTAAAGAGAATCACAACCACAAACAATTATTAATCACCGAACATAATGCCTTCCATAACGGCATCTGGTTCATTCATTTTTTTCCGCCGTTCATGATTTTCTTTCCACGTTATCATTCAATGCACCTTCTTGTAGTTCACCGGAATGTTGTTTTATTGTTTTTTTCTTTAATAGTATTGTTTCAAAACACTCATGAATTCTTCTTTTGTATTTTTAAACAATTGAAATGTATTGTTTTCTGTTCTATGAGGCACGCGTACCATACACAAGGACTACTAGATACACAGGTCTGACTGTTCACTCGTGCGGTATAGCCGTTCTAATTAAGGTTCAAGAACAATACAAGCTTAAAAGCTTATCGACGTATATCTAAAACCATATATCTGCTTTAAAATAAGCCAAAATGAATCAATTCGTTAGCAAGTTGTGGAACTATTGACGAGAATAAACAAATGTCCTCTGTGAAAAGCTAGAAAGAATCCATACAGAACCCGATACACATATTCCGTTGTTATCGACAGCTTGAATTAAAGACACATAATAAAGAGTCACGCAAATAAATGGCACCTTGAAGATAATTTTCGTAAATTTTCATTTTTTTTTTATTAATCTCGTTTTCTTTTAAAATTAAACTATTTAAAAAATCATTACATTTTAAAAGTAAACTTTGGTTCACAACAACTTTCTCAGGCTAGTGTTAATCCGTTTGTGTGTATGTGTGCACTGCGGTCGTATTCTTCCATTACGTGTGCTTGCTGGGTTCAAATATGAAATATAATGAGTTAGGGTTGTGCAGTGATTAAATACCTAGAGCTCGCCCTATTCATGCTATTGTGACTGCGCATACATACATGACGGTGGTCGGCCGTCGGGTTTGGCGCTTAGGATTGACAGGAAGAAAAGGGGTCGAATTACTGTTTATCGAAATGATCTGTAAAGATCTCATATCCTATTGAAATTTACTCCGGTATTTTCTCCGTCTTTTCTGATGAATTTATTTAATAAGCGCAAACGGGCCAGTAATTTATCATAGGAAAATAGACATCCTTGGATAGGTTAGGATTGTGAGTATTGTTTGTTCAAATAATCGAGTATTGAAATTGACTTACATGGAATCGATAAAATTGGCCTTTACTGAGGTAAAATTGCAATTCTTCCCCATATCAAAAGCAGCCGACTCCAAACAGAAATACGTTTACCGGTGATCAATGGACAACGTCTTTATTTGATCTACAAATCAGTTAAAATGTACAGTTGGCCCTCACATATAAGTAGCATTGGGGTGCTAATTTATTTTTCAAACAGATGGGATGGGAAACACCTTTAATGGACGATGTGTGAATGGGAACCAATGACCTCAGGAATGTGAGAACTGCGAGCTTTATGAGAAATAATGTGCCCCGGAAGAAAAGAGATGTGTCTTTTATCATGCATAACTGCCATAACTGCAAATCCTTTATATCATTGTATCGTCACTCCTTTGTTGATTTTTGTTGTTGTTGTTTTGTTATATCGCACCTACACAATTATGTCAAGTTAATTACTGGTGGAGGAAAACCAGACACTTATGTCTGAGTAGAACCACCGGCGCATCGTAGGTTTGTTGAAAAAAAAACATGAAAATTTTCCCCCAAGCACCCAGCCCCACCCCAATCCGACCAGGGCAGGAGCCCAAGCGGTAAGGGGCTAGTGAGTGACATCTATGAGTTGGCAACTCTAACCGCTCGGTAAGAGGCGGCCCACCACCCCATCGCAACTCCCGCTCCTTCTCCTTATCAAATACATATTATCTCTATGTTATGTGTGTTTATCAACTATGTCAGGTCATACAATGATTATCTTTTGTTATGGGTAAATTACCGATTCTTATTGTCACTGTATTTTGGGCATTGGTGGTCCTATGCCGTCGTGCATTGGTTCTCTGTTTCTAAAAATACATATCTGAGTTGTCTGTACATAGATAGGGTTCATCTACCTGTAATAGGAATTTTGTGTTTCTTGTTCAAAATCACTGGATAATCTTTTAATGTAACCAAAACGTTCTAAAAGTGTTGCTTTGGCTAACAATGTCGGGTACCACCTTTAAATAAAAAGACAAATAAACAAATGTCGTCTTAACTGACAAGAAAGACATTCACATTTGATCAAGTGGTATATCTATTTATGACTTACTTATTATAAATCCAAGAAATGGTTTCAAAATAGACCTAGTCATGTTACAAAACATATAACAAATATGTAGTCATAAACGGCATTAAAACTTTGTTAACTAATAAATCTTAAATGTGGCATGTTTATAATATTACTAATTAACGTTTGTATGTTTATTGTGCAGATATAGGTGAAGGTTGCTGATTGTAAAATATGTTGGGTGCAATATTTTATCACGTAATTGGCCAAACATACATGAGTTACGTACCATCATCTCAACACTACATGATATGTTAGACAAATTATTTATTTATGAAAAATATGGTATTTATAAATTTTATAAATAAATGTCGACGGTAAACAGGAACTGTAATTTAAATGTTAAATACACTTTGTCGCTGTCTAGAGGAGCAAATCACAGCAGTTGATCTTTTAGCATAAGTAGTTGTCTTTGTTGTTGTTGTTGTTTGTCACATTGTACCGACACAATTATGGCAACATTGGCAACGTCAAGTTAATTATTGGCGGAGGGAGACCCCTGACTTATGTTTGGGTAGAATCAGGTTACCTGGAAAACCTCCCCACATGAAAGTTCTCGTGCCGACCTAGACTCGAACCCACGCGGTGAGGGGCTGAGGAGTTACAAAGCGGCGACTCTAACCGTCCCATTATGTAAATTAATTGTACGAATAACAACAGAAACGTTCCGTTTAATATTTGTACTGAAATGAATTTTTTCTATACTGTGTGATTTGAATATGAGGGTTTTAGTTCTTAATAAATAATTTGCCCACGCAGACATACAACGGAATTCGGCCTTCATACTTAAAGGTAGTACTCGACACGTATATTGCCAATATCAAATACATGCACCAATATCTTATCACTGCTTTGAGGAATTTGGGCATAATTTCTGCAGGAACATATACTTTAATCTGATTAAAGACGGGTTTGAACACTTCCTGTTTTCTTAGGCAGTACAAATCTCGAAAAACAATAATTAAGTTCATTCTGTCAAACTCTATAAATAAGGCCGATAATTATTTCAGCTTAACTCGGATATAACGTGATCTCAAATGTAATTTGCCACGTGGTTTTCGAAGTTTAAAAATAGCTATCTCTGTAGCGTGGCTCAGATAGGAAATACACGGCTGCAGTGACGATTTAGGATTGATGATTGACTGTTCACACAGATTTAGGGCATCAATGAACAGCAGTTTGCAGAACCTTTCATGCTACAATGACTTATTTTGTTGTTGTTGTTTTTCAAATAATTATCCAAACTGTCGGATACCACCTTTTAAGTATAAAATAATATTAAAGTTGGTATCAAAAGTTTGCCAGTATCGAATACGCGTAACAGCATATTAACCTTGTGCTGCGGAATCTTGGTATACTTGCTGTATTAACTCATACTTTAGTTTAAGTAAAGTCTGTTTATAACACTACCTCTATGCTTAGACGATACAAACCGTTAAATAAATCGCTTTTGAACGTCCATTCTGTTCAATTCTATAAAGATAAGCCCAATTGGGATTTCAACTAAAAATAGATATCGACGTCAGATTTGACTACCCGGATGATGATGTAACGTAATTTGAAAAGTAAACGGTCACGTGGGTTTCTTAGTTAAAAGAAATGAGCAGCGTGGCTCTGACAGGCGATATGTTTTTGTAATCATAATTGATGTGTTATGTTTTACTTTCTCACAAATAAACAACATTTCGGGAGGTTGTTTCCGGTAACATTGATTTGTCTGGTTGCATGAGAGAAAATAAAATGGTCCAGACTGTCGGATATCACCTGTAAGGAATGTATTACAATGAAGGACTATATAATATTTATACTACGGTTTCGATTGCGATTATTTCTTCGATCACTTGAACTTGAAACAAAACAAATAAATAAAACATATGCAAACATGCAACGAAATATACATGGTAGACAAAATACGTTACGCTGTATAAGAAGCAGCATACAAGACATGCAATAAAAAGAAAAAGAAGAAAGGAAAAATGTTAATTGAACCATGAATAGGGAAGTCATTTTAGTACAAAACATTAGTGAGCGGGCAATATAGCCAACATAATGGTTTGATATGTGTGTTATGTGCCATTTTGCATAAAATATTAAAAAATGATTTTTGTTGGATTTTAGTCTGTAGCACAATAAAGGTGGTGTCCTACAATTTGCCTGTATCTAACACAGGTAACAAGATCTCATTCCTGTTCTGAGAAATTTATGCATAATTGTTGCATCAACTTATACTTTAGTTTGAGTAAATGCTGATTAAAACGTTACCTTAATTGTTAGAGGTACAAGTCGTGCAATATGTCGTTTTAAATGTCCATCATTTTAAAATCTATGAACAAACACGACGAGGATTTCAGCTAAAAAAAAATAATAGATATCGATGTCAAAGCTGATTACCCGGATAATCATATAACATTATCTCAAAAGTAAGTGGTCACGTGATTTTCGTAGTTTTAAAAATAGCTATCTCTACAGCGTGGATCAGATAGGAAATACCGGTTTGCAATAATGCATGTGGATTTGTGCTTCACTGTTCACAGATCTAGTGGTTCAATGAGCAGCAATAACTTATTTGGTTATTTGAGATACAAAGGCATTCGGATACCACCTTTAATAGCAGCTTCATGTCACGTGGTACCTGAAGAATTTGAAAAGAACAAACAAATGCGCTCCATATTAACTGATTAAAATGATCTTTGAAGAATGCTCAGTTTTGTCGTTATTTACGTCTTACATTATATCATTATTATTATTATATTATTTCAATATACATATATTTAACATAACGACATTACCTATATAATTAGCCACCTTCCTAATACATTCATTTCTTCGATAGGTGATAAACAGTGACTACTTTTCAATACAAACAGATTCAAAGACCTGAATCTAAGTGCTGGTTAAAATGCACTCCATACAAAAAGTATGAAATTAAACAAAAAGGCTACAAGTTACGAATATGCAACTAATACTGCACACACGTGAAAAAGTGTTTTTTTTTTCATGTACCTCAGAACAAGAAATGGTGAGGACAACAAAATGTATTAATCAAATATCCGAGTTGTCAAAATATTACAGGAAAGGATGATGAAAATAAAGATGAGAGGTTCTTCCGGAATTACCTATCCTGCAAGAAAGACAATAACCAAGATCAGACAGTATCTAGGGATAACAAGGTACGATAGGATCCATAGACAACCGCTATAGAGGGAGATATAGTGGTTACTAGAGTGGCGTAGGGACTATTTTGTCATGCGCAAGGACATGTAATGTGAGGTGCAGTCGTTTATCGAAGAGACCACTGACCCATAGCCCCTGCGCCACAAGTCACTTACTCTCCTTCCGGCTCCGAATCAGGCTGTCCGCAGTCTATCTTGATCAGCATTCTAAATAAACATCAGAATATGAACATTCTATGTGTATCACGAATGCACGAAAGCATACATGTCAGTAGTTTGCGTGATTTATAAAACACACACACACACACACACACACAAACAGACACACACACACATCAAAAGTCGAACAATTTGAATGTACGGACATATTGTATGATTCCTAAATAACAAACAATACACCTGATTTTATGTTTTTTTTCGTGTGTTATTTTGAAATTTTTGTAAAAGAGCATATTTTACAATAAATGTCATACGAAATATATTATATATGGCCATTTCCATACTATCAGTTAGTTGTTTTATCTCAACAGCGCATACGCGCGCCTTTTGCTAATCAGTAAGACCATGTTAAGTGCTCTGGCTAAGTTTATATTACGTACAATTGTCTGGAGCTAATCTGAAGATCCTTATTTACAAAAGCTATCGGGATCAGATTCTGTCAAATCATCGTTACTAGATCAAATAGTTCTGGCGTGCATAAGTATATGGCGCTGAGTTGACTAATCGACCAATTGTCACAGGGGTGTAATTCTCACGACCTTGTCGGTGTAATGTTTGGAAACAAATCAAGGAATAATATGTGTTGCGAGTGGTTTGTAAATGTGTTCATGTCATTGTTTTCACATGTGGTTCATTTGAACGTATATGTGTCATTTTGCATCTTGAAGTAGTTTGTCAAACACACAAACATGAAGAAACCCATCACATATGTGTTCACTTAAATATTCTTTGCCGCTGACATGTAGTCTATTTATTTATATAGTCCTTGACATTGTGTCTCTGATAATTATTAATATTATTATCATTATTATTCGATCTTTGTTATGCATAACAAATAACAATTACCACAAAAATAATAATGATAATAATAATAATAATTGTGTAATTCTCACAAATTATATATATATATAACAAAGACCGACAAAAATGCATAACAAATGACAATTACCACACAAATAATAACGATAATAATAATAATAATTATCAGAGACACAATGTCAATGACTATATAAATAAATAGACTACATGTCAGCGGCGTTTGTTGTATACATTTATTATCTTAAATTAAATCTTAAATTATTTTCAAACAAGCACTTCTACTCGTATCTGCATTGTAAGCCTAAAGAAGAATATTTTATTTAAAAAAGTTGTACGAAAATTGTGTGTACAAGTAATAAAGTGGCACTTAAGATCTGTACCTGCGGAGAGATACAGTTAACATTATAGAAAGATTGTCCGGGTGGGGTTGCCAAATTTACTTCGCGGCTGATAATCTACAAATGAGAAATAAGGCTAGAGAATCCCTTGCAAATATTTAAACTTGTTTTCCCATTGTATACGCGAGTTTGTCAACCATCAACATGGTGTAAACACCCTGTGCCCATACCATTCTCCAGGGGTAGATAACAGCACAGTGGAATGTGTCGGAATGGCGATTGCATTTGGACTGTAATCGGCAGTTTGACAGTTTTCTAACATAGCTGTCAGGTTCACATATTATTTTGAATGTAAAAAAATTAAACAAGAGGGTGGTCATTTTTTTCTTAAAAAGTGACTTTTTTTCTTTGCACTAGTGTGTATTATTAATGACGTTATTGCTGAAGCTATTTTGTTTTCGCAGTAATAATGATATATAAAAAAGCCAACGACATTTTTAACGTTTTAACAGTTGCTGTTTTAAAAAGGTTCATTACCGGCCAAGTTCAATCGCAAACAACTTATATTTTAATTTCCTAATCTAAAGAAAACTGTTCCAGTTTGATAAACGGCAAGACATCTTAGAGGTTTACCTTAATGCACATTGTGGTACTGACAGCAAAGCGCCATTACATAACATAAATAACATTTTTATCACGCAATAATTCATATCCATTTATGCCGCTATACCACCGATGCTCTGGATAACCGAACATGAGCTTAAGTATAGCATCATTTTCAATAATTTAGTGGCTTCAGTGTTATATTCTCACTATTTTGAGAACATGACCCGACCCCTCCCCCCCCCCCTCCTTCTCCAAAAAAAAAAAATCGGATATTTTCGCTTCATTTTAGATTAAATTGGGAAAAACTAAAACCACATTACATAAAAATAAAAAATATAAAAAATTTCGTTCATTCAACACCTTTAAGATTTCAATCATTTACAAAGGAATATATATTTCTCGTGTGACTGAAGTAGTCAGTTATGTCATTTATTTGACCAGGGTTGAGAAATTATATCTTTTGTTCTTTGAATTGGACATTTTCTACCTGAAACTTGGAAAGATCTACTTTTTGCGATTGGAAACACGACATAATATCGGTCTTCAAACCGGGCGAAAAAAATAACCCCACCTAGTTTTGTTCTTAAATATGTATATAATATGAATCTTATGTCCAGGCATATGCCTGTATCTTGTCTAAAGCTTAAACTTTCAGTGTTTAACATTTATGGCTGGATTGTCGAAACATACGGGTACACAGTGACTTGCAAAGCGATGTCCTATCGGAGTCTTCCCTTCATTATCTTCTAGTTTAGTATTTATGGCCCTTCATCGTTACTTCAGTAAATTGCTAAGTCTGTCACACCGCTCATAAAGATCCTTCACCAGTCTCGCTGTCCATCAACAAAGACAAACGAAGATGGGTTGGTCTCAGTATAATGGTCATATCTGCGGACGTTATAAAACAACGTCAATGCGGACAACTGGTGACCAACTATCTCAAATAGTGAAAGAGGTTTTAAGAATACACTCGTTATTCATTTTGTTAAAAATATTAGACTTGTCCTTGTTGTGCAATAAATTGTTATATTATTTTAAAATCATTTTTATCTTAAGAACCACATATCCGATGTGATTTTATGTAATTATTTATGGTCGTTGTAACCGTTCTTTCTAATTTGCAGTCCTTGGTATGAACAGACCTTTAAATGAGTTTTAAACAAATATTAGAACAGCCTAAAAACGAAAAAAAAAGAAAGTCATGTAAGTCAACTGATACTACATATCTAAATGTGTGTGTCGTGTGAATATTTGTCTAAACTAATGTAGGGGTCATATGGCATATACTAGCCTGTTTACAGACATTGGGTCTAAGTTAATAAGCAATTGTGATAGTTTTAGCTCTTGGTCTGATATACATGAATTGGTCACGCCTATGCCATTAGTGTAGATACAGAACAGCCAACGGGAGCTAGGCGCAGTTTGATTAATGTATACACTATTTGCTGTTAGATTTTTATTAGTACTCCTTGTAAGTGTATTTCTTAATACAATGGACATTCAGAATAATTTTAAAATGTCTAAAAGAAATAAATCTTACGATTTAAATAAATTTACATGCATTGTAATAATGGGAATAAAATCACCTCTTTGGGCCAGCTTTTTTGTTGTTTTCTTTGTGTAATTTTCGGGAGTATCTCACTCCCTTCGTCAGCACGTATTTAGTTGGTGATGATCACGTGAATTCATTCTTTCACATGACTGGAGGCGAAGTGTGTACACGGTCATGGGACAGAATAAATGAACGTGATCAGCCATCGTTATAGGCGGAGTTAACGTTCGTTATTCTCAAGGTTTGTTATGTTCTCGAAGAGTATCGTACACTAAGTGTTTAAATTAAAACTATTTTGTTTTGGTCTAAAAACTTTGAATTACTTGAAGTATTAAGCAATAACTGTGGGATTATTTTCTGTACGTTTTACCATGGCAGATAACTGCATGAATGTACACTATAACTCTGCATATCTAAAATATACACACAGACACAAAACTAAATTAATTACTTTCTGACATAATTTATTTAAACAATATTTAAATAATTTATCTTCATACCTCTTATATTTCACAAGCTATGTGTGTAGCCGATTTCAAACTTCAATTACTTGACCGACGTTTTACCCGAAGTCATACTGAGTCACGTGGTCTAAAATATTCTGAGATTGTGACAGAGGTCAATATAATGAAACGAAAGTGTGAGAGAGAGATGATCAGCAACTGAAATTATTTACCATTATGATCAATATTGAGATTGGAAACAACAGAATCAGTTATATGTGTTTTTATATTTCATTATTATTTTATTATTGTATTGTGTCTTGCAATAGACTTCTTTCCTGCATAAAATGTGTTGCAACAATTATCATATACGAACTACAATCGTATATTGCGCGAGACAGTAATATCATTTCGATTTTGCAGTTATAATTATTAATAGTCATTATAATAATGAATAAAAACAAAAAAAAAATGAGAAATCGTAAAAGGAGAACTTACTTGTTTCATAATCCACTGTCAGCTACAACTTTATTCTAAACGCTTCAAAAGAACGCCGCTTAGTTAGAAAACCCACCAACCTTCAATCAATTACTTTGGTGAAAGCGACATAATTTGTTTGTTCTAGTATCGACCTCATTAAACAAACGATTCAAATACGGACCAACGGTTTAAGATATTGTACCAATGTGTTCGCGCACTTTCAGGTTTTAGAGATGGTCACATTCAGATCTAATGAGGAATTCAAAATCAGGGTCATACAAACCAGAACAGAATATTATGAGAAGTGAAAATGGCATAGACAATTCTTCTTCATATATGTGTGATTTATGTACAGATTTGAGTTTAGATTTGGTACCGACCGAGTGGATTTATTTACCCTCGCCTTTCACCTTACGGCATAAGGTGTGCACACAGATTTGGTATGTATGTGCGTGTACATTGTATTTATATTATTGCTCCAAACTTTTAGATAAAAGTCTATGATACTTGCTAAGAAGTGATTGGGAAATATAAATAATAAAGTGCTGTTAACTACCGATATGTCGTAGAATTAGCATATTAAATGTCTATACATTGTTGCAGTGTATGAAAGGTTAGCCAGACAAACAAGGAATTCTCACTTTAAGTTGACACACGCTATGGTCTATGTCAACATGGAAACCCTAAATACTTCTACGTCCAACTGTTCGTTTGTTCAACGTTGCTTTCTCGTCAATATACTGCAGGTAGGCCAAACATGACGCCCCTGGTCGGTGGTTAGCACTGAAAAGAAACCCTTGTTGGGCGGCTGAAACCGTGTTTGTATTGTTCTGCTAGATCAACAACGGGATTCCTCAAATGTCGAAATTGGTGTTAAAGTAAAGTCTGCAACCATGTTTGTTTCCACCCTCTGCGAAACATATGCTTAAAGGTGGTATCCGACAGTTTGAAAATACCAAATGCACGTAACAATTTTTGTTTAGTTTGTTTTGTGTTTTTTTGTTTGTTTGTTGTTGTTTGTTGGTTCTTAGGGTTGGGGGGGGTCAGAATAAAAATTCTGCACTAACTCACTTTTCCACTAAACACAGACGATTTTGTACACTGCCTATATTGTTTGACAGTACATATTTCGACATAAATCTCTCTTAAAGTTCATTTTTTCGATACCGACGTCAGTACGGACTACCCGGATGACGCTATGACGTGATCTAAAAAGAAACTAGTTACGTGGTTATCGTAGTTTTAAAATAGCTAACTCTGCAGCCTGGCTCTGGACAGGGAAAACCTACTTCTAATGACGAGTGGGGATTTATACTTCGCTGTTTAGTCAGAACTAGGGCCACAATTAAAAGCATTTTAAAGGAACGTTTTCAGGTAAAAATTACTTATTTGGTTACTTGAGAAAAATATTTTATCCGAACTATCGGATACCACCTTTGTTAATCCGACTTACTTGTATGTTAGTTATAACCGTACTTGTAAGAGCTTAGTGCCAACAAACGCTAAGTTTATTGAACATCCAACATGGCCGACTCATTAGGACGATAGTTCTGTACATGTTAATGGACCAATAACTACCAGCTAATCATTGGGCTTCAGGTCACAGCTTTCATAATTAACCCGCTTCTTTGTTAATGTCAAAAAGCCAATATGAACGACTACAAAATGATCAAAATACGACACAAATGTTTGCAGAAAAATGTTTATGCATATGTTACTATATTAAGGGGGAATTGCGATAATGGCTAAAGTTTTTATATGTATATATTCAATCATTACTCATCGTTAAGACTGCCACGAATGTTGCAGCTTTAAATTTCAAAAGGAGAAAAGTGCAGATTGTATTTTTGTAGTTGATGTTCATGAAGGAACAAGTAAGACAAAAATACTTCTAGCAGACATCTTGCATTATCTTAACAGTTGTAAATGTATGGGGGTCGAAGGGGGTAATTAACAATTAAATTATTTCCTCTTGTACATGTATGGCAGTCTAGTGTTCTAGTCACTGTGTCTATGAGACTTGGTGAAGTCTTGTTTTTGTTTATTATTATTATTATTATTATAATTATTATTATTATTATTATTATTATTATTATTATTATTATTATTATTATTATTATTATTATACATTACAACCCATACAATCTTTACATTCAAATATTCAAGTTTCTGCAAAATCTGTTATTATTTTATAGGGTTTCAACAGGCGAGCCAATTTGAGACCAAATGTTATTATTAAAGTCATCCTTCTGTGCCAAATACTTTTACTATACTACTGTATTTACAGATTGCATTGACCTTTTTCCGAGATATTTTGACTTTAAACTAAATACCGAATGAGCAACTATGTTATTTCTGTACGTACATGTATTACTGCAAGATACAAAGTAGGATTCTAAATCGACAGCCATAAAAATGGAATCTCAGTCGGAAATTCCAAAATGCAGCATTTTTAGCAACCAGCCAAGTTAAATGCGAGGTAGCCCGAGAGGAAGATTTGTACGACCCGCCTCCAAATAGTAAATACCCTATTCAGTAAACCAATATATATTTACATTTCTAATATTTCTTTACAGACCGAGTATCTAACGCATCATTTAGTTTTTCAACAAATATATAATACCCTCACTAATCAAACATAACTGGGTTTGTCACAAAAATGTCAACGTCATGATTGTCAACAGAGAAGAGGAAAAAACTTGTCAACATATCAAGGCAAGGGGTGAAATATAATTTGCGCCAATAGCAGCGTGCCAACATACTGGATCTACAAACCGAGGTTATGGTATTCGAAAATGCAGTCCTCTCCAACAAAACGTGCATCAATCAAGAAATGTAAATTTGAATTCGCCGGACGTTGACAATGTCCCGCTGATCACAATCATAAGCAAATACTCAAAACAAACACTCGGCATGGTTAAAAATGTGTTTGTTAGATTTGTATTATGACAAAAACCTTCACGATGACATAATGGCCTATTACGCTGTCATCCTTCGGAGTTGCCAGGTAGGGACAGTGTCTGGTAGCAATGTAAAGTGGTTGTATGTCTAAACAATGCTTCACAGTGTAAAGCAAATCATAGATCTGTTATACAACGTCGACACTACATACCCAGCCAACTTTAACAATATTTGTTGCAGTGTTTTACCTCGTGACCATGGATACAAGGTAAGATTCAAGATCAATAAACAAAAACCCAAACACGTTCAATATTGCTATGTACCAAGCCACCAGTGTCAAAAACTCCGCAAGAATATTGAACTGTCTTAAAAATTTATAAAATAGGAGAAAATATTTAAAGGACAAATTAGGACATTAATTTTAACAATGTTCTGCAACGAGGGTTTTGTTTTCTTAGAGCTCATACCAGGTGTTAAGAAATCAATAAGTCAATATATCCGCTTTTCTTGTTACAATGGCAACCAATCTTTCCGTGAGTTCTGTACTTACTCAAAAGTGATCATTTTTATAGTGAATTAAAACTGCACATATATTGTCACTGGTAGAAACTTGTTTTATTATGTTTTATTTTGAATTATCAGATTATTTATCCGCAACAGATTGATAAACACACTTAATGAAACGATTGATGCCAATAATATAACGCCATTCCTAACGCTATATTACCGACTGGCGATAAATACGTATATATTGCACCAGGATTTAAGCGGCGTTCAGCACAAGGTTTTATTTTAAATTGACAGTCTACATGCACATCGGTGTAAGTGAAGATCGGCGCTTTTTGTTTGAACAGTTTAAAAATTAAATGCACTAATGGATGAGATCTCATCGCAAAGGAGCTATAACTGTCAACAATACGATTAAGCTGCTTATTTCTAAGCATCCAAGAAGACATATTAAATGTGTTCATCATATCTTCCACTCATTGAGACGTCTGAGAGATTTTTAAAGTGTTCCAGTCTATTCATTCAGTAGGATTTATAACGTGAGAACCTTGTCTGTTTTATATAGATGGAAGAATAATAAGTGAGTGAAAGAAACATAGGTTTTGGATAACAAAATTATGTGCCTTGTATACAGGTGGTGTTTGGTTGTTTACACTTTAAATAAGACTTTTGTTTGTTTTTCTAGCTTATGCCATACAAAAGGTCTTGTATTCGGTGAGAAGTTTGCTAAAGTTGGGTAGGTCCCAAGAGACCTAGCTATGGGATAGTATTAATAATGTACATGTTCGTACGGCAACAAATCAACAACCATATGACTCAATGAATGTATTGGCTTTTATCTTTTCATTTAAAAATTAAAAGTACACTGCTGGACAATATAAAACAATTACTGCTGTCATAAACGATCTCAGTGCATGTATGTACAGTCTTCTTCGACAAGAGCGACACACTTAAAAAAGATGAATAAACAATTTTATATATATTGCAACAAATTTTGAACTCGGAAAAGAAACAACAAACCTGTTTTAAAGCTTGTAATAATGATCAGTAATTGTAAGCAAGTCTTTCCTTTCTACATTTTAAGTCCATTTTGACGAAAGAATGCACACTTTTTATAAATCATTATCATATCGCGAGAAAAAAAAAAACTAACAAAGTATATCTTTTATATAAGACAAATAATTATGAGACCATTGACCTTAAAAGTTCCATTTCGGGAGACAATAAGTTAAATGGCTTGTTGATTTCTTCTACGCGAACATGTACAATACTGTTATATTGGCGCCTATAATCAGCGCCGAAGCACGCGAGCTTACATAACGTGTACACGCACAAACTTGTGTCATTTGACATTGACGCCTATAATCAATGCCAAAGCACGCGTGTTAAAATAACGTGTACACGCACAAACTTGTGTCACTTGACATTGATGCCTATAATAAGCGTCGAAACACGCGTGTTAACATAACGTGTACACGCGCAAGCTTGTGTCATTTGACATTGACGCCTATTATCAGCGCCGAAGCACGCGTGCTGACATAACGTGTACACGCACAAACTTGTTTCATTTGACATTGACGCCTATTATCAGCGCCGAAGCACTCGTGCTAACATAAGGTGTACACGCACAAACTTGTTTCATTTGACATTGACGCCTATTATCAGCGCCGAAGCACTCGTGCTAACATAAGGTGTACACGCACAAACTTGTGTCATTTGACATTGACGCCTATTATCAGCACCGAAGCACGCGTGCTAACATAAGGTGTACACGCACAAACTTGTGTCATTTGACATTGACGCCTATAATCAGCGCCGAAGCACGCGTGTTAACATAACGTGTACACGCAAAAACTTGTGTCATTTGACATTGACGCCTATAATCAGCGCCAAAGCACGCGTGTTAACATAACGTGTACATGCACAAACTTGTAACATTGGAGCTCATCTTTGTTAATGTCACTTTGATATTGAACATCTGTCAAAAGATCTAAAACAGATACTTCAAATTAATAATATTTTACTTGGTATGACTACGAAAGATAAACATGCATGCATGCATGCATAGTTTTTATTCTTATTTGATACACATATATATGTATTGGCAAACCACCAGATATTGTGTTTAAATTCTTTAATGTGAAGCTATAATTTTTGTCATCGTTCATGTTTATTGTATTTATCTATTTGATAAACATGTATATGAGTTGTCTCCTCTCATGCTTATCATTTTATTCAATTGATATACAGATGTATGTACATATCACACATACCTATTGCGTTGCCTACTTGATATAAATTGATACAACTCCTGTCTATACCCTTGCCTATATGATCTCGAGGTACATGGTTTTGGCATCACTCATTGGTTTTGTGTATATCTATTTCTTATTCCGGGACAAGTATTGACATTATTCAAGTCTACGCTGTTTACTAATGTGTCTAACAGATGCATGCATTGACATCCCTGATATCATTTGTTTGTATGCAAAATGTATTTTGGACAGCAGGCCTATAATTGCCAATAAAAGGACTGAATTGAAATTGAATTGAAATAATCAGCGTCGAAGCACCCCTGCTTATATAACGTGTACACGCACAAACTTGTGTCATTTGACATTGACGTCTATAATCAGCGCCGAAACACGCGTGCTAACATAACGTGTACACGCAAAAACTTGTGTCATTTGACATTGACGCCTATAATCAGCGCCGAAGTACGCGTGCTAACATAACGCGTACACGCGCAAAATTGTGTCATGTGACATTGACGCCTATAATCAGCGCCGATGCACGCGTGTTAACATAGCGTGTACACGAGCAAACTTGTGTCATTTGACATTGACGCCTATAATCAGTGCCGAAGCACGCGTGTTAACATAACGTGTACACGCGCAAACTTGTGCCATTTGTTATTGACGCCTATAATCAGCGCCGAAGCACGCGTGCTTACATAACGTGTACATGCACAAACTTGTGTCATTTGATATTGACGCCTATAATCAGCGCCGAAGCAGGCGTGCTTACATAATGTGTACACGCACAAACTTGTGTCATTTGACATTGACGCCTATAATCAGCGCCGAAGCACGCGTGCTTACATAACGTGTACACGCACAAACGTGTGTCATTTGACATTGACGCCTATAATCAGCGCCAAAGCACGCGTGCTAACATAACGTGTACACGCACAAACTTGTGTCATTTGACATTGACGCCTATAATCAGCGCCGAAGCACGCGTGCTAACATAATGTGTATACGTGCAAACTTGTGTCATTTGACATTGACGCCTATAATCAGCGCCGATGCACGCGTGTTAACATAACGTGTACACGCGCCAACTTGTGTCATTTGATATTGACGCCTATAATCAGCGCCGAAGCACGCGTGCTTACATAACGTGTACATGCACAAACTTGTGTCATTTGATATTGACGCCTATAATAAGCGCCGAAGCACGCGTGCTTACATAATGTGTACACGCACAAACTTGTGTCATTTGACATTGACGCCTATAATCAGCGCCAAAGCACGCGTGCTAACATAACGTGTACACGCACAAACTTGTGTCATTTGATATTGACGCCTATAATCAGCGCCAAAGCACGCGTGCTAACATAACGTGTACACGCACAATTTGTGTCATTTGATATTGACGCCTATAATCAGCGCCAAAGCACGCGTGCTAACATAACGTGTACACGCACAAACTTGTGTCATTTGACATTGACGCCTATAATCAGCGCCGAAGCACGCGTGCTAACATGACGTGTACACGTGCCAACTTGTGTCATTTGACATTGACGCCTATAATCAGCGCCGAAGCACGCGTGCTTACATAACGTGTACACGCGAAAACTTGTGTCATTTGACATTGACGCCTATAATCAGCGCCGAAGCATGCGTGCTTACATAACGTGTACACTCGCAAACTTGTGTCATTTGACATTGACGCCTATAATTAGCGCCGAAACAAGCGTGCTTACATAAAGACCATGTATATCAATTATATAAACTAATAAGTGTATCTATCTCTGCAAACATTACCCAAGGTGAAGTGTCTCAAGTCAGAATGTGAATAAATATTGCAGTCTACTGACCCTTTTATTTTATAGTTTATGTCCATTTACATAAATGACCAAACACTTAACTGCCCACGAAGGCAATTTGAGGGCGAAAGTTATTCCGTTTATAGGTTTACTGAGGTCATATAAAACAATCCTGAAATAGACAATGACTAACATTATTGCGGTCTTATTGTACTAAATTAAGTGTACTTCACCTCTACGTTCATATATTTCTATTTAGTTTGTATTTTCTTTTATTGAGTTAATATTTAATAATACGACACTGTTTGTTCAGTTATTGTCTTTCTTTCCTTTTTTATTACTCAAACATTAAATACCGTTAGTCTACATTATCATTGTATAATTGTATTTAACATAGCTTTAATTACAATCGTAGCAATTTTTAATCTAAATGGTGTGTTGATCGTATTAATTCAGACAGGGTAAGGCGTGGAAATAGATAAAGAAGGTAGAGTGCGATTTGTTAAAAAAACAATATAGGTAGTTTAAAATCGTCTTTAATTAAAATAAAGAACGAGTTTATACAGAAATTATGTCCAAAGTCTCCCGAGGAATTGGTAAAAGATATTGTTACATGCATTAGATTATTTGCAAACATTCGCATACCAAAACAATCTCGAACTGTCTATGCAAAGGATCGGAGAGCACCACTGTTGCCAACAAGAGAAAGAGCTACCGGTGTTAACATTAACAAAACTTGCGATAATAGCATAACATTAAGATGACGCCAGATCCTGGATAACTGGGACCAATGTCGAAATGATCCCACTAGGCTGAACCAACAGACACGTCTATATGTCCGACCCACCTTTGCACTCATAAGTTCGTCTGGGGTTTTGCTGAACTTGTTCAGTCAGCAGTCTCTTTCTTTCTTTCAAGTTTTATTGCAAGCTTTGACCTGCTCCTCAGAAAGGTGTTATTGAGGATCCTAAAAATTGGGTTTGAGCATTCAACGTTCCATTGTCTTCATCGACCTGCTTGAATAAAGTACTCTTCTCCATATACGTTCACACCAACGTTTGGCAATAAACCCCGAACTTTCAAGTATTATTCATCTTTTAATTAATAATATTGACAATGATTACAGCGAGTTTTCGAATTTAACTCCTCTATTTAAGAAGTAGTATTGGCAATAATTATAACCAATTAAAAAGAACAAAAATTTAATAAAAGCAAAACATGGATTTTAGATCTTAGGATGCCTTTTTAAAGAAACATATGAAACAAAAATGTTCCTGATACACTTTGAATACATTCATGTATTTCTTTGATCGTATCCACCTAATTCAAACAACAGTTTTTATACGCTCTAGTCATTTTATTTCGCATCGTACCATATTTGTCACGACACGCATCTTAATGCAGCTGACGTCAAGTCGATTATGCTTGGCTGTTTCTGCAATGTTTCCCATTTGGTTCTAGAAATAAGACTGCATAATTCACAGTTCCGAATGTATGTCATTTACCAGTTATGTAGGCAATCCATTACGTATCGATGCCTATGAGTGAAAGGCGAAAAAAAATTATACGGAAGTGCATTGTTTGTCCATTTTCAACTTATGATGGCCCCGATTTTAATGACACGTTTTGTCTTAAATAATTGTCTTTTACTGCATTGTAGTATCCACCTATGTTTGTTTATATGACATCAAACAATCTCAAATATATTAACATAAATAGACAATTATACGATTCAAAGGAGCGTATTTAAAACATATATACATTGCTCCAAAACAACAACAATTGTCAAATGTGCTATTGGCGACAAATTCTTAAAGGGTGGTATCCGAAAGATTGGACCATTTTTTTCTCTCTCATGCTAAATCTCTCAGCTAATATTTATCTAAGAAAACCATGTTATCACTTACCTAAGAGGATATCCCCCTTGTGTTTATTTATAGATTGAAATATTTGGCATTTAAAGCCAAATATTTAACGATTTGTACTATTTATCAATTGTGATGTTATAAACAGTAAAGTATAAGTTTTAGTAGCAATTATGCACACATTATCAAGACTAAAGGTAAGATGTTGTTGCGTGCTTTAGATGCAGGGAAACAGTCGGAGATCACCTTTAACAGTTTTATTCTGAACACTGAACTCAAGGCTGACATTAAACACAAACGGGATAATGTTGTTTTGTTGCTGAATGTAAACACATAATTTACATTACAACGAGTTGCTTAACCCACAACTGTTATTTATCCCCATCCTCTGCATTCGTCAAGCGCGGGACTACCGCCGCGTGTTTCTAGACCGATGTCTCCATTTATAGCGCGGATTTAAGTGAGATTTATAACTTTAGTCACTTACTGTAATCCAATTTAGTCATTTTCGGCTTTTGCATCGATTCCTTTCAAGTCACTGCGATTCGTGTTTCTATTGTCAGTTTTCATTTGAACCTATCAACGAATCTGACTAATGGCTGTATTTCAATAGCATTGAGAATAAAAGCTGTACCTGGGCTCAGGACATCCGTATACGGGAACAGACATTAATGGGGGCCCATTTAAAGTCTTGGTTGTGGTGGCGATCGACGACAGAATAACATGTAATGACGTGGCCGGTAATGGCATACCATATAATACATATCAACGGACATTTTGCTGAATATTCCATCCCAAACTAAATGGCTTTATGATGCAAGATAAGCAAATGGACTCAAAATCCATAGCAGGTTTCTGTGAGCCTGCAATTACGGGTTCCGTTAATGATACACATTTATCAGCCGAACGTCAGCAGCATACAGCTCAATTCTCTTCTAATAATGTTATAGAAGGCATTGCAGCACTGACTCATGAATCAAGACACATGCTTTAAATGTGGTACCCGACAGTTGTCTTATAACGTATACATGTAAACATATTGTGACGTTGTGCATAGTTGTTGTATAAACGTTTAAGTTATTTGGTTCAACATTGCCTCATCTGTTATTCAGTACAACTGGTGAGATATATAGGTTTAAATGTCCATTATTTCATAATCTATAAATTAGAAAGATGAGGCTTTCAGCTGAAAGAGACATTGATATCACAGCTGATTACCCTGGTGATCACGGCAAGTGATCTGAAAAGTGTTTGGCCATGTGGTTTTCTTTATAGCTAACTGTGCAGCGTACTCGGATAGGAAGTACATTTTTGTTATGACAAGTGGGAAGCTTTCATTATCACATAAATGGTGGGCACCATTAAACAACATTTTATGGAATGTTTTCAGATAGCAATTATTGTTTTGATTGCATGAGAGAGAAAAATTAGTTCAACCTGTCTGATACTATCTTTAATAAAAAAAACGCATGAGAGCAGCAAGTTGTACTCTAACACATATTGTTAAATAAGAATTGAAACACATTCTTGGAAATCAGAGTACTGTTTATACAGTTGAGAAAAAATGACAGTTTCTTTAAAAGTTTGAACCACGATCGTTCAAAATGAAAGTATGTGATGACTCTAAGCCGTTTTTTTTATCTCTGTGTAATATTCAAGACTATCACATACCATTCATTAGCACTCTAAACAACAAAATCAGTTATATCCACTATCTTGATCTACGTATTTACTTTCTACACCATTATCAACAGTATTGTTGTTCTATGACAAGCATTTTGACATCTTAAACATATTAACAAAGCAATTATTTTGAAGCATGTCAGTCTATTTCCATGGTTATCCTTTATGGGATCGTATTTTTAGCCTTTCGGTTCACGAAGAAAAACAAGACTGCATAAAATAACAAAATAATCTGGTTTAAAATCAGAACCATGACATCCTATTTAGTCTAGTATTGCCTCGGTGTCCATTTTATCCAACAACAAACGATAATCTTTCGTTTAATCACCAGAAGACAGGGTCTGCCACAAGGCAATTACGTAACACTGATAACAAGATCAATCTAAGCAACGTAATGTTACAGTATCAATTAAATCGAATGGAAAATACAATCTAACAACAATAAAGTTGACTGCGTTTATCAATGGGCAATAAATAGTCAACGAGTTTAAAAACCAACGGGAAGAACGTTGTAAAAATTAGAAAATAGAAGTTTAAATAGCATTTATATAGATTCCGATTGTATGTTCCTTTAATGTTCTGCCTAAAAATAGTTTTATTGTTAGATAATTATGCCAATAATGTTATTATTTTGTGTCGATTAACTGTGCTTGCGTTTGTTTTTGCTTCTTCTTTAACGCAGTATATTAGGATGCTTTATTGTGCAAAGTAATGATATTGCACAGATGTATAAAAATGCAATTTTATCGGTATGGAGGAAATATTTCGTCAATAATTGAATGCATTTCTTCATTAATCAAAATAGGTAACCCAGATGGTGTGGCATCTTGAATTGGAAAATAACACAAAGGTGAGAAAAATTGCCACAGATATTAAAATGAAGTACAGCTCTAAAATACTGTTCCTTATTCCATTTTTTACGCCTCTATTCCACGTGTCCGTCTTGCATCAGCATCATTGCATTCGCTGAAACATCTCTTCAATACAAATGTTTCTTTACCACGTTCACGTGTCGATATTGGCTTATCCGTGTCCGCAAAATCTGATGGTTGACTGATAAAACTTAGAACAAATTTTGGGCAAATGCAAAACAGCTAGGAAAGGGACAGACAAAGTTTAAGAGGACTTAAGGTAAATTTGGCAAAGGTTAAGTTGAATTTGTATGATTGCATTCGTTTTCGCTCATAATCAATATTTAAGTCGATCAGTTTAACCAAATCTAAATGTCTACTGTTTAGATGTTAAGTATTAACCAAATGTGACCTTTTTATTTGTGTGGTACAAATTTCGACATTGACATAAACATTTATACAGCTTATTCTTCCGATACTGATAGAAAAATGTCTTTTGTTACATGAACAATATGTTGAGACGATGCCGACCAATAAAATGCACTACAGCATGTGTCTGGGGGATACATGTATGAACGTGGACGTATGGTTGCGGACACGGGTACGGATAAATGTAACAGCTGCCATATATAACAAGGAAATCCGTATTCAATGATAGGATAGATATATGTACTTTGTGAATGTCGAATCAATGGCAATTAATTACTGCCAACTGTGGTAGATAAATACAAGTGTTCACAAATTACTCTTTTGCTGCGGGAATGGCCAGAAGGCTGACGTCACAAGTGTACAAGAATGAACAAGACTGTCATTGTAGCCTTTGGAGTCATTTGGATATACATGTCAACGCCCCCTTGTTTCGTTGAAGAAACCCTTGTTAGTTCAGCATTGTACATTGTATTTTTATAAGCAATATGCGGTCATACATGTTTAATGTCACCCACAACTCTTGGGCCGGCCGACTCCTCGAGGTATAAGATCGAACTATTATTATGGCATTCGTTTAGCCTTTTTTTTTCAAGCATCATTTAAGAGAAAAGAAAAACATGGACTTTTGACAGTCAATATAATACCATTTCCAAAACAATTTGTTGATGAACAAAAGAACTTTAAAACTTGTTTAACTTGCACGATCCATGTGACACGTAAATGATGTCAAGTACGTAAATGAATGACTTCGTGTGCGTGAATAAACGAATGTGTATTTTACCGTCGACAGAAGAGAAAAAAAAAACATTTTATCACAACAAATCATTCAGTTTAATTAAATTTTGTTCTTACCAGTTTAATGTTAAAGATTTATTCCTCTTCGCTCTTCTACGATTTTTAACTTAGTTTGAATAAGTGAACGTGTCGTAAAAAGGACGTGGCTGGTGAATTAGTCTGAATTCTCCTGTGTGTTGCATTTATTTTTGAACTTTTGAAACACCCAATCCTCAAGCAAGACGCAAAATTCATGTCTGAAACAATATCTTTTTTTTTTCAGAATTGAGTCCTATTTTGCTGACGTTCGTTCTTTTTGCCCGCAGGTCGACGTGCGAGCAAATTAAACACGGAGCGTTTTTGCAAGCTAATGATCGGCGTTCCTAAAGCATATACATAAGCAAACTAACATTCTATTCCTTAGTGACCTTACAGGAGAGACTACTTTCCCTACGAGATGAACGGAATAACGATTTAAGCCTGTCTGTACAATGGTGTAATTATTATAAAAAAGAAACAGATACCTTGATTTCCATTTAGTGACAACTGTGAAGGTTATTACTTAACAACTGCGTAGAAACAACAAGACCTATTTAGAACAAACAGCACGACTGGTGACATTTTAATGCAGATATATGCCAGTCGAATCCTGTTACGTGCGAAACAAGCCAATCTGCAAGATTGAATAAACTTTCCGTGGGCGAGACACAGTGTATGGGAATTTTAAATCAACTTGATAAACAGAAAATACATTTTAGTCAGGAAATTGGAAATTGACTGGATTTGATTTATTTTCAAAATGCTGTAAGACACTTATTTGCTGTTTTAGACCCCCCCCCCCCCCACACACACACACACGCGCGCGCGCGCAACCTCCCCCTCCCCCTCCCCCCCCCCCCCCCCCCCCGCCCAAAAAAAGAAAACAGAAAAAAAGAAACATTTTATGTGATATGTTCAATTAGACATAGGATTTTAATTGTCGACAACAATGTCCCTTTCGTTATATTGAAAATCCATTTTCTATTACAATATCACTGTTATAAAATACAAACGGCAATGTCTCATTTCATTGTCATTATCTTTTAATTAGACAAAATTGAAGAGATATAGACAGTTTGCCGTCATGTAACTTTTATTAAAAATATGACTGCTTTGTTGTTAATGTTATTGTTGTTGTCTCTGTTGTGTTTTTAGTGGTTGTTGTTGTGGTTGTTATGCGATGTGAGTCTAAATACAGAATGTATAAAGCATATTCGGTGCTGCTTCCAATTTGCTGCAATGTCGTGTACACAAACAATGATAGTACATCGATGTTATAGCACGTCTGACATTGTTGGGCTATCTTATAGTCTATTGAGACATTTGAAAGCTTATAAGTTATGACGTCATGCGCGTCAGCAGCGCATGCGCGTCCATGGCACGACTCAAGTCAGTCTTCACTTGACCACCGGCCAGATAACATGTATGTCCACTGTCATAACATGTATTTTATATCGTTTTCCATTAGTAAATAAATGTGGAAGTCTTCAAACGAGACTAAGGGTTTGTTTAAATCCGCTAATTATATTACCCACACTCATCTAATAATGTCTAAAAAATGATTTTTACTTGTATTAGGCTGTTTGGTGGTATTCTTTTTCCTGAATATAAATATGTAACTCTTTTTGAGTAGATTATCTACCAGTGTACCTTAACGATACACAACAAAATGTTTAATCCGCGGTTCAAATAAAACCAAAGCCATTAAGCAGGTGCATGTATAACCAACTCTTTCAGTATCATTTCAACATGCGTTCCTCTTGCAGCTCTACATAATCTAATAATAAATTTACATATTAATAGCTTGGCTTCATGAATGAATAAAAATAATCGATCTACCAAGGGTACTAGGACTTTCCGCCTTCTTGCAACTGACGATCTTATTAGTTGTGTCTCTCTAAAACAAGAAATCATAGTTGTTGTCACGATATCAACCCGTAGTCTGCTTCATTTTATCACACATTAGTCTGAAGGTTTAATAAATTTTAAAAAAATACACACACAAAAAGGTTACTCGAAGTATTGCCATTCATTGAAGAGAACAGTGCAGATATTGATCAAACCGCTCCAAGCCGGTGTAGAGGAGGGGATGCTGGTTGATCATTATCTACACTATTTGCCTTACCTTGGTCAATATGTGCTAAGCATGATGTGGGTTAAAATCGGATACACTATAATATGAAATCGATTTCCGTCTGTTCTATAGGCGACCCCCAGCGGCGGATGTGAGAGTCTCGTGAGTCAAAAGGTGCACAAAGTATCACGGCTGGGTCGGTGACAAGTTCTTACAGCGTCTTTCATCATGGAGAGAAGCTCGGTCGAATACAGCTTATGCTTATTACAATGTAAGCAGATTAATACTAGGAATGAAAAATCGTTATAACGAGAAATTTCCAGGGCTGGCTTGGCTTGAATGGGATGCAACCGAAATCTTTGATCTTGCAACAAGACTTATTAGGTGAGATCTAAACCAAGGTCTTGGTTTTTTATTAGTTCATCCAGCGTAAGGACATAAATGATGCTCGTGTTTGTTTTATATTGTATTATCGGTCTGTCGTTAAACAAAAGAACTTTACTTGAATCATGTTGACAATACGAGTATAATATTAACGTTCAATTTCAGTAAAAAAAAAAAAAAGACAAAATCATACAACATGAATTAAAATTTGAAAGGGTAGAACCCAGCGGTATTCACAGGCAAGTCAAAAGCGTAAGTTTCACAGACAAAACTAAGACGAGATCTGAAATATATGAAAATAAACCCAACAGTAACCGCCTTGGAACGGTCAGTCGGCAAAAGGACAGACTGGTGTCCAAAATACCGACATGTTCTTCAGTTCTGAAGTAAATAGCATGACAATATGACTATTATACTGGTCAATTATAACAAGGATTCACTTTAAAATGTTCACAGAAAAATCAAATTAAAAACTTTAATAATAGGCTGCCCGTACTACAGAGTGTCGCTTCCTTTATTGAATTTGAAATCTCAACACCCATCTTAATTGGACTTCAATTTGAATGTATAAATACTATAATCATACATTGACAACATACTAATGTATTTGCTTTCATAGTCTTAATGTGTTAATGCAGTTTTGCAGGAAGTTCAAAAGTCAACGAAAGCAAAAAGAATCTTTACCAATCACTGGTTTGAATGAAAGACGTCGATAGATTTACCAATCACATTGACCCTTTAGCCTCTGGAGGAAGTTATCGCTAATCCTTCTTAAACTTGTTTGAACAAATGTCATATTATGTATGTACATGCCGCTGGGAATATAAGAACCAGGGTCACGACCTTTGGCCAAGGGATTAGGTTGGACAATATATTCTTATTAGCATCGTAATGTCCAGACGGTCTTGGCTTGGAAAGAACAACATAATAGGAGGGTTATTGTCAATTCATTTGATTTGTTTATTGGGTTTATCGTCCCGCCAAATATATTTCAGTTATCTAAAGACGGTGTCCACTTGAAGCAGATATAGCGCTGCCTTCACAGTGTATAGCATGCCAGTCACATAATCCTGACACATGGCCAACAAATCGTGGCACTAACCTTATATTTGCTGAAGCGTCAGCTGGGGAGCGATACCCCACCATATTGGCATGTCGCGGCCCGGGTTCGAACCCGGGCCTCTCGAACCTAGAGCCGGCGCTCTACTAAGTGCGCTAATAATAATAATTGGAACAAAATCTATAGTTCATAGTACATGCATAGACTATTTTAATTTGTTAATTTATATTTTTCTCGTTTCAACCGAGAAAAAAAGAACAACTGTGTACAATATTGGTTACAGTCTTGACCATAAATGATCCATATCTTTTTATCATTCCTTTTTAATATATGCCCCCACCTACGGCATGTGTTAATATATCTGAAATCCACAATAATATATGCAAATTTATACTGTTTAGAGGGTCGGTTGTTAAGCGCTGTTTTCAAGACGTCATATCCGGATTATTTGTTGTGCGAGGTTCGATGTTCACCAGTTCTACGTTTAATAATCATAATGATGCTGATTAATTTATTTATTATGTCTAACTTGAATAGAAATTAATAATCTGTCTCATTTACTTCTGTGCATTTACTCATGCCGTTTATTCTTTTGACTTCTGGTTACAGCTGACATATATGGCCTCAACGCGTCAAGAAAGGACTTGCACGTGCAATACGCCAATATATGTATTTTTTAATTCAACCAGCATAAAACCTCTAAAGGACCTTCTCCTGACAGTAAAGAATGCAGATTTACGTCTTTGTGCAGTCAGTTTTGTGTCATATTTGTAAGTAAGATAAACTAGTTATTTAACGTGATCAAGACATCAAGAAATTTAGAATTCATAAGAAAAGGGTATTATGACTTAAATGCCTTATAAAAGGTTCATTGAGACTACATAGGTTTTGCTAAATCTAAATAAGCATTGTCGATAAAAATCAATTGCAACATAAATGCAATTTTGGAACCATCTATTATTATCTAATATTGTTAAGGTGTTTGAGTCAACTAAAATGTAATCTTAATTCCTAATTTCCAAACATATCGTAAACCACCACAAGAGTATGAGTCCTGGGGCTTTCTTAATCTGTACATGTGCAGTTTGACCAACTCGTGTTTATTTAGATTAATGTTTGCATGGGATTAAAATGACAAATAAATC
This sequence comes from Sinonovacula constricta, assembly GCA_007844125.1. Lineage (NCBI taxonomy): Eukaryota > Metazoa > Mollusca > Bivalvia > Cardiida > Solecurtidae > Sinonovacula > Sinonovacula constricta. The sequence continues at coordinate 47,860,226 of CM017560.1, read as the reverse complement.
ATTTACGATAAGAAAACAATCGAGTTAAGAAAACAATCAGGAGCAAGGCTATATGGCGTGTGTATAATGTTTGTCCAACAGAATGGTCATTCACAATAGTACAGGTGGACTTTCACATTACCGATATACTGTCAGACATTTAGATCATACATGAAGGGGCGTTGGAATAATTTAAAACTGCATGTAAGTCAGGTGCAAGAAATATTGATTAGAATTTAACTGGTCTTGAATTGTGTTGTTTATAATAAGAATAATTTTGCATTTTACGGCATAAACTGGTGTCGGAGATGTTAGCGACAAAAATGACTACAGAAAATAAGAAAAACAGGGTTGGATTGTGCTTACAGATAAACATCTCGTCTAAAACCAGGCATGAGACTTGAACTGTGCTGCTTTGGAGTGACAATCATATCTGATGTACATAGAAATAATTATTGTTGCAGACATTACAATGTCACATATTCAATATGAAAATAAGAAAAGGGTACTAACATATTTACTACAAATATTTCAATTTGAATGACCACTAGACAAAGACACACAAAGAAATTGTAAAAGTGACAAAAAATACTGAGACGAGACATTACACACACAAATAAAGAAACAACAGAAGCAGTCTTGGAACGGTCATAACTTCCGCTTAACAATACAGGCCACAACCTTCAGTAAATTGATTTTTAATTGGCAGGTTCTCTCAGCGACTTATAAGAATACAATACTATAAGATCCATGAAACAAAAAGAATCAGTACAGTGGACGATCTAATCCCTCTCGAGTGTCTGACCAAGTTCAGAAGGTCTCTTGGACCGTAGTTGGAGCCATGTCAATCATGTAACTGAGAGAATGAATGAAACTATGACTGTTTCTAAGACATCTTTAAAACAAAGACGGACGCTTTTGGGACAGAAGAAAATGCTTCCCGGTGTGTATGAATTAAAAGAAAAATCTCATCGAGATAGGTTATAAAAAGGAAAACAAAATTTTGGGTTATTTGTTCAGAGCTTCCTACGCAGTTTTGTTGTTGTTGTTGTTGTTGTTGTTGTTGTTGTTGTTAAAACATGTAGCAATACAGAAAATCGATGTCATTAATAAACATATGAAGTGGCAAATTGTGTAGGCCCTGACAAGGCGGCCTACGGCGGGAGCTGGTCACATGTTAAATGTACATGTAATGAGTCAAAAACTAGTGATTGTTGAGTTGTTGAGTCATTTAATACTCTGTGTTTAAGACATGCAGTTACATTATGTACATTACATGTGTATTTATCAATTACAATTCCAACGAAAGAGTAATTACCCTGGATCTCGCCAAGAACGAATTGATGTAGCTTATGCAAACTGTGAAGATCCAGACGACGTCCAGATGGGAGCTGTCGAACCATGATCTGCACTATTTAACGCTAAACTTTCTAGACAATATACCTAGTAATCTTAGTCTTAAAGGTAGAATGTGTGTTCGTTAAAGGTAAGGGTAGGATGATATGGTTTTCCAGTTATCAATAATTTTTCCAGTTATTAATGTTTGTCCAGTTATCAATAATTATCAGTTATTAATATTTGTTCAGTTATCATTAATTATCAGCTATTAATAATTTTTCCAGTTATTAATGTTTGTCCAGTTATCAATAATTATCAGTAATCAATAATTGTTCAATTATCATCGATTGTCCAATTATCAAGAACCATCCATTTATCATTTACTATGCTGTTATCAATATTGCCCAGTTATCAATAATTGTCCAGTTATCAATAATTTGTTTAATTATCAATGTTTGTCCAGTTATCAAATATTATCAAGTTATCGATAAAAATCCAGTTATCAATTATTGTCCAGTTTTCAATAATTGTCAAATTGTCAATAATAATCTCGTTTCAGTACTATGGTAACTGCTACAATTATACCTTACCTCGGGGACGCCTCGGGCGTAGTGGTAGAGTCACCGATTTGTAACTCCTGTGACTGCTAAGCCTCTAACCGCGTCGGTTCGAGTCCCGTTCGGGGCGAAGGACTTAATGTGAGAAGGTCTTCCAGCTGACTTTCTGTGCGCCGGTGGTTCTAGCCAGACATGTGTCTGGGGTCTTCCTCCAACAAAAAAGCTGGACGTTGCTATAATGATCATAAATGGTCGCTGAAATGTATTTCAAAACAATATACCTTACCTCGCTTAGACGTACATCCGTACTCCCACTGACCCCTATATATCCTGATCGAAGATACAAGTTCCACTGATTTGAAACTACACGTGGCTTGACGTTATTCAAGAGTATGTACAACCTTATTGCTCCCTTGTCAACATTAATCGCGCCCACCACTCGCTGTATCCAAGGGTTAGACTTCTAATCTAACCGGCCTTACTCAGTGGTTACTCACTTCAAACCCGTGTTCATTTATAAACTTCAATCTAAACATTACACTCGTTTGAGAAGTTTGTTTATTTTCCCTTCCTAGCACCACGCCGCGTACGGAATTAAACAGTTAGCGATCTTATTAAAGCTGTTGCAAGTACAAGAGGTATCGGCGGTCCAGTTAGCGAGGTGTATTAGTTTATGATTTTGTCATTTGTAACGATTGAGCGACTACATCCTCGCGTGTCTGACGAGGTAAATTGAAGTGGGTGGATTTATAATTAGTTAGTGTTTGAATTGTATCAAGTGTGCATACCTTATTGTGGTCGCCATTCGTTGAAAATGGGCCTCTTCCGTTATAGATGTCAAATAAAATACAATTGGTTTGTGCTGAAATGGGCTTCTGACGTATTTAGTGCCCATTTAAAGGTGTTATTCGAAGGTTTGGACCAAAGTTTTGTTTCTAAAGCAACTAAGTTTTTGTTACCCGAAAAGGTCCGAAGAAATGCTGTTTATTGATAAATATATCTTTGTGAGAAGTGAAGTATAACACTGCACTCGTCACCACAAATATGTATTTCATATCGGAGCTTAGCTACACATTTATCTATTTTTAAACTAAGACAACCACGTGAATACCTACTTTTAAGCTCACATTATATCATCATCAAGATAATCCGCTCTTGCGCCGAAATTTATTTTTAGCCGAAATCCCCGTCGTGTTTATTTATAGGTGTGTAAAACTTGAACATTTAGAACGATTAATTTCTCGGTTTGTACTGTCTTACAACTGAGGTAGTGTCAAAATTGCCTTTACTTAGATTAAAGTACGAGTTTACGAAGGGATGATGCCAGAATTCCCGAATATATGTGTAAGTTGTCGTCACATATATTGGATACAGATGAAATATCGGATACCACCTTTAACGAGTATTAGCTTTCAGACGAAGAAGGATGTTTATTTAATTGTTCATTGCATAAGTAAGAATAAAACGAATTTTAGTCATTCATTACGCCTTCGTTGGTTTGAAGAGACTTTCCACTCGATTCTGCTATTGAAGTCGTTCCGGACCATTTAGCAGAACTAAGGTTTCACATCCAAATTAATGTATATGGGAACAATCTGTATTGAGAAATCCCTAACATGACAAGGCCTTTTGGGAATGACAACACGTAATGTAATTAGACCAATGTGCAAACAAGGAAGTTCAATTTAAGTGGCAAAAAACAGAGACGAGACATTAAAAAAACCAGAGAAAACCCAACGGTTACCACATCGGAACGGTAACTCGGCAAAAGAACCGACTGAACTACTGAAGCCGGATTCAGTAGTTCCTGTCTCACACTTCATAGAGGTTTATATCAGAAACAATTAAAATGAAATATTATATAAAAGTTAAACAGGTAAAAGTAAGCATCTCAATTAGCACTTAAATAAATGAGCAATAAGCATTAAAACAAGAAAAGTTAAAAGAATATCTATAATATGTGCAAAGATAAATGCCCCAGCAACTAAAACCTTCTGGGTGAATAATGAAAACATAAATATGGTAAAAGCAACTTTGCAAAAGCAAAGTAATGACATCATTTAATCAAAGATACATATCTAGCTATATTTTACTTATTATCAGCCCACTTACAACGTCATATGTCACCAATAATGACGTCATTTATAACTGGGTATTTAAAAAAAATTGAAAGGAAAGGAAATAGGTTATGGAAAATCAATACAACAACAGAAATAATTCGATAGCGTTAATAAATTCATAAAAGGAAGTCTTATAAAATGACCGAGCGTTTGGCTAAGAACGCTTTATATTTACTGTGAAATCTTACGTCAAGGGCAATGCAGAATGCTAACGTTGCCTCATTTACATGGCAGGAAATATAAAAAAAAAAAACAATCTTCAGACAGTGGTTGTTTAAAAGTAAAAAGACGGCTGTAAGTCACTTTAATAATGTCATCCCAACGACCTGTCGTCGACAGATAGAAAAGTCTTTGTACCATTGCTAACCTTGAAACACGTACAGAAATATGTTTTCATTGTGAAAATTAAATGAATATTATATTATGTCAAAAGCGATGCTGTTTGAGAGAAGCAAATAGACAGCAAATATATTTTATGAAAGTAACGATAAAAATATTATCAAGAGCATACATGCGTTTTCATACGCGAGTCCAATATCAGTTGACGTCATATTGACACAATGGGAATTTCAAGATAATCGAATGATCATTGATTTTCTGAAAAAAGGTAATCGTTTGTCATACTCTATAAATATACACAACACAATTCTATCCTCACTGTACTTATTTGGTTCAACTTACCATAGAAAAGATTATAACGACCCCTTTACAATTGCTCTAATAATAAGTCCACGCTGCAAACCATCCTTTTCCATAACATTCTCAAAAAGACGAATGAACATTTTTGTCAAGGACATTTAAAAGTGGAATGCTATAGTTTGGACATTTTTTCTCTAGAAACGAAATAAGTCATTGTCACCTAAAGAGGTCCTGCAAAATACTGTTCATCTATTTTTTAGTAGTGATCACTATCTTTTTGGAAAAAAAGAACGCTTAGACAGGTTTTTATTTTGTACTGATTAACATTACGTAGACTAAAGCATAAATTACCAAAGCAGTGGTAAAATTCTGTAACATGTATTTGGTATAGGCAAACTGGCAGATACCACCTTTAAATGTTGACACTGCCAGTCCTCTTTTGAAGATTAACTTAACATTGCAGAGTTCACACCACGTAGCTGTTAGATTATCCAATATTCAAAGATGTTCGTAATTACCATTAGTAACTGAAACTTGAACATAAATTTGAAATCCATATTTTCGCATTGACAACTGAAGAATCAATTCCCATCGGCAATGGATGCTATTCTGGTGATGCAAATATATGATCAAAGGTTTAAATCGTTATTTACGCTGTCTGCCATCAAGGGACTGTGATATTTAATAGGCCGTATTTTCTGTTGTTTCGGTAAACGTCCCAATTCTGGTCTCCATTACTTGCGCTATAAGTGATCAGGGAGGAGATTGACCCCCATTTAGTATTCATCTCCTATAGCAATCAACGTTCAAATTTCAAAGAAATACTTTGCCTTTGTCTAGTGATATTTTATATTTTAATTTCTAAGGTAATTCTCACAAGACCTCTCCTTATTTTCCAGTAGATTTACACATTATAAAAAAACATTATAAAAAAACATACGTGTCTCCTCAACGAAAGTGTCTGACTTTGAATAAACGCTAAACGGCTCAAATCCCGGGTATCACGATCGTATGCAGGCACACGAAGAATACCGCGCATGCCATACGGGGGTTTCAAACCAGAACGTATCTATTATGGTCATAGATCCATATTCTTGTCAAAGGTAAGGAATACACAAACTCGGTATGCAAAAACATTATAAATACAGATGGAAATTAATTACTGGTAATCTTAATGGAGTTTTCTACGAAAGAAATGCATACTTTTTTATCCTAGCCTCTGAATTAACTTGTCTCCTCTTCTTCGTTGGAGCCGTTTAAAGGTCTTCCAGTCTTCTAAGCTCTAACATCTGTCATTGTTGACACACACACAAGTTAACGGCCTCCGGAAAGTCATGACCATTCACAATTCTCGAGTAAATTTCTGGATTAGTTCGATCCTGGTTTACGGGGTTATAAATCTTTTTGACACATCGATATAAAAAAGTATTTTCTTTGATTGATATTGAATTACTCGGTACACGGTTATAAAAGAATGGACGATGATGCGAAAACTATATGTTATAATAGAATAAATACGAAAACATAACCAGGTCCTAAGTACTGCAACAAAAATTTTAAACGTACAAAATCATAAGACTAAGGTATTTACATGCAAATCAAATGTAAAAGCTACGAAAAAATGAAAAGAAAATTAAGAATTGAAGAAAGTAAGCTCATCAGTTACCTCACAGGAACTGTCGGTCGGAAAGGGCCGACTGGGGGCTTTAACTAGTTTAACTGAGCTCTAACCTCTCACTTCCTGGGGGGTTTTATCCAATACACACAGTGGGAAGAAAAGTTGTTTTAATAATGAAGACTCGTTCAGAATATACCTTTCAAGCAATCCAGCTATACACAAAATTAGACAAAGAGATAAATCTTTCATAAAATCCAACAGGAAAAGTACATTATTGAGTGTGCTATATATCTATGTGAAGTGACTGTACTCCAGGTAAACTTATAAATATTTATTCACATTTTTCTTCTCAAGCAGTTGCCAAGCAGGTGTTAATTAGAAGAGGAATAAATTTCATTCAAACCCTAAAGACTACTTTTAATTGAGAATGTACTTTTATTTCTATAGATATGAAGCGTATACAAACCATGCCCCATGAAAGTCAGGTTTCTTGACTTGCTGCTCAATGTACTTTGGAAGGAAAATAACAAAATAACACACCCCTCTTCTTGATGCCTAATAAACACACATTAAAGTGGCTTCATTATAATATTGTATTATATAACTATGACAAGGTACCTTTATTGCAAACTTATATCTCTTTAAGAACTGCCAATTTGCCGAGGTTTTTATCTCGTGTACATTTTTGTAAATATTTTTCATGGTTAATTGCAACTGGCATGTGATTATAAATAGTATATATTGCTCTGTAAGACGCAGGTGCTTCTGTTCGTTGTCTCACTCTGATTGGATATTTAAATTTATTTATTAGACTTGGAGAAAAGTCTTCAGAAAGTGAGAGATTGGAGCTCACCGTCAACCAGGTTAAGGCTCCCCAGTCGTTCATTTTACCACCTGACGGTTTAAGGCGGATACTGTTGTGTTTTTTTATGTGTAATGCCTCGTCTCATGGTTTGTTTTAAAATTTCCTTGTACTTTTGTTAGTAAAATACCGCCATCATCCATGATCAAGTTTGAAATTGTATAAACTCTATTCGGTAATGTTTACATTATCAGTGAGCCCATTTCAAGCAAATATAGGGAAGGCAGGTTGGATCTCTGTTGGGAAAAACATGATAAGGAAAGCAATATTGAATTCGAGTTATGAAACAGATCATTCCCTAGAAAAATGTGAATGACAGTGTTCATGGTTTAAATGGAATAACCATAAAAAAGTACATTTTAAATGGTTTCATAATAACACTTAAAGTTGGATCTATCCCAAATTTTATCAAATTACAAATGCATTTAAGTCATTGTGCAAAAATATACATATTTAGTTCGCATGCAATTTTATGTTAATCATCTTAGTATAATATCTTTGTAGGATTACTTAAAATTAGGCTGATGTATTTGTGCTTATTAAATTATATTTAAATAAGTTTAAGCTTTAAGTTTCAGTCCTTGAAGGAATGTTAAATTGTTTATGCTGGTTTCTGTTATTTAATTCGTCAATCCTTTAAACTTCCGTTCAAAAAGGAACCTTAATATGTTCTGCATAAACTTGATGACATTCAATATTACTTTGTCATCTCGTTCAACAAGAAATACTTCAAAAATGCAAGCTCCATTGGCAATCATCATCTTAATAATGTCAAAACAGACAAATCAAAACTCAACTGTTGCCTATCAATCTTGATATGCTCAATTTATTGCAAATGCGACACTTTAGTTCCATAATAACCCCAGACAGCCCTCTCGTACGTCGCCATATTAATGCGCGGCGTGTGCATGTTTCCTACCTACTCTCCTTTCAAAATGAGTATTTCGCAAACATTGTTTCACATTGTCAGTCTATCACTCATTAATTTTTTTGTCTGAGGCCATGCAGGTTGGAATATTCAAATGACCTGGTACACATCTATCTTGTTTGTCTAATGCACCCAGTCTATTACGATCTATAAGCGCCTATGTTACTCAGCATAGCTTGTCTTAAAAGCTAATGTAGATAAAATCAAATTGTTTATATTTGCTAAGGTGGATTAAATGGATTGTAAAAGTATGTGTGTAAGACGGTTTTCCTAAGGCAAACATTTTCGCCAACAATTTACCACTAAGTTTGTATATTGCGCGGAACTATTATTGTCCCAAAAAGACATTACTGTTGCAAATTTCAAATTTGTTACATCTTAACCAAAAATGTTTGTCTATATTGATACACATAACCGTACCTGCCGACCAGCACTAAGTACAGGTACAAGGTCTATATTGATACACATAACCGTACCTGCCGACCAGCACTAAGTACAGGTACGGTATGGAGTGCTCCAGGTACGAGACGCTGCCGAAGCGACATCTGTACAGCACCACAGTCTACCCCAATCGGAACAGCTACGATAATTACCGAATCATCTCTCGGATGTATGTAGGTAGTCGGATTACCTCGGTCATTTCCCTAAATGGGACTTCTTTTGTGACAGACGTCAAAACAAAGATGGTCGCTCGGATTACAGCTCACTAGCCTACAGTACGCTGCCTGTAAAACTTCAATTTATGGCGGCTTCAAATTTAAATAATCCAAGGTTAATTTATTTTATCACCATTGCACCTAAATTGCATGTTTATTCAGTCCAGTTCAAGATCAACTATATGTTACAATTCTCATAGGGCCTTGCCATATTTTAGTAAAATGGTAGCGGCAAAGCTCCGTCCCTTTAGCTCAAGCAAATGTAATGGTAATATCAAGACTGAAAAAAGATTTTAAAAAATAACATCAAACTACAAGTGGCTGATTGACTCTTTATCGTCTTGTAGTTATTTCGTCTTGTGGCTAGTGACAAAACGACACAACGTAGATCATTTGCATTTTAACTTCGACATTTCGCTTTGTCTACTTCTTCTTTTGGTTGTGTTGTTTGAAGAATATTTGTTTTCCAGTTATTTCGTTTTTGACATGTTATATTTGCACTAGCATCAAGACAAAAACAAATGAAATGGCAAAAAATAAGCCGCCATATCCGAATACACATATACATACACATACCCTTTACAGAAAAACAATTGTCCTGCTTTACGATCATCGACTAGCTTTGGTTTCTGTTTTCTATAATATAACCAGAAATAACAACAACGTCATTAACATCAACATACCAGAAGTAAAGGTTATGTGGTGCAAGGCAGGACTATATACATTAAGAGCAATACATACCCAATACACTTTGGCAATCCAGTAACGGAACACGATTCTTCTGCTGCATATAAAATAACCACAGTTCAACATTGTGTGAATTTGCTATGTAATCACACTTTTTTTCAAACCCGATCGTAATCAATCCACAAGGTCATTTAAATGCCCTCCTATCAGCAAACTGTAAACAATGTGCGTTCTGTACTTTTTACAATAAATAACGTTTAATGTCGCTTTTTAACACAATGGCAGTACAAACATAAAACATGATTTTAATATAATACAATGTAACTAAAAATTATCATAAAAATTTGATTGGTTCTAATAAAGATATGACAGGGTCCTATAGTGTGTTTTATACGAGTGTATGGACAATTTGAAAATAACACTAATAGCTGTTGTTAATTATTGTTCATAACACTTATTTTTGCGGCGAAGAAACCGATTTTCATGTTTCCAGTTGTAATACCTCAGCATACATTAAGTAGTAAGGATAAATGAATACGTTTAGGATCATGACTACGAGGCCAGCAATATTCAACCCTAAATTTGATACATGATGAACAAGCGTTCATACTTCGATATGTAGTGTATATACTTATTTTGTTGCACTTCCTGATTTATATAGCAAAAGAAATTTTAATAAGTTTGATCTTACAGTCGAATGGATTGGCTAGATATTTTTAGATCGCATGCAGAGTGCGTCCTTGGCCGAGCGTTGAGAGTCGCCGACTGTTAGCTGGATGGTCGAAATATGGCCATAAAAAATGTGGTTGCTTACAATGATCACTGTATTTAACTGATTGGTGGTTTTGTTTAACAACGACGTCAATGATCAAATACTTCAGCGACACAGTCGTATCAAACAAAGAACTACCACAATGAAACAGTACAGGACATTGGATCTCTCCATGACCTGATATTTTATTTGAATATGACATAGTGCACAATGACAATATTATTTCCATTCTATTACGTAGATACTATCATGAATACTGAATAAAACGAGGTCTAAAATTGTACCGTTTTAGGATAATATAAGGATACTGTCGGTAACCGCCCTCTTTACCACACTTCAGAGTTTTTCTTATTTATTATTTAATTATAATTCACTCGTTTTGGCATTTTCCGACTTAAATATCTGTTTGTATTAATACGTGGTGTGTTATGATTGACTTTTCCGTTGAATGTAGAGAACCAATTAACAGCATTTCATTAGATAAAATGGTCCAAACAGTCAGATACGATATCACTAGTAAGCCAATTTCAAGCGCAAAAAAAAATCGTAAAATAAGACATGCTGCCGATTCCCTTATTCTGCTCATTGTATATCTTTGTGATAAGCTGTTTTGCTAGTAGAGTGCGACGACACAAAGATGTTCCGCAGTAAATCTGTCACATAAAAGCTTGATCGCAATATGGACACAAAAAAGAAGCCTAAACTTACAACTTGTCAAGGTGTTGTAAATACCACGACATACAGGTGCGGTTTATATAGACTTTAAAATAAATTTTCTCTTATCATTTGAGGTTAACTTAAGTAAATACAGCTTAATGAAACAAGGGCTGATAAAAATTATTTCACTCCAATAAAACACATATTGACACGTGAAACAATAAATCTAAAATGTTAAACTTCAATCCTGAGAGTGTGCATGGTATTTTACACATCTAAGGGCTTTATGAGGTTGATGTTAGATACAAAAAGGTCTATGTTTACAATACCGCTAAACACATGTATTATTCTTGTATCAAAGACTGTTTTGTGCACATATGCTTACAGATCATAAAACGGGCATAGAAGCACATATAACGTGCATAAAAGCACACAAATCGTGCATAGGCCGGCATAACGGGCATAAAAGCACATACAACGTGCATAATAGCACATATAATGTGAATAAAAGCACATTTATTAGCTATTAAATACCAGCAGTAGTACTGAATGGAATGAATGCGTTCAAAGTAGTTTAATAGCTAGAAAAAATCATTATATAAACGTATATATTCTTTCTCTATTGATCTAAAATATGACGAACTATCTACACGCTTTTAGGAAACACATGAAAATCTTACCAAAACTAGTAACCTGGTGCGTCATCTTAGTAAAAAATACTCTACCAGAATATAGACCACGGAAAGACTGACCTACTGTTAGGTCATGCTGTTGAAGATGTAATTCTATCATTATGTCTGAAAAGAAGCGTGTTTACTAATTCGGTTTAAATTAAAAAGAAAAACACAGAGTCTTCTTCTTATCAAGATAGACTTCTTATAAAGATAAACAATGGTAGATGCACCATGATTTTATAATTTATGATCTAGATTTTACAATATCAAAAAACGAAAATATCACAATGAGCAAGGAAAACTCTACAGTAAGTTTGAAATACATATTTTGCATTGACAACTCTAAAAGATCAATTCTCATCGACGGTGGATGCTATACTGTGATGCTTTATAGATCAAAGCATTCGTGCCGTTCTTTGCGCTGTGTACCATCAATTTACGTTGCTTATAATTAGCCCGTTTAATCGCATATCAGATAAACGACACGACCCACTTTGGCCATGAGGGCTCTCACTGTAATTGATCAAGAAGGATATGGAACTAATAGGTTTCCTGTCGGTACGCTGACATTGGCGTTCATGTTTCAACGAAACCAAACATATCGAGTTTAAGCTCAATAACAACACATTTTCTCCCAAAATGATTTTTTTCAGACTTTAACACAATTCTGAGAGTTTGCAAATGTCGATTATCACTATCGGTGCTCTGAATTTTTATTTTTAAATAGATAATTTGTCCTTGTCAGTTTATTTTTAGGAAACCTTCAGAATGTTGCGCAATGTTGTTATCGGTCAAAGCACCCCAATACGTTCATTGGTCAATTAGTCATTCCAAGTGGCAACTGTTGAGATTCCTCTAGTCTTGTGGTATGTCTTATCTCGGTGTTTTTGTCATTTTTTATATTTAAGTGGCTTGTGTATTTCTTTGTCAAGTGACAAATTTAAATAAAGGATGAAATGTAAAATTTAAAAAAAAAGATGGAATACTTATTAATGAATCATAGTTTCTTGTACAAAAAGTAACTAGTTGATTAATTCATTGTACTTTAATGCCAATGTCTGAAATAAAGGCGAAATGTGCTATCATAATTTTCATCAATAATGCCTCAAATAAAATATATGCACCCATTTGCGATTTACATGATGCTAAAAGTTCGTTTAATATTAACATACTTTTGTCTCTTTTTGATACCAGGACACTGTCAACGTTATTTCAGTTCTTGTTTCATATGAAAACACTGTTATATTCTCTCTTTGAATCACTGATTTAATACAAGTCGCAATCATTTAAATCGTAGTAATGATATTATTAAAGAATTGTCTTGTGTCTTGTGATTGTCATGGAATCTGTAGCCCAAATACTATGTCAATACTTTAAATGATTAATACAAAAAAAGAGACAATTTCTTTGCATGTCGGGTAAAATGCGACTGTAAATTGGTTTATTTAATTATCTTTTCTAGGATTGTGTATGCTATTGGAGCCACATTCATTTTACCACATTTTAAAAATGTTTTTATAAGTTATATCCCTTCAAGCGTAAGGTACATTGTGCTCATTTTAAGCAATACTCAGAGACACGGCTTCAAACAGTTCAAAATCTCAAACAGGAAACTACTCTAATGAGTGTTATTTAGTGATCTTTGTTATTGTCTTGAAAGGGTGGTATTGTGTGTAAATCTATTCACATTAAGTGGTTTTACTTCTCAAGCAGTTGCCAAGCAGGTGTTAATTAAAATGCTGGATCAATTTCAATTTAACCATTATATTAACTTTTCATTAAGCATGCACTTTTATTTCTATTGACTTGAAAGATGTCAAATGGAAGACCTCTATCAAACTGCACCGTGAACTTGTATAAGTTCCCTTTGTTTCGTTACTGAACGTGATTGTGAAGGAAGGAACAAAATAAAATAAACCACCCCCTCTACTCGCTTGCATTATTAGCACACGAACAAGTGGATGTGTGTTCAATATATGAATAACAAAGATGCTTTTGTGGGTTTTTTAAACTGGTCTCTTTCAGGAACCGTTCCGAAACTGAAGTCAAGATCCATGACGTTGGAAACTGTAAAGCAGACATTGATATGGCAAATGTGTATCCGGTTATAAGGATGTTAGGGAAATTTTCCAATATGAGAATACATTGTCAAAAGATAAAATATCAATACTTTAACTTGAACCTATCACAAGCATGTACATTGATTATCAAATTAAGCACTTATTTTGTTTTCGTGCAAATGCTATTTGTTAGTCTTTACTTGTATAGGCTTCTCTCTATTCTTCTCCCATTTACCCTTGGCTGAATCATTTAGGCGTATATCTTTAACGATCGCCTGAGATAAATATTATTTATATTCTTAGTTAATGTATTCATGTTATAACGCCATACTTAAATTATAATTAAGCATATGCTTTAGTCATTGTAGAAAGTGTTGAGATGCTGTTTTTCATTTTGAAATTCCTAGTCTTCGATACTTACTTTTACTATGTATTGTATAATATTGATGGCATGTAATACATGTATAATATTATTTCAGCAACTGACACTTGAAAATGCATGCTGTATTCTTAATAACGTCAATAACGTCATTCATCATTTCACATTAATCTATCAATCAATCTTGATAGTTCTATGACACTGCAAATCCGACACAAATTTTCCATAATACACCACCAGACAGACTTATCGTACGTCACCATGCAAATACCCGTCCAGTGCACGTTTCGTACTTACTCCGCCTTTTTTAATGCGTCCTTCTCAAACATTGTTTTATATTATTACTCATTGGAGAGTTTATCTGGAGGGACGCAGGGAAGAACATCACAACAATGAGCTTGTCCTTATCTACTCTGTTTTGTAAATGCACACAATTTGTGTCAGCCTTTATGCGTCCGTGTAATTAAGCTGATCGACCGGTATAAGAGCTTATTTGGATAAACTAAATGGTTTGTATTTGCTTAAATCGAATGTTTTATGTCTGAAAAAAGACAAATTGAAATTCTTATCTCGCCATTTTTCTTCACCAAAGAGAATATGCAATAGCCATTGGTTGTTGTTGTTGTTGTTGTTTTACTTTGGTACAATTAGTTCTAAATTTTATTACAAAGAAACACAATATAAAGATTTGGAATTTGCATAGAATTATAAACCTGAAGGGCACATTTGTCGTAAGATTCTAATTAATAGCTTCCAATACGCAAAGTTATTTATGTATAAATAGCAGAATAAATACAATAATACATGATTTTGTGCCGGGAAAATAATATTAAACAAATAATTGTGTTCATATTGTTTATTTTGAAAAAAAATCCCAGAAGAAGAAATATAAATGACTGAAGCTTCCTTGTAATACTTAGACGAACTTGAGGAACCAAAGAATATACATTTATATTTATATATATTTATTTATATATTTATCTATCCTTACAGGAGGAATAAAATGACAACGATAAGTTATGTACTAACGTCATAAACGACAGCGCCGTAATTTAAATAATATCCAGTAATATCCACATTGTGTTTGAGTAAAGAGAGAACTTTTACTTTTATTTGAATAGCAAGACAAAATTCTAGATTGTCAACGATATTAAATATTTAAATCAAGACAAAAAATCCGTAGAGAATGAAGTGTAAATGCTTGTTCATGTGTATAAGGAATTGAAATACCAACGACTAATGTCAGCCAAACTAAAATACACGTAACAACCCTTGAATGAGTAGATAATTGACAATATAAATTTCATGCATGGGGAGATGTTTTACAATCACCTTATACTCATGTGATAAGTATTTGCAAAATGACCATGAAAAAGAATTCTACGGATATCACTATACATCAATAATGTACAGTTAAAGAGCATCTATTAATGTAACATTTTAAGATTTGATGGGTTTGAAGACGAGAATACATGGAACTTGGTTAACGGTCTGCCTTTTATAAACATTTTATCTTTAAATGGATGCAATTCCAATCGCAGATCTTGTCGGAAATCTAGATTTGCTGCAAATGTTTTGCCTTAATTAATTTTGAGATGTTTAATGAAAATGGAGTGAGATGACATGCAGACTTTCGTAGTAAAACTTTCACAAAAATGCCAGATCTCAATGTTGTGAAAAAAACAAACAAAAAAGCTAAGGAGCTGTAATACAACGACAGACAGGTTCGGTTATGTTTTTCTAACTATAATTTACCTTAAATACCGAGGTAATACAGCTGAATTAATATATCGCCAAATGTAAGGGGAGCTTTAACATAAACTTGAAATCCGTGAGATCGATTCTCCTAGAATATAGTTGGATTTTATCCTAATAAATATAATATCAAATAATTTCTAATCAAAGCTTTTCCTGTCGTTGTTTGCTCTTTCAACCATCAAACGACAGTTATATTAATTAGTGAACAGGTAATTAAGGTTAACGCTCCACTCCGGCCAACATAACGCTGGCATTAATTGGTCAATAGGTAATGGGTTTCCAGCAGGGACGCTGACGTCGGTCTCAGAATTCACAAGAATCCCACATTTACTGTTACCGTTCATTTCCATATTTTCCTCTATACTAATGTCTTAGAACATTAAAGCAACTTTAAAGCTTACGAGATTGCAGAGTCTGTCTATCACTCCCCTTGAAATTGATCCTTCAAGTAGGCCCGGGTTTGAAACAACGAACCATGTAAAACAGTGTGTTCTTCTTCAATGTAAGTGGCACAATAAGCGATTATTTATAATTTATGACGTGTACGGTACTTTAGTGGTCTCTATATATTTCGTTCAGGATTTGCTTTCTGTTTAAACTTAAGACTGTATTTACATGCAGCACCTTTAAATCTCAAGCAGTTAGCAAGCAAGTACTACTTAAAACATTGAATAAATTTCATTCGCACCTTGAATGAATGTACTTCTTTTCGTTAACCTTGTGCTTACTTGTACTTTTATTTCTTTTGACGTAAAATGTATCCTTTCAAAACCCTTCTAAAATTCTGAACGACTATCAAGAAGTACAATTGATCCGCAATTCAATGAGTTGTTCAGAGAAAGGAAACAATAAACAATCCCCTCTTCTAGAGCATAATAGCCTCGAATAGACATGGTTTCGTAGTGAGTGGATTATAACGAATATCTATTGGTCTTTCGTCAAATAAGATCACAATCTACGAGGAAATTGAAAAGCAAATCCTAAGAAGAGTTAATACCGACCAATAAGTGAAATGTTACGAGAATTACAACAATGAAGGCAATTTAAAATTTAATATTGCCATTACTTTAACACGACCCAGTTGTGTTTCTTATATAAATATTGTGTAAGTATCAATAAGTTGTATTGCATGTAGTTTAGAATATACTATAAATTAACAGTTATTTACAATAGCTTGAACTTAATTTGATATATAACGCTTACAAAATCGTATTCCATAAGATTTAAGCAAATATTTTAGCACTTTAACATGGGTGTAGAGGCAGTTTTTAATTTAATAATTCATTTGAACATTCGATTAAATATCGGTTACCATTAAACATTTTACTGCTGATGTTTTATCATTCTTTCCTTTCAAACTTACGTGCAATACAGACAAATACACATCTGTATTGTCTTTGCCTTTGCAATTAAATTAAATATACATGGTTATTATGCGCAACAAGAAATAATTTTAAAATGCACGTTACATTGCAAATCATCATCGTAGTCAAGAAAACAGACAATGCAAGACTCAACTGTTGCCTGTCAATCTTGATACATCCAATTCATTGCAAACGTGACACATTATTTCCATCATGCCCCCAAAAAAGATGTACTCGATCTGACATATGCGAGGCCATGGTAGGGCTGCATAAACCGTATTGTGATGTGACAATAAGAAAACTGATGTTTCTTTACAAATTCATTAGCTTAGATGCTAATAACATAAACAAAAACATGTTTCTTAGACGCCACTATTGCTTCAAGTCTACAAACTCTGTTGTTTATGGATTCGTTCCAGACATTTTAGCCATAATGTTATAACACACTCTTCGTCACTGCCAACAAAACGTGTCTGGAAACGCATCGTAAAGGAACGTGTGTACACTACAGACGGACGGGAATGGATCTAAAGAATATCTGCTAATGACGATTTATAGTTGTCCATAAATTTTCAACAAAGTGAACAGCCCTCTATTATATAGAGAGTATGCAAATTCAGCTCATATCTGGGGCAGGTTACTAACGTCTGAACATTATGTTTGTGATCTATGTAAAACAATAAGTTCTGACCCACATATACATCTAATTAGTGATTATGCACACACTCAGCACGACAAACACCAGTTCCTGTCTGATATTTCAAATATGTTCGGTACTGGTTCTGCTGACGAACTAAAATCGCTTAGTAGTGAAACAGTTCTCCTATGTGTACTAGGAGCACCAGTGCTACAAATGATTGAAGACATTCTAATCTTATTTTAGCTACCTTTTGTCAGTCTGCTAAAATATGCATATCATGCTTCATAGCAATTTGTCTCTATTTATTTATTTATCTAGTTAATTTACAAACTATCTATCCTATTTATTTATGCATTTTCCGTACTAGCACACCTTTTGTCCATATTAGAAACCATGTTAGTTTGAATTTGATAATGCCATTTTCCCTTATATTGTCTTATTTTAGTTGTATACCATGTTCTTTACATATACAAGAAATCTCCAATAATGGAGGAAATAAAGATATTGTGTTGTATTGTATTGTATTGTATTGTATTGTATTGTATTGTAGTGTAGTGTAGTGTAGTGTAGTGTAGTGTAGTGTAGTGAATGTAGTGTAGTGAATAAAACAAGCTCTGAAAGTTTATGTAACGGATAAGCATTTTATTCGCATATTTCGAAAACCGCCCAATTTATCACTCGATCTCAAGTCAAGCAAGGAGAATTTATCTATAAATTTCTGCAATATGTTTGTTTTGTGCATTTAAAAGACACCGTTGTCTTTTTTATCAAAACAAACGCTTTTTCGAACATAAAGAATCATAAAAATGATAACGCATTTTGATAAAACCCAGCATGACTGTGTTTTTAGACCCTGTTGGTAAATGTTTGCAAACTGGCAGAAGACCATGTGTTCATTGGATATCAAGATAGATGGAAAAAATAAGAATTTAAAGGTCGTATCCATTTGTACCATTTCTTTCCTCAAACAACAAAATAACTTATTATAACTTAAACTGTTAGTTAAAGCCCCACATCTATGTGAAAAATGAAGCATAAGACCCCATTCATTATTACAAACATGTATTTCCTATCTGAACCACGCTACACAGTTAGCTATTTTTATACCAAGAGAACCGCGTGTACACTTACTTTTGAGATCGCGATCAGCATCCGGGTTATCCGCTCTGACTTCAATGACTAATTATAGCATAAATCCAAATCGGGCATATTTATAGATTTAGAAAGAAAGACTGGACATTTAAAGTGTTTTTAGCAAGACCTACTGTCTCATATTTAAAAAGACTATATGGCAAAGTCCTATGAGCATTGCAACCTATTCCAAACTCTGAAAGGGCACAGGACAAAGGTATTTCACATGCAAGCGAAGTGAAAAAGAAGAACAAATTTGTAATGAGTCATTTAATTAACTAAAGAGCAAACCCGACAATTACCGCCTTGGAACGTTCAGTAGGCAATATGGGCCGACTGGGGTGCCTAAACCGGTTTTACAAAGCTCTAACCTCGCACTTCCTGGTTGGTTTTTCAAATTCAAGCAATGAAAAGAAAACCGATCTATTTGAATACAAAATGTTCAAGCGCTGATGGTTTTTTTGATAAGTTAAAAAAAGCAGTGACGTCAATGAAAAATAATGTCCACAGTGTTTAGAAAAGAAAGGGGTATTATTTCGATTAGAAAAACAAAACAAAAGTGATTTATTATATGTGGAATTAACTTTTTGAATCAAGCAAAAACTCGAAATGTGAAGAATAAATGATTTTAGATTTTGCGTTCTACATCGTCCTTGTTTATACATGTACTTAAGTGTGTAATACCACAGAAAATGTGCAGAAATACGTCAATTACGGTCAGCTTTTTCAAACAGCTTATCAATGGATGGATGCAATTCAAATTGAAAATTGAGTCGCAAAACGATATGCTTGCAACGTCTATTTCTCTCTATTCATTGTATATCATTTTGAGAGTTTTATTGCAAATAAAGTGCGAAGACACAAGGACATTCCGCAGTAAAACTGTCACATAAAAGCCTGTTAGCAATATCGGCACCGACAAATAAAAAGCGCCTACTTAAAACTCATCAATGGTATGTAATACCACTGCATACAGGTGAGGTTTATATATTCTTTAAAAGAAATTTTCACTTATCAACCGAGATTAACTTAAGTAAATACAGCTTAATGAAAAGCTGATAAGAATATTTCACTTCAGTAAAACACATATTGACATGTCAGACAATAAATCTAAATAGTTCGCCTTCAATCTTTACAGTTTGCCTGGTATTTAGTGCAGCTGGAGCCTTTATTTGGTCGACATGGTGAAGGTGTTGTTAAAAAAAGATCCATGTTTACAATACATCTACATCATTCCAATATACACGACACTGTTTACATTGTGCAGACATCTTCACAATTTATATAATCGAGAATAATCGCACATTTTTCGGCTATTACATGCCAACAGTGACATTGAATCGGACTATTACCCATAGAAAGTCTGAAACAATTCAATTCCTTACAGTTCTAGTTTAGTTATATCTAGCAATGACAAAAAGTTCAGAAAAAGAGTATTGTGAAAGAGACACATAAAACCCTCTCAGCAAAAAGCATCTGTTTTCTATCAAGTTTGTTTTTAACATTACTAAATGGGTCGTAAAATAGCTTGAATATTTCACAATACACGGAAAGTCGCGTGTTTGAATACTTGACTTACCTGAAGTACTCAGATAATTGCAGCATTGCACAGCATTACTGAAAGACATACTGCTCCTATAAGTGGCTCTTGATATCCTTTGATCTAATCCACCAGTCCAATTAAGCATGTTACTTCACTGACATGCTTTAGTTGTTTGTTGTTTTTTTTTTATTTGAGATTTGTAATATAATGTAATAATAATCAAATTCTCATCATCATCAGCACCAAAGGCTGCAGCAGTATCACCATCATCATCAACATCACTTCACAACCACCGATCCACTATTACCACACAGCTACCACTAACACCACATTAACATTATGGTTATCATCATTATCATCAGATTTTGTCCTATGTCCTGCACTAGAAAAAACAACAACCCGTCATTTTCCTGTCCCGGTGGAAATCTTCACAGGAGGGGATTTATACTGGTTGAAAAAATATTACGGAATGTGGTATTTTCCGAAAAATAAACGAAGGTAATTATGTTCTCGTGATCTTCAAAAGCGTACACAGACGTTAAGTTTGACGACTAAAGAAACAATATTTACAAAGCTTTATGTATATGAAAAATTATTTACTGTGCTACTGTTCAAATGGTTATTTAAAATAGATTTACTTACTCTAAAATTGAATCGATGCATTACAAAATTATTACCTGGTAGTTTAATGACTCTAATTTAGGTTGGTACAATGCATCTAGTATTACGTAATGAGCCCCCATCCCCGTTTCCTGGGACCATCACCTGCAGTGTCATAAAATCCACTGGGCATCGAAAAGGGCATCCACGGATTGCTTTTAGGGAATATGCAGTTTTATATTCAGATTGCTTTAAGAGAACATGCAGTTTCATATTTGACAATTAGTGTTCATCACTTTCGTTTTAGACCTAAAGGGACAGAAATATTGTATTTTATTTACCTATGTGGATAAAAGATAATCCCCTGTGTGTGCCAATATGCTCTCTGAAGCGATGTCCATTACGTATATTTCGAATTAGGACATTCATAATTAGCAGTTTAATTCAAGTTCTTGTAAAAGAGGTGTGAAATACACAGCGTACATGTAACAGCAACGTGCGATGCATTATCAATTAAGAATAAGGACCAATACTTACGTAGGATATAAAACAATGAGTCAGGGAACTACATTTATAATAATATTCATCACTTACGAATTTAATTTTAAATATCTCAGTCTGAAAAAAATAAAAGCCAAATTATTTACAAAAATATGTTAAAATGATTTTTACAACACATATTGTCCTAGGAATGTGTATGTAAAAAGGAAAGGAATATCCATTGTAAAGGAAGCCAGTAAAATGCAATTGTCTTACCGTGGCTTTTGCCGATAAAATAAATGCAATCCGAAATGCCTAAAATGATAATGAATGAACGCGAACGCATGTGAATGAAGTTTGGTCATCACCGTTCAGCAGCGTGCAATTCTCATGTTGATAGCATGTGCACAACGTGCGAGCTAAGTGCGTTTGGTAGCAATTTATATTTGTACACATGTATTATATTTTATTTATCCAGTAAGCAATTAAAAATCTTCCATTTGGTGGTAGTGTCTCTGAGTTTTCATACTATAATGCGCACGCAGCATTTTATCTTTTTATTTGCATATCCGTTTGGCATGTCGTTCGCTTTATATATGTTGTTGAAGTAATCGAAGATTTAAATTTGTAGGTTTTAACTTGTGTTGTCATCTTTGTTATCCGCCTCAACATATACCTGTAGAGATCAGTTTCATGCTTTCCTTTAAATAAATTAATGACATTAAATTACGGTATTTAGAAATGATCATACTTCTATAAAACAGCTATTTACTTTAGAAGCACGTGTTGTGTGCAGTCTGGTTATTTGAACTTTCAGGTACGCATGGCTGGTTAACACTGACTGACCTTGAAACATTTGGATAGCCACGGTTTCGTAACAACTTGCTTTGGGGGAAAATATAATGATAACAATAACAATGATAATAATAATAATATTAATAATAATAATAATAAAAATAACAGCGAAATCTGAATTATCAATGCTTTTAGATAAGAACTATTAGATAAAATGAAACAAGTTTAAGACGTTGCTTATAAATAAAAAGTAACAAACATGCAATACCGGGCACTTAACAGCCCTGAACATGCCTCGGTAGAAGTAATGAGAAGAACTTGTGTTCAATTTGCCTTTCCCGATTCTAGTAACTATAAACTGACGCGAAGTGACTCGATATTACTCTTTACTTTACTTACGCGAAGTGACCCATTTCTTCAGCCTCTACATCAGCGAAACATAGAGTGGATTCCATTATTTGCGTTTCTGTGACGTTCCTCCTGAGCTGTACTGTATATTGTGAAACACTCGCTTTTCGTTATAACACAAAGGTTTCAGTCGACACACTGTATAGCGTTCAAAGGGAAATAACCGAAACAAAACAGTGGAGACCAACTAATACTTTATATTTATCATACATGCATTAATATGTTAATCTAACGTTTGCTCGTACAGATGAATTTATCATTTTCAAACTTTCTACACATGTTTTCTAATCTCTTTTGAATAAACTGTTGCTCAATCAGCATAAAAATATCTTGTACAAGGTTTATTTACACTGAACTGTTAGCACGTGTTTGGTTGCTCGCAACTACCCAAATAGTAGACAGAGTTCAATAACAGAGAACTGTGTTTATCTATGTATTATTTATTCATTTAATTTTATCTCTCTCAAATATAGGTATATTTCTTTTGCCATAAGGCATACTAAGAGTTCTAGCTTAATTGTATGTTTCCTTGATATATCTCCATGTATGGAGTAAATAAAAATATTGAATTGGCATTATCTTTAGTGTCAGCTATGGCTGAGATGCGAACCAACGACCCTGATTAGTAAAAAAGCCTTTTCACCTAGGTCACCATTCACTAAGTTTAGTCTGTTGTTGTTGAAACGCTTTCGATTTGCTACTATAGGGGGCGGAACAATGTTCATTTTGCTACACTAGGCGACGAAGCGGTGTTCGTTTTGTTCTAAAAGTTGATGGAGGAATTGCTTCCGTAAGGTGATGGAATGGTGTTCGTTTTGTTATATAAGGTAAAGGAATGGTGATAGTTTTGTTATATTAGGCGATGGGAATGTGTTCGTTTTGTTATATTAGGTGATAGAAAGTTCTTTTTATTCAATTAGGAGATAAAACGGAGTTCGTTTTATTCCGTTATGTGATGATTGAGACAGTTAGTTTGGTTTCACAAGGGATAGAACATTATTCGGTCTGATTCTTTCAGTAGTAAAAGCTTGTTCGTTTTGTTCAATTAAATGATAAAGCATTGTTCGTTTAGTTCCATTAGGTCGATAATATTTTTTTCTCATTTCATTCCATTTAGCTATGGAGACTGTTCGTTTTGTTCTATAGGTTGATAGGACATTGTTTGTTTTGTTCCATTAGGACATGGGGCGTTTATTTGTTCCAATAGGTGATGGAAGACTGTTCCTTTTGTTTAAAATAACATTGTTCGTTTTGTTCCATGAAGTAATGGAACATTGTTTTGTTCCATTTAATAGGTGATGGAACAATGTTCGATTTGTTAAGAAGTATATTGCATTTCAATCCAACGATGGTGCAAAGACAGTAAAACCATGCGACAAAAGGAAAGAAAGTAAAAGACGTATACGAGTGTACATGCACATGATGGCCTTTGAATAGAAGCACGGACATATTTTAGGTATAAAAGTATTCTCGTACTTACTTTTTCCTATCTAGAGAACATTTATCTTCAGCCAGTCCAACATGGATTGTATCATTCCTCACAAAGTTGTAGATCTGTCTGTTAAACGATTCGTTGTTCTCTAACAGTGACTTATAGGACGGAAGTGTCTGCCGCGCAATTGCAGTACGCCGGATGTTGTGGATGGGGTCGGTATAATCTATTTCCGGTACATCATCGTCACTGTCATGGCCGCTGGCCGGGATCATGATTGTGGTGGTTTGCCTTGACATCGCATCGCTGGTTCTACGCTTGACAGGAGGTGCACCGTTAGATACACTGACAGTGGTCTTTTCGCGTGAATTTAAAACTTTGGAGTTTTGCATCCTGTGGAATAATATTCACGTGTTATAGGTTGTGTCCGACAGTTTAGAACATTTTTTTTCCCTCGCAAGCCAAATAAATGCTTATTGCTTGAAAAGATCCCACGACACCCCACTTGTCATTACAAAATGTACTTCCTATCCGAGCAACGCTGCATATATACTAATCTAAACTGAAAAATCTTAAGAGATCATGTTTCATCATCATCCGGGTAATCAGCTCTGACGTCGATAGTTATTTTTGCTGAAAACCACATAGTGCTAATTTATACATTAAAAAAGAATGAACATTAAAAATTTGAATAATTGAAAAATAAATAGCTCCTGTAAGGTAAAATCTAAGATCGGTCCCTGTGTTTAAGACGCTGGACCAAACAAAAATAAAACATTATAATCCTCCTTATTCCAATGAAATCATTTGTTTTGGCATAAGATTACAGTATGGTGTTGTAATGCTCAGTAGACGTTGAGCATAATTCCTTTTTCAAAAAGGGACTGACAAAAATTTGTTTCATTTTTTTTAACATCGCACCGATCCCAATTATGGTCATATTGGCGACGTCCAGTAAATTATTGATGGATAAAGACCTCAGTCTTATGTCTTGGTTTAAATCTGGGGAGAGCCAACGGCGCACCGCATGTTAGCTGGAAAACTTTCACACATGAAAAGTTGGGCCCTGATCGAGACTCGAACCTGTGAGGGGATGAGGAGTTACAAGTCGGCGACTCTCAACGCTCGACCATGCGTGCCTCCCCTCCAAACCTCGTAAAGGTCCATCTGATCATCTTATATAACAGAAATAATCATGTTCACACATGTTTTGCTATTGTTTGTCCTCACACCCTTTTGAGACTCTCACACAATATAGATCTTGACTCGTAACATTACAAACTTTGCCCAAGCACGCCTATCTGTCTCCCTCCGCCAGAAGTTTGTTTATAAAAACAAATGTCCCTGCTATAAATTGTTGATGGGAATGAACTTAAAACACATTCGATGACAAGAACATTTGGAATGTATGACAGAGGCAGAAGCATGTATATAAACTGAAACATAAAGGGTAAGCTTCGTATGTGTGTATTGGATCGATTTCTTAAAAAAGCTAACCGGAACAATACTTTTTGGTAACCTTCCTTGCATATGTGACAAGTAAGACAGTTGTAACATATCCTTTCTTTCCGTCATTTATTCATTACACACTTCACAGCAACCCAAATTAAGCGATATGTGCTTCCGCATGGAAAAGTAGTTCCGTGTATGAATAAAACGATATGATTAAACTTTATTTTTACATATAAACATGTACAAATAGCATGTTAAGAAAACAAATGTAACCACAGTCTTCACTGTCTTTGTGTAGAACGTTTTATTGTCAGAAATGCTTTCAAGTATTACGTGCCCATAATCGTTTGAGGGCTTTCACACAGACTGATCGTCCAGTCTTAAATTGACACGTTGTGGTGTATCGGTTTAGTATAAAATAATGTGTTATATAAAAATATAAATATTGGTTTTAACACGCAACTTTGTTATTGTGCATTACATAAACTGTATTCATGTTTGCTATACCGCTGTCATACTGCTGTCATCAACTGATACCAAAATGTTCTTTAGATAACAAGTTAAAATTACATTTTAATTAAATGTGTAAACTTAAATGTATCGTATACTTAAAATCATTTTGCCCCTTTTGTACTTTCATTTGTAGATAAGACAAAGCATATTTATACACAACAACGTCATATTACATCAACAACGATATTTAATACAGTGGAATAATAATTTTAAAATGGTCATCAAAGCTAATCAAATGTAGTATGCACATTATTTTAGATTTAGTGTTTGTGATTGGAACTTATACATATGTATATGTAATAATCCACAATGTCTATTGCGACCCGTTAAGATCAAGGGTTTTTTTTCCAACGGTATCCTTTTGTACTCCAATATACATGCCTAACTGCAAAGACAGTCGTAGGAATAACAAGGTTTTGGAACTGGTGGCAGGTCTGCAAATAAAGTGGTCTTAATGTGATTATAATACAGATAATCGGATCTTTAAGCAATATCTAGAATAAAGAATTTTAGCTTTTTGTGAGATTGTTTGCTGTTGTGTTTTGATGTAGTTGTTTTGTTTTTGTTTGTTTGTTGTTGTTGTTGTTTTGTTGTGTTTTTTTTGGTATTTGTTGTTGTTTTGTTTTCTATTTCGTTTGAAAATACTTTTTTTTTGTTCTGACTACCAAGACTTATTATAGCAACTAGCGTAGGGAACCGTTGTGCATAAAAAAAATCAAACTTACCTTAATGTTTCTTGTTTTCAAGACGCTGTATATTCCAAGTCTCACTGGTTGATCATCAGAATAAAACAGATACACGAACAAGTTTGACAATTTAATTGCGCTGTCAATGTTAAGGGTTTACATGGTTACGACAAAATCGACAAATGATTTTTGAAGTCTCTCTTGACAGGCCGAAATTATGTACACGCCGTTGTTAGGCAATGTATATACCTTACTTCATAACCGGCATATTCACCAAGCGTAGAACCTCCATTTCGTATAAACTTGTGACAAACTCCCCCTGAAAAAGTGGCCAAACACTTTTGACGTAGCAGGTTTGTTTTCAACAGCAATTTAGACATTGTGATAAAATATGAATGTAAGTGCTTGGGATTAATCGGTTATAAACCATGGCGCCATTTTTCATGGGTCGATCACTGAAATTTAAAATCAGTTATGTCTTTTACTTGACTTAAAATACTCGAAAATGTTGTGTGTGTTTTTTTCGAAGTTATATTGTTTTATTCTCAGTCAACAAAAGCGCAACGTGAAAAATGCTTTACTTATAAAACACTTCGAGTCATTTTAAATTGAAGTTACTGTTCTGAAAAGACCACTCGTTATATGTCCAGTTAAAGGCATCTCGAAAGGAATGTGGTATCCCACTGAGCCAGGCCCCCACATGCTATGACCAGACCTGCTAATTGCTGGTCATCACTGCAGGGAGTCTTTAGCCATCATAGTACTAATCTGTCACAGTAATACCTTTGATGGGTTAATGCAAAACTAAATTACCTGCTAGTATGGATGTGAGACAGTAGGCTAGTTTTACACAAAGCCACAAACATTATTGTTAGTGATAATGTGGGTTGTTTACTATATGATCCCTTACAAATTCTTTATTGCATTAATTACTAGGTGTCAATTTTGTAACTGCAAGATTATGTATTTATTTCATAGCTAAATATTTAATTTTGAAATACATAAGAGATACAAGTTTTAGTATTCAAAATGACTCTGAAGGACATTATTCTGACAATGAATGACTTTTTAAATTGCTTTTGTTAGAAACGTTTCGTTACATTTTACAAATCAAAATAAAATATAACTTTAAATATATATGAGAACTAAAAGAATGAAAGAAATAACAAAATGTATAAGAAATAATAAAATCAACCAACAAAGTAAGAAAGAAAACAAATAAAGATATATATATATATTGGATTGCGTAATTGGTATATTCACAACTGTTTCCTTTACAAACTGTGAATGACTATGTTCAACCCCCAGATATAGCATACATACACTTGGATCTTGAACAATACCTGCCTGTGTGACAGACACATCGTTACAGACTGTGGCAGCCTGGCTTATCAGAAAACAGATGCCCTCACATGCTGGGTGGGGCAATAAATGGGGGGGGGTCACTTATATAAGGCTTTTGAGATGCCTTTAAGTAAAGTTATGATAAACTACTGGTGCTTCTGTTAAATCATCGCTGATTGAACAACATTTCAACGTTATGTTGTTGCCTCTTGCTGTTGTTGTTGGCGATGTTGTTGCTGCTGTTGTTTGTTCTTTCGCTGTTGTTGTCGTGTGTTATTGTTGCGGCTGTTTTTGTTTTTGTTTACGTTTTGTGTTGTGGTAGTTGTGGTTGATTTTATTGTTGTCATGGTCGTTGTGGTCATCGTTGTCGTTGTTATTGTTGTTGTTGTTGTTGAAAGTTGTTGTTGGAGGAGAAGGATGCGAAGATGACGACGCTGCTTTAATGGATCAATGAAATGATATTGGATTATAATAACAAATGGTAACTTTTTTTCATAAAATTATTCGTGACACGAATTTAATTCAAGGGAAGCAACTGTACTGTCCAATTTTTGCTGACATTTGGAGTTGTAGCCCCTAGGCGTAACCTACAACACTATTATTGATACCAAACAGCATACTAACGCTGTATCTGTCTGTCTGTCTGTCTGTCTGTCTGTCTGTCTCTCTCTGTCTCTCTGTCTATGTCTGTCTGTCTGTCTGTCTGTCTGTCTGTCTGTCTGTCTGTCTGTCTGTCTGTCTGTCTGTCTGTCTCTCTCTCTCTCTCTCTCTCTCTCTCTCTCTCTCTCTCTCTCTCTCTCTCTCTCTCTCTTTCTCTCTACACACATTTATTTATTTATTTATTTATTTATTTATTTATTTATTTACAATTCAGCGTAAAATACGATCAAAACATGGATTGCACGTGTGGTTAGGATGAAAAATCGTCTTGTAGATCACATTAGGCATGCATATCGTTACTTACGCAGCTTGCTACTTCATGTAAATTTTTATGTCAAAATTCTTATCTTGGATCTCTTTTATTCACCATTAAGGCTGGATGTAGGCAAATTTTTATTTATATTCAATAGCAATATTCAAACAGCTACAAAAGTAAACCCAGTTTGAAGTCGCTTTGAAAGTGTGGGTCCAGATAAGAATGCTTCTGAAGTTCTCTGATCAAAGTGTGTACTAGTCCCATACTGTGGCATACTGTGACATTCTTTAAGTTATTATATTTAATTAATTGACGAAAATGCGAAAAGTTAATTCTTTTGGCTATGTCTCTAACAAAGAAACACATTAAACACTTGTTTGTACGAGCAAAAGTAAATTGTGCGAATGTTACATAAATAAAATGTAAAATAGGAACTACCTTTCAGATGCTCGAACACGAAACTCGTGAGTTCATACACATATTATCCCACTTAACATATTCATATAACCATTATTACAAACGTACTCACAACTTTGACGTCAAACAGTGTTACCCTTGGGCACGCCAGCATCTGACGTGAGGTGTAATATAAAACAAGGTTTATCCTAAAAAAGCTCAGTATATAAACTAAATCTGACTCTTTTTCTCGACCTATCGGCTCTTCCTCCTTTTGCAAAAAAAAAAAAATCTCGCTTTTTTAATTCGTGTACCTTTAAGCTTTCAACGATAAGGTTCTTACATAGCATACGAATGCAAAAGGTGAGCGTAGCTGTATAAATATCTCATAATATATTCAATTTACCGGTGCATTTTAAAAATATATAAAAACGTTTAAATTAACCTGTAAACTAGTGTTAAAGGATGATTTCAATGTATGTTTTAAGTCGCATATTATTAAACTATTCCTTGTAACGATGCGGGTGTTACCAATCGCATAACGCTCTTCATTATGCACAAACTACTTCTTAAATAGACCAAAACATTGAAATAAAGAACCTAAGGAGACATTCAACTTGCGGGGTTTTCCTCTTGACGTCTATCAACCATCCCCGTGTGTCAACACTCGCTAGTTGGACTTGGATGCTCTTCTCTGGCCGCCATGATAACACCGGCCCCCGACTGCCTTTCTTCAAGTGTCGTGTATAGATCGCTCCCACAATCAGGCTCTGATAAAACAATGGATGTCTGACCAAGACAATGGGGACCACAAGAGGAACGCAACACTATGGTGTCCTGGACGGGCCTCTATGGCTGTGGACTGAAATCACTTTTCATGTTATTTTTGCAAATAACCAAAGGCAAATAGTTAGATGCCTACTCTTTCTTAAATGAGTGGAGTTGTATTAACTTTGTTGCAAATAGTGCAAATCCTGATATTCAATTTCTAATATTAATTTAAAAGAGCGTCGGCTTGCGGATCGGGAGGTCGTGGGTTCGAACCCCGGCCGGGTCTAACCAAAGACTTTGAAGTTGGTAGTAGTGGCTTCCCTCCTAACGCTCGGGGCTAAGGGGACAGCATTACGCCTGACTCGTCGGTGTCAGTATAATGGACCGGCCGGGTTCAGTCATAAGTGCCCCTGTGCTATAATGATAGAAATGTCGCTGCGCAGTATCGGCAAAAATGCCGGCTAATCCCTAATCCCTAATCCCTAAATTAAACCATATAGGATATTTTAAGGTTTTAGGTAATTATAATCAAATAATGCTGTGACCTATGTTTGTCATTGACCATAAGGCAAATACTTGTTTCTTCTGAGATATATAACCTACTGGTTGCGAAATAGTTAAAGATTGGCAATAGTTATTATGATAACAAATTCACATAATATAATGTCGATAGTTTTCCTTATATGTTTTATATGAATTTTAAAAAGTAGATATTTGTAATAGATAAAGTTTAAATGTGTTTTAAGTCTTAAATTACCAACGTTGGTTTCCTTATAGATAAAGAGTCCATTGTGTTATCTCTGCTATCCAATGGGTCCTCAAATGTCGAAATAAAAATAACGATAAAACCTGCGTAAGTCGCATGGGGTCCCACTTCTTACCACATCACTGAACCTTCTTCCGGTTCTGATAAAACACCGAATGATTGGACGACATTGAGAAACAAACGTTTGTGACTTTTACGGCTCTTAGTAGAAGTACTTTACATACGTCGTATTTTTAAGACTGAAATATAAACACTTGACATATATTGTGCATGGAAATATCAAATACGTAATACTACTATGTTTTATTGTTTAAAAAGTAAACAAAGTGTATAGTGGGTATTAACTAATTGGATTATTTGAATTGTCTTAGTGTTAATCTAGACCATCAGCCGCAAGGAGCTGTGAGAATCGAACAGGATGGAACCGAGAAAGAAAGGGATGAACTTCCAAGAATGGCTTAACGGAAGTGGTCTCAGGTATTTGACTCTTCCTTCTGTTTCCACGTTAACAGGTTTTATGTTTACACTGTCCATCTCAATGAATTTGGCATAAGGCGTGTTATCTAATGAACAGACAACATGTGTTGACGAAAATTATCTGTGTCAATATGTTGTTGATGATTTTGTTTCTCAATATTAGATTCACTAGACTCCACGGTTAAATTATTCTTTTGGGCGTTTTTTTTTATTTTGTTTGTTTTTTAAATTGTGTAGGTTTTTGTTGTTGCTGTAATTGTTATTTTTTCGTTTTCTTTGTGTTTTTGTTGTTGTTGTTTTGATTGATTTGCTTTTATCCGGTCTTAACTGTTTCGGCATCAGGGACTTATTATCCGTTTTCATCTTTTCTCAAAGTACATATATGCATTCTGGACCTAGACCGAGTATAAATATTCATCAATCCCACAATTGATACTAAAGTAAAGTTACACCCTCGCATATTTGCTGACAATAAACTCAACAAATGTAAAAAATACGACCAGCTTTGCCCAAATACACATCAGCACGCATTTTAAAAAAAAGACTATACTACCAAGTCTCCGGATCTCGTGGTGTGTTGTCTATATATTCTGTGTATTTAAAGGACTTTTTAAGCAATTTTATCACAGTGTTGCATGGACACATGACATAAAACCACACGATTCGCACATTTATGTATTCCTATTATTCGATCAATATCGAGTTAATCTCCGAACTGTTTATAAATGACATATACAGATGACGTATTTTACCACATGTAAAGTTCAGAGATACACCAGGTTGTTGGCCTTATAAAGGATAACGCCCAACATATCACGGTTTCTAGTTCTGATGCAGTTTTATTCAATGACGAAGGCCGTAGGTTTGTTTGATTATAAATCTGAACGAGAAACATAGATACATTGGGCGTTTGATCGAACAAACTCAAAAAAGTATTCCATTCCTACACTCAAATAACTGAAAATAGAAATATGAAACACGCACTACTTACGTATGTTTTGGCTGTTTCCCTTCTGTGGCTGTTAGTTCGATTTTATTGCCTAATTGTATTCATGTTTATACACAACTACCACAACACAAAGCGTCAAACATATGACCGTTTATTTAAAATAACGTTTTAGAAAATATGCATCATGTTTATATAAACATCAACAAAACTGTTATATTTTTATCGATAATTTTTGGAAATACCATCTTTGATATGATATGATATTATATGATATGAAGTTTAAGCGAAAAAGCAATAAAATGTATACAAATGCAGTACAAAGTTCAAAATAAACTCTCAGTTATGTATATTGTCAACACAATACATCTGTGATCTGAATTGAAATCCCAATGGAGCCATTCTTTTCCGAATGCATGCGGCCGGCAACTTTAGAGTTAGATGCTGAGATGATATAAATGACCGCTGCCATAACCTGATATAGAGCCGCAGACAGCTTTGAATCCCCGCGCGTGCGCGGGATATCACGAATATCTTGGCCTAGTAGTAAATGCATAGTCAGTGGGGCACTCGTTCTTATAACACACCCCTCCCTTCTACTGCCCCTTTCCTTAAGTCACTGAGTGATATTCATGTGCGGCGTTTTTAATCTGTCTTAAATTTGCATTTTATGTGTATCTGCATTACATAATATCGTTAATTGGAATCTAGTTTTAACAGATAACAATATAAATGTTAAAATTTGAAGCATAACTGGACATTTTACGAGGCTAGTCACTTTCGGCATACATATTTGTTTCTGTACTTACACTACTTCTTCACATATATGAAGACTGGCCGCGAGCAGTTAAGACCATGCAGGGTCAATTCCTTCGTTCCTCCGGAAAGCACTTTTTCATAGCTCTGAAAGCGGTCGCAAGCGACGGCACCCAAAATTATTAATTAATAATGACAATCACAACTGAAAGGGAGACAATCTGATCTATTGATTGAGTCAACGCTTCTCATTATCTTTGGCTCTTACAGTACACATTCGGAAAATAACCTAGAAGGTTAAAGTATGAATACAATGATATTTCGGTACTTGCTTCGGTCTTCATATTTCGTCAAGTAGCTCCGGTAAATTTGCAGAAATTTAGGTTGTCACGTGGAAATATTGCTACCACATAAGAAAATTGCCTTATTTTGAACGAAAGCTTTTCACATTGCTACATATGTGACATGTAATAACGCGGTGTATCAACAGACTTTGTATCTAGGTCTTTGGGCTTGGGTGCCATCTGGATGGGACTTCTTTTCCCCATCTTACCACCGATCCTATCCTAAGTCTATTTCTGAAAGTGGAATAGTCAAGTTCCACTTGGAAAAGGTCCTATCAAAAGTGAAACAACTAACAGTAAGCACCTGCATCGGGAGTTAAAACAGATACAATGAACTTATATACATACCTAATATCTAGTAATAAAATAAGCTATAAACATATGTAGATAAAAGCCCCGGCATCGTAAAAATAAAAATTCCATATGAGAGATTAGTTTGAAATAAAACAGCCCAAGCGCTGATATTACTATATCGATATAAAACAAATAAGCACCCAACAAAGCGTTGATATATAATAAGACAATTAATAATGGCATATACATCCTGCATGAAATCATATACCAAAAGTGTCAAAAGTGACATGTAAAAGAATCAACGAAAGAAAACATCGAAATTTAGAAAACAACCTACTCACAAAATAAAATGTAGTATTTATAAGTAGTAAGGTTGTCCGAATGTTCTATCAACAAGATATATTTCTATTCCCTTAATTGTTTATTTGTGCAAATAAGTTTTTGCACACTAAAATGTTGAACATGCATTATTTGCGGAATAGGTCTAGCTGAATTTCGCGAAGTCTGAAAACAATCGTTTGCTGTATTTGATTTATCTATTATAAATGTGTACATTGAGAAGACTTTTTCGCGACAAAGAAGCTTCTTTGGTTTAGAGGCAAGAATTTGATAATTTTAGAACGCAGTATTTATTTAAAATGCAAATTTGGTCAATTGTGATCATGAATTTAGTAGTCATAGTAGTAAATGCAAACGTAGTAGTTTATACAAACGGATAATTTATTTATATATTTACGTGTTTGATTAGAAATATTAATGTCGTATATCAGTTATCGCATGCTTGCAATACGTACCACGTCATTTCTAGAGTTTGATCGTAGATCCGCACCAGAAAATTTGAATGATTAATCACTGTTATTTATATGCTGTTACATGTTTCTATTTTGTATTTACCTTGTGAGCTTGGGGGCGTATTCAAAACGAGTCTTAGATGTGTCTTTAAACTAAAACTAGGACATTTCCTAAAAGTTTGAACAAGCTTAGACTTTTCTAAGATTAAATGGTTTGATGAACATAAATAAGGAAATTTACTTATATTTTCGGAAATATTTCAAGATTTGAGAAAATTTCTCAGTTGAATTGAGAAACAGCAACTTATATTCTTTATGGATACGACCCAAGCTATAAAAGTTACGTGAATTGAGCTGGACCGACCCTGCTGCGTGTAAACAGGCACTGAATCATATGACCACACTGTATAGCGGTACAGAAATTAAGTGATACCCGAATCAATGAAACAAACATAAAGAGACTGAGTTTCGTATTTTGACAAAATATGACAAATTCAACAGGGGGTAAAAACTGACTTTTTTATGTTGTTTTTTTTTTTGCAATTACGGCGACACTACCGATAAATGCAACTATACATGTATATGTTGCCGCCGGTGAGGGAGCAGTCAAACCAACACTGCCTAGCAACCACCGTCCCTGATAATTGGCTGTAAACTACCGCTTGTAATTCACACCTCATCCTGTAGTGCACCCCATGCGCTGGAATCATTTTTATCCACATTTATTTCTGGTGATATATTATTGTTTTACAAACATAGTAATCAAAACTGTGATTCGTTTCAGATTCTTATGAAGTTGTTAGTTTATTTGTCTATCTTTTAAAAAGATATAAATACTTTGTCACTATAAAAAATAAAGATTTCATTTAATCTTGTTACTATTGTTGTGGTTCTTGGAAGAGTTTTTCAATTAAATTGGAATTAAAGTTGGCTTACGGTTAGAGGTAGGTGTTTATCTATAAATATAATGTAACTTAAAGCATACATTTTAAATGACAAACGTATGTTCAAATTTAAATTTCACAAAAAAATGTATATGTCCTTAACTTATATGGCGGTAAGGGATCGATTCAATTTTATTCGCATGAACATGGCCAAATTGATGTAATTCAGGCATAAGCGTACTACTATGAATAACCAAATAATTTTCTTTAATAAAAACATCATAATTCGACATTTCTAAAAAAACCTTTTATTTGTATAGGTTGTTAATATGAGCTAGAAGTTATTTGCAATTATAACGATTTATTTTACATTTGTGCTGTCTTAAATTTGTTGCAGTGATCGTAACTGTATTATCTTAGACCGCAGTGTGCGTTTATGCAAGAATTATGCCTTAATTCCCAGAAAACAATGGGAAATATTGTTACAAGACATTTGGTATAGGTAAACTTTACGATACCACCTTTGAAAGGAAGATGGTTGTGGGTGACGTTAGTTGTTATGTCTCTTTACCCCACAACACGACACACCATTGTTCTGGCGTTTATAATCAATTAATTCATAGTGGCAGTCGTGGGATTAATATGTGCTAAGAATTTCGGGTTGATAAACTTGATTTACTGAAAACTTAACCAAACCAAATTGACCTTATATAACAAATTATTTGGTTTACAAACTGTAAAACAAGGAGCTTCAATCTCACAAATGATGCGCTGCACTGGCTGATATGAGCTTATAAACAGCGACAGATATATATATTATAATTATATATATATATATAATATATATATATATATAGTATATATATATATATTATATATATATATACTCTCTATCTCAATAGATATCTCTATCTTATATATATATATCTCTATATTTTATCTCGATATGTATGTATGTATATGTGTGTAAATAATATACCATTCTCTCATTACCCCCTTGACATTAATGTTACTGGAAAAGATTATTGATGTGCTCTATCTGTGTGAAAAGTAAAGCTAAACAGCCCACTTGTCATTACAATGTATTTCCTATTTGAGCCATGCTGCATAATGAACTATTTTAAAACTAACAGTACCACTTGACCACTCTCTTTTGGGATCACGTTACATGATCATCTGAGTAATCAGCTCAGCCGAAATATCAACCGTGCTTTTTTATAGATTTAGAAAGACTTGGCATTTAATTCGTTATATTTCACTACTCGTACCGTCTAACATTTGAAGTAAGGTAATAAACAGTCTTAAATAAATTAAAGTATAAGTTTATGAAACATTATGTACCATTCCACAGAACAGGGGTTAAATGTTGCTACGGGTATACGCTATAGGCAACAGTCGGATACCAGCTCTGAAGGTTTTTAATATTTGAAATTAAATTGTACACCTGATATTGATCGCCGTAATTGATGCATAAGATTCTCAGCGAATATGGACAAGCATTTTTCAGTTAACGAAATGCCTGTTTCATGTAATTTTTATACCGTTTTTAAGATTTAAGTCTAATCGAATAGTAACTAGAAAAGTTAATAAGCAACAATCTGGACATAATTTTAACACCAACATTATCAAAGCATTTCAAATTATTAAAGATGAAAGAACAATTTATATGAATCGCAAACGTAACATCAGATCCGCCTTGATAGTCGATTGTATTAGATGCTCGGCCTTTATACCAGAGGTTGTTGGCTGGGTCATCATGTCTTGCATTGTTTATGTTTATAATTTAGTTAACTACAAGGGCCATAACTGCTTCTAGCTCTCGTAGCGAGGCGGGGAATATACCATTAAAATAGGAAGTAATGTAAAGCGCACTCCTAATGATAATAAACGGTTTATTTTAAGATTTGCTTCTACAGAATGGTCGCTTTAATAGACAAATTTAGAGTTAACTAGTAAATTACATAATTTTTACTCCATTGATCCGCATTCGAATCTGGTCAGTACCGAACAAATTTTATATTCGTGTGAGCTTTATCTTATATTATTTGTAAGATAACATCTTCTAAAGTACCCATTGATCTGCAGGGACTACACGAAGATGTCACTGCAGCTTTCAGTGAACAGCGTTCCTAACTCCGGGGAGCCGTCCCGTCGGAACTCCTTCATGGAGACCATCAACAACACGACGACAAGCCGCAGGAAGGACTCCGTTGCTCCACTGGCACCAAGGTATCCGAGGATTTTAGCAACATAAAAAGCTCTTAACCGTTTATGGTATTAGCGATTCATATATTATCTTGTTTAAATACATTTCTTATCAATACACTAATATAATATATGCTGCACTCTAATTGAGTATACATGTCTCTGTTTCGTCTCAAGGATCAATACTATTACAAACATGACTGCATTTTGTATCAATAGGAAAATACTACTAGCGTATGCTATTTTATCCACCTTCCACTAGAAAATACACTATTTATGTATATTTATAGCCATTTCAACCTTTTATAAGTCTGTCTTCATCCACAGTCCCGAGCTAGTACCGTCCGAGAAGTCGTCCACCGCCAGTAACCCGGATGGAGCCCCGCCCACCGAGCGGGTTCGCAGGATGAGTCGGAAGTTAAGTCTCAAACCCCCAACCAACGTGTACAGGTAGGTAGTCAAACAGTTTTGATGGTTTTCTTTTGCAACTATTCTGGCCCTGGAAATCACCTTCGTTTCATATCAATTGCTCGTATGTTGTTTGTATACCAAGTAAACAGAATGCAACTAGATAAACAAAAAATGAAGAAATTCAACATATGTAGACAAGACATCCTTATCATGTGAAACAATCTAGAATATTCATCCATCAATTTTAAATTAAATAAAGGAAGCATGTCTATAAGAGCTTTTCGAAAACACACCGTGGCAGAAATTTCAGGATCCCAATAATTGCAAGGGAGACCACTGCAATGATATTGTCTGACACTGTGATACGGTCGCCTGGATTATGTTTGCTTTTCGGCCATTTTAACGCTTAGTTGATGCCATGTTAACGTCATTGTACAGCATACACACAACCTGATTCATTAGCATTGCTTATGCTGCCATGTTGTTTTGGGGGATTTTCAGACTTGTCGATCGACAAGGTAAATTTGCAAATAAACTAATTCTAAAAGTTATAACATGCTGCTCGCTAGGACCGGGTTTTGTGTGTTTGGCTGAGCTGGGCAGATTCATCCCCATTACCATGCCGGTGCTCGCATATGAGGCTTGCAATTCCCGTCGCGGAATCTTGCACGGCAACGTTTACGTTAACAAGATAATTGTTCATTTAAAACGTGCATTGTTATATTTAGTCTTTTTATACCGAAGAGACAAATTATCTGTTTGAACAAAGTGTTATTATTTTGTTAAGGGAGACTTGCTCTACGTGGCCATCGTCGTAAGAAGCTACATTACTAAGGAGTCAAAGGCAATCATCATTATGCCGCAATGGCTCAATTGGTAGAGCGTCGGCTTGCGGATCGGGAGGTCGTGGGTTTAAACCCCGGCCGGGTCAAACCAAAGACTTAAAATTTGGTAGTAGTGGCTTCCCTCCTAACGCTCGGGGTTAAGGGGACAGCATTACGCCTGACTCGTCGGTGTCAGTATGATAGACCGGCCGGGTTCAGTCCCTAGGCACCTCATAAGTACCCCTGTGCTATAATGATAGAAATGTCGCTGCACAGTATCGGCAAAAGTGCCGGTAAATCCCACATCCCATTATTGTGAGCAATCATTGAAGAAACTCCCGTAATGATCAGTCGTCTCAAGGGAGAAAATCTTCATGGGGACAGTCTACCTATGTTGCACATAAGGGGGCAATCGTCATTTTTGTTGTTTTCTCTTGTTGGTTCTTGTTTGTTTTGTTTGTGTTTTTTGTTGTTGTTGTTTTTCGCAACGGCACATTTCTGATCATAATGGCGAAATCTATCTTATAATTCGTGGATGCGGACCCCAAACGTATGTCTGGATAGAGCCATTGACGTACCGCAGGTCAGTCGTACAACCTCCTCACATGAGTGTATCCGCCCCGACAGAGATGCGAACGTTGCACCAAGAGGCCGAGGAGTTACAAGTCAGCGAGTGATGTTAGGGTTAATCGTACTAAGAAGCAACCGTCATAAGGAGCAATCGTCATAAAGGGACACTCGACATAATGGGGCACTCGACATAATGGAGCACTAGACTTAATGGGGCACTCGACTTAATGGGACACTTGACTTAATGGGGCACTCGACTTAATGGAGCACACGACACAATGGGGCATTCGACATAATGGGGCACTTGACTTAATGGGGCACTCGACCCAAAGGGCACTCGACATAACGGACCACTTGACATAATGGCGCAGTCGATTTAATGGGGCACTCAACATAATGGGCAGTCGACACTTTGGGGCAGCCGACTTAATGGGGCACTCGACACAATGGGGCACTCGACATAATGGGGCACTTGACATAATAGGGCACTCGACACAATAGGGCACTCGACTTAATGGAGCACTCGACATAATGGGGCAGTCGGCTTACTGGGGCACTCTACATAATGGGGCACTCGACTTAATGGGGCACTCGACACAATGGGGCACTCTACTTAATGGAGCACTCGTAATAATGAAGCAGTCGACTTAATGGGGCACTCGACATAATGAGGCACTCAATGTTATGGGGCACTCGACATGATTCGGCACTCGACATAAGGGTGCACTCGACATAATAGGGCACTCGACATAATGGGGCACTCGATGTAATGGGGCACTCGACATAATGGGGGCACTCGACATAATGGGGCACTCGATGTAATGGGGCACTCGACATGATGGGGCACTCGACATGATTGGGCACTCGACATAAGGGTGCACTCGACATAATGGGGCACTCGACATAATGGGGCACTCGATGTAATGGGGCACTCGACATGATGGGGCACTCGCCGAATGGGGCACTCGACATAATGGGGCACTCGATGTAATGGGGCTTTCGACATAAGGGGGCACTCGACATTATGG
Source organism: Sinonovacula constricta (assembly GCA_007844125.1). NCBI lineage: Eukaryota > Metazoa > Mollusca > Bivalvia > Cardiida > Solecurtidae > Sinonovacula > Sinonovacula constricta. The sequence goes on along the minus strand of CM017560.1, from coordinate 47,819,775 downwards.
GGCACTCGACATAATGGGGGCACTCGACATAATGGGGCACTCGATGTAATGGGGCACTCGACATGATGGGGCACTCGACATAAGGGGGCACTCGACATAATGGAGCACTCAACATAATGGGGCACTCGACATAATGGGGCACTCGACATCGAACTAAGGGGACAAAATATGTCAAAGAAGCAACCGTTAAATCGGGTAATTGTCATTATTTGTGAAATACAGGAGGCATTCGGTTGAGGAGACCATCGCGCGCACAAAGAAGCAATCGTGCTTATGATCAATCGTCATGGAGGATGGTGGGGGTGGGGCGCTAAGTGGATACTCGTCCTAGAAGCAATCGTCATAATGAGCAACTGTCGTAAGCGGTGAATCGTCCTTTAGGGTCTAGATGTCCTAAGGGGCAAACGCTGGTTACAGTCCTTAATCCTAGATGGCTATCGTCATAAGAAACAACCAACATGATGACAACTAGCCTATGGTGACAATTACTAAAAGGAACAATTGACTCGTGGTGGTGAGGGGGTCTCTATCGTCCTACGAGGGCAATTGTCGTAAGCGGGTATCGTCCTAATTGGCTGACGTCTTAGAAGAGGGGCGGGGAGGGGCGCAATCGTCCAAGAGAGGCAATCGTCTTATGCGAAATCAACTTATAGGACAATCATCCTAGGATGTAATCGTCAGAAGGAGCAGTCGTCTTCAGAAGCAACCGCCATAAGGGACAATCGACATAAATGACAATCACCAAAAGAAGCAAACAACCTGAGGGTGCAACAGTTATAGGGAGCAATCGTCCTAAGGAACTATCGTCCTAATGGGACAACCCTTTAAAGAGGCAGTCGTCCTATGATTGGAATTCTTTTTTTTTTATAATGAAAAAAGTTGTCTCCCTTCTGAGTAAATAGCTTTGCATACTTTATACAATAAGTATTATTATTTTCCGTATGATGTTGTTAATATTATAAATTTGCTAACAAATAATTTCTAAGTACTAGTTTGTTATCAAATTTGATTTTCATGTACATGGGCAGTCTGAAACGTTCTCGATACCTTTACCGATGAACATAATATATATTCATTTTTACCACACATGGCATATATCAAGTTCCTACCATAAAGCCATCGTCGGATACCCCCGGTTGATTCTATTACGTTACTCTCCATTCATCACCCGTGGGCAAATTGCTACTCATTTCGTCGTTTTGTTTGAATAGAACAGAACAGACATTATCCAATCAGATGATAGGTTACAAAGTTAAATACTCTTCAATCGGAAGATCAATACGGTGACCTGAGAACGTAAACATGGCGACCGGTACAGCGCATCGCAAGTGTAAAGTATGTCTGTCAGCGATCCGCGACAGATGTTCTTACAGATCTTTGGGCACTCCAGCAAGTATTGCAAAATACACGTCGGTCTTAAACGAAATCGGTATCCTTGCCCATGAAGAAAGTGACGTTGCGTGTAATTTGTGCGTAAATAAACTTAACCGGTGTTGCAAACTACAGGACGACCTAGCTACACGATTATCGGTCATCGAAGTGGTATGTAAGCGTAAACTTGATTGGTTGGCAGATCCGCTGGATTTTCTTAGCGAACCAATCGGATTGCGGCATTTCATAGTAAACAAAACGACGAAATGAGTAGCAATTTGCCCACGGGTGATGAATGGAGAGTAACGTAATAGAATCAACCGGGGGTATCCGACGATGGGTTAGGGGGCAAAAGTCGTAATGGTACAATAGTCGTAAGCTGTTAGCAAAGCTATTAGTTAATTGGACCTTATTATACAACTTCTTAGGTATTGCAATTTATGTTTTTTCTTCAAACTTATAAGATGCCAATAATTTGAGATTTAAACTACAGTGTAGCTGAACTTTACTCCTTAGATGACACAAGAAACACTATGATTTTTTGTCCAATGATAAAGCTCGTTCTTTTATTGTTTCGACGTACTTGTCAAACGGAGACGCCATTGTTATATTTCTAGTCTCCACACTGAAGAGTATGGATTTTGTAAGCAGTATTATAATTGGCCAATTCTTGTTCTATTCAGTTCGATAAGACGTCGGAACATTTACCAATAAACCCACGGTCGATGAATGCAGTAAAACGGATTAGTCGAGCGAGGGTATCCGACGATTGTCGCCCCTCATACGCGTCGCCTATATGTAATCGTTCCTGGAAAAGTCTTACAAGTGACGCCACGTTATTCTATAAAAAAAAGCGATGTGCATTGAATTTAGGTTATTTTTCATCTTTGGTGAATATCAGTATCATAATAGATTGTTCTTTAAATGTTGCTACGTCATTAACTGTCACTTGAAATTGTCAATTATCCATATATCTATGTTAGACAAAAATGTTCCATTGTTGAACATGACTTCGACGGCGATCTTTGATGCTTTGCAATAAAATACCATGCAAAACGACCCTACTTTTCTTTCAGAGAGCGCCGAGAGAGTCATCCAAAGACCCACTCGCCCTTGTTTAACTACGACGGAAGATTCTTGGATACGATTGGTCAGCACAATGTCACGTGTGAATGTGGGCGGGACATAGTGGTTCCGTGCCATGGTTTCGTCCCACCGACAGCCTCAGGTAGATCGATTGTAAATAAACATTTTAGCATAAATTATAATTTTGAAAACGTTAAGAAGATAAACAGTAGCTACACAATATAGCATTATCCTTGGCTTTTCCCTCATCCTTTTATTGATATTACCTATTTAATGTTTTATTCCAGGTACGGAAAGACCCAATTTCGATCACGTTCCGCTACGTATCATTGTCGTTAAAAATGGAAGTGGTATAACGACCTTGCTAACGCTCAAGTAAATATAAAATAGTTCCGCGATTGGTTGGCTTGGTGTTAGAATTATGTAACTGGGAATTGTATCATGCCATGTGTTTACGGCATACTACAGACAGTGAAGGCAGCACTATATCTGTTTCACGTGGATACCGTCTCCAAATAAATACAATATTTTGGGTGGGTCGATAAACCAAAACAAAACAACGACAAAAAACTTTTATTACCCATTCCCATCTGCTTCTAAGTTTCTCGGTCTCACAACTCTTATTTGTATTATCTTTTTTACCTTTTAATGTCTTTGGCTTCCGCGTTGAAGCGTGGCTCCCTGTATTGACTGCATTAGAATTTTTTGCAATGGTTGTTGTGTTTATGAAATTTAACATAAACAATTAAATATAGATAAGTAAGAAATAAATGTGAGACTGTGAAAAAGAAACAGCGTCAATGCGGGTTTTCTTTTCTATTTATAGTCGATTGGGAAACAAGTTCTTTTAACTTATATTAATCCCTCTCGACTGTCCACTTCCTGGGTAGAACCAGTACTCAGGTACTGAATACCTGGAGCAATGTGCAGTAAATAGTCTTGCTCAAGGACTAACATCACTTGGTCAGTTTCGGGTTTCGAACCCGGGACCCTCCGATCCGGAGTCTAACGTCTTAAACACTTGACCACGAACGCGCACTATGTAGATTCATTTAATGATCGGCATTAACCTATGTGTAAGACTACATGTAGTGAAAGGACAGAATTCTAAACATCTTATGTGAGGTAACAATCGGGGCTACTCGGACAATTACACCACAAGAACAAAATTGATGCAGTGAATGAAAGTCGCCGGAAATAATATATCAGAAAGCTTCGCATATTAAGCATAGTAGCATTTAGCACCACTTAATTTGCTATTGTGGTATAAAAACTGAGTAAATGTGTAAGTGTGAATGAAAGTGTTGTTTTTTTAATTCCAAGGGCAATACAAAAACACGTGAGAACAATCCCAACAAAAAACGAACAAACCCCGTACGAAGATTCTAAAGAAATAATCGTGGTACGACTTTGAAATGGTACGAAGTCACCAACATCCGCCTTAGCGCGAGAAAACTTTACAACACGCAACACAACAAAAAACATTGAATTTATATTACCTATTTAGTTTTTCGCAATAACTCTCCAAAAGTAATAGTCTTTAACACCAAAGAAAAACCATGAAGTTTAAATCTTAACAAACTTTGAATACCAAGCAATTATTACACATATGTCGGTCAAAGTGTTCGAGCAAATGTGTTTGATAATTAGTGCAGTCTGTCCAAATCTAAACCAAAGACACCACTAACTGTTGTAATATTCACCGAGCTGTTATTGCGCGAATCGCGCCCAAAAGCTTTTTGTTGGGTTGTTCAAAAAGACCAAAATTGCGATAACTGATTATTAAAAAAGAAAACAATAAATATTTTATAAGAAGAAATGGCACTGAAGAGATTGTGGTCGAATAAGTACAATCCTGCAATTTGAAAAGAAGAATTTGACAATCGTTATGCATAAAAGTGTACTTGTTACATTTAGATAGTTCGTACGTTTATTTTTGTTTATGTCGTAGTCCTATACAATACTCAATAAAAGAAACAGAACATTTTAGTATAAATGTAACAATGTGTTCCTTAACAGCTGAAATAGAATAATAATTTCCTTTTAAAAAACACAATCGCTTCTATAAAAGCTGTGACGTCACCCGATAGGTATTTCCAAAACCAATTATAAATATGCGGTCGCCGAAAACTGCGACCCAATAATTGGCGTCCTCGTTGCCCTTTATAGAATTCGTTTAACATGCGTCACTGGGCTGTTGTTGTAGTTATCATGTAACTTCTCGGCGGTATCCGGATAAAAAAAATTCGTAAAATGGCCGAGTTGTTTCGAGTGATTATAATCTCTTCGTACCGATTCCACTTAGTACCATGTATATAAGGTACCAATTTAGCAACTTCAAACCACGTTGAGTAAGCAGGTTTTATTCTTGTTGCTTTTGTTGTACAATATTACCTACATGTATTCATTAAACAATTTGATTATTTATTTTTTAATAAAATGACAATTTTAAGTTTGCAATAAAATGCAAAAGCCGGTTGTTCGAGCATATTTTCAGCTCACTTTAAGTCGGCTATTTTCTGTTGAGCCAGCCAGTCATGATTAAGTTGGCATTTAGCATACGAATAAGTTGGCATTTAGTATACGAATAAGTTGGCATTTAGCATACGAATTAGTTGGTATTTAGCAAAGGATTTTGGCATTTAGCATACCAAAACTTTTAATTGAGCTTACGTTCATGTATTTCCAAGAGAGACTTAGATTACCAACCATGGCCGATACTGCGCAGCGACATTTCCATCCTTATAGCACAGGGGCACTTATGAGGTGCCCAGGGACTCAACCCGGCCAGTCCATTATACTGACACCGACGAGTCAGGCGTAATGCTGTTCCCTGCGTTTGGAGGGAAGCCACTGCTACCAAATTGAAAGTCTTTGGTTTGACCAGGCTGGAGTTTGAACCCACGACCTCCCGATCCGCAAGCCGACGCTTTACCACCTGTGCTATTGCGGCCGGTTGTATACGCCGGTAATAATGTAAAAATTATGTAATAATAAAAAAATAGAGTTTAGCCATCCACCACAAATATATATACTGTGCTTGCTGGATGCTATTTTTTACGTCGAAAAGTGTAGTCTTGTGGAAAATGGTCATTAAATAACAATTGGAAACAACATGTCAAAAACATATGCATTCTCATAATATGACGCGATAATAATTATGGTTAGTAGGTGGTGCATATGCATCCAGTTCACTTGTTTTCCAAGTCTTTTGATTGACCACCTTTTAAAACGTGCATGCACGAAACACCTGACATGACAATAGCCATGAACTGTATGCACTTACACCGGTGCTTGTTATCGATGTTCGTCACTGAGAAATGTAAACGCTTCAAGTTAAGTTATACAACCTGTTGGCTGGCTTTTCTTTGGTGTGAATATCTAAAGTGGACGGAATGCCATTAATAAACATAAACAAGAAAAGTCGTTGATGCGAAGCATCAAAGGCGACGCAAAAAGTGAAAGAGGTAAGGAGATAAAAGCAGTGCGAGACCAAGTAACAAAGACATTTGAAACGTTATGGTTTTTATTTAAAAGTGTTCAGTATACTATAAATCTCGTGAGAAGGTATGTGTAACTTACATTCTTGAGACCATAAAATAGTTTAAAACAAAAAAAAAAGAGCAAAACTCGACACCATTTATTAGATTTTCTTAGATGTTTTATATGTAGATGTTACATATGTAAAAAAAATTGTAAAGTTGTTATGTTGACGATAAAATTAAAGTGTACATGCAATAAGTGCACATGCGCTGCAGCCTCACATTACGGAAATAGGTATTATTCAGATAGTATTTTTCTCGGACGTAGTAAGTTTTTTTCTTTCTCAGTATCTTATTGTTTATTTTCAAAGTTATGTTGAAAGATAGGGACATACAAAAAAAATATAAAAATAAATGAATAAAATAGAACGTCGTTTACCGAATTAGGACTCGTACTTGTCAGTTTAGAAAGTCCGCAAAACAAACTTTTACCGTGTGCAAGTTTCAGTAAGCATTCCATATATAGGCGTCGCGCTCCAGCGGGTCGCATACAAAAGTAACTTCAATTGGTAGAGCGTCGGCTCGAGGTACGTGAGGCCCCGGGTTTGAACCCCGGTCACGACATACCTAATTCGTAAAACATGGTATTGGTATAGCTCTGTTGAACCGGTTTTTTATCACATACAAATATGTCACATGTGTGAAGAATTCGTACGAATTCCTCACAACTTGTGTGACAAATACGTACGAATATGTCACACATTTGTGAAAATACAGTTCAGAACACATACCCTAATTGAACAAATTCATCACACATGTGACATATTCGTATGAGTGAAAATTCCGGTTAAACATAGCTCCCTTGCTAACGCTCAAGCAAATATAAGGGTAGTCCCACGAATGGTTCGTCCAGTATCAGGATTATGTGACTGGGTGTGGTATCATGCCATATGTTCACTGCATGCTATACACAGTGAAGGCAGCACTATGCCCTCCTAAAGTTGACTCTGCCTCCAAATAACTGAAATACTGTTGGTGGGACGATAAACCCAATAAAGAAATAAAAGTAACTTCATTATAGCAAAGAAAACACAATTCCGCCAAACTTGCGACATATTTTAGTTGATAGTTGATTATTGTTATAAAATATAATTAATTGAAATATTAATCATTCAGAGCATTCTGTTTATTTACGTGGCCCTAATGCGAGAAATCGGTAGCAAAGTATAATTATGTTGTTCCTTTTTTTAATCATTTATACAGAAAGTTTGGCATCTTTATATATGCCAACGATCTCTTGAACAACATGAATAAACAAACAGCAACAATACAAAATATGTGTTCGGAGGAAAAAGCAACACAACGACTAACAACAACGTTACATCAAAAGTTACGTCCAGCGATAGAAGCTATTGTTTTAAATATGCAAAGACTTCTATACTGGCAAACATAAGAGAGTGTGCACTTTTATATTGGACTTAACTTCGATTACAAAATTTAGAATAATGCATTTTAGACCATGAGTGAGCAAGATAATCCTCCATACATTGCACTCGTTTGTCCGATATTTAAGCGCGCATACGACCTTCACATTGACAGCAGACTATTACACAATTTTTCTCTGTGATATTTGTGCAAAGAATGAACAGCACCAAGTTGGCCTTGAATGATATCTTAAACGATGATACAATAATAGAACTACATCTGTTCACTCGTAACCACGGCTCCATGGCTTTAAGAAAACGAAATAATTTAAGCACTTTAACTGCCATAGAAATACCATTGTAGCGTCGCTAGACAGTTTAACTGCCATAGAAATACCATTGTTAAACTCAGACAACGTAACAACCCGACTGGAAACGTTAGGGATCGTCCACGACCCGGTCGACCGAAGGCGACATCAGCACGTCAGGACAGAATTTTGACGTTGACGCACTTACGTCTTCGATTATAAACTGCAACAAGCAATGCGAGGTAGCATTGCGTATCTAGGGATACCGTTCTGAGTCGACTACGGGTCAATGTTTGCCCGATAAGGCATAGGGGACCTTATGTAGGTCAGGTTCTAAAAACAGAAATCGAGCTCTCAGACTTCTCTGGGCTTGCCGTCACTTACGTTGGAACCGTTCTATGTCGTCTAGGATGCTCTTTAGTGATGATTTGCGATTTAAGCTTAGCACTGCCGATAGGAGTGTTCGAGTATTTAGACGTAGAGGGGAACGTTTTGACCAGAATTCTTTATCAGAGCGAGATCGTTTTGGAGGTGGTATTGTAATGGTCTGAATGCATCATGGGTGATAACAAACCTTGTGGTTACTAATGTTAATATTAATGCCCAAGGTTATATTGACCCGGTTATACGCCCAGTTGTTGTTCCTTTCCTACAACTGAACCCTGGTTTTCTAATGCATGCTAATTGCAAGGCTAAATATCACTGTACTTACCAGGAGTTATCTCTCTTGGCAAGCTTGCTCTCTGGACATGAATCTTATCGAGCATTTATGGGATTTGAAAGGCCGAAGAGCAAGGTAAATCAATGAAATCAACAATATCAATGACTTGTATGCAGCCTTAGTGCATAAATGGAACTCCACTCCCGTCAACTTCGTAAGATTTTACGTCAGGTCCATGCGGTCTAGAACACTTGCCCCCAAGACGAGGTGGACACAACAGATACTGATTAACTGTCACGTTACCAGACAAGTATCCAAAGACAAACAAGAATTTATGAAAGCCACAAGTCTGCAGCTTTTACTTTTCTCTCCTCTGTTATTTACACGTAAAACAATATTCTGATATTAATCAAATTGCAATCAAAAGTAAGCAATTGTGCAGTTTATACAAATTTGTAAATGTTAATACCAAATATTTCCCTGTAACAAAGTGCACACTTTCGTTTGCGTGTCAGTTCAGTATGTATGATGATATGCACGTAGGTTGATACCAAAAGAAAGCAACATGCATTCTAATTTATTTTTTATAACGGAAAGCACCCCACCCCCGCCCGCCCAATCAAACACGGAATTACATTTTTGTTCACGATACGCCTCAGGCGAGGACATCCAAAATACGGATAGATCAGATATTTCATCAAATTATCATTTTTGAACATGTTTTAAACAACGCAGAAAGTGTTGCTCGTGTGCCTTAATATATTTATCGATAAAACATTATAACTCGCAAATAACTAGGTCAACATTAAATCGTAGATAATCGTTATTACGACCATTACATTAAATTTCATGGTCTTGTACTTATATTGTAGCAATAATAAGTTATTGCACTTATTGTCTACTTGAACTAGTGTTGTGGCTGTTGTTGTAGTTACCGCCGTTGTTATTGTTGTCGTTATTATTGTTGTTGTTGATGATAAAGTTTTTGTTATTGTCGTTGTTGTTGTCAGCGTTGTTGTCAGTGTTGTTGTCGCTGTTGTTCTTGCTGTTGCTGTTGTTGCTGATGATGATGCTTTGCTAGTACCCCATACACCTTTTTATTACGGTGATCTATTTGTGATGTAAGTGGGACAAACCTTCCGTGTTCGACAGAGCGTGTCATTCTTTGCGCAATACAATTAGTGAAAGAAACATAGTGACTTCTTGTCACGGCGTACAAAGTCCCGTGCTGTCCAAACGGGGCAAGTGTAGTGTTCATTTTTGAGCGGGGGCGTGGGCGAGCCTAATTTCCGAATGTGTATGCGTCGATATAAAAAGTCGAACTGACTTCTGGTTGTAAAAAAGTGAGCTCATTTCACTCCTAGCTACACGGATTATTTTGTTGTTATTCGCCGTGTGTTTTCTTGACGTATCGGGTACAAAGTGATCATTATCGAATGCATTAACATTTATCAATAGGACTGCGTCCACCACAGGAAGATATTCAATATAGTCACTAGACAACAGTCATTTAATTAATACAATTTAAATATAAATACAGAAACGAGTCAAAATGGGTGTATGCTTGAACAATGTTGAAATTAATTTGGAATATCTTATGGAGAGCTTGGAGAATGGCGACACAGATATGTTCGGGAGTAGCAAGGGACCGCTGTCCATCCAATTGACCCCTTCCTGCGAGATTTGGCTACATGTCCGGAGCACTGGGTTAGGAGGTAACAAGTCCTCTTATCATGTTATTGAAATATACAATAAAGAAATAGGTACAATTTTATTACACTTAAGTAAATCTGGGAGGAGAAAAATCCTGTCTATAACTTGGATCGAACCCGAGGACTTCAGTTCTTTAGCCAGACACTCAACCACGTTGCTAAAGTGTTAACCCAACAGCAAAGGTTGGAAGCGCCTAGATGCACTATATTACAACACTGCTCTATATGTCAAGGATTTCTGAGATATATTTCAAAGTAAAGGCATAACTGGTGTTTTTAGTAATAGTAATCTGTTGCCGTTTTAATTAACGTTGACCAACAAACAATGGACTTGTTTGAGTTATATGATTGTATCGCTGCTGATGTTTAAGGATTGGTGTTCTTGGTACTCATTTGTTGGCGAAAATCTCCTCTTGTTACCTTAAAGCTGTAAAGTCCAAAATTGTTTTAGGGCTGAAAAGATGTTTAACATAATGTGGGGATCTAAACACACTTCAAAGTCTCTTTTGAAGATTACATAGTTTATTTAATATATAGGCTCATGATGAATAGTGGCAGTACATATACATCTTAACAGGCCGATTGTTGAGCGTTTACCTTTGTCGGTAGGCCGTGCTCTTCTCTCGTCGGTTGCCTGTACTGTTCTCTCGTCCGTGCTGTTCTGTGTCTGAGCTGTTCTGAGCACGTGCATGTAAGCGTGCACTAGTTGTTATACCTATTGAGCATCTTAGAGTTTTCCATGTATATATGTGCCCTTTAGGCTAATCTATGTATGGTTTGAAGGCTTTGTAGGTAATAATGTTACAAATGGTTGATAAATTTGCATAAGTAAATGATATGAAAATAAACATTGCTTCACGGTAAATGTTGCATAAAGTTTAATGGAGATTTGCAAAAAACGAGCTTGCCTACTTTCCCGATACGCCAATTTAAAATAAAATGATAAGAAAGCATCAATCACTGTACTTGTTGCATTAAATTCAATGGATCTTTATAAAAAATGCACTTTTAACATTCCAAAAGCACCAGTTTCATATAGTTTGTGTAATCGAATATATAAATATATAATTATAAATAGATCAGTCATAGATAATTAAAAACCTACCCGATAACTAACCGAATCAAGTTAAAATGTAATTGATTTTTTATTTCTTCTAACAAACAATAAGCGAGGCATTCCTATGAAGTAGTGTTAGAAAGGATAAAAAAAACATTGATGAGCTATCAATTACAAACATATGTTTATCTGAGTGTCTGAGTTTCAGTTTCGTACAAGATGTAATATTTAAATATAAAAGTTTAAATAAAAAGTAAAATGCACAAACAACTTTTGTGTTATGAGAAACTATGGGTAAAATATTATAAAAAAATAAATCATATATCATTTAAACTACTTTAACACCTATTAATTTTAGTAAATGTTAAGAATAGATACAATGTTTTCTACTTCCTAAAATAAAATTTGTCCAAGTTTTGGACCACATGTTAACGATAGCTTTGTTTGACAAGAGATGAATAAACCGTTCCATTACCCTGTATGTATAAAAATTTAGGTTTACGTTGCATGCTTTTTTAAACAAGTCCTCATGAAAGCACTGAAGTTGAACTTTACTAATGGAATGACAGCTAAGGAGTTACAAGTCAGCGAGTCCAACCGCTTGGCCAAGGGTTCCACCCAGCACCGTTATTGTTTGTCAATAAAACGAAAGTGGGACTTGCTTCGCGTTGGCGCCATCACTGTATGTCAATAAAACGAAAGTGGGACTTGCTTCGCGTTGGCGCCATCACTGTATGTCAATAAAACGAAAGTGGGACTTGCTTCGCGTTGGCGCCATCACTGTATGTCAATTAAACGAAAGTGTGACTTGCTTCGCGTTGGCGCCATCACTGTATGTCAGTAAAACGAAAGTGGGACGTGCTTCGCGTTGGCGCCATAGTAGCCCCACAAGCCCCTTTGAGGGTTTGATTAGCTTACTTATTTAAATTATAAGTACCGTTTAATGTTTAGGTTACTTCTCCAATCGGTTACAAAGGTGGCCTTTGCGCATAATCGTATAGTGGTTAGATTTTTGTACGTCTTCAATTAGCTCTCAATACGTTGTGTTTAATTATTAATTTTCCGCTACTCGATCTCCTATTCAGGGTCGTAACTTTAGCGATTCGTTAAGACATGGTTAGCATGCAGTGGGCGCATCTGCCCCATCACGTTAATTACGAAGGCAGAAATAAAAGCCTAAAACAAAGTTCGATTACAGTAGTGTATTCTAGTCATTAATATCTAATATTTAATAGGTGATAAATACATTACGATGTTCGAGTTCAATTATCAAATCAAATATCTATAATTAGTATCAATTCATCGTTAATTAACAAACGTAATATAATATACAGAGCATACCTTTAATTGCTGTATCACTCGACTAGTGATGTTTAACAATATAAATTCGTGCGGCAGTTCTCCTCTACTTGAGATAATTAGCTTCAGATTTTCTGAAATCTTGAGATAATTAGCAAACAATGTTATTTATATAAACCTAAACATAAGATAACAATCAATACATAATTACGACGTAATCCTTCTATCAGTTACAGCACAGCAACTTATTATGATCGTCTATTTAGGTTCATAGCAAAACAACATTTCATCAAATCATTAGATTCTATGATAATTATAAATAAATCTCTTAATTAACAATCAGCATCATTTAGCTAATCTAAAATCTATGTAGAACCAGTACAAAGTTGTTACGTTATTATAATACCAATTATTACAATGTATATAACAGAGTAGTAAAATACATCAGTACAATAATACAAAGTAACTTATCTAGTATTTCTCTGTATCCAACAATTTTCCCAACCACGAAACGTGTGCAAATCCTTGGCCAGTCGGATCAATGCGTATGAGGGCGGAAAATTTACGTCTGTTTGGTTTTAGTATATATACGCATAGGTGGAAGATGGGATTGTGGGCAGTGAAAACTGTAGTGTAAGCACCATCGGTCATTGTTGACTAACAAGGAGCACTAATTTGTTTTTCTTTGAAGTTGGACCATGTCTATCTACTTTGACTACAGTGTGACTTCCTATACATACTTCCATACATATGTCCCCTACGTGAGGTTCCCCTTTATCTTGTATTTCGTGATAGCGTTGTGGTTTTTAAGTACTTGACCTCTTAACAGTATTGACCTCATGACAGCTGTAGTGGACAGCTGTAGTGTTACATACGCCCCTTATTTAAAAGAAAATTAAATTAATTTTAATTTTCCAAAGTCTATCAAGTATAAGTGTAAGACAGTTCCTTAAAGTCGATTCACTTCCCCTTTAAGTATTCTACCTTGACCTCGACATACCATGCAGTGAGTAAGTCCTCATTAATGTCGCCCATTCATAAGTCTTGTTAACTAGTCATAAATGTGTCTGGACCGTCCTAGTATGCTCAGTGTCGGTGCGTGCGGACACTTGTCATTCCTAATTCGACCCCTAGCCATAAAACTATCATCTATAACTACCGACTAATTAGTATTAGCACGTCGTCCCCCCTGCAGTAATGATTAGATATTGGCATACATACATACAAAACATGTTATAAATACAATAATAAAGCAATAAAAGCAATAACAGTGTTGTAAGTCTCTGTCGTCGTATACAAGCACACATCACTTGTTCGTCATATGGTCAATGTCAATTGGTATACATCCGTCATGGTCGTTAGAGGTGTTGATCTGCATTTACATCGTCTGCTCTATGGAGATTGGTCGTTGTCCTTCGTTGATTGGTCGTCTTGTTAGATCGTCGTGATGTGCGGAGTAACGACTAGGTAAACTTAACACACTAATTATTCTATTTATAGGAGGAGTCTTTCCGCGATTGCCGTCCTTAATAGACCATTTCAAACATCCAGTGCGCATGCGCCGATTTATATCTCGCTCTACGAGACTTGACCCGTTTTCTCGAGATTTTCAAAACTGGGGGCTCTTGCGCAAAGGATGTAATCATTTGTGTCCGTACCAAAACATGTTCAAAGAGGTATTCTTGTCTGACAGTAACGTGTTATATCCAAGAATTTTAGGAAAGTATTACTCAATACAGTCACATGTCATCGTTAAAATGATTATCTCATATAAACATGAACACATGCTGTTTTGCCAAAAACAAGCACATACATAAAGTCGCATAAAACAAACAACTTTCTTAGAACACAAGTGTTGTTGTTTTTTTTGGATTTGCACATATTAGCGCCAATTAACGGCTGTTAACAACATTGTTCACGCACTTATAACATGGAGTCGCTAATTACATCACTGTGATTTTAATTTCTTCAAGGTTGTAAAAAAAATAAATGCGGTGTTATTTCTTTCTGGCGCGGAGGGCTGTCTGGCTAACAGTGCAACATCAAAGAAAATTCTGGGAAAAATTGACGGTCACTTTTATTTGAAGTCGCCGAAAAGAAATATTTTTATTTCAAATTGACCGACCCATTATTTCTCTAAAACTGTGTAACATGATATCGATCGATAATTGTCTTCAAGCTGCCATTTAGAAGATAGAGAGGGTGTGAACGTTGGGTACTATTGAGAGATTAAAAATAATAAGTACACGTGAACGGCGTGTGCTATGAAAAAAAATGCAACGTTTTTGACGATTTACCTTCGCGGCATAAATATAAGTTCTAAAGGAGTGAGAGTGGAGAGGGGAAACTGTACTATTTAGTAATATTTCAGACTGCGCATGTTTTTACTTATATAAATATTCTTACAAACTTCTTTAGTCCTTTGAATGATCATAAACATTTTATAAAGGAATTATTTATATTTAAGGTATGGATTAACTACAAGAGAATAGGCGAGCTATTGAAATAATACATTTGCAATAATCACGAGATGAAAATATACATTAGATTGTGTTCCTTGAAATCCCCACGTCCGCGTTTCCTTTTCCTTAACGAGAAATAGTGGGGTTAGGAAAGGGTGCACCATTGTGGGTACTGCTTAATATAGCGTTAGGTCCTTTTATGAGCCAAAAAAGATATTGTAGACCTTAGTGTTTTGTCCTTTTTGTTGTCCTCGCGTAAGTCAATGCATATTGCTCTTTAAATGGTGAAGGTCATAAACCACACGACTGCCATATGGTGACAGTTTTAAACACAGCTGCATAGCGGATGCATGTGTTCTTGCGAACTGGAAAAGACGCCAAAACACGGTCACACTTCCTGTCCACTAGACAAACAAGGTGTCATAAAACTGTCAATTAGCTTAATTAGTTGGGGTGTCCGCTCATGTCTTAAAATTAGGAATTCAATTATAACTTTATGATGGTATGAAAGGGACCCACACGCATAGAGAAACATAATATGAATTTACAAAACGATATATTTTAAATTAATACATTTCTATCTTTAAATGGGTACAAAAATTAAGTACCCGGTAGGGCCCACTTTAGACCACATTTTGGCATAGAACATTCAAGCCATGAATGGAAAAATAAGCCGTAGCCAGGCGTGTAGACCCTCATTCAAATAGTTGCAAATCAAGTAAGGTCAAAAGTTGAATGCATATTTTTAATCGCGGTCCACGAATTCCTATTAATCATATATACGTAATAGAGCATTATGGGAACGATGCATTAGGAAATAGGGATTTTGACACCATTGTCCAAATTTACAACATTGTTCATTATAAGATATATAACAATTAAGATTAGAATTAGAAGCATAAGAAAATTTGCTTGACAAACATCCATACCCCTGTAATTAAAGTAATGATGATGCAAATGACGGTGATGTTGCTGCTTCTGCTGATAATGATGACGGTGATACCGATGCTGTTTATGATTATTATGTATTTGGTAAAAACGGTTACGGTGATGCTGATACCCATGACGATTATGACGTAGATCGTGATAGCGGTGATGCTGCTGATGATTAAAGGTAATATGGGATAATTATGATGATCATGTGTGACCAGGTAAATTAAATGGCGGTAATGATTATAATTTCTTTAATATTTAACATGTAAATGGACGTGATATAAGTTCGTTTTTATTACGGTTGTTTTATTTAACTGTCAATTGATGATTTTATACGTGCACTATTTGGCAACTTATGGTTATTCAGACGTTGAACTTTTGTCAATTTCATTAATTCAATTCAATTTCGATTTTCAGTACTGTTTTACGTTCAATTAGATAATACAAAATCCGGAAGTGAAGAGCCCCCAGTTTTGCAAAACACGTCGAGTCTCGCGAGATTTTCTCACAAAGCGTCTACTTGATCAGCGGAATAGGATTGGCCAGACGCTTGGTATGAAATGATGTGACACTGAACACATGCCATCTGACCATTTTACATCATTGATCACTTCGCGGGGCTCCACGTTGGCATATGAAAAACAAATAGCATAAATACAAGGCAGTAAAATTCTCAATATAAAACACATATAAATCCTCCACCATGTTCTATGATTATAATAAATGCGCATTTTTAAATATACAAAAAAATGGGAAATCCCTACAATACTACCTACAATACTCCCACGCCATATTGCGTTTACAATTACGTATTCAGGGAGATATCCTTCTCTTTATACATATCAATGCACACAAAAATGCTTCTCTTAACATGTAATGAGGCGTTTATCCGATCAACCTATGCAACTGGTTTTGTGAGTTTCGGATACAACGCTATATACTCAACTTCCTCCTTTTGTGGCCCCACGTTTAATACTGGTGGGTGAACCCAAACTGGGCGCCGTGGCATTCAAGCCAACCACAGGTGAATCAGGTGTCTTCTCGAACCCTTGCCTCTTTAAGCAACACAGCCGCCTAATCGATCTGTACCTATTTCTTAAAGGCATCTCGAAAGGAATGTGGTATCCCACTGTGCCAGGCCCCCACATGCTATGACCAGACCTGCTAATTGCTGGTCATCACTGCAGGGAGTCTTTAGCCAACATAGTACTAATCTGTCACAGTAATACCTCTGATGGGTTAATGCAAAACTAAATTACCTGCTAGTATGGATGTGAGACAGTAGGCTAGTTTTACACAAAGCCACAAACATTATTGTTAGTGATAATGTGGGCTGTTTACTATATGATCCCTTACAAATTCTTTATTTCATTAATAACTAGGTGTCAATTTTGTAACTGCAAGATTATGTATTTATTTCATAGTTAAATATTTAATTTTGAAAATACATGAGAGATACAAGTTTTAGTATTCAAAATGACTTAAAATGAGTCTGAAGGACATTATTCTGACAATGAATGACTTTTTAAATTGCTTTTGTTAGAAACGTTTCGTTACATTTTACAAATCAAAATAAAATATAACTTTAAATTTATATGAGAACTAAAAGAATGAAAGAAATAACAAAATGTATAAGAAATAACAAAATCAACCAACAAAGTAAGAAAGAAAACAAATAAAGATTTATATATAGGTATATATATATATATATATATATATATATATATATATATATATATATATATATATATATATATATATATATATTGGATTGCGTAATTGGTATATTCACAACTGTTTCCTTTACAAACTGTGAATGACTATGTTCAACACCCAGATATAGCATACATACACTTGGATCTTGAACAATACCTGTGTGACAGACACATCGTTACAGACTGTGGCAGCCTGGCTTATCAGAAAACAGATGCCCTCACATGCTGGGTGGGGCAATAAATGGGGGGGGGGGGGGGTCACTTATATAAGGCTTTTGAGATGCCTTTAAGCAGTAAATGTTAATGCCTATACCGATTATTATTCCGATGGCTAGCCCAGCTATCGCCATGTAAACTGACCAGTGATTAGAATGCCTTTCAGTGTGATCGTCATGCATCATTTCCTCTATTAGTGAGTTCATAGGTATATATATTGTAATTCGTTTAGTTTCGGCGGGATAAGGGTCTTGTTATATTTCTTAGCCTTAGTGGTAAAGTCTTCCCACATTGATAAGCATGTCATATTAATGGAGATCCTGACCTCCGTGAGTAA
The DNA here is from genome assembly GCA_007844125.1 of Sinonovacula constricta. Lineage (NCBI taxonomy): Eukaryota > Metazoa > Mollusca > Bivalvia > Cardiida > Solecurtidae > Sinonovacula > Sinonovacula constricta. Next base: position 47,801,712 of record CM017560.1, on the reverse strand, counting down.
ATCGTCGGTGACATCGCTTTTCATGTTATGTTCGTATGACGCTGGCAGAAAAATGTATTCGTTTTCAGCACTACATGCGGTCTGTAAACGCACTATATCAAAAGGTATTTTAGTGGTGAGGGACTTAGTTTCTAGTCCGTGTATTTCTTTACATTTAATCGACAGTCGTAGAGGTTGTGCGGAGGTTACGGCCCAAATATCAGCTGGGATGGGTATTGCGAAAGGTAATTTAAGGTTTGTCGTGACGATTTTACGGCAGTTAGACGTTATCCTATCCTTTTTATCGATAATCAATTGTACTACGCATAAGTCGGTCAATTCAGTGGAGAATAGCGGTTTCGATGTATGGCATAATGAAGTCTGCGAGCAAATCTGAACTTCTTTGTCGCTTAATAATACGTACCTAGTACTTTCTTTATTTAAGCCTATCCCTACTGATTCCAAATCATATTGCGCTGCCGCGGCTGTTGATAATTTAGAGTTAGTGTTAATTCGTTGTTGAATTACCGGTATATATGAATATCTTGTAAACGTAGCATGTTTCATATTGTTCGTTTTAGAGAAATGTTAACGAGCATTAATATGTAATTTTTTTTTGTTAGACTGATGTCTCAAGGTATGGTAGCCTCTTTAAATCTTGCCCATCGTGCCTCATGCATCCGATATCCATGCCTTGTGGATTGCTATCACGGTCGTCATCGGTCGGCGGTTCGAGTCGATCGCGCTGTCGTCGGTATTTTCGCCTTAACTCGGCTAACGGGATATCATCGTCACTGTCCGATGAGTCGCTGCGTTCGTTAATATGTCTATTGCGAATCTGTCTCCTTAGTTCTGCTAACGGTATATCGTTATCGCTACTGGATGAATCGTCCTGATGGTTAGCATGCAGTGGGCGCATCTGCCCCATCACGTTATCTTCGTCATCGCTATCCGGCGAGTTACTATCGTCGGGCGGCACTACGTATGTGGCCTTCCTCCGCCTATCGTTGGGTGGAAGCCTGTCCTTGGGAAGTTCCCAATGCTCAATATCAATCGCCTTGATATTACGGGCATGCACCGTTTGTGTGCTGCCATCAACTATATTCTTTATCTTAAACGTTACTGGTGATTTCTGCTCGATAATCCTAAAATATCCTTTATAATGGCTGTCTAATTTATCTGTACGCGCGTTATTCTTTAATAATACTGCTTGTCCTACCTCTAAGTTTGGTTCGCGTGCGTCCTGATTCGCGTACCTATTTCGCTTTACGCATGTTACGTTGGGCATACATCATTGCGCGGTGTAAGTTTTCTATATATATCCTAGATAGATCTTCCCCCATGTATTTGCGCCGCGGGGCAAGTAATGAATCCAAAGGTAACACTAGGTCGCGTCCGTACAGGTTAGACGACACTAAATAAGTTTGTTCTATATTCTATAGTGAATCGCGAAAAGATGGAAACAAATTGCACCATGACCAAGTTATGATGGACCCCCATAACCATGTATAGGTGAAATGAGCTATTTATTGTCTATCAGAAAGACCCAGAAATAAGGCAACTTTTGCAACTTGTAAGAAGGTTCAGCTTCATAGACTGCGCATACCGCCAAATTGCCAGTCGGTAACCGCCAAATTTCAATGAAATATGTACTTCCTGTAAAAGTGGATCAGTCCATTATTGTGCACAGGGGTTAAACACTTTTGCTTTCTTTGAATTCTACATAGTTTCAGCTTCCTTTTGATACCAAAAGGTTCAGATTACCTTCAAAATAGGAAATTTAATGCCAAAACATAGCAACAGACTGTTACTAAAGAGAAAAAGTCCATGTCACACATTCTACTTCCGGTCGGTATTTAGTGGTACCACCCCTACATTAAATAAAATGGACTATAGCCTGTAGACTCTGATGGTGTACTGCGTATTGGGTCAGACATGCATTTATCTGTAAATCCCAGTTATGGTCCCCATCACTAATGCGTTTCGCAATCATATTATTGAGTGTGCGGTTTATCCTTTCTACCTGTCCGTTAGCGCGCGGATTATATGGACTCGTAGTAATATGGATAATATTAAATTCCTTACAAATGTGATTTTTTATGGAATTGCAAAATTCCGTTCCGTTGTCGGACCGTATCTGGTATGGTACTGAAAATCTTGGTATTATCTTATCTAAGAATAGGTTTGCTACAATTTCTGCCGTTTTATTTTTGACCGGAAAAGATTCACACCATTTTGTGCTTTCATCTACGAATGTGATAAGATACCGATTTCCTGATATACTTAGTCTATACGGTCCCGAAGTGTCCACAGACCATGTAATTCCGCTAGAGTGCGATATCCTAGTATCTTGTACGGGAGTTTTTGTATTTGAACTGGCGCGTCGCGCGCACACTATGCAACGATTTATGTATTTGTAAATGCGTCTATACATGTTTGGGAAGAAGTACTTGCGTCGCAGCGCATCATAACATCTGTCTACTTCTGCATGTGACAGATTGTCGTGGTACTCAGTTATTAGTCGGTCACTCAAATGGTCCGGTATGTAAAGTCGGAGGATCGGGTCTTCGTCCTTGTCGCTTAGATAATATAGCATGTCATTAACAAGAATATACTTTTGCAATTGACTGGTTTCTCCATTGTTTTGTAATTGTGTTATAAGATTACTACATTTTACATCATTTAATTGTTCCGCCTTTATGTCGATACTTGCGTCGAAATATTCCGGCGTGCTTGCGATTTCCGGCGCGACAATTGGGTTGTAAGCATCTTTATCGGGCCTTATTCTAATTCAGATTTACTACGTTAACCTCGCGATCTTTAAACTCAGTGTTCAGACGGCACTACTTTGTAAGCGTGTTTACCTACATCCATATACCCTGGTACTGTATTTTCGTGCACTGGTTCGTCGCGATCATCGTGCCTACATCTGGAGAGCATATCTGCTACCCTGTTCTTTTTCCCACTTATGTATTCTATGGTTACATTGTACCCGGAGATGGCTAGAGCATAACTTTGCAACTTTTTATTAGTTAAATTAGCTGTTAGTAAATATCTGAGTGGTTGGTGATCAACAAAGCAGGTGACATGTGATTCTTGCACGTAAATTTGAAATTTGTCTAATGCGAATTTTAGTGCAAATGCCTCGCGCTCGATAACGAACATTTTTTGCATAGTTGTACTTAATTTGTGTGATAAAAAGTGGATGGGTCGTTCATTTGGTATCCCTGGGACGATGCTGTCTTCAGGGTCACATTCTTGGCAAAGAACAGCGCCGATGGAAGTGGCGGATTATACAATCGATAACCTTTATTTCGATCGGGGTATCCTAACATGGGAAGTGCAGTGAGTCCGTCTTTTAATTTCTCAAATGAATTTTGACAAATGAATCTGGCGTATTTCTTTGTGAGTTGTATAAGTGGTTCCGCTATACTGGAAAAGTTTGGTATCATGCGGCGGTAAAAAACCCGCCATTCCAATGAATGATCGGATTTTTTAACCGTTTTGGGCGGTGGTACCTTTTTTATGGCTGCTACCTTATCTGGGTCGGGTCTGCACCCTTTCTCACTAATAATGAATCCTGAATATCTTGTTTCCTTGAGTAGAAATTTACATTAGCTAGGTTTTGCCTTAATGTTATGCTCCCTTAAACGCTGCAATACAGCCTCTATGTTGGCTAAGTGTTCTGTTAGTGTGTCTCCTAATATAATGACGTCATCAAGATAGGCTATACATATGTTCTCTAGGCCTTTTAGAACAATGCTCATCAGTCTCTGGTAGCATGAGCCACCCGACTTAACGCCGAAGGGCATTGCCCGGAACCGATACCCACCGATCCCTGGACATGAAAAACTAAGTTTTTCCCTACTATCAGGTGAAACGGGTACAACAAAATATCCACTGGCCATATCAAGGGTAGAGAAGAATTTTGAACTACCTAGTAGCGGGAGAATCTCATCGATTCGGGGAAGGGGCCAAGAATCATCCTTAATGATTTTATTCAATTTTCTAGAATCAATGCAGAAGCCTAAAAGTGTTATCTGGTTTCTTAACTAATACAACCGGGAAGTTCGAAGGTGAAGAAGAGGGTTCAGTTATTCTTGCTTGAAGCATTTCGTTAATGGCCTTATCTATAATAGGTCTATGTTTCATGGGTGTAGGATATGGTCGTTGCTTAATTGGTGGGTGGTCGCCAGTATCTTCTGAGAAAGAAAGTGTGCTTGTTTGTGTTACTTCCGTTAAGTCTCTAGCAAATACGTCTTTGTATTTAAACAACAACGGTCCAAGTAAGTGTTCGAATTTTCGTCATAATTAAATCCATAGTCCTTTTCTAAGTCCGGGCCTGTGTTGAGATGTTTATTTATTTCTTCACGGGAGGTGACCAAGTTAATTTCGTTTATGTGAGTCACTTGTGCAATGACAGCATTTCTTTTTATCTTAGTTGTTTTTCCCGTGTCGTTGACCAACATTATGGGGATAACGCGATCATGTTTAATGGTAATTAAACTGTCAGTGAGTGTGAGTCCTGCCTCATCATTAATGCAGTCCCCTAATTGTCTTAATTGATAGCTACCTGGAGGTAGGAAGTCGTGCGTTTTTACCTTGCCTATTGTGACGGCGGAGTATGATTTTATTACTATGTTATAACACGGGCGTACTAAAGATGCGATGTGTATGTCACTCTGTAGAGGAATGTACTCTTGTCTAATTCGAATGCGTTTCAAATCGTAGTAAATCCTAGCGTCAAATTTTCTAAGGAAGTCTCGCCCAAAAATACAGTTCCTATTACAATGTTCTTAACTACTACAAATTCATGTCTAAGCCTACTTTTACCTATTGTGAACTCAAATAACGCCTACGCCTTGTACATTCAACGTACTTCCGCTAACTGATTGTAAAGTTACTTGGGATTCCCTAAGTTAAGGTTTTTGCTTTATTTGGTCATATAATGCGTTTGCTTAATAATGACACGCCCGCCCCTGTATCTACTAACGCCCTAACTTTGTGTGTGCGTGATATTTTAACTAAACAGGAAGTAGGGTCCTCGTTAAAATTCATTTTAATGGCCTGTTTGTAAAACGCCCCCTCTTCCGGTCCCTGCTGAGGGGGCCTATTTAGTTTAAATAACTTCTCCAATCGGCTACAAAGGTGGCCTTTGCGCATAATCGTATAGCTGGTTAGATTTTTGTACGTCTTCAATAGCTCTCAATACGTTGTGTTTAATTATTAATTTTCCGCTTACTCGATCTCCTATTCAGGGTCGTAACTTTAGCGATTCGTTAAGACTTATAATTGGTTAATTACGAAGGCAGAAATAAAAGCCTTAAACAAAGTTCGATTACAGTATTGTATTCTAGTCATTAATATCTAATATTTAATAGGTGATAAATACATTACGATGTTCAAGTTCAATTATCAAATCAAATATCTATAATTAGTATCAATTCATCGTTAATTAACAAACGTAATATAATATACAGAGCATACCTTTAATTGCCGTATCACTCGACTAGTGATGTTTAACAATATAAATTCGTGCGGCAGTTCTCCTCTACTTGAGATAATTAGCTTCAGATTTTCTGAAATCTTGAGATAATTAGCAAACAATGTTATTTATATAAACCTAAACATATGATTACAATCAATACATAATTACGACGTAATCCTTCTATCAGTTACAGCACAGCAACTTATTATGATCGTCTATTTAGGTTCATAGCAAAACAACCTTTCATCAAATCATTAGATTCTATGATAATTATAAATAAATCTCTTAATTAACAATCAGCATCATTTAGCTAATCTAAAATCTATGTAGAACCAGTACAAAGTTGTTACGTTATTATAATACCAATTATTACAATGTATGTAACGGAGTAGTAAAACTTATCTAGTATTTCTCTGTATCCAACAATTTTCCCAACCACGAAACGTGTGCAAGTCCTTGGCCAGTCGGATCAATGCGTATGAGGGCGGCAAATTTACGTCTGTTTGGTTTTAGTATATATACGCAGAGGTGGAAGATGGGATTGTGGGCAGTGAAAACTGTAGTGTAAGCACCATCGGTCATTGTTGACTAACAAGGAGCACTAATTTGTTTTTCTTTGAAGTTGGACCATGTCTATCTACTTAGACTACAGTGTGACTTCCTATACATACTTCCATACATATGTCCCCTACGTGAGGTTCCCCTTTATCTTGTATTTCGTGATAGCGTTGTGGTTTTTAAGTACTTGGACCTCTTAACAGTACTGACCTCATGACAGCTGTAGTGGACAGCTGTAGTGTTACACCATCACTGTTTGTCAATTAAACGAAAGTGGGACTTGCTTCGCGTTGGCGCCATCACTGTATGTCAGTTAAACGAAAGTGGGACTTGCTTCGCGTTGGCGCCATCACTGTATGTCAGTAAAACGAAAGTGGGACTTGCTTCGCGTTGGCGCCATCACTGTATGTCAATAAACCGAAAGTGGGACTTGCTTCGCGTTGGCGCCATCACTGTATGTCAATAAAACGAAAGTGGGACTTGCTTCGCGTTGGCGCCATCACTGTATGTCAGTTAAACGAAAGTGGGACTTGCTTCGCGTTGGCGCCATCACTGTATGTCAGTAAAACGAAAGTGGGACTTGCTTCGCGTTGGCGCCATCACTGTATGTCAATAAACCGAAAGTGGGACTTGCTTCGCGTTGGCGCCATCACTGTATGTCAGTTAAACGAAAGTGGGACTTGCTTCGCGTTGGCGCCATCACTGTATGTCAGTTAAACGAAAGTGGGACTTGCTTCGCGTTGGCGCCATCACTGTATGTCAGTAAAACGAAAGTGGGACTTGCTTCGCGTTGGCGCCATCACTGTATGTCAATAAAACGAAAGTGGGACTTGCTTCGCGTTGGCGCCATCACTGTATGTCAGTAAAACGAAAGTGGAATGTTAAGCCTTGTAAAAAGCAACACACATGCACCACGATTGTCTGTTCGCGACTTCCTTTATACAAGCCTATCCCCACGTCCACCCCCGCCCCTTCGTGTCCAATATGTACTAGATTATAATATTTATAGCTGACAGCTTATGATTGAATGTGTCTGTTTGTTTTTATACACGTGTTGTTTGTTAATAGCGATACTAGCTTGGTGTTTTGCCATTGTGTTGACTACATAGATAAAAAAACGTGTGTAGTTTGTGTACTGTCCAAATAGTTATTTTTAAAGCCAAGAGAAGAGTATTAAATAAACATAAAACATATATGATTTTAGAAATCTGAGATTGCTTTTAATATCTAAATTTCACGTAAACATTTATTTCAATTAAAACTCGCTTGCATTCTTTAAAACGACTTGGTGGTAATTTGACTTTTTTGTTAGTTATTCTACAAAATGCAAAATACTTTCTAGGACCGCATTGCAAAAATTATTGTTTCACTTGAATTTATTTGCAATAGCTATCTTTTAAAAGAATATGCTGTCTTTGGGTTGGAACAATATAAACTAAAACGTTGCAATGCTTTTTATATAGGTTTTAGCTTAACAATCTAGTATTTCTCTGAACAGCGCATGCAGATGTAGACTTCATGCATGTATGTCACTTAAACCATTCGACCACGGGATTTCTCAATCATTCGACGCCAGATAATGGCACACTAATTTAAATACATATAAAGTTTGGATAGTGTTTTTTTTTTATTTGTCATGGTCTGCGCCAAACTTCATTGCCCTCTCTTTTATTCACATCCCGCCTTTGCCCTCTTTTATATTCACATCCCGCCTTTGCTCTCTCTTATATTCACATCCTGCCTTTGCGCTCTCTTATATTCACATCCCGCCTTTGCCCTCTCTTATATTCACATCCCGCCTTTGCGCTCTTTTATATTCACATCCCGCCTTTGCTCTCTCTTATATTCACATCCCGCCTTTGCGCTCTCTTATATTCACATCCCGCCTTTGCCCTCTGTTATACTCACATCCCGCCTTTACCCTCTCTTATACTCACATCCCGCCTTTGCCCTCTCTTATATTCACATCCCGGCATGACCTCTCATATTCACATCCCGCCTTTGCTCTCTCTTATGTTCACATCCCGCCTTTGTCCTCTTTTATATTCACATCCCGCCTTTGCCCTCTCTTATATTCACATCCCGCCTTTGCCCTCTCTCATATTCACATCCCGCCTTTGCCCTCTCTTATATTCACATCCCGCCTTTGCCCTCTCTTATATTCACATCCCGCCTTTTCCCTCTCTTATATTCACATCCCGCCTTTGCCCTCTCTCATATTCACATACCGCCTTTGCCCTCTCTTATACGTACATCCCGCCTTTGCCCTCTCTTATATTCACATCCCGCCTTTGCCCTCTCTTATATTCACATCCCGCCTTTGCGCTCTTTTATATTCACATCCCGCCTTTGCTCTCTCTTATATTCACATCCCGCCTTTGCGCTCTCTTATATTCACATCCCGCCTTTGCCCTCTGTTATACTCACATCTCGCCTTTGCCCTCTCTTATACTTACATCACACCTTTGCCCTCACTTATATTCACATTCCGCCTTTGTCCTCTCTTATACTCACATCCCGCCTTTGCTCTCTCTTATATTTACATCCCGCCTTTGCCCTCTCTTATATTCACATCCCGCCTTTGCCCTCTGTTATACTCACATCCCGCCTTTGCCCTCTTTTATACTCACATCCCGCCTTTGCCCTCTCTTATATTCACATCCCGGCATGTCCTCTCATATTCACATCCCGCCTTTGCCCTCTCTTATATTCACATCCCGCCTTTTCTGTATCCATTTCGGGGTGCCCGTGACTACTTTATCTTAACAACTCACCTCGTTGATTCGAGTCCCGTTCTAGGCGAGATCTTTATATGGAAGATGACTCCAATTAAATCTGCGATGCACAGGTGGTTCTTCCCAGACAACTGTCTGGCGTATGTTTCTATCAATAGTTGTTGGACGTCGCCAACATGACTATACTTGTGCGGCATGTTTATAAAAACAAAACCGAACTATAACTGTTTCGTTGCAATGTAAAATATACTTTGTAATAAAAGTCACGATTATGATAAAGCACAAACACTGTTGTTATAAAAGCAAATTATTCCAAAGCAAAAAAATATTTGAAACTGTTAAAAAGACTTTGCCCCTCTACAAGCACAAATAAGATAAATGCGACTGATTTCGCTAATTGTTTAAAAGCCATAAAAACCCTAAATCAGCATTTTAACAAGGGTGGAAAATGTTATATATTTTAATGAGTGATATTAAACGAAATCTTTCCGTTTATGTTTTGTGAACTAAATGTTAAATTAATTATGAAGAAATAAACAGGCGTGTAAGGAACTAAGGCTTGTAAGTAAGAAGACCCGGATTTGATTTTGAATTAATTCTTTAAATATGAAGTTGATAATGTATGCTCTATTTAATGAAATCTTTTTAATACTGGATTGTTTTCCAGAGATTTAGATGGAAGGTTTTGTAATGCCATTACATAAGCAATGAAATATAGACTCCGTGGAAAATTGACTTAGTATAACTTTTAAGACATTTTGTGAATTTTTCTATTCTTATATTAAATAATCGACTTACCGCATGGGCGGGAAACTATAATGTGTTATATTGTGGCACAGGCGGGGATTTCGGAAAAATATGGGTACTAAGGACCATATATTTGTTTTATATGGCATAATCAATCATTTACTTAGCAAGTATAATAAAGTATATGTAGCTTGTGTGGAATTTAAAAGAAAAGCGTACGATTTTGTATCAAGAGACAATCTTTGGTACAAGCATGGAATAAATAGTAAAATGCTTAATATTATTAAACCAATGTGCGCTGTTGTAAAGTTGAGAGTAAAATATACCACTAAGATAAGTTAACCGTGTTTTTGCGCGGGGTAGCTCAGACGAGTGTTTGTCGTATTTTGTAGATTTCTTTTTATAAACTAAACCTAACTATAACTGTGTCAATGTATTTATAAACTTAACTGAATCAATTTCTTCCTTTGCACATTTAGCAATAAAACTACACGTACATGCAGCGTTTAATATCTTACTCGCGAAGTGCCCGTATTGAATTATCACGCACAGACAAAATACAGTTTCTCCACACATGCATAACTTCACAATCTGATTGCAATACACAAATATACAATTAATGTTGTCTTTGCTTCTCCCTAAATGTTCACAAAAACAACCAACGGGTGATCACGAACATAATTAAAAATGTCAAACAAAATCAAATTATAATGTGACATGCTAATAATTTTACCAAAGGTAATGTATTAATACCTTATAAGAAAAACAAAACAAAATAATTTTCAAAAATATCATATTAAAAACTTAGTCAAAATGAGAATATACAAATAGTGTAAAGATGTGTTATATAAGATCAGATAACACATACTGTCGGAGGGTAGCGAGGCGTTAAGACATGTAAGATGCTTATAGCAACCGGTCGGTTGTTTACCAAACAGTATAATTATGTCCGTATAAGTTGCAAACAAAGCTGTAAGAATGATGGTATTATATAGTTATCAATATTTGTTGTTGTTCTATTTGTTGTTGTTTTTGTTTTTTGTTGGGGGGCGGGGGTGTGTTTTACCTTTCGCATTTTCGATGCGTAGTCGCAGAAAACAGTTCGGGAAATAAAAGCGACCACTAATTGTAAAATGCACACCAGAATTTGCGAGGCTCCTTGACATATTCCAAATACATGTTATACGCTTCCAGCACTTCCACTTAAAAGTACACTTGACGGTGTATCGTCAGCAAGGTCTTACCTCGTTCGTTAACCCTTTAATCTCACTGCAAACTTCTGTCTACTTATCATGTTCAATTGTAATTTCTCTTGACTGTGTAATCAATGTTGAAGGTGATATCCTAAAGTTTGGGCCATTTTATTTCTTTGTCCAATGATCAAATAATTTTTTCTTGCCGGAAAAGATTTTGCGCGATGCTGTTTATTGATGCCCTACATCTATGCGAAAAGTGAAGCATAACATACAACATTTCAAACATGTATTCCGTATCTTAGCCACACAGCACAGATAGCTTTTTTTTAATTAACAAAAAACACGTGACCACTTATCTTTGAGATCACGTTATATACTATCATGTCTTTAATATAGGCAAACTATCGGACACCACCTTTAATATGAGCCACCATATTTGAGCGGCTAGGCACATCGATGATCAACCCCGCAACGCGTTTATTCTATTCATGTAAGGAGGTCTGTTAGAACGGGTGTGGCGTATTCGACCGAATATATCACACGTGTCACGTATTCGACCGAATATATCACACGTGTCACGTATTCGACCGAATATATCACACGTGTGACATATACGTTTTATGACATATACGGTCCAACAGAGGTCTTCCAGCTGACCTGCGGTGCGCATGCTATTTTACCCAAGAGGAAGGTTGGGGTCGACATACATTAAAGGGGAAACCCGGCAGTTTGCTTACTCAAATACATGTAACAACATTTTACTCCTGTTCTGGAGACCTTTTGAGTAACTGCTGCATTAACTTATAACTTAGTTTAAGTAAAGGCTGTTTATAACATTAAGTTTATTGTTAGACAATACAAATAGTAAAGAATATCGTGTACAATGTCCATTATTTCCAAATAAATAAATTGATTCGGTTGGGACTTCAAATAAAGATAAGGATAGGTATCGACGTCAAAGCTGAGTACCCGGATGTTCATGTAAAATGATCTCGAAAGTAAGTGGTCACGTGGATTCCTAAGTTTAAAAATAGCTAACTGTGCAGCGTGGCTCGGATAGAAAATACAATTTTGTAATTGTGGTGTTATATGGTTTACATTTCACATGGATTTAGGGCACCAGCAAACATCATTCCCCAGGATATTTTCATTTCAAGAGAGACAAAAAAAGTCGGATACAACCCTTAAAGCAGGACGTTGCTAACTGGCCATAATGTGTTTACTGCCGTGTAATGAGACAATATTCTTGATGTGTACAGAGTGTCGTTAACCACTTTATCAGGATACAGGATAAAATAGATTGGAAAGAGGCCACCACTGCTTAAGATCTTTGTATTTCTCGTAAACCTGTAATCTATCCCCCATCAATAGCCGTGAATATAGAATCAGGTGGATTTAAAATCCCATGGTATACTTTAACAGAATTCACATCATTCACTCGGAGTAAAAGCACGTCATATACGACCAGTGATTAAAATAGTGCTGGGGCGTTGAACAATCTGGTCAATAATTCTTTCTATGTAAATATGTTTTGTGGAGGTATATTACTAAGAAGATGGAAAACAAGTAAGTTGCAAAAAGAGTGATCTGTAAAAATGTGTGCCATTAGTATTAATCTTTTGTCCTATTTTATACTGTATAACAAGAAGGCATGTATACGTAACAAAAAGTCTGCGTCGAGCTTATGTTCAACATTGACAGGTACAATACATTTATCAATAGCAAAGGTTTGTTGTTATTACAGGTTTAGAATGCCATCCTCCTAAGTGTGGGCAGGATGTTTTCTCGACATTTAAACTGTTTTAGTCTGTTTGCATGACTAACCACGTAATGGTTATACTCCATTAACCAATACATCTACATCTGTCAGAATAACGTGCTGTTTTACAGGTCATGTTAATGAGGAGATTATTTTCGCAGAGTCATACTAGGATACAGCAAACATTAAAAAAAATTCAAGAAAACTAATGATTGCCAGTAACAGAACGCAACGTTAAGAAATATAACTTAAATCAACAATAAATAGTTGATGTTCATGTCTTAAGGTGGTATCCGACAGTTTGGACGAAAGTTTTTTTTTCTCAACCAAATCAGCCATTGTTTTCTGAAAAGGTCCTGCAAAATGCTGTGCACTGATGCCCTAGATCTATGTGAACAGCAAAAAATAAATCCGCACTTGTAATTGCCAATAGGTATTTCCTATCTAAGCCACGCTGAAGAGATAGCTATTTTCAAACTAAGAAAACCACGTTACAACTTTTTTTTGAGAACGAGTTACATCGTCCACTGAGTTGTCCGCTCTGGCGTCGATGTCTGTTTTTAGCAGAGATCACTATCGTGCTTATTCATAGATTTGGACAGAATGAATATTTAAAGTGCTTTTGGCACAAAATATAGTAGCTTACAATGTATGTTATGTTCAAAATCGTCTTTACATAGACTAAAGTACGAATTTATGCAGAATTTATGCATAAATCATCCGAAAACATTGGGGAAAATATTGTTACGTGCATTTGATGTACGCAAAACCGTTGGATACCACTTTTACAAGTTAGCTAAATGTATATGGAAAACACATCAAAAGTATTAAAAAGACATAAATCTTTGCAGAAAAAAACAACAATGTTAAGTACACGTTTTGAGATTCTTGGTTGTAAATAAACTAGATCTTCGACAAATAGTTATTAATTATTGAAAGCACAGTAAAGATGAAAGAAATGTTTAACAACTAAACAAAGGAGATGGTTTCCAGCTTCCAACTGTGAACGGCTTAACTAGGGACATCGCATGTGTCTCAAAGTGATACAGGGGTTAAGCATAAGAACTCGTACTGATTTAGCACTGAGCATGATTAATGCTTTGTCAATAAGACATGAAATTGATAAAAGGAAACTTACCTTTCTGGGGCAATTGTGCCGGATGAAACGTGAATGTGCTGTAAGACACATTTTTCTATTTCGTTTAGCATACAGCACAGTAAGTACGTCTACTAGTATGTCGGGGTACTTTCCTGATATTTGGTCAGTCCTGAAGTCTTATGGTCTTGAGAAGGTCGTAATAAACTACTTGCAATCGGGCATCTTTCCTTCTAAACAGGCTTGGAAAAGGCACGTTCAAACTAATATATGGAGGGTAGCAAATCAAGAATGGATCTTACGTTACAGCAACCATTCCTTTGATCGAGTTCGAACCGTCCATAACCAATATAACTTTCACGAGGTTTGGCTCTTTGCTCGCAAATATCTAAGGGATTTGACTTACTGTAGAACGGTTAGTAAATTGATATCAGGACCCACGTGGTATGACTATTCCTGCCGCAAATGCAATCATGTTGTTAAGAACACTAGTTTTACAGGTCACGTACTAATAGACTGCACTAAAATGCAAAGTTATCGTACTTGTTTCTATGATAATTTGAATACACTTCTTGAAACAAATGTATCACATATGCTTCTTAGTCTAGACAAACGCTCGCTAGTAAACACACTTTTGGGCGTTCCCTGTCCTGTTATTGACTCATGTTGTGATATAGAGTACGATAGGTTCCTTTGTACTGTATATCGACGCTTGCATTACTTTTGGTTACAATACAATCAATAAATTTTAAGTCGCAATAGTTGCAATCGAAATGTGCTTAACTTCAATAAAGATTCTACTTTGTGACTGAGAAGCCCAGAAGCTATATGTACGTGTTTGTTTTTGTTTTTTTTTTGTGTGTTTTTCTGTCACTATGTGGTAATATTGTGATAGGTCATGATTATGTTATTATCGTATGATTATGAGTTGTTGTTTTTTTTTCTTTGGCGAGAGTGATGATGGATGGGATATATCTGAATTTGTCATGCTTATGTATGTATATATATAATGCCCTTTTTTCAGACGACATCGTTTTCTTTGTAGAATGTCTTTGTACTTTATTTACATATGATGTTCATTGTACTCTTCATTTTGTATGGAGGAAATAAAGATTATATACTAGGGACAGATAATCATGATTATTAAAGAGGTATTTAATCAATCTCATATATATATATATATATATATATATATATATATATATATATATATATATATATATATATATATATATATATATATATATATATATATATATATATATATATATATATATACTAAAACGAACTAATATTCCATGTTTTAATATATCAAAATACGCCAAACAGTTGTTGATTAGAATTTGGTTTAAAATGATAAAAATGGCAAGAACTAGAGCTAACAGTAATGAGTTTTCTATGAACGCGCGGTAAGAGGCTCGAATACAAAGAACAGAGCATAACATGATTTTATTTCAGACGTGGTCATATTACATCGTCGTAAAATGCAATTTAAACAACTCAAGCATATAGATAAGTTACCTAAACAATTTCAAGTTACAGATGAGGATGTATCTACAAGTGAAACTAGACAAAATCTATCATTTAAATCTGATATTCATGAAACATGAATAATGACCGAAATTTCAACGCATAAGCGCTCCACTTTAGCTACTTACGCTACAACATGGCACCATCCATACATGTACGTTCTTTCCAGGAACGATTACATATAGACGACACGCTCATGGCGGCGAAGATAAGTGTCTATGAAGCGTAGTTACAAGTGCCCATGTGCTATAATGATAGAAATGTCGCTGCACAGTATCGGCAAAAATGCCGGCAAATCCCAAAATCCCTAAGCGGTGGTATCCACCAGTTTGGACCATTTTCTTCTTTCAAACGAACAAACAAATATATTATTATTGGCTGAAACGATCATGCGAAATGCTGTTTATTGATGTCTTACATTTAAGTGAAAAGTGAAGCATAACAACCCACTCGTCGTCCCAAATATGTATTTTCTATCTAAGCCAAGCAGCACAATTAGCTATTTTAAAACATAAGAAAACCGCTTGACCACTTCCTTTAGAGATTACATAATATCATCATCTGGGTAATCCGCTCTGTTCTCGTTATCTGTTTCAAAAGTATGAGTTGATGAAGACATTATGCCAAATATTTACCAAACTGGGGTAAGATATAGTTACATGTATTTGATATAGGCAAAGTATCAGATATCACCTTTATCACTACTAACATATTTGTTAAGATTTAGAAACGCTTTATTTTTTTATTTTTTTTTTTCAACATTAAGACAACACGATCATTTCAAGGAAAGCCGCGACACTTTTGATTTTCCAACAGAAAGACAATAAGGTCATATGGAGAAACGTATGTAACACATAATCAAGAAACAAGATAGTATATAATGTCTACTTTTTAGTGTGGTTAAACAGAGTTATTTTAACCAGTCAATGCTAATTTCACAAGCTGTGATCATAAGGTATTAAATATCTGCAAAACACTCCTCGCTTCAAAATCTTTAGGTAAAATCCGAGTATTTTTTTGCTTGTCGCTTTGAAATTACTGATTCGCATTTGATAATTACTTGATATATTTATTCGGCTTTAAGTTTTTTGTTTTATCGTGCTGGTGGGGTAGTAGTATTTTTCTCCTCTTCTCCATTCCTCCGTTTTTGTGATGCTCAGGGATGTCGTGTTGTTTCTGTTTAGTAGAATATGAATGGGATATGGGTTTGCCTTTTCGCCGCTTCAAAATTTTAATAAGCGATGGTGTTTCATTTCATTTCACCAAATGAAACCGGCATTAGATTTCTTTCGTGATTAGACCTGGTAAAATAATCGGTACACTGTCGCTTAAAGGTACTTGAGCGGGTCTTCAAAGCTGAGCCGCCACGTACATGTACTATATTCGTTAAAATGGTAGCTTCCTTGTATCCCGATTCAATATTGATTTGCAGCCAATAACATGCAATGACCATTTACAAGGTTGGTATAGCAAAGACATGCAAAAATACAATCAAAAGTCCACAAGAGACAAATATATTTGAATGTTTTCTGGTCGATTTCAACTGGGAAAAACACAATGACAACTTCTAATATCCACGTACTTTTATTTATGAAGATTATCAACTATTCTTACGTACACTTTCCAACATATCCCGATGGTACAGTTAACATTAAAGCATACCATTTAAGTTTTATTAAATTGGCACAGTCCGGCATGGAAATATTTAAATTCAACATTTGTAATGCTCAGTTTGTCGTCAGCAACTCCAATGATGCCGATTTCTTGACCAATCAGACAGCACCATTTGCTATAAAAGACTCAAAATATGGCGTCCTGCAGTTTTAAAAACAAGACAACTTTTAAAAGTGTGAATTATGTACTTTCAGAATTTTGAATGCTTTAATGGAACATACGGAAAAGAGATGGAGCGAAGGGGACAGTATAACGACTGACTCGTCGGTGTCGGTATAATGGACCGGCCGGGTTCTGTCCCTGGCCACCTCATAAGTGTCCCTGAGTAATAATGATAGAAATGTAGCTGCACAGTATCGGTAAAAATTCCGGCAAATCCTATCCCATTCCGGATTTGAAAAAAGTCGGCATGACTGTCTGGCCTTCCTTTGAATTCTTTTTCTTTTTTATGTATATACAGCCTGTTTATGTGCCTAGCATATATGGTATATAAATATGGAACTACATGTGGTTCGGGTTAGGATCTAAATGCACTGATTACTTATTATTATTATTATTATTATTATTATTATTATTATTATTATTATTATTATTATAAAGAAACGGGTTGCTAGAGGCAGGATTGATTGTACAGAAGAGACTTAATGTCGACCAAGATACCCCAGTGAAATACTTTGAATACATCGGACAAAACACAAACGAGTGATAATCTGTTTCTTCGGCATTACATTTATATATATTACATATCATTTGTCTCTAGGAATTTGATTATAGTGATCAACTTATACAATCAACTTAATACCACGAGCACCGGGTATTAACATAAAACTAATATATGCAAACATATTTTCCTGATGCTATAGACCAGCCGCAATAGCTTAAGTGGTAGAGCGTCGGCTTGTGGATCCGGAGGTCGCGGGTTTAAACCGCCCGTCGGTACAGTATCCTGGGCACTTCATAAGTGCCCCTATGCTATAATGATAGAAATGTCGCTGCACAGTATCGGCAAAAATGCCGCCAAATCCCATCCCATTCCTTGATGCTATACTAACCTTAACGGCACTGGCGTTAAAATAAACAAATTACCAAACTAAAGAAACGAGGATGCATTGCAGCTGAACTGTTATGCCGCAGTGGTTTTGTTGATTTATCGGGACTATTTCTCATCAATGGGAAATACCTATCTCCAAACTGACAGTTAATTTACGTTTTTGCAATGAATATCACCTGTTTATAAGAAAAGACTGACTGCTCATCTATATATAGCTTATGTTCGTATATTAAACACATTAAATACTGCCCTCAAATTAAAAAACAAACATCGCCTTTTCTAGCGAGGCGAAGACGTATATTTAGATATCGTTTTACTTCCTAGTTGAAGACAGGTTTGTGAAGTTGGCTGGGAATTGGGAATTGGGAATTGGGTATTGGGTATTCAATGTCCAGATACAACCGAATACCCAGCCAGCTAGGAATTGGGTATTCGCGAATTCCTAGATACAACCGAATACCCAGCTAGCTAGGTATTGGGTATTGAATATAGAGCTGCAGTCGTATTCCGAGCTGGCTAGGAATTGGGCATTCGAAATATCAATGCAGAGTTTGAATATCGTGCTAGACCTGAATACCTATCTGGCTGGGAATTGGGTATTCGAAATTCATTCTGTAAAGAAACTATTCAAAGCAGATTTGAATATCGAGCTAGACATGAATACCCAGCTGGCTGGGAATTGGGTATTCAAAATATTTTTATTATTTGAACAATTCAACGCAGAGTTTGAATATCGAGCTAGACCTGAATACCGAGCTGGCTGGGAATTGGGTATTCAAAATATTTTCTGTAAAAATACTATTAAACGCAGAGTTTGAATATCGACCTAGAGCCGAATACCTATCTGGCTGGGAATTGGGTATTCAAAATACTTTTTTTAATAGAAACTTTTTAAGCAGAGTTTGAATATCGAGCTACACCTGAATACCTATCTGGCTGGGAATTGGGTATTCGAAAAAAATTCTTATAGAAACAATTAAACGCAGATTCTGAATATCGAGCTAGACCTGAATACCGAGCTGGCTGGGAATTGGGTATTCGAAATATTTTCTGTAAAAATACTTTTAAACGCAGAGTTTGAATATCGAGCTAGAGCCGAATACCTATCTGGCTGGGAATTGGGTATTCGAAAAAAAATTTTTAATAGAAACTTTTTAAGCAGAGTTTGAATATCGACCTAGAGCCGAATACCTATCTGGCTGGGAATTAGGTATTCAGAGTTTGAATATCGAGCTAGACCTGAATACCTATCTGGCTGGGAATTGGGTATTCGAAAAAAATTTCTTATAGAAACAATTAAACGCAGATTCTGAATATCGAGCTAGACCTGAATACCGAGCTGGCTGGGAATTGGGTATTCGAAATATTTTCTGTAAAAATACTTTTAAACGCAGAG
Source organism: Sinonovacula constricta (assembly GCA_007844125.1). Taxonomy (NCBI): domain Eukaryota; kingdom Metazoa; phylum Mollusca; class Bivalvia; order Cardiida; family Solecurtidae; genus Sinonovacula; species Sinonovacula constricta. Next base: position 47,782,503 of record CM017560.1, on the reverse strand, counting down.
TTTGAATATCGAGCTAGAGCCGAATACCTATCTGGCTGGGAATTGGGTATTCGAAAAAAAAAATTTTAATAGAAACTTTCTAAGCAGAGTTTGAATATCGACCAGAGCCGAATACCTATCTGGCTGGGAATTGGGTATTCAAAATACTTTTTTAATAGAAACTTTTTAAGCAGAGTTTGAATATTGACCTAGTGCCGAATACCTATCTGGCTGGGAATTGGGTATTCAAAATACTTTTTTTAATTGAAACTTTTTAAGCAGAGTTTGAATATCGAGCTAGACGTGAATACCTATCTGGCTGGGAATTGGGTATTCGAAAAAAAATTCTTATAGAAACAATTAAACGCAGATTCTAAATATCGAGCTAGACCTGAATACCGTGCTGGCTCGGAATTGGGTATTCGAAATATTTTCTGTAAAAATACTTTTAAACGCAGAGTTTGAATATCGAGCAATTAAACGCAGATTCTAAATATCGAGCTAGACCTGAATACCGTGCTGGCTGGGAATTGGGTATTCGAAATATTTTCTGTAAAAATACTTTTAAACGCAGAGTTTGAATATCGAGCTAGAGCCGAATACCTATCTGGCTGGGAATTGGGTATTCGAAATATTTGCATATGCTACATACGGACAAATACATTGCCATGCCATTGCGGGCATAAAAAAAATGTTGACTTATCGTCATATTGTTTTATTATCCGTAAGAAATTGTTGCTGACGGAGTCCGAATGATTTTTGCCGGCGATTAATTTAAGCATTTTAGGTGGGTATTTTGATCGGCATGCAGAATAATGCAGACTCTATTTCCGACGGAAATAGAATGTTATAGACGGTGCAGCCGTTAGAGATCTCAATAAATATGCCGACGGAATGTTAATTTTGCAGACGAAGACTAAAATGTGTTTTACCAACAGTGGATTGAATAGTATTGCCGACAGAAACCGGAAATGTATTGCCGACGGATAATGTAAAATTTTGCCGACAGTGAATTCAACAGTTTGCCTAGACTTGAAACGTGTTGCCGACTATGAATTAAATAATTGATAAATTCTGTGATACCTTTGGCGACAGTGACATTTTTGATTATGACGGATCATTGACGAATGTTGCCGACGGATACTAAATTAAGCATTTTAGGTGGGTATTTTGATCGGCATGCAGAATAATGCAGACTCTATTTCCGACGGAAATAGAATGTTATAGACGGTGCAGCCGTTAGAGATCTCAATAAATATGCCGACGGAGTGTTAATTTTGCAGACGAAGACTAAAATGTGTTTTACCAACAGTGGATTGAATAGTATTGCCGACGGAAACCGGAAATGTATTGCCGACGGATAATGTAAAATTTTGCCGACAGTGAATTCAACAGTTTGCCTAGACTTGAAACGTGTTGCCGACTATGAATTAAATAATTGATCAATTCTGTGATACCTTTGGCGACAGTGACATTTTTTATTATGACGGATCATTGACGAATGTTGCCGACGGATACTTTAATTAAGCATTTTAGGTGGGTATTTTGATCGGCATGCAGAATAATGCAGACTCTATTTCCGACGGAAATAGAATGTTATAGACGGTGCGGCCGTTAGAGATCTCAATAAATATGCCGACGGAGTGTTAATTTTGCAGACGAAGACTAAAATGTGTTTTACCAACAGTGGATTGAATAGTATTGCCGACGGAAACCGGAAATGTATTGCCGACGGATAATGTAAAATTTTGCCGACAGTGAATTCAACAGTTTGCCTAGACTTGAAACGTGTTGCCGACTATGAATTAAATAATTGATAAATTCTGTGATACCTTTGGCGACATTGACATTTTTTATTATGACGGATCATTGACGAATGTTGCCGACGAATACTTTAATTGTGTTGCCGACGAAGACATAAAAAGTTGTACCGTAGACATCTAAAACATTGTTGCTGAGAGTGACATAGACAGTTTACCAATGGCTGAAGAGATTTTCATTTTGATGATGAAGGTGACCTTTCCATTTATGTTGTCGTTGAAGCAGTTCCTAGATTTCGGTCAAACCTGTTTGTTCCTTTTAGTGTTAGTGTACTCAAGACAAAAGTGCTTATTGTCTGTTGTACCTTGAGCACAGCGCTGTCAGGTTGGTGTTGCTTTAAGTTCCAAATCGCCATAAATAGTTTTTAAAGATAACACTGCATATCCCCCATATCTTCCTTGATTAGTTTGCAACAAAATATTTCCCTTCAAAAAAAAAGATTGTAAGTGATCGATTTTCAAATTAGGGATGGGTGTAGGGATGACCCTGCATGAATGTAGGGCACTAGATCTCCCTAGTTATGTCCCGCCCGGCGCATACTTAGACCGCGTGCTACACAAAGGGTGCGGAGACTTAGCATGTATTTGGGTTGGAGAGAAAGGCGAGTTTGTACTATTTGTGGTTACTATGTACGGAAGAGGATATCCACCAATATTCTTATTACTATTTCTAACTTTCAATACATGGATTAGTTACATCTAATGTCAATTTGTAGATTGCAACATCGCGCATGCTAAATACCGCTATCTAATTACATATTAAATTTTATAAACTAGTATCACATGAAAATGTTCACATTTCAACATTACATTTGAACAATTTCACATTTCCAGCATATACAATTTACAAATCGCTGGGAGAATCACGAATACATTTTACATTTCTTGAATCTAATTTACAAGTTACTAATCTAGAGGCGCAAATTTAAAATGTACATTGCATAACACCAGTTCGACAATAGGACGCAAAGGGCGCTTCTAACACGGGAATGTCCATCTACAAACAGAACGTACAGCTTCAACTCGTCCGCGTTCGTCTGTATTTCCAAGTTGTGAGTTTCTTACTGACAGAATCAGACAAACGTATTATTTTTGTGCTAAACAATTTTAGGGATATTATTCTGTACTTAAATGGGGATCATGATATGACTACTTATACATATATCATTCGTGACATGTACTGTAGACATGCACCAATAAAAGTCGGTCCATATTTACACGTCTCTACTTTTTCCTCAAACTGTATGAATCGGTTCAAATAGTGTTCGCATAATTTTATCTCTCAGGTCGAGATCTGACAGCCCCTACACAACCGCCCCACCCCCCAATCCCCTATCAACCTCTCTGGCCCCACCCGTTTTCATTTAACTGCATAAAACTGCATATATCCTAATTTAACCGGAGTGATCCGAGCTGGCAAAATTCCGTTACCGGTACAAAGTATTGAGTTCGAACCCAAGACCTCCTCCGTAATCAGGTGCTCTACCACCTGGTCTACCTGGGCAGAGAGCTTTTAACCTTCCTTATATTTAGCCAGGCATCAACAGAACTACCAGTACCTAGCCTTTTCCTGCTCCACAGGGTTCTCTGAAGAACCCATTCTGACGCCACTAAAAAAGCTGGAAAAATCCTATTACCGAGGGCGGGGGTCGAACCCAAGACCTCCTGCTCTTGAGGCAGGTGTTCTAGCAACTGTGCTAATTTATCACCTGACTCTGGGGAAAGCATGTTCACTACATCACGTACCCCTGTTGATGTAGTTCAATTTCAATGCACTGTAAATCCGAATGCGAATGTGTTAGTATGTTCATCTGGAAAAGTCCGATACGTATACATGTATTAAATTGGATTGAATGTAGTTTTAAGAAATCAAAGACTTAAATGGTAAAATTACTTGCAGAATTATAAAACATTCATTAATAACTACTTTAGGCAAAAGACAACGCGTTTAATTTGATGCCAAATAACGTTGGCTGTTTTTTATTGTATCTCTTTTGAAGAATCATTTATGATTCCGTTCTATATTTATTTATGTGGTACCGACAGCTAGCGTCTGAAGGTTGTCAGTTCTTAACTTATACATAAGTAATTTGTGACTTGAGAATTGTGACTTTGAGTTTTGTAACTAGGTAACCAGCTCCAGCTCTATATTCAAACTCGGCGATGAATAGTACCTATACTAAAAATATTTCGAATACCTAATTCCCAGCTGGTTATTCAGGCCTAGCTCGATATTGACACTCTGCTTAAATAGTTTCTATACTAAAAATATTTCGAATACCCAATTCCCAGCCAGCTCGGTATTCAGGTCTAGCTCGATATTCAGAATCTGCGTTTAATTGTTTCTATAAGAAAAAAATTTCGAATACCCAATTCCCAGCCAGATAGGTATTCAGGTGTAGCTCGATATTCAAACTCTGCTTAAAAAGTTTCTATTAAAAAAGTATTTTGAATACCCAATTCCCAGCCAGATAGGTATTCGGCTCTAGGTCGATATTCAAACTCTGCTTAAAAAGTTTCTATTAAAAATTTTTTTTCGAATACCCAATTCCCAGCCAGATAGGTATTCGGCTCTAGCTCGATATTCAAACTCTGCGTTTAAAAGTATTTTTACAGAAAATATTTCGAATACCCAATTCCCAGCCAGATAGGTATTCGGCTCTAGCTCGATATTTAAACTTTGCGTTTAAAAGTATTTTTACAGAAAATATTTCGAATACCCAATTCCCAGCCAGCTCGGTATTCAGGTCTAGCTCGATATTCAGAATCTGCGTTTAACTGTTTCTATAAGAATTTTTTTTCGAATACCCAATTCCCAGCCAGATAGGTATTCAGGTGTAGCTCGATATTCAAACTCTGCTTAAAAAGTTTCTATTAAAAAGTATTTTGAATACCCAATTCCCAGCCAGATAGGTATTCGGCTCTAGGTCGATATTCAAACTCTGCTTAAAAAGTTTCTATTAAAAAAAATATTTTCGAATACCCAATTCCCAGCCAGATAGGTATTCGGCTCTAGCTCGATATTCAAACTCTGCGTTTAAAAGTATTTTTACAGAAAATATTTCGAATACCCAATTCCCAGCCAGCTCGGTATTCAGGTCTAGCTCGATATTCAGAATCTGCGTTTAATTGTTTCTATAAGAAAAGAATTTCGAATACCCAATTCCCAGCCAGATAGGTATTCAGGTCTAGCTCGATATTCAAACTCTGCTTAAAAAGTTTCTATTAAAAAAAATATTTTGAATACCCAATTCCCAGCCAGATAGGTATTCGGCTCTAGCTCGATATTCAAACTCTGCGTTTAAAAGTATTTTTACAGAAAATATTTCGAATACCCAATTCCCAGCCAGCTCGGTATTCAGGTCTAGCTCGATATTCAGAATCTGCGTTTAATTGTTTCTATAAGAAATTTTTTTCGAATACCCAATTCCCAGCCAGATAGGTATTCACGTCTAGCTCGATATTCAAACTCTGAATACCTAATTCCCAGCCAGATAGGTATTCGGCTCTAGGTCGATATTCAAACTCTGCTTAAAAAGTTTCTATTAAAATTTTTTTTTCGAATACCCAATTCCCAGCCAGATAGGTATTCGGCTCTAGCTCGATATTCAAACTCTGCGTTTAAAAGTATTTTTACAGAAAATATTTCGAATACCCAATTCCCAGCCAGCTCGGTATTCAGGTCTAGCTCGATATTTAGAATCTGCGTTTAATTGTTTCTATAAGAAAAAAAATTCGAATACCCAATTCCCAGCCAGATAGGTATTCAGGTCTAGCTCGATATTCAAACTCTGCTTAAAAAGTTTCTATTAAAAAAATATTTTGAATACCCAATTCCCAGCCAGATAGGTATTCGGCTCTAGGTCGATATTCAAACTCTGCTTAAAAAGTTTCTATTAAAAAAGTATTTTGAATACCCAATTCCCAGCCAAATAGGTATTCGGCTCTAGGTCGATATTCAAACTCTGCTTAAAAAGTTTCTATTAAAAAAATATTTTGAATACCCAATTCCCAGCCAGATAGGTATTCGGCTCTAGGTCGATATTCAAACTCTGCTTAAAAAGTTTCTATTAAAAAAATATTTTGAATACCCAATTCCCAGCCAGATAGGTATTCGGCTCTAGGTCGATATTCAAACTCTGCTTAGAAAGTTTCTATTAAAATTTTTTTTTTCGAATACCCAATTCCCAGCCAGATAGGTATTCGGCTCTAGCTCGATATTCAAACTCTGCGTTTAAAAGTATTTTTACAGAAAATATTTCGAATACCCAATTCCCAGCCAGCTCGGTATTCAGGTCTAGCTCGATATTCAGAATCTGCGTTTAATTGTTTCTATAAGAAAGAAATTTCGAATACCCAATTCCCAGCCAGATAGGTATTCAGGTGTAGCTCGATATTCAAACTCTGCTTAAAAAGTTTCTATTAAAAAAGTATTTTGAATACTTAATTCCCAGCCAAATAGGTATTCGGCTCTAGGTCGATATTCAAACTATGCTTAGAAAGTTTCTATTAAAAATTTTTTTTCGAATACCCAATTCCCAGCCAGATAGGTATTCGGCTCTAGCTCGATATTCAAACTCTGCGTTTAAAAGTATTTTTACAGAAAATATTTCGAATACCCAATTCCCAGCCAGCTCGATATTCAGGTCTAGCTCGATATTCAGAATCTGCGTTTGATTGTTTCTATAAGAATTTTTTTTCGAATACCCAATTCCCAGCCAGATAGGTATTCAGGTCTAGCTCGATATTCAAACTCTGCTTAAAAAGTTTCTAGTAAAAAAAAATATTTTGAATACCCAATTCCCAGCCAGATAGGTATTCGGCTCTAGGTCGATATTCAAACTCTGCGTTTAATAGTATTTTTACAGAAAATATTTCGAATACCCAATTCCCAGCCAGCTCGGTATTTAGGTCTAGCTCGATATTCAAACTCTGCGTTGAATTGTTCAAATAATAAAAATATTTTGAATACCCAATTCCCAGCCAGCTGGGTATTCATGTCTAGCTCGATATTCAAATCTGCTTTGAATAGTTTCTTTACAGAATGTATTTCGAATACCCAATTCCCAGCCAGATAGGTATTCAGGTCTAGCACGATATTCAAACTCTGCATTGATATTTCGAATACCCAATTCCTAGCCAGCTCGGAATACGACTGCAGCTCTATATTCAATACCCAATACCTAGCTAGCTGGGTATTCGGTTGTATCTAGGAATTCGCGAATACCCAATTCCTAGCTGGCTGGGTATTCGGTTGTATCTGGATATTGAATACCCAATACCCAATTCCCAATTCCCAGCCAACTTCACAAACCTGTTGAAGACATATATCTAGATACATGTAGTTAGTTTTTACTTGCTAGGAGAAGATATATATCTAGATATCGTTTTAACTTGTAATGAGAAGACGTATACTTAGATATAGTATTCACTGGCTATGCGAACACGTATATCTAAATATAGTTTTTACTGTCTATGCGAACACGTATATCTGTTGTTTTACTGACTATGCAAACACGTATATCTAGATATAGTTTTTACTGGCTATGCGAACGCGCATGTCTAGATATGGTTTTTACTGGCTATGCGAACACGTATATCTATAGTTTTACTAACTATGCAAACACGTATATCTAGATATAGTTTTACTGGCTATGCGAACACGCATGTCTAGATATTGTTTTTACTGGCTATGCGAACACGTATATCTAGATATAGTTTTTACTAGGTATGCGAATACGTATATCTAGATATAGTTTTTACTGACTATGCGAACACGTATATTTAGATATAGTTTTACTGACTATGAGAACACGTATATCTAAAGTTTTATTGACTATGCGAGCACGTATATCTAGATATAGTTTTACTGACTATGCGAACACGTATATCTATAGTTTTACTGACTATGCGAACACGTATATCTAGATATAGTTTTTACTGGCTTTGCGAACGCGCATGTCTAGATATAGTTTTTACTGGCTATGCGAACACGTACATCTAGATATAGTTTTTACTGGGTATGCGAATACGTATATCTAGATATAGTTTTACTGACTATGCGAACACGTATATTTAGATATAGGTTTTATTGGCCAGGCGAAAACATGTCTAGATATACAATGTTGTTGTTTTTTTTATATACTAACACGTATATATAGATATAGTTTAACTGGCTATGCGAACACGTTTATCTAGATTTAGTCTTTACTGGCTACGCGAAAACGTATGTCTAGATATAGTTTTACTAGCTATGCGAGCACGTATATAAAGATATAGATTATAAACAGATTTTACAAAATCAATGTTTTTACATCACTCGTTCCCGAATAAGAACTTAAACCTGTATAAAATGGCACGTAACATCTGGTTGTATTGTATCACTATCAGCACAGTGTAAAGATAGTCTTAGTGCACATTTTATTCAGTATCTTACGCGGATCTTAATTCAAACATTGTTTAGTCTAATCCTCACTGGAAGAAAATGAGGTGGCATTTCGTAAAGCCTCTTAATTAGTGGTCACTTGTTTTCGTAACTTGGTCAGATTTTTGCGAAATTCTTAGGATTAAATCGGTTTAAAGTATTTTCACATAAATAAGTTTACATAAACACATTTATCATCATTACATTGTAATGTATGTACTGTAAATGGAGATATTAAAGGTGGTAGCGACAGTTTGGACCAAAAAATCTCAAATGACAGAATTACGAGTATTTATTGTTACCTGAAAAGTTCCTGTAAATCCTGCAAATTCTGTTCATTGATGAACTAGATCTTTGTGAACACTAAAGTATAAAGCACCACTTGACATTGCAAATGGTATTTAATATCTGAGCCACGCTACAGAGATAGCTATGTTCGTTAAGAATCATTGTTGTTAACTTTTCGCGCGTTTCCGACGTTATTTCAGCAAAATATTTCAAAAACTTAAGAGACAGTTGCTTTGTTGTTCAAAGTGCCCCGTAAAATAGAGGGAACGTTACCATGACGACAGTTATGTTCTCGGTCGGCCATTGTACGCCAATAAATATAAGTACTTGTAACATATGAAGAAAATCCTATAAAATGAAATATATTTTATTATATTAACTTAAATATTGGTTTAACAATGTGGTTGTCCACGAACTTTACGAACACACCTCATCTTATATATATTATTCAGTATATTCATAAGGAATGTCATTAGCATCCTGAAAATGTAATGTAATCTCTTCCAAAGGCGGGTGGGGATTTATACCTGTCAGCAATTAAGCTACACTTGCTTGCTTTGTATAACATCTCACTCGTTTTGATAAGAAAAACCCACACTTAAAGAAGCGTAACGCAGGCCAGCGCTCTCCAACGGTCACCCATCCATAGTCCAGCCACAGTAACCGTTGCTGAACCGCGCAACTTTGGATGCCGCTTAAACCGCGTCGCTAAAGGTTAGCCTAGGTTCTAAGTGCTTATATATCAATAATTTGCGAATGTAACTGAAGATTTAAAATTGTTGCGCAACAAACATTTTCTGAGTGTGAATTATTGATACAATAATAGATTAAAAATGCCATTAAACTTAGTGCGCGCATGCGCAGCGACAATAAGCACAAGCTTTTATTTCCATTATGCCACACAAATAATAGTTTACTCTTTTAAAATCAACATTTCAGAGAAAAATGAGAGATGCGTTATTTAAATGGCAACGTTCAGAATTGAACGAAATGCAGTCGTATAAAGATTAAAAACTTAATTAAAACAATACATAAAAAAGTATACATCACACTGATGTAATAACAAACGTACAGTTTCCCCTTAGTGAATAAAAATAACGTACCGGTTGTTTTAATTGAAAGTTTAAATGTTGCGAGATTTTTTTTTAAAAAGAATTTTATCGTTGAACTTTGTCGCCGTAATGTATAGGGTAAAGGTTCCTTTTGGAAAACTTATCAAAATACAAACAGTTAAGCAAGTGTTAATTAAGCTGTAAATACCCTCGTCAGAAATATAACCCGAGTTTACATCGTTTGATAGAAGTCAATCTATTTATAAATATACCATGTTATCTATAGCTTTGCTATATTTGTATCGATAGATACAATCGGTAGAAATCGGTCTGGCAGAACTTCAACCCATTAGTGAAGTAGACCGAGTCCCAGCTGGGACGACAACATCCTTCGCATTATATTCGTTCGCATTATATTCGGCCCTTTCTGTTGTTCACGTTCGGAATAAAGAACTTTTTCTGCAAATAAAACAGCCGAGGTGTTACGAATTCGACAGTATTCTGATTACTCTAACGTCTTTGTTAGGTGATTCTGCAAAGACAGAAGTATCGGGCTTTTATATACAGTTGTGACCCCAGGAGTGATTTGGTCCCTCTAGATAATCTAACGATCCGCACTTCATTCTTATTGAAGTTATTATGTCACATTCAAGCCAGTCGGTGTACAGTCTTTGAGCTTAAACGTTGTTTAACATTCACAAGAAGTTGTGAAAACACATGTAACGCCTTTAATCTTATTGTATGTTTATATAAATGTAATGTATGTATATATTGTATGTATACTCCAGTTATATAACATTTAAGCTAATCTAAGAACAAATACACTGATGGTCTAATAACTAGACTGACGTGAGCTGCAATGCAGATTATCAAAAATTCTTTACATTTCACTGAGCAAATAAATGGCAATTGCAAGTCACTGCCTACTGACAGGTTGTAGTAATACTTTAACTGTAAATACCATGTCATAGTCAATCGTACTTGAATGGTGTTTTCTCTGGGCGGTTTAAGTAAACACCACACCCATAAGACGTGAAATGAACACCTTTTTTTGTGGCGCAGATATAAAAACTAAATATATATTAGTCACCCAAGTAGAATAAAAACAGAGTAATTGGCATTGTGTCGCTATTGTTTGGATCTGAAAATAGTGAAGTTTCCATCGGGATTATACAACTTTGGTGAGAAGATAATGTCAGGGTTGTGATTTGCTATCATTGTTTGTTTCAATCTTAGAGAGTAAGCTGTTCTTTAACATATCTCTCAATGGAAACACCTATTTAAGTGGTGTATGTTTTATGTTAGAGGTGGTATCCAACAGTATGGTTCAGTTTGTTTTATCTCTCAAACATACACATAAATTATTGTTACATGAAAAGATACCGCAAAATGCTGTATAATGATGTGTAACATCTAAGTGAAAATTGAAAGATGACTCTCCATTCGTCCAAACAGCCATGTATCTCCTATATAAACTACGCTGCACATTTTGCTATTTTTAAACTAAGGAAGCCTCGTGACCAATTACTTTTGATTTCAAGTCATATTATCATCCGGGCAATTCGCTGAGACATCGAGGTCTACTTTCAGCGGAAATCACTATCATGCTTATTTATAGAATTGAGAAGAATGAAGATTTTGAAGGATTATTTCACGATACATGCTGTCTTATAATTGAGGTAGTGTTTAAAATCACATTTTCTTAGACTGACGTTTGAGTTTAAGGAAAGAAACTTAACATGTATTTGACATAGGAAAATCGTTGTTCACCATCTTTAAGGCTTTTTAAATAACTGCAGATAATATCCGGTAATAGGTGTAACTGATACATTTACATATGCCTTACATTATAATTATCGACGTTAAAAGTCGCACCCACCGTACTCTTTTTAAACAAACACAAGCAGGGTGTGGTCATTAAAGAATTTTATAAATGGACTCATTTGTTCAAACATAGGTCACCGGATATATTGACCTTTAAGTACTTGTGTCCTATTTTCTGTCGATCAGGCTGCCAGTTGAGATTTGTGACACTACTGATCACGTCACTGCTTTTATTACTAAAAGAAGTAGTTACTCCTGCCTCTTTTTTTAGCGGTACATTTTGTGGATTATTGTAAACAATTATTAAGAAGAGTTTGAAATTATGGCATCTTACGCGGCGAATTACGGAGATAATAATATTTTAAACGGATTAATTCACAATTGTTTTCGGAAGCATCGGGGTAAGAGGTTTTCGTGTTTTGTTGTCGTTGCTTTTATTGTTGTTACTGTTTTGCTGTGTCTATTAATAAAGTGATTTATACTGTAATTAATATTTATAAATTATAGTAAAACGCTTGTCAGTGATCTTATTTTCCGACTCGCTGCTTTTTTGCATTGTATGTATCACACTCATGTATGTCATTGTAAGTATTACTTTTCTGTTATAACATTTGTTTTATTTTTAAATTTTCTTTTAACATAGTGATTAATTTAGGAACCTATGTCTTCTCTAACGAGACTGGTGTTTTGTATATTTGCAGTTCCAACCATTACGCTGTCTGGGGTCGAGGTGACCGACCTAAAGAAAGTTCTCGCCGACAGTAAAGCACTTTCACCGCTCGGTAAGTTTATAATTACATTTGTATATAAATTTCAACCATAGCCGGATGAGTTAAGTCCTTAGCCAGACAAGTTAAGTCTTTAGCCTGTCGACTTATGTCAATATCCGGACGAGATAAGCCTATAGACGGACGAGTTACGTTTTTTAGCCAGAGTGATGAAGTCTATAGCTGGACGAGTTAAGTCTAAAGTCAGACGAGTGAAGTCTATGGCCAGAGGAATTAAGTCTAAGGCCGGACAAGTTAGGTCTTTAGTTAACGTAGATCCATTTGCACTTGTTTATGGATGGATGGATTTTCTAATCCTAAATCCGCAGCAGGTTTTTTATTAATTGTAACACTGTCTTATTTATATTTGCAAAATATCCTGTGCACGTAACAACAGAATGCAGTAAATAGTGCATAACCGGATTAGAAAGTTTCCACCTTGCACTGGCAGACAATACACTACTCAATCGAAACTCCTCGGATAATTCACGAATCATCTCTCGGATGTATGTAGGTAGTCGGATCTCCTCGGCCATTTCCCTAAATGGGACTTATTTTGTGACAGACGTCATTGAAACAAAGATGTCAGGCCAGAAGACAGCTCACTAAAGTACGATGCCAGCTAAACTTCAATTTGTGGCTGCTTCAAATTTAAATCATCCAAGTTTTATTAACATAGCGCAGCAAACAAAACAGCTGTCAAACGACGCCATTGTTTATGTGCGAACTACATTTTAGGCATATTCTTCCGACTTCCGTCGAACAAAAAGATCATGATTTCTTATCATTGAACCAGCTACATCCGAGGGATGATTGTTCCGAGGACGGAATTACCTGAGGAGTTCCGATTGTACACTACTATTACAAGCTTGTTTTAATCATGCTTATGTGATTCACAGTTCACACATATTTATCATTTGGATTTTCATTAGAATTTGATTTTTCGTGTTCCTGTTTTCAACTTTCGCTTGTGAAAATCGGGTACATTATTAACCACAGTGAAAGTAGCCAGCATGGTAGAATACGTTTTACCAATAATGAAGAAGATGTATTATATAGTCTGCCAATAGTATTTTTCACTTCATATTATTGTGTACTCTTTACACGACCAACTATGCAGGACGAAAAGAAACCATTACATGATATGAATATTTAACTGGAACAGCGATTCGTTACAGTAAAATGTACACGATTTCATCAATTGGTGTATCACGAATGTCTGCACTTTATCAATATTTATCTTGTGTTATGCATCGTCTATGACAGAAACTCATTTATTTTCCCTCATTCATGATGCATACATAATTAATTCAATGAGTATTGCTGCTTTTAACAAACTTCGAAAGTATGTTTTCTAGCCCGTTAAATTATACTTACCTTAATTTTTGCATTTCCTAAATAATAACTACTAAGGGGTTCAGACCGTCGGGTGCGCGAGTATTCTCCCTATTCACCAGAGCACTGGTTCTACTCAGAAAATGAGCAATCGAGAGTGATAATTGTGATTACTATGAGTTGAAAAAAAAACCCATCTCAATCGACTTTAAACAAATAAATTTTAGCTTAACTTACATTTCAGACTCGCCCCATCTGTCACAAGAAAGGCGGACGTCCCTCCAAGAGGCCATTCAAAATTTCAAGGCCAACTCCACCGACTACGATGCTGTCTACACCAGCGTCAAGGACATAGGCAATGTCGATGACCAAGGTAGTCAGCATTATACTTACAACGTTTCGGTCTGCATCCAGGTGGTCTCGACAGTGTTGAGCAAAGATTATTTAAGCAAACACCCAAATTATAGTTACCTGAACAGATCCCACAAAACGCAGTTTATTTAAGAAGTAGAACACCGAAATTGTGATTACATGTTTTTGCTATCTGAGTCACAATTCACACTTAATTTATAATGCACATTTTCAACTAAGAAAACCACGTGGCCACTTACTTGTTCTGGATCATCCGGTTAATCCTTTCTGACGTCGATGTCTATATGAGAAGTCCCACTCGAGCTTATTTATAGATTTGGAAAAATGGGCATTTGATGTGACTTTTAACTAGTCTGGTTCTCAGCGTACTATCCTACGCAATAGTACGTCTCGCTGGTGCTAACAATGCCGGCCTCCGCTGTATTGGAAAATAACACGGTAATGTTTGGTGTTATAACCTTTGCAAGTGTGCCAAGAAGTTAAGACTCTATAATTCAGTATTGTAAAGACATTATTGTAAAAACATCGGCACTATTCTACTAACAAATTTCTAGAAACAGGTAATGTACCATTTAAAATTACTTATTGTAATCGCTTATATGAACTAAGTTATGATCATAATAAAAACATCTTTCGAATGGCACAGCGATAAATTATAACTCGTGCTTCGCTAAATGTGTCTGTAAACTTAATTTGCGGTCGCCATTTTCAGCCTGTGCCTGACCCGATAACGTAGTGAAAGGGGAAGGAACTCCAGACTAACTTTTAACGAGATGTACAGTTTAAAAATTTATATAATGTTTAAAATCGCCTCGGCTTTGGCTAAAGTATGAGTTTCTACAAACCTTATACATTACAACAATACCCTAATCAGGGATCCGATATTGTTTTATATATTGGACATAGACAACTTGTTGGGTATCAGCTTTAAATAACATTCATCCTTTTAATGCACTTTTGTATGTTGTCAAAACAGAGGACATACAACGTAGCTTCATATTAAATGTCTTTTTGTAATCCAAGTATGTCGGTACGGTGTATAAAAAACACACATCAGACTTGGTAGCGCAATCAGTAGAGCGTCGGCTCTTGTTACAAGATGGCTCGGGTCGATCCCGGGCCTCGACATATTAAAGTCGGTAAAATGGTAGTGGTATAGCTCCCTTTCTAAACCTCAAGCAAATATAAGCGTAGTTCCAAAGCTGTTCTCCAGGGGCGGATCCATAAAATTTTGGAGGGTGGGTGTATGATTTATCCAACTTTATCGCAGTAGATAATACATCCATAAACACAGTAAAGGACCCTTACTTCGACCTAAGCAGTCAACAAACAAAATTTACTTTTAAACCTTAGTATTTTAAGCTTATATATGTTTTCACAACTCTAATCTTTCACCTGGGGCAGGTGAAGGGGTGCATACCATCACCCCCCAACCCCACCCCCTTATAATCCTGGATCCATCCCGGCTGTTGTCTCCAAATAACATAATTTTGACGAGTCAGTAACGCAACAAACAAATACAATGCTAACATACTATAAAACATGGTTCTTTTGACATTGAACGATATACATATAGTCGTCATCCTTTCATTATTAGCCAGCTTGGCTTACACCAGTTGCCTATGTATGGCCTGCTCTTGTGAAGCAAGACAAGAGGCAAAACTGCTTTTCCGATGTCATATTTGCCCACATATGCCAACGAGTATGTATGTGTTCGTGTATCTGCAGACTCCCTGGATATGGTGTTGTCACGCCAGACAGCCATCAAATGTCTTCTGGAGGCCATTCAGCAGTTCTTCGAGCGACCCAAACTGGTTTTCGAGGCTTGCAAAGCGCTCCTCAAGCAAATCCAACACTCAGGTATTGCGAGAATGTTTATTTCAATGTTAATGGTAGTGCGGAATTGTAAGGGTTATCGCTGATTTGAGAGTCATTGGGGAAATGTAGGGTTTACCGCTGAGTTCAGGGGTAATGGACTCAGTGGGGCATTGTGGGGGTTAACATGGATTTCACGGGTAGTAAACTCACTGGGGTGTTACCGCTGATTTCAGGGGTAGTAAACTCACTGGGGTGTTACCGCTGATTTCAGGGGTAATGGACTCGGTGGGGAGTTGTAGGGGTTATCGCTGCTTTCACGGGTAGTAAACTCAGTAGGGCATTGTAGGGTTTACCGCTGATTTCAGGGGAAATTAACTCAGTGGGGCATTGAAGGGTTTACCGCTGATTTCAGGGGAAATGAACTCAGTGGGGCATTGAAGGATTTACCGCTGATTTCAGGGGAAATGAACTCAGTGGGGCATTGTAGGAATTACCGCTAATTTCAATTGTACTGGACTCAGTGAGGCATTGTTGGGGTTTCCGCTGTTTGCAGGGGTAATGAATTCAGTGGGGCATTGTAAGAGTTACCGCTGATTTCATTTGTACTGGATTCAGTGGGGAATTGTAGTGGTTACCGCTTAGTTCAACTGTACTGGACTCAGTGGGGAATTGAAGCGGTTACCGCTGATTTCAATTGTACGGGACTCAGTGGGGAATTGTAGCGGTTACCACTGATTTCCTAGTTGTGTACAGTAGAGTTTACCATTGATTTCAAAGTTAATTAACGTAGTAAAGTATTGAAGGTTTGACCACTGATTTAGGGTCGGGTTTGTACTTAGTGAAGAATTGGACGTTTTACTGTTTATTTCAGGGGTCATATACTAAGTGGAGTATTCGAGGGTTAATCACTGATATCAGGGTACATGTACTTAACTATATTTTATTTATGTTCGTTGTTTTGTCTACTGCCTGATAGTTACCAACTTCCATGTAGCATTGCTACATAAAGACGATTGTATTATGAATGTCAAAACTTAATTGCACTGCTTAAGATAATGGCTTAATCACAAAACAGACATGAATTCTTTACAAACGACTCGTTTTAAAATTATGACCACTATCAGTTCTAAACAAATACCATGTAAAGTGACGCTAATCATTTCCAGAGGCAAGTCTGCACTACCTTTCCCTAAACCAGGGAATCTCCCAGATCCACGGGATATTGAAGCGCTATCCGGAGCAGATAGAGCTGATAACAGTCGTCCTGGATATCTTCGGATACTTCACAGCCGACGGTAGGTGGCACTGTCTTTTGTAGAGATTGTCGTTATGATAATGATAGGGTGATGAGGATGCCCACTAGGAGAAAGAACGAACACCGTGTATATCGTAGATATGAGTAATGGTTGTGGTGGTGGTTGTGGTGGTGCTGGTGGTGCTGGTGCTGCTGCTGCTGATGATGATGATGACGATGATGATGGTGATGGTGACGGTATGATGATGTATTATTGTTTAATTAATTTGAAACGTGTATGTTCCATTTCAGTGGAGCGTCGGTCCCTCCTGTCCGAGAAAGTCAACCCGTCGGACTTTCTGACAACCATGTCCCGCCATGACTCCGACGTGAACGTGGTACAAAAATGCTGTGTGGTGATCGGCAACCTCGTCCTTTCTAGTAAGTGCACTGTCACGTTTGCTTGATTGGTCGTTAATTAAGAAAATAACACTATAAGTGATAATTGATTAATAAAGCGCCATGCAGTGGTCAAGATGTTGATGAGTTGACCTCGGAATCAGAGGTTCTGGGTTCGAGACCTAGACCAGCCTTTTCACTTCACATTGCTTTAGATATTACTACCTCACTACTGGTTCTACTGTAAGGGCTTCAATGAAAATAAGAGCTTGGTTCGAATTCCTTGTAAAACTATTTTTCTCCATCGCTTCAGACGACCTGGCCCGCTCGCTGATGTACGTGGGTGGGGTACACAGTATCATTGCCATGATGAACAAATACAGCTCCAACACAGATATCCTGAAGAACTGCTGTGCAGCAGTGGGCAACTTCGCCTCACACGGTCAGTCACAGATATTTTCTCCATACAATAAAGAGACGGTGACGTCACTCGATTTTAGTCACCTCTTTTCAATGGCACTTCCCAGCAAGCCGATCTGGGGAATTTTTGCTTCCTTGTTTAGTCCTCTCACACAAACTAGTCGTTCAGTCTGATGTTAACAGACTAATCTGCTTATATTCAATTTATGCAAAAGTACGAATTCATAAATAATCATGAAATTATTCAGCACAGTGTGTTGTTGCATCTTAATATGCACATTTGTGCTGAAAAGGTCTTAATGGGGAAGGGAAGCAGCTTAGCGGAAATAAAGCTGTAACATAAATACAAAATGGTAATTACAGAAATGAACGAATACGAAACTTATTAAACAAATTGTTATTTCAAACTAGTTTTTATTTATCTGCTCGACTTAATAGTTCTTGGATAGTGTTGCTTTATCATTTTATAACAAAGACATACATTGACGGTATTCTGTCTAACATTAGAGACCGTATTTATATGGAACATCAGGAAACTCCGCTAAACTTAAAAATTATTTGCCGTCATACTCGCATTCAGTTTTACAAGCTACATTTTAATATAATTTTTCTCGAATTGTTTTTGTAAAGTAACCAAACAGCTGCAAATTCCTATAAATTCCTGCTACCTTTTCTTATTACTGCAAGATACACTTTGTTGTTGCAAACTAGAGTGTTAAAAGCGGAATATTCGGTTCTTTTCTCTGAAAAAAGGTCTTACAAAATAGCTGCGATTATCTTTTATTGTCTGCTACACTGTAGTCCCCATAAAAATACATTACGTGAGAAGGTACCGCTATCATGAGCGGGGTTAACTAATTCAAAGGGGTTTTCCATGTGCACGTGAACGCAACGGGCTGCGCGTGAAAAAGAAATCGCCCACCAAACTTTCCAAAGATACTGTTGGCTGTATTCCATATTCGCTCTACGTGAGCGTGAACGCTCTCTGTATACGTACAACTTCGCTTAGCAAATTACAGTATGGTGGTGTATCCTGGTACATATTTGTTTATTAACACACACACACACATTCCTTTCAAAACCATTGTTTTATTTGCCTGACTTAGATAGAAACACATTGATTTTCACTTAGTGGGAACGGGAGCCTTGAAGAGACGGTATTCACAGGCTTGTACACAGTATATATGTTAACTGTTGTTACAACCAACGAGTCCCGGTCGGAGCGAGAAGTTTTATGTGGGTAGGTTTTTTCAGCTAACCTGCGGCGCGGCAGTGGTTCTTACCAGACATATGTTTGGGGTCCTCCTCCACTAATAATTAACTGGACGTCGCCGCTTAAGCATTATTTTATCGATGTAACAAAAACAAACAAAAGAAATAAAACTAAGAGTTTCACTGAATTAATAAATGTTCTGTGCATTATGATCTACGATCGAAGCATTCCTTTCTTATTTTTGTAAACACCATAAAGAAGTCGGCTAAATATTATATTTATAATAAATTTGTACCAAGAAAACTATCCGTCTTCGCATACAGCTTCTCAATTTAATACTAATATTAAACAATGACAATATGTATACAATTAATACCTTTGCTATTGACCAACTTATTGCATATAATGTTATTACATATTACATATCATGTCTTGACATGACATGACAGTAGAACCGTTATTTTATTAAATAATCGTATTTATATATAATTAAGTTGTTTTCCCGCCCATTTCCAGACGACACCTGTCAGGTTGTAGCCGAAACTGGAGCTACCAAGGCCATCATGGAGGTTATGACGTCATTCATGAAGCACGCGCAGATCCAGGAGAGTTGCTGTTGGGCACTGGCGAGTCTTTCGCGGGCAGGTAATTAACACATAGTGTTTTATTGTTTAATTCAGTAATGCAAACGAGAGTGTGTGTTTTTGAGACGTAATTACATGGTAGAGAAAATAATAAATGACTGTCACATGACATGTGACGGTAGATTTTAATGTTTCACAATAGATTACGAGTGATTCAGCAATGAATCTCCAAAAGTATAGCATGTTTAACAGTAAGTTTCAAATCAAACTAAAATATAACACTAATTAACTCACTTATATGAATATTATAATACTACATACCATATTTATATGTATATATTATATAAAACAAATGTGTCTAAGAGTTATACAATTTTGCTAGATATCTGAATTTGTACAATTTAAACACGCGATTTAATGTAGTTATCTACTAACACGCAGCATTTCTGATCAATTAATTATTTAATAGCTACACATAGGAATGTTTTTTAAAGCTGTAAAGTTTATTATATAAAAATTGTGGAAAGTGCTTATTTATCAAATATAAAGCTTTAAATAAAGAGCAAACTAGCTTATTAAAATTCTATAAATTATTCATTTTATGTCCCCTCTTTTGTAATGCTGCATTTATTTACCTGTATCTATTTACTAAATATCGCTAACTATGAACATGTACGTCACTTCAGACTGCGCATGCGCGGAGCTGTTGTCGACCGACGCTGTAAGTGTCCTGGTTGAGACGATGGACGTATTCCCTGGGGAGGCGAGCATCCAAGGAGTACGGCTGCTGGGCTCTGTGTAACTTGACCGCTCTCGATAACCACGGAACCACAGGTACGAGTCTGGTCGTGGCTACACATTTCCTTCACACGTGAACGGGGACGACCATGGCCGAATTGTTAGAGTCGCCGACTTCTGACTCCTCAACCCCTCACCGCGAGGGCTTGACCCCCGGTTGGGTCTAGAACTTTAAAGTGCCAAGGATTTCCAGCAAACTTGCGGTGTGCCGGTTGATTCTACCAAGACACAAGTCTGGGGTCTTCTTCCGCCGTCGTTACGTTGCTAATATGAACATAATTATGTCGGTGCGATGTAACGAAACAAAAGATGTGAACGTTTGTACACTGCCTAATGTAGCGCTTTGGCTTTCGGTTTCAAGTAGGATCCATTTAAGTAACCAAACATTTCTTTTTAAAGGCGGTGTTCCGACAGTTTCAAACAAAGATTTGTTTCTCAAATAACCAAAGTCATTGTTACATTGTTATTTGAAAAGGTCTTGCAAAACCCTGATCTTTGATGCCCTAGATCTGTGGGAACGGTAAAGCATTAATCCACACTCGTCATTGCAAACAGGCATTTTTGTCTGAGCCACGCTGCAGAGTTGGCTATTTTTGACTATTTAAAGAAATCCTTGTGGTAGGTTACTTCTGAGACAACTTTTTATCGTCATCCGGCCAATCATCTCTGACGTCGATATCTATTTTTGTTTACTCGTGCTTTTTTTATAGATTTGGAACGAATGACAATCAAAGTGATTTTTTTCGCGATAGGTAGCGTTCAGAATCGTCATTATTTAAACCAGAATATGAGTTTATGCAGAAAAATATATGCCGAAATTTCCCAAAGCATTGGTAAGAAATATGCCCCCAAACACCACCTTCCCCATCGCGGTTAAGTGGCATCTTTGTTTAGTTAATAGATAGTTTCCATGTGATGTCATCGACACTGATAAGACAGTTTAAGGCAGCCATCTTTGTGGGCAGAAGCTAATGCAGGCCGAAACCGGGAAATATGTGCTGTATTAAACTCACCACTGTGTTGTTGTTGTTTTTTCAATCTATCTTACTGAATATTATATCAAATTTTACAGCTTTTATAAAGTATTTTAAATATCAAACCTATATTTTGATAGTTTAAGAGGTTAAAGAAATATAACCGAAAATGATACACTGTTCATTTTGTTTTAAGTATGAGCCTATAGTTTATTTATTTCTGTGTATTCTTTCTGTGTACATTTATTAATTGTAAAAATATTGTATTCTAAAAATATGAATTTCAAGAGCTTTCCAACGGTGTATAGCTTTCAATTTTCGGACCACAAATGAAGAAATTACAAGAAAATAAAATTTACCCTTCTATACAATTCATATGGAAATCCCTTGAAGTTAACATTAAAGATGGCTGCCAAGATGATGGATTTTCACTGATGTGGAAACTATCAATATACATGTAAATATGCAACTGTGGTTCGCGCATTTCCATAACATATACCGACTTCTTTATTCGTGGCCTTCTAGGTAGAATCGAAACTTCCTGACCCCATGATCCCACCTCGTGGGTTCGAGTCCCGGTCGGGGTGGAGTTCACGTGGCGAGTTCTTCTAATTGATCTGCGACATGCTGGTGGTTCTGAAAATATATTGTCTATGTCTCTCTCCACCTAAAATGGCTGGACCACTCGCTAGCCTGACCATAATGTAGCCGCTGCGTTGTAACTCACAAAATAAAATTGACAGAAAGTGCACATAAATAGTATTTGATAAGTGAGGCCGAAATTTTTGTGAGATTCATGTTTCGCATTATATCTACAAATAATGCATCATGACATATCAACATAATCACAACAGTTGAGCTGGTCTGTACTTCGAATTGACACAGCTCATTAATTTCAGACTCTAATGTCTCTCTCACATGTACTGCTTTGGCGTCTGAGCTGAAGCGCAGTACCCTTCATTAAATTCATTTAAAATGTGTCAAAGAGCTGTTGGTGTGTTATTATGTCATTCGTAACTTCTCGGCGTTATCCGGAAAACCCCGAATGGTTATAGTTGTTTATTGCTTATTGGGTTTATCGTCCCACCAACAGTATTTCAGTAATCTGGGGACGGTGTCCACTTGAAGCAGATATAGTGGTGCCTTCACTGTGTATAGCATGCCATGAACACCTGGCATGATACCACACCCAGTCACATTATCCTGACACCTGGCCAACCAGTCGTGGAACTACCCTTATATTCGCTTGAGCGTTAGCAAGGGAGCTATACCACTACCATTTTTAACGACTTTGGTATGTCGCGGCCCGGGATCGAACCCGGGGCCTCCTGTACCTTGAGCCGACGCTCTACCGATTGCGCTACCAGGTCCCCGAATGGTTATAAGGCATAGCAGACTTCGTACCACTTCAACTTTGTACAACGTGAACAATGTACCATTTTAGTTGTTTTTGGACAACGGGGTTAAGCAGGTTTCATTCTCACATATATGAAGTGCTTTACTAAGGTTGTACGATTGTTTGTTCAATATTACCTAAATAGCTTGAATGAAAGATGGGCTTCATTATTAAATTATTTTAAGATATTAAAGCAGTATAAAATACAAGTGGCCCAGCATATGTCGTATACATTTTAAACATACACTCGTCAAAATTTTTAAGTGCACACTTTGTACTTTACGGAATAGCTGACAAAAACTGACAATGAAATACTTGAAAATTATTAAAAATATTTTTTAAATATGTCCCAGGTAGTTCAGGTAGGTACTCGAGTAAAATAAGACAATACTCTTTTAAGAAAAGATCAATTTATTTCACAGGTGTTTAAAACAAAATTCACACTTCTAATAACGGGTGTGTCCTCCTCTGGCACGAATGACAGCTTCGCAACGCTGGCGCATCGATATGATGTAATTGCGTAGAAATCGCTGAGGCAGGTTGTTCCAAGTGTGGACGAGGTCCTGTCGTAGTTGAAGAACATTCTGATGTTGGCGTATTTGTCTCACACGGCGCCCGATCTCGCACAGTGTCACGTAGCTTGATCAACAAGAGATGTTCTTCGTGACATTAACATTAGGACAATTAACTGGCCTCCGTACAGTCCTGACCTGAACACGATAGAGCACGTGTGGGATGAGATCGGGTGCCGTGTGAGACAAATACGCCAACATCAGAATGTTTTTCAAGACCTCGTCCACACTTGGAACAACCTGCCTCAGCAATTTCTATGCAATTACATCATATCGATGCGCCAGCATTGCCAAGCTGTCATTCGTGCCAGAGGAGGACACACCCGTTATTAGAAGTGTGAATTTTGTTTTAAACATCTATGATATAAATTGATCTTTTCTTAAAAGAGTATTGTCTTATTTTACTCGAGTACCTACCTGAACTACCTGGGACATATTTCAAAAATATTTTCAATAAGTTTTAAGTATTTCATTGTCAGTTTTTATCAGGTAATCCGTAAAATACAAAGTGTGCACTTGGAAATTTTTGACTAGTGTATATGTTCAGCTTACTTTAAAATTGATTACTCTTCGAATTCTCGTCGTTTTTTTTTTGTTTGTTTTTTTGTTTTTTTTTGCCGCTCCTTGCATCAAACAACTTATCTATCAACGATCGTCAGTGGTATTGACAATAAGATATTGTTTCGTTTGACGACTGTTGTCCTCTTCGCACCATGTAGGGTGAAGGTCACTTGAATCAAATAAAGATATCATCTCCCTTTCTGTCTCTCGCTGTGTCTCTCGCTGTGTCTCTCTCTTCTCTCTCTTCTCTCTCTCTCTTGTCTCTCTGTTTGTCTCTGTATGTCTGTCTCTCTTCTTTTTGTGTGTGTCTCTCTTCTCTCTCTCTCTCTCTGTCTGTCTCTCTCTTCTCTATTCTCTGTCTCCCTCTCTCTCTTCCTTCCCTCTCTCCCTCTCTCATGTCTCTCCCTCTCTCTTTGTGTCTCTCTCTGTCCCTCTATGTCTATCTCTTCTCTCTCTTTTTACTTCTGTCTCTTCTCTCTCTGTCTCTCTTTCCCTCTCTATTCCTCTCTTTATCTTCTCGTTCGTCTCTATCTTTCTCTTCTCTCTCTCTTCTCTCTCTTTCTCGTCTCTCCCTCTCTCTCTTCCTCTCTCTGTCTTTCTCTTTCTCTCTCGCTCTCTCTCGGTTATAACCTTAGCCACTTCCAAAGTATAATATCGCCATGTTATCCTCATTTCTGCCCCAGGCTACCGGATCAGCGACCAGGACTGCACGGCCATGGTGGGTCTCCTGGTAGATTGGTTGCATGACTTTGACAACAACGTAGAACTCCTTGAACACATCTGCTACGCTATCAGCAATCTGGTGGCCGTCAAAGGTACGTCTTAGTGTTGTAACAAGAGGTCTTGTTACAATACGGCTAAATTGCGTATACACGAAGCATGCCGTAGACGAATAATTTGAGGTTCTGTCTGAATTCTATAGGTCTGTCGTCTGAATAATTGCCAATCCTAGTGTATACGCTGAAAGAGAAAAAAATGTGTCTAAAATCATGCCGTCGATGTAGTCAAGCATGACGTCCTTATTTAAACTATTGATGATGAAAGAGGGATTCCTGGCAGTTGTGAGTGGATTATTACTTTGGTTGTAATTTGTTTCTCTTGCTAAACTTGGCTTTCTCTACTTTTAAAAAGTACTGTGGCGACAGGGTGTTACGGCAAGTGTGACATATAGGCGAACATTCACCGGACTGTACAAACGTGTTGATGTGACCCAGAGATCAAATGATCAACCGTATTGGACGTGCTCCATCAAACTATGTAACATTGATTTGATGTTAATGACTATATATTTTGTCTCAGCGACCAGCTACTGGACTGGAAAAAACCTCTTTGATGTGGCCCAGTACGTGAATATATTATAAAGCATACAGGCGGAATTCAGATCAGTCAATTGAATTTATTTTACCTGTTCGTATTCTTACTCCTCGAATGTCCGATCACAATGTAATAATTCCTCTCTTTTGAATATTTAGTTTTATCCTGACATGCCAAATACAACTTAAAGGTGGTATCCGACAGTTCGAACCAAGGTTTAGGTGCTAAAACCACTGATGGTGTCTTGAAAAGATTTCACGAAATGCCTGATATTGATAGTGAGGCCCATCCCACTCATAATTACAAACATGTGTTCCTTTTCTGAGCCACACCGTACAGTTACCTATTTTTAAACTAGGAATACCATTGTGATAACTTGCTTTTGAGATCACTTTTTGGGTCAACCGCTCTGATGTCGATTTCTATTATAAGCAATAATCTACATGGTTCTTATTAATCGGTCTGGAAAGACTAACGATTTTCAGCTATTTACTTCACGATTTGTACTGTCGTAACAATGGAAGTAGTGTTCCTAAACGTTTTAGTAGCCTAAAATACGAGTTAACGAGGAAATAAGGATCAAAGTTTCCATAACAGGGTTAAGTTAATATTACAGGTATTTGCTTTATGCAAATGTGGGATACCACCTGTAGAGTTTAAAAGTCGAATCTCTGTTCCCTCTAGGTATCTTAATCAAAGATTTAAAAAAGGTAACTTCTAGTTTTAAATAAGTTTCAGAGAGAAATCTTAGTTATGCAAACCTAAAGTTCGATTTAACGTGTTACAGAGGCCATGTCTGATTTTCTGCAAAAAGCAACATTCCAAACAACAGTTTTGATGCGCATTCGTGATCTTGAACGCAACAAAGCTATATTTTGCTGAATCACTTTCACATAAATGTCCTGTATAAAGCTCGAGCATGGTACTGCAAGAATAACTCATCTTCATTTGTGGATGTTAATGTATATTTTCTGGCCTTTGGTATAGTCTTGACCTTTATGAAGAGGATTTTTCAGCTTTCCAAATGGTCAGGCATTGTAAACAATGATATACTTTTTTTCTATCCATACTTTTTTCACCCTTTATTTTCACAATAATTTTATAATATAGGATATTATCTTAACAATTTGACAAAGCTTTTATTTAACTTATCACTACGCAACAGCGTTTCCAGCGTTGTGGAAAAACATGACATGATAAATAAGTTTTTAAGGATAATGTGACTGGATGTGGTATCATGCCAGGTATTCACGGCGTGCTATACTCAGTGAAGGCAGCAATATATCTGCTTCAAATGGACACCGTCTCTAGATAACTGAAATACTGTTGATGGGACGATAAACTCAATAAACAAAACAAAACGAAAAATATAAAAAAAATGCATGTATATATTGACTTACCTTTTTGTTTACTTTATTGTAATTGATTTTTATATGTTAAGTTTACAGTACAAATCACTTTGAAAGTATTATTTGGGTAATAAACCCACCAAAATATACAACAGATGAATAAAGAGTGCGTATTATACTAGACATGCTTACACTTTTAGTACGTGAAAGAAGCATTCACTTAAATAATTAAATACCCATATTCCAACGTTTTACATTCAAACTATTAATGCTACTTTGTCGTTTCTTGCATTTTCCTGTACATAGTTTTCGTGTCACTATGTGCAAGCAAGTAATCAAACCAAAACTTTCACCCGCGAAAATCATTTTGCGCACTAAAAATACAGGAAAGATGTTTTCACTGCTCATTGGATGCAGTGTAACTATGAAGAGTTTTACTTGTGCACGTTTTTCTTTAAGGAAACAGGTGAAGCATCAAGTGCGACTGTCAAGGTTTTATGCATCTGTAAAAATAAGCAACCGATAGTATTACGAATGTGTCGTAATTTCAGGGAAAGCGATCTCAATAATGTCAAGTATGCGTGATGTTGACTTCTCAATTTTGCTAAGTAAAAAAATAACATGGCGATTTCCATGAAAACAGCTACGACCCTGATTGTAGACAGAAAAACAAACGCCATCTATGAAACGAGCGCATCTACGAAACGTGCCTAAGGTGTCATAAAGAGAAAAAACGACGTGTGTATACACGACAACTCTTGTAGAACTACCCCACCGTTTAACGGTATTTACTGCCTCAATCGGAACACCTCTGATAATTCACGAATCATCTCTCGGATGTATGTAGGTAATCGGATTACCTCGGCAATTTCCTTAAATTGGACTTCCTTTGTGACAGACGCCAAAACAAAGATGGCAGCTCGGATGACAGCTCACTACAGTACGATGCCTGTAAGACTTTACTTAGTGGCTGCTTCAAATTTAAATCATCCAAGTTAAATTTGCCCGGCGCAGCTAGACACAGCTATCAAACGACGCCATTGCTTATGTTTTGCGCGAACTACATTTTAAGCATATTCTTCGGACTTCCGGCGAACAAAACGATCGCGATTTCTGTAAGTATCATTGCACCAGATACATCCGAGGGATGATTGTCCCGAGGACGGAAGAACCCGAGGAGTTTCGATTGCAACTGCCTAATTTAAGTTGTAATAATATTTTAAGTTTATATAGGTTAGATCCAATAAGTTTTTTTATAAATCGCAATTCTTTCCTCTCTGGTCGATGAAAGCCAAAATGTATATTTTGTGCGGGTAATTGATCCAGAATGAGATGAAGGCGTCACGCTGACCTCTTTAGATGAAACTGTTAGAAAAAAAATCTTTTTGAGATACACAGCTACGTGCACAGTGTATCTGTTAATCGTGTGACCATTAAAATTGAGGCAAACGGTGGATACGGTAAATTACGATTTTACACAAATAGTTACAAATTTACACTTAAACTTACGATTCTAGAAATTTAGACATTTCAGAAAAATGCATGCATCATATGTTGTGGGCAGTGCTAGGAACACAGTGTTAAATTGCACAGCTCTTTTTTATAACCTAAACATGCACCGTTGTATTAGGTTTTCTAGCCTCCGTTTGTATGACGGCAAACAAGTCATGCGATAATTTATATCATTTGATTTTTTTTTTTTAATTTAAATTTGTTAGACTAGAAACTTTAATATAATTGTAAACCGATCGGTATGATTCGCAAATGTATGGTATTCGAAAAGCAGTGGTGGGTAATGATTTGATTGCTTTAATTAACTTGTGCTGCAGCCGTTAATAATTCTGCTCATGATAATGATTACAATCATTTTTTTTTTCCATTTTTTCAGAATGTGTTCACGAGACAGTCATGAAGCGGGATGGGGTTAACCGCCTAATTAAAGTAATGAGAGCATATGAAGATGCCGTCGACATTCAGATCTACAGCTGTAAAACAATTGGAAACCTTGCAGTCAATGGTAAGTGAGGCGGGAGCCTTTTGTCATCTATCTCACAAGACTGATATCTACAATCGAATCACATTAAAGATGGTATTCGAATGATTGAAAAAGATTCTTTTTATTAAACAATATACATTTTTGTTACCTAAAATGTTCATGTAAAATTGTGTTTTTGATGTCTTAAATCTATGTAAAAACGGGAGCATGACGCCTATATCCTCATTAATTTTCCAAATAGTTCATATCTGAACGTGGTGCACATATAGCTATTTTTAAACTAAGAAAAGATACTTAATCACTTTCTAAGGTCACGTTATAGCGTCATCGGAGTATTCCGCTCTGACGTCATATCTATTTTTAGAAAAAAAATCAACATCGTGCTTATTATAGATTTGAAAAAAATAATCATTTAGGACGCGATTTTCGCAAAATCATACTGCCCACCAATTGTGGTAGTGTTGAAAATCATCTTTCTTTTAGACTGAAGCGTGATTGTATGAAAATGGTATGGTCTGTTCCCCAAAACATTGTGTTTGGTATATACAAACTGTGGTAGACCCACCTTAAAATAATGATTCGAAAAGATCTCACGCATTTCTATATTTTTAAAATTTATTGACCTGTTTTCAATTATAGTTCACATTATTTTAACCTAATAGTTTTTATATATCTTTCTATATTTTATTCACGTATTTTAGTTTTTACCTGATTATGCTCTATTCACCTTAAACTTCTTTGTATTCGGCGCCGTATGACCTCTCGGTGTGCCGTAAAACCCAAATAAATAAAATATGTTATTTTGAAAAGTATTTCTGAGAATGCATGTTACCGAAATTAGTTAAGTATTGTTTTGAAGTGTTCTTTGAAGAAAATCATGTATAAACACACGTAATGACTGCACTCTTCAAGATATTATTTTCATTTCAAGTATAGTTTAGAAAGATTGCTCACTGTTCAATAATTGCGTTTTGTAATGAACTACAATAAGAAATATTAATTTTAATCCTAGTTAAAATAATAAGACGCAAACAAATAATTTTAATGCATGGATATCCAAGCATGGTCGCTATAGTCCTCTAAAAAAAAAAGACCTGGGGACATTGACTCATAAATGCATGTTTTTCTGACTTTTGCCGATTATTGTCAAGCTTATAAATAGAGGAGTATATAATTGAGAGCTGGCAAAACTTCAGCACCTGTGTATGTAGTGCAAACCAATGTTCTTATTCACCATTTTCCTGCAATTAAGTTGTAAATGCTGTTTAACAACATAATAACCTTCATTCAATTCAATGTTGTTGTTTTCCTGTATATTTGATTCTACGTTAAAATCTTTGGTTTTAACTGTTGTGATAACTTTAAAATCACGTGACTAATGGGAATCCGTGGCCGTCACCGCGCGGGTTCTAGTCTAGGTCGGGACGAGAACTTTTTCGTGTGGGTAGGTTTTCTAGCTTACCTGCGGTGCGTAATTCTATCCACAGACCAGACATAATTTTTGGGTCTTCCTCCACTAATAATAAGCTGAAGCTCGCCAATATGTCCACCAATGTGTCGGCGAGATGTAACTTAAAGCAAACCAAACTAAAAGTATACTGATACTATTAAACGTAGCCAATTTGCACGGAGGTCGCGGGTTCAAACCCGGCCGGGTCAAAGCAAAGACTTTAAAGTTTGTAGTAGTGGCTTCCCTCCTTACGCTCGGGGCTAAGGGGACAGCATTACGCCTGACACGTCGGTGTCAGTATAATGGACCGACCGGGTTCAGTCCCTGGGCACCTCATAAGTGCCCCTGTGCTATAATGATATAAATGTCGCTGCACAGTATCGGCAAAAATGCCGGCAAATCCCAGTTTGCACGTGCTGTACACTTGATTCTCCATTAAAACGAGATTTTTGTTATTTTTGCAGTAAATTTCCGTATGTACGTGGAAGATATGGGGGCATCTGAGGCAATCATCGCCTGTATGCTGAAGAACGAGAAATGTCTGGCAATCCAGTGTACCGGCTGTATGGCCCTAACAAACCTGTCAGCAGAGCGTATGTAACCTTATCATGAAAGTTTGGAAGTTTTAATCTGTATTCAAAATCAGCCAGAAGGTCGTTCGACCCATGCGACAAACATAATACTATCAGTACACATCATGACGGATGTGGAAAATAAATAAAACATAAATCTTTATACTCGCTGCACATTACAACGGTACATCTACAATTTATATAATTGTCAACCCAGTATTAACTCAAGTTCTTAGAAATGTACCGGATCAGATAGTGCAGTATCTCGAGCATCGACCCTAGTAAAAAAGGTACTTTGTTCAAATCCGCTGCCGGAGTCTTTAACATAGTAATTATACAGTTTCATTGTGAACGTTAAAGCAAATGTAAGTATAGTTCTGCCTCTAAGTCTCCAAGTTTTAATTAATTTATTTATGTAGTTTCTAATATGCAAAGAACTAAGAACGTAATGTGGGCTATTAACAAACGTTGCGTGACAAGAATAATTTGTTTCGATTGTATCAGCAAGATTACATGCTTTCTTCGTGTTTTACCCACCAGTGGCCGACAACAAGTTCCGCATCTTGAAAAATGGCGGCGTTCACGCCGTCCTGCAGAGCATGACCAACAACATGGAGAACGAGGCTGTTCACGTGAACGCCCTGAAGGTCCTCTGTAATCTTATCGAGTCAGGTACGTACCCCAACCCCACCCCCTAACCCCCACCCCCAACAAAATACTACCATTAATCATATCGTTAAACAAAAAATACATCCGTCAGACGCCCTCGGCTCCTTGTTGGGCTCGAGTCATAATACGGCCGAGAGATGTTAGGTTTTCAAGCGTCGCTGGTATTACTGGAGGCATTTTTGTGGTGCCTTCCTCGACATTACCATAAGTCTGTTGATGCGTTGTATTTCAAAGATAAATCCAAATCTTTGACAAAGACCCTGATAACTTGAACGAAATATGTGTACATGCTTTACAAGTTAACACTCATTGTATTTATATTACTAATTTACAGCTTCCGAAGCTGGATTCCTTTAAGTTTAATAGACTTACTAAACTCCGAAAATAGTATTTTCATTAAGTGTTTCAAGTGTACCATTTTCTTTTCTCAGATCAAGGTTGTTGGTGGATTGCAGAAGAAGGCGGAGTGAGCACGGTTTCCATGACACTGAAGAAATTTAGCCAATCACAGGACATCCTAAACTTCGGACTCATCTGTTTGTCAAACCTTCCTCGGAGAGGTAAATGACTTATCTGTCTTAAGAAATATTAAGTAAATCATTTGTCAAAACCTACATACATTTTCTTTAAAAAATGTTCGGTTAACAGATAAGCAGTATTTATAATTGTGTACTATCTGGTCTGTTCATTAATTGCACACGGCGACGTTGTTTTTGTTATGTCAACAACCAGCGAGGATCGGATGTTCATCTTTTTAGCTGTATACTATGCGCAATAATTTTTACAACACGTGGAACGTTTGAAGTGTCGTTGTAGTGTCTCGCCATTAAAAAAATTATATTTCCTACACAATACAATTTAATACTTCTATATTGTAATGACAATCTCCCTGCAGGTATCAATACGGTGGCCCTGGAGGACGCCGAGTCCACCTTGCTGTACCTAAGGATGTCCCGGTCAGCCGACACGAGGCTCGCCAAGGCTGTGTGTATCTTCTACGCCAGCGTTCTCCAGGCAGGTCAGTAGGCCAAGAATAGAGGCTTTCCTTGTCAGTAGACCAACACATAGAGGATAGTATTGTCAGTAGACCAAGACATGGTGGATAGTTTTGTCAGTAGGTCAAGATATAGAGGATAGTATTGTCAGTAGGTCAAGATATAGAGGATAGTATTGTCAATAGGCCAAGATATAGAGGATAGTATTGTCAGTAGGCCAAGATATAGAGGATAGTATTGTCAGTAGGTCAAGATATAGAGGATAGTATTGTCAGTAGGCCAAGATATAAAGGATAGTATTGTCAGTAGGCCAAGATATAGAGGATAGTATTGTCAGTAGGCCAAGATATAGAGGATAGTATTGTCAGTAGGTAAAGATATAGAGGATAGTATTGTCAGTAGGTCAAGATATAGAGGATAGAACCGGCCGCAATAGCTCAGATGGTAGAGCGTCGGCTTGCGGACCGGGCGGGGGTTCGTTGGTAAAAACCCCGGCCATGTCAAACCAAAGACTTTAAAGTTGGTAGTAGTGGCTTTCCTCCTAACGCTCGGGGCTAAGGGGACAGCATTACGCCTGACTCGTCGTTGTCGGTATTATGGACCGACCGGGTTCAAAAAGACTCAGGCATATAGGAAAGTGTTGTCAGTAGGCAAGGACATAATAGACAGTATTATTAGTAGGCTAAGACATAGAAGTATAGACGTGTTGGTAAACCAAGCCATGTAAGCATTAGTCTTGTCAGTAGGCTGAAACATAGAGGTTAGTCTTGTTAGTAGGCCAAGATTTAGAGGTTAGTTTTTTTCAGTTGGCCAAGAAATTATTAATGAATATACTAGATACGTTGCTGTATGCACACTACCCCACAGTTTTCCCAGATAGATGTTCCTGCTTTAGGTAACGGTTGCCGGAGCCTTTTCACGGCCCAGTCCCTTGAGAAGGTTCTTGACATCATGCGGGAGTTCGAGGAGACGGATGTCCTCATCGCCGGGGCCAAGGTGCTGGCCCAGCTGGCTGTTGGTAAGTCGCTGAGGACCATAATAGCTACAAATATCACTTTGTTAATATTATTTGTAGCAGGAGAGTTTAAATATCCAATGCTTCTATAATTCATAACGGTTAAACTAGAGTTTATCTCAATGGCCGTGTTGACGTACATTTGCGAAAGCCTTCATGCTCTTTCTAATAGCGTGCTCTCTGTCTTGCACTGACAAAATACAGATTTCGACTTAGCATATCAAATGATACACTTTTAAGAGTGGCTTAGAAAACATGTACATGTATCATATATATTGCGCTTTTATGTGTTTTCATCATTGATCATATGTCCTATACTGTGTATTATGTACCTCGCTCCTCAGATGACAACAAGGATACGTTTCCGCCGCACGCTGCCCAGGCCCTGGTATCCGCCATGACGGACCATTTGACCTCCGTCAACCTCCAGATGATCTGTTGTGGGACCATTGCATATCTCTCCACTTCCGGTCAGTTACTTTAAAAAACAAGTATGTACGGTGGGGTAATCATTATGTTAGGTATCTATTTCCCGAAAAGTGTACAACTTGAGCTCTTCTCGGCGATGGGGGCTTATTCGTCGTACATAAGATACTGACAACTAATTAGGCGAAAAGACAAAGCGCACAATTTAACTACGCTCTTCCTTTTGCGTATGTATTTTTTTATTTGTATTTTGGGGTTTTCTGCACACCGACCTCGCCGAATACGATGAGGTTTAACGTTAATAAAGTATAATTAGGTTAAATTTAAATTCTTCAGTAGTAAACTAAAAACTTATTGTTTATGTTTTGTGTATATATGTCGAAAAGTGCCAAAAATAGCCTCTAACTATTATAAGTAGGTGCTGTGGGAAGATCTTTTGTCCCCAAGATTAAAATTCAATATCACACTTAACAACACTCTAAAGTCGTCACGAAAGCAAAGAGACTTAAACAAGTTTTTGGGTAAATAACATAGAAGACTCTGTGTTGATAAAGCTACAAGATCCAATTGTCTAATCAGTTGTTTTACTTCATTTGATTCAAGTGAAGGTATAAAAGAAACTATTAAAGACGTGATTAACCATTAAAACAAAAAAGCACATCTTTTTATAACATGAACTACAATTTTGCGTTTATCTATAGAGGGCCGCTTGAAGTTGCTTACAGATATGGAGTGTGTTGACGCCATGTTGAAGTCGATGGAAAAACACAAGCAGGACGCCGACATCTTAAATGCATGTCTTGCTGCACTAACTAACATCTGTAAAGCCAGTAAGAAATTCTTCAAATTTATAGTTAGCATTTTGAAGTCATCACAAACTAAAATATGATGTTTAAAAATATACTTTTAATAGTTAGTCTAGCTTTTTTATCTTGAAAGAACCAAATATATTTTGAAACATCGCCTGACTTAATTTAAAGTTAAAAACATACATAAAAATTAATACCTCAATGAATACATCATATTTATTTGTTAGTTTTTTTAATCAGAACCTTTTATATATTATTTTAATAATGATTATTTTTAATGAAGAAGGAATCCTTACACGTTGTCAAAAAAAATAGAAATTAAAAATTAGTAAGTTATAAAGTGTCAGATGTATTTATTGCTACGTCATATGTGAGGTTTGGACTATTTCCAGAATTAGTGCGCGGCTACCAGCTTCATGATCTGTGTGATGCGGTCTCCCGTTCCATGAAGAACCACCCGTCAGATAAGGGCATCCAACAGGAGGGTTCTGAGATCCTGAATGTTATTAGCGACCGCTTCCATCAACAGAATGGTACGTACACCGGGTTATTCTGACCTTCCATAAACAGACCGGTGGGTACACCGAGTCATTCTGAAATTCAATAAACAGAACGGTGGGTACACCGAGTCATTCTGACCATCCATAAACAGACCGGTGGGTACACCGAATCATTCTGTCCTTCAATAAACAGACCTGTGGGTACACCGAGACATTCTGACTCCATAAACAGACCTGTGGGTACACCGAGTCATTCTAACCTTCCATATACAGGCCCGTGGGTACACCGAGTCCTTCTGACCTTCCATAAACAAAACGATGGATACACCCAGTCATTCTGACCTTCCATAAACAGACCTGTGGTTAAATCGAGTCATTCTGACCATCCATAAACAGACCGGTGGGTACACCGAATCATTCTGACCTTCCATAAACAGACCGATGCTTACACCCAGTCATTCTGAAATTCAATAAACAGATCGGTGGGTACACCCAGTCTTTCTGACCTTCCATAAACAGACCTGTGGGTACACCGAGTCATTCTGACCTTCCATAAACAGACCTGTGGGTATACCGAATCATTCTGTCCTTCAATAAACAGACCTGTGGGTACACGGAATCATTCTGACCTTCCATAAACAGACCGATGCTTACACCCAGTCATTCTGAAATTCAATAAACAGACCGGTGGGTACACCCAGTCTTTCTGACCTTCCATAAACAGACCGGTGGGAACACCGAATCATTCTGACCTTCCATAAACAGACCGGTGGGTACACCGAATCATTCTGACCTTCCATAAACAGACCGATGCTTACACCCAGTCATTCTGAAATTCAATAAACAGACCGGTGGGTACACCCAGTCTTTCTGACCTTCCATAAACAGACCGGTGGGAACACCGAATCATTCTGACCTTCCATAAACAGACCGATGCTTACACCCAGTCATTCTGAAATTCAATAAACAGACCGGTGGGTACACCGAGTCCTTCTGACCTTCCATAAACAGATTGGTGGGTACACCGAGTCATTCTGACTCTCCAAAAACAGACCTGTGGGTACACCGAGTCCTTCTGACCTTCCATAAACAGACCGGTGGGTACACAGTCATTCTGACCTTCCATAAACAGACATGTGGGTACACCGAGTCATTCTGACCTCCCATAAACAGACCTGTGGATACACCGAGTCGTTCTGACCTTCCCTAAACAGAACGGTGGTTATAACCTGTCATTCTGACCTTCCATAAACAGAACGGTGGGTACACCGAGTCATTCTGACCTTCTATAAACAGACCGGTGGGTACACAGTGTCCTTCTGACTTTCCATAAACAGACTGGTGGGTACACCGAGTCATTCTGACCTTCCCTTAACAGAACGGTGGGTATAACCTGTCATTCTGACCTTCCATAAACAGACCGGTGGGTACACCGAGTCATTCTGACCTTCTATAAACAGACTGGTGGGTACACCGAGTCATTCTGACCTTCTATAAACAGACTGGTGGGTACACAGTGTCCTTCTGACCTTCAATAAACAGACCGGTGGGTACACCGAGTCATTCTGACCTTCCATAAACAGACCGGTGGGTAAACCGAGTCATTCTGACCTTCCATAAACAGACCTGTGGGTACACCGAGTCATTCTGACCTTCTATAAACAGACTGGTGGGTACACAGTGTCCTTCTGACTTTCCATAAACAGACTGGTGGGCACACCGAGTCATTCTGACCTTCCCTTAACAGAACGGTGGGTATAACCTGTCATTCTGACCTTCCATAAACAGACCGGTGGGTACACCGAGTCATTCTGACCTTCTATAAACAGACTGGTGGGTACACAGTGTCCTTCTGATCTTCAATAAACAGACCGGTGGGTACACCGAGTCATTCTGACCTTCCATAAACAGACCGGTGGGTAAACCGAGTCATTCTGACCTTCCATAAACAGACCTGTGGGTACACCGAGTCATTCTGACCTTCCATAAACAGACCGGTGGGTACACCGAGTCATTCTGACCTTCCATAAACAGACCTGTGGGTACACCGAGTCATTCTGACCTTCCATAAACAGACCTGTGGGTACACCGAGTCATTCTGACCTTCCATAAACAGACTTGTGGGTACACGAAGTCATTCTGACCTTCCATAAACAGACCGGTGGGTATAACCTGTCATTCTGACCTTCCATAAACAGGCTGGTGGGTAGAACCCAGTCATTCTGTCCTTCCAAATACAGAACGAAGGGTTCATCGAGTTATTCTGACTTCCATCTCCAGAAAGGTGGGTACACTAACTCAATTGGGCTTAACCTCTATGTAAGGTATAGTTATTATTAAGCAATACACAGTATTAATTAAGTTGGTTGCTTATAACTTCAGGCTAAGTTAACCATACATATTTCCATAGTCTCGACATCACAAGGTTCAGATACTGATCAAACAGCTCTTAATGGGAGCTGCCTGATTGGCATAATACACAGTTTGGTCTGTCTGGCCAAGGCTATATAGGAGGCTAGGAGTAAAATATGTGTGCTAAGTGTGCATTTTGTTGATGTTGCCGATCTGCATAAAATTATATTGTGTCGTATCGACACAATACCTGTTTAGTGATTATAAAGGTATATATTTATTTTTGTCAACGGCAATCTTTAAAAACACGTCCAGGTAGAACCACTGTCGTATCGTTAATCAACTTGAAGACCACCTCACTGGAAACTTGTCATCACAACCGGGACATGAACCCAGTCGGTGAGTGGCAAAGTTAGTGTAAGTCGATAACGATTTGAACATCTGGAGAACTTGAACCAAACAAAAGAAGCACTCCTTGGCAGATATTTAAAAACAAATATTAAGGACATTACAAGTTTATTTGGATTTATTTGTTTGTAAGTATACTGATTGTCTTAAATTGTGTCCTAAATGTATTTTAAATATGTTATTGTTTCCTGATTTCAGAACAATGAGGTAAATTATTTAAATTACTATCTTTATAATCTAGATGTGCAGAGGCGATAGAGCCATTAGAAGTCCTTCATCCAGATTATGCCCATACAATCCCATAGCTTTCCCTATAAAACTAACGCTTCATTGATTTATAAACCCTACTGCGATATTATAAGAGTGGTGTGTCCTATCGCTTAAATAGTTACACCTACAGCCAACGTGTGATTGTAGATAGATATACTAACGCTTCATTGATAGATAAACCCTACTGCGATATTATAAGAGTGGTGTGTCCAATCGCTTAATAGTTACACCTATACTGGCTACAGCCAAAGTGTGATTGCAGATAGATATACTAACGCTTTGTTGATATATTAACGCTTCTGCGAAGTTATACGAGTGCTTTATCCTATCGCTTAAATAGTTACACCTATACTGGCTACAGCCAAAGTGTGATTGCAGATAGATATACTAACGCTTTGTTGATATTTTAACGCTTTTGCGATGTTATTAGAGTGCTTTATCCTATCGCTGTTATAGTTACACCTATAACCAAAGTGTGATTGGCAGATAGATATTACTAACGCTTTAGTTGATATATTAAAGCTTCTGCGATGTTATTAGAGTGCTTTAATCCTATCGTTGTACCGGCCGCAATAGCTCAGGTTAGTAGAGCTTCGGCTTGCGGATCGAGAGATCGTGGGTTCAAACCCCGGCCGGGTCAAACCACAGACTTTAAAGTTGGTAGTAGTGGCTTGCCTCCTAACGCTCGGAAGCTGAGGGGACAACATTACGCCTGACTCGTCGGTGTCAGTATAATTGGACCGGCCGGGTTCAGTCCCTGTGCACCTCATAATTGCTCCTTGTGCTATAATGATAGAAATATCGCTGCACAGTATCGGCAAAAATGACAGCTAATCCCATCCCCATCCCATCCTATCGCTGTAACAGTTACGCCTATAAACAAAGAGTCACCCATGGTCCATCTTTTTGTTTCAATGTTTTATCTGTCGCTAGCTCTATCTGCTAAATAATATGGAAGTTTAAAATGTATTTTTATTATTCGTTGACACTATAAAATTTTTGTTTATAAATAATATACAGTCTCAATATGGAAATAAAATGGACCGGTAAAGTAGTTACATTTAATCTTAAAGGTGGTATCCGACAGTTTTGACTAAAAATTCCTTTTTCAAACAAATAAATAAGTCATTGTAACCTGAAAAGGTCCTGCAATATTCTGATCATTGATTCCCTAGATCTGTTTGAACAGTCAAGCATACATAGACAGCCATTCGTCATTGCAAACAGGTATTTTTATATCTATGCAGTGGTAGTTATACGACATTATATTATCATCCTGGTAATCCGCTATGACGTCGATATCTA
Organism: Sinonovacula constricta; assembly: GCA_007844125.1. Taxonomy (NCBI): domain Eukaryota; kingdom Metazoa; phylum Mollusca; class Bivalvia; order Cardiida; family Solecurtidae; genus Sinonovacula; species Sinonovacula constricta. The sequence goes on along the minus strand of CM017560.1, from coordinate 47,743,243 downwards.
TTTTTGGCAGAGGTAGATATGATCTTGATCGTGTTTTTTATAGATTTGGAAAGAATTATTTTTTAGATAAATCTTTTTCGATATTCGTATTGTGTAATAATATGGAAGTGTTCAAAATCGTCTTTCTTTAGACTAAAAGTATTAGTTTATGTAGAAATTATGCCAAAATTACCTGGAACAGTGGTAAGATATTGTTACATTGTATATTATATTATTTGATATTGGCAAACTGTGGGATACCACTTTTAAACCTGCAAGGAGTCCTTCTTTCCCAGTTCGTGCATGTGTTGATTCATTCTCTCACCAGAGGGCGTGCTACACAAGTTTCACTTACACCTCTGTCAACGCCCGGTGTACAAGATTCTTGTACAAAATATAAATAATGAATAAAATGCTCGTGAGATTATTTTGATCTCTGTATATTTTACTTAAAATGAAAATGGGTATTTTTATTTTTTTTATCACAATGTTTAAGATATATTTTAACCCAAATTTTCGGGGAACTATTTTGCGGAGGTGACGATAGAATATCACGTGTACGAGAACTACTTTTCCCGGCGTTGACAGAGGTGTAAGCGAAACTTGTGTAGCACGCCCTCTGGTGAGAGAATGGTGTTGATCTTCTTGATTATTAATACTCTTGGCCTTTTAAATCGCATATTCTAGTAGTATCTCATAGTTGCTACATCGTTTGATTTCGATGCAATGGAGTCGTCTTCTCTGGTATGGTCATTTAGTATATTTACCTACCTGGTAGAAAGTATAAAGGTTTGTCTATTTACATAAATATTGCATGTTTTGTGAAAACAACTGGGGTGTACCATGGCTTGTGCCATTCGCTTTTGTAAACATGTATTCTGCCATAAAGTTGTGAGTCATCCAAAGGCACTTTCGAGAAACGTAATATATGTTAGTATATACAACTGCAAAGTTTGCTAATAATCACATTTTATAACGTATGCTACTTACTACTTCAGCCTAGTCGTCCCCATGCTTCTTCTGCATAGTGTACATGCACTACACGTATAAGAGACCCCATAATAATGATAAGGAACGAATTACCAAATGTCAAAAAAGGTGATCCTTAGCAAGTATTGAGTGGTATATAATTATGAAATTTCACAATTTGAATTTACATACAGTTTGTACACCGACCGCAATAGCTCAATTGGTAGAGCTTCGGCATGCGGATCGGTACGTCGCGGGTTCAAGCCCCGGCCGGGTCAATCACAGACTTTAAAGTTAGTAGTAGAGGCTGCCCTCCTAACGCTCGGTGCTAAGGGGAGAGCATTACGCCTGACTCGTCGGTGTCAGTATAATGGACTGGCTCGGTTCCGTCCCCGTGCACATTATAAGTGCCCCTGTGCTATAATGAGAGAAATGTCGCTACACAGTATCGGCAAAAATGCCGGCAAATCCCAATCGCATCCCACAGTTTGTACATAGAACAATATACAATTTATCTCTTGATACGATGTATGTTGAAATCTTCATAAGAAAAAATGATAAAACAAATGAGAGTTTCTATTGTTCGAAGAATGCTCGAGCGATAAATTTCGTACCGCTTGTTTGAACACCTGTAGTCACAAACAGAATTGAAAGTTCGTGTAATTGCAAACAATCCACCGCGAAGAACACATATATTGCAAGATATTTACCTGTGTAAGATCAAATACCAGTTTGTTTTTTCGAGGATGTAGCTGTCTAACCCCACTTTTACCGACTTACGAAATGCTGACGCATGGTCAGTATAATAAATTCTATATGGCTTTCAGTGATAGACAAACATTTATTGCGCATATTCAACTCCCACAGACAAACATTTTACACAATGGGAGTCGGAAAATAGCTTATAGCTAATGTTTTTTATTGTACAAAACCGACGTTAAATAAAGTTTCTTGTATCTTGTATCTTGGGTGGCGGGGCGATGGTAAAGTCATAACAATGCATAACAATGCAAAAACAAATCCCGACAGTTTTGTATGACATATCGCTTGATCTCACAGCACTTATTCTGTACCCAGCTTAAATACAATCCACCTCAAATACCACAAAGTACAACGATCACGTCCTTTCTTTACCACTGCTTCGATTGCGTCAGATGTTTGAAGGTCAGGTCAAGTTTACCTGTAAATGCCAGGGAAGTGGGGGAAATGTCATACTTGGGAATGTCATACAAGTGTCTAATTTCTCAAGACATCATTTTCAATGGTAGAGCGGGGTAAATTTGTGGGTGTAAAATATAACTTCTTTCGGGTGTTTAATCTTTACAAGATTATTTTCTTAAGGTATAAGATGTGTAATAGCGACTAAATTGAATACTGACAAAAGATATATCACATTATTCAGCATTGTATTCTGGATTATTTTGCAAATTGTAACAACTTTTTCACCTCAGCTAACTTGAGCTTTGCGAATTTTTATGTGCTAGGTCGACGTCCTCAAAACTGACCCTTAAATAATCTCATACATTTCAACATTGGACGAATAAAAAATAAAGAAAACACAGTAATGTCATTTGTTTTCTAAGTTTTTATTAGTGGATACTTTTTTTACAAATGCTCCAAAAACATGTGAAAAAATCTACTTCTTACTTTCTTTGCTTTAATTTTGCTTTTTTGACGAATTTTCCTCGCTGACCACGATTCCTTGTCACCATTTTGGAGTTAAGAAATAGACGCGATTTCATTGGATAAAATTGGAAAACTAAAATCAGGTGGTTTTATTCACGGAATGCCGAGTGTTGACTTATATTATCGAACATGTAACATCGTAAAACGCTAAAAGCCGACATTACACGAATATTTATGATATTGATTACACATCTTATACCTTAAAAAGAGATCAATAATTAAATTTTATAAAAGCCTCGCCAACGCCCCATATCTTCTTAACAGAATGTTTTGTTCCTATTTATGTCAGAAATCCGTCGGAAGAGTGTGGACGTACAGGGTTTACAGGCCCAAGGTCTTCACATCCCTACCACATCCGCACCTAGAAAGAGCGTCACTGAAGAATTATTGGGCGTCGCATCAGCGGCATTACTTCGGCTGATGAAGTTTAAGAACGAAAATATTGAGGACGAATCTATCGACTACACTGACTCGGAGGCGGGAGATGACATCTGTCCGCTGCCGTCACCAGGAATTAAGATTAACGTTGAGGATTTGGACGGAACATTTCATGGCTGACAATTGTGATCTGGTTATAAAACATCTATATTTACTTCAACGGTTAAGCTTTACTTCCATGAAATGGTGATACAATAACTGTCGGCTTCATTTAAGATTATGAAGACGTTAAATTGTAAATCCTTTGAAAACAATAAAAGTTGCATTGCTTGTCAAAGAGTGAATGGCAATGTTTATTTCTTAACGTTTAATCTCATTGATGTGTGTTTGTTGCCTTATTTACTGTTAATTCAATTTACTGAGTCATTTTATTCGTTCAATTCTACGTCATCCAAAAGCTACTTTTTTGCCAGTTTGGTGATGTAAACTGACAATTAAGTATTCTGTACAGAATGTGCAATTATATTATTTTCTTCTTTGACCGGAAAATGGTAATACTTACTTTCTAGATATCCATTGTACATTGATGTTCATATTATCACCTAACAGCATAATATAAACCAGTCACCGGACGCAATAGCTCCAGTGGTAGAGCGTCGGCTTGCGGATCGGGAGGTCGCAGGTTCAAACTCCGGCCGGATCAAACCAAGGACTTTAAATGTGGTAGTATTGGCTTCCCTCTTAACACTTGGGGCTAAGGGAACAGCATTACGTCTGACTCGTCAGTGTCAGGATAATGGACCGGCCGGGTTCAGTCCCTGGGCACCTCATAAGTGCCCCTGTGCTATAATGATAGAAATGTCAATGCAAACTATCGGCAAAAATGCCGGTAAATCCCAATTCCCATAAACCATGTCATTTTGATGTTTACATTTACATTTGTATTTTCTTACACGTCGTTTGTGCTCTATTATTGCATGTATTAATTTGTTTACACTTCTATTTATTGTTCCTCTATTGGAGATTCTTGTATATTTATCAATAGGCCTTAACTTTGTTTATGCGTGTATGTAAAATGACTACATGTTTGATAAATAAGGTTACACGATTCAATGGCGTTTCAGTTTATTCCTGTTCTTATCATGCCACTTTCTTTCCGTCTAATAAATCGGAACGCCTCAGATAAGTCACAACGGATGATTGTCCCTGAGAACGGATTTGCCTGAGGAGTTCCGATTGCCGTCTAATACTTTCTTTATGAAAAAAAAATATTGAAATAGTGCGTCGTCCAAGTATCTGCATTAGTCGCGAATTTGGCTTGTAAACCTCAACATAAACATATAATGCTGTTTTATTGACATAACACCAGGGTGAGGATAACCCAACAAACATAACTACGTCAATAATGTAGGTACCATGTACCTGCGCTTTTTGTTAATAAGGTGTACACCATTCAATTATTAAAAGAAGATTAATACACATCGATAGACAGCTAAATATATCATACATTAATTTAGTTGTGACTCATAATATTGTAGAGTTAATATGTTCACATCGCCGAAATAAAACATTTAATTGTTCAGAGTTTGTGTTAGCTTTGTTAATTTCGTCCAATACAGCTAATTTATTACAGTGACATTTATTCTTGATGATGATGATGATGAATATGATGATGATGATGATGATGATGATGATGATGATGATGATTGGCTACGCATATTTAGCATTGTAGAATTTAACACCACTTCATTTGCTATTGTGAATAAAAATGTTTCAAAAATTGAATGCTGTTAACTGAGTAAATCTTTAAGTGTGAATGACACTTTTTAATACGTAGGGCAACACAACAACATCGGTGAACACCATTTTCTCAACAGATGCCGCACGAAGTTTCGAAACAAACAATCGTGGTACGAATTGGAAATGGTACGAAATCACCAACTCAACACACATAAAAAATTTAATTTATATGACCTATTTTTTCTTCTCAATATGTCTTCAAAAGTAATATTATTTCATACAAAAGTAAAACCATGACGTCTAAATCTAACAAATCTTGAATACCGAGCATACATTACACATATGTCTATCAAAGTGTTCGAACAAATGTGTTTGATAATTGGTGCGGTCTGTTCAAATCTAGACCAAAAACACCACTAATTGTTGTAATATACACCGAGCTGTGATTTTGCAATTTGCCCCCAAAAGCTTTTTTGTTGTTGTTGTTGTGAAAAACCATCCAAACTGCGGTTACTGGTTATTAAAAAAGAAATCAATAAATCTTTTATAATAAGAAATGTTTAACCATGAATATGGCACTGAAGAGATTGTGGTCGAATAAGTGCAGTCCTGCAATTTGAAAATAAGTATTTGACAATCGATATGCGTATAAGTTTACTCGCTACTTTTCATAGTTCCTACGTTTATAATTGTTTATCTAGTAGTTCTTTAGACAACACAACAAAATAAAGAGAACACTCTAGCATAAATGTAACAATGTGTGTTTTTAACAGCTAAAATAACAATTTCCGTTAAAACGGTTAAGTGTGAGGTCACCCAATATGCATTTCCAAAACCAATTAAAAATATAGCGTCGCCGTTCTCGACGACCCAATAAATATGATATGGAAGTTAATTATTTTACGTGTACATGCAAAAAAAAAACACATCAGCGAACAAAAGGTAGAAGCTATGCGTGTAAGTCAAAGTTTTTTAAAGCAAATAAATGTGTCTTCATACATTTGAAAGTGCGCCTGCTATTGCGCTATAATATCAAATGCGATAATGCGGTATAAAACGTGTAGATATTACTTTTTGGGAGGTGTCGGGAGTAATAAGAAAGCTGGATTTCGGAAACACACAGAATTGACTCCGCTTGACCTTTACTTCCCGCGGTCAGTTACTCATGGGAAGAAGTCGTGCGTGAACACAGAACAAATATGTATGTCTAAATATGAGTCGATTGTGTCCAGGCATATATCACTGCGCGAGGTGCGAGGAATATCATACAGTGACTATTGGAAAGTGTCGAAACGGGGAGCGAACTGTTATAAGAACAAGTGTTCCACTGATTATGCATAATCTACTATGCCGAGATATTTGCGATATCCCGCGCGGGGCCTCACATTTGAATAAACTTCGGCCCTTTCCGTACACGTTCGAAAAATAAACTTCGAAAGTAAGGGTATTGGCACAACGTGCTTCTGCCTTCCTACAATTTTAAGATTCATATCATATATGGGTGTAATAGTTAGTAGTTAATTTCAAACTCAGTTTATTTTGGTCGAGTCCGGTATCATGTATGAGCACTTATTTCAGACCAAACTTAAGTTAAAATGCAAAATCGTGTTTTCTATCGGATGCTTGTGACTGATTTAACTGTTGTCACATTGCATAATATGCATTAAAGTTGTTGTTTCTATTCCTTATTCTTGTTTGTATCTGGTTGTGTGTGTTGAGGGGTGTGTGTGGGGGGGGGGGGGGGCATTAGTGCGACAGATCACCTGGGATGACAGCGAAAGGCGCTTTGAAGACAAAAATATGCAACAGCGTGTCTTTAGGTATGCGCAAGACATATTTTACGGCATTTCTAAAGATCGAATGCTGACTCAAAACATGTTGGTCTTGGGTTGACATTTCATCAGTCAGGTTCTAAGAATCTGGTTAATCTCTTTCACGCAGCTAATCGTAATAAACCAGTATAATCTGTTCGCAAGTTCGACATCGACATTGACCATCGATAAATGAAAAGGTACAGAAAAGATAGATACATATAAGTATATCTAAACGTTAGCGATAATGTGTTCACACACTTCCCTTGGGGAAATGATGGCATTTTAGACACAACAATTAATGGACAAAAATACATTTCATTTCATACATATGATGGCATAGCAGCAACAGATAGGCGTCGCTGAGGTTCACTTTGAAAAAGGGGATGCACCACACAACAAAGTAGCTAATAAAGACACAATGAAGGATTATTAGTCGTTCGAAAGTACTAAAATGCAAAAACATGCATCTCCAGTTGTGGAGTCGGTCAATATTGACATGAACAAATAGACAAACGATCAAAAAGAGACATCTAGCCTATTTAACCTAGTGACGCCATAACGAAGTCAAAAATGTAGTAGCAGTAAGCAAGCTGGCATTAATACCTGAATGTTATTGAAATTCTGCTGTGTTTCATTTAACCTCAGCGGACAGGAGAGTGGTATGCTCATATGAAACTTTTTACAACTATGTTGCAGTGGATGGCAATCTACGTCCGCACAAATTACTCAAATTGGGGCCCTATCTATCTAAATGACACAAAGACTGGAATTATTAGCCCCGGATTTCCATGGAGAATGTATAGCTGAAAACCTTTTATATAAACAGGAACAATAATAATTTCAAAGAAATACATGCTGAGGACTGAATAAATAATTAGAGTTTTCTGGAAAAAAATCATTGGTATCAAACGCCAAGGCCAGACACTTGACTAGTTCTGCATCACATTGTCATGCAGATGTCAGATAACCAGTTATTAAACTATGAATCCTTATAGTCGTATTTATGACAAAGAGAAAACAGCCAGCAATCGAACGGACTCCCAACCGTTCTGTATACAAACAAAAGAGAAGAAAACAAAAGCACTGATGGACGTAAAGGGTTCATTAGATGTATTTGGAATATCAGCACACAACAAAGCCAATCACCCCGGACTGTCGATCAGCATTAAAGGATGTTGCAACAAATACCTGTAACTTATTTATCGATTTAATATTGTGTGAAAATAGGAACCAATCAATTGTTGAGGATTTCATCAGAACCTGATTTTAGCAAGTCTATGCACGCTAAAGGAAGTCTGGTAAAAAATTGCAGACTTTTCCACGTCAGCTCCATCTTGCAAGCAGCATGCCTCAAACCGCATTTAAGCTGATGGCAGATATTGCATCGACTGTTTAAAACTGTTTATTCCGGTCGCACTGTTCAAACTGCTGAAGTATTACAATATGAGCTATCCCATGTACTATTGTCATAAGCCAATCGAAAAGGAGAAATGCAAAGCGCACGCAGACAAAATCTATGTGTTTAATTTATTAACAACTGATATCGGCATTAAGAGTGGCAAGCTCGGACAAGTCGACATGTGTCATAATAGACAGACACTATTTTATTTAAGATAAAGGAAAACTACAAGGTTGCCAGATTGTTTGGTGACTATTCAACAGTGTTTAATTAAGTCATTGTATTCTTATTTCAGTAGAACCTGTAGCGCTGATGTTGTTATTAATAGATATTTTAGTGCAAAATCTATCATGACCGCACCCAGGACAAAGTGGAACTGGAAAGTGCATCTTATCTGAAATTAGGTAAAATGCCCAAACGTTCCATTACCCTAGATATAGGACCAATACATAACAGTAGACTTGTTCATGGCTTGGAAGAAACCGGCAAGTGTTGATTGGAAAATGGCACTTCAGGGAATATTTATTTAATATTTAATTAATTGATATAATTCACGCTTTCTCATTGGTTAGCTTTCTCGGTCACAATATGCCTCGCAAGTTGATAAGCTGTATTTACGGCTCGCACCATGCCTGGCTTATTGATTGGCCAACTTTTCCGCTCGAACTCATAAAAGATATTTAACGTAATGAACATTTAAATAGATATTTTTATCTTTGTTTATAAAATATATTTATGCAACTTGTTCATGACTTGAAAGACAACGACGGCACTTGTAAGGTAGAAAGGATAACAAATGGCAAGTTTTAATTGACAAAGGTCAATTTGGTGAATGCCTGTTTTTATATTAAATACTTAATTTAAGGAAAAGGGAGCATCATTGTTTATTGTGACAAAGATATAAAACACATGTTTTATAATGACATTTTATAATACCGTCTTTTTAAAAATCATATTTTAAATTAAAAACCATTATAATTCTTTGGATGCTAACTTTGGTATGACATATGTATGGTAGTCGTGGTTGGTCTGTTTTGAAAACGTGCTTCAAGTGTTTTCATTATGGGGCACATATTACTTTTTACTAAACCTTTCAATTCAATGATACCATATGTTAAAGCAACTCTTTAGGATTTGACCAAAGAGCAACTACTTTTTATTTTTTAGGTTTAACTTTGTATTGCGTCGAATGTATGCAATAATAACAATTATTACATGAACTATAAATAGACGCAACACGATTGGTCACACCCTCAAAATAGTCGAGTAAAAAAATACAGATATTGACCCGCTTTCTATGATACTAAACGGTCTATTACTAGAATGCGAAATTTCCATCAATGTTATGCGCGCGCATCTACAAAACTTCCTTAGCATTGTACGCATTATGGGATACTCGTCCCAGGTCTGACAGGCCCCCACACCCACTTTATGATCCCACCCTCTTTTATTTAACTTCCTTATTTTTAACCAGGCATCAACTGGACAGAACCTCCAGTAACACCAGTGATATTAAAGTTAGTAATATATATGCGGTGTAGCAAGATAAAATTACACAAATTCGTGTACTGAAAGTTAGAAATAGTAATTAGAATTTTGGCAGATATCCCCTTCCATAGTTTACAGAACACATTTACCTGTCAAAACTCAGATTGACAAATTCGTGTAACTAATGCAAAAAGAGTGATAGAAAGACCAAAGATACCAAAACGTGTGATTATTACAAGAATGAATGTAACTTTACTGTAACAGATTACAGTAGTTTGTGAAGTAATCTGTTTTGTACAATGTACAATCAATTTGTCTATATCATATTATATTTGCACCGCTCACTGTTTTTGTCAAATGTCTGTCGCAGTATTTCTGATTTTAACGGTTCTATTCTAATTAATTTTCCATCTCGGGCAACAGTTATCAATTATTATACTGTTAAATTTACTTCAAGTTTTTTTAAGTTTAGAATTTAGTGTGAGACGAATCTGACTTAATTTTGCCGTCATTCCTTCAAAAGGAATTTTAATTTTACGATGGTAAATAAATATTGAGTCAAAATTATATTCTGGCCAATTTCCGACAATTTAAAAACTGATACTTATTTTTTTAAAGAAGCTGTAAACAATTGATAACATCTTATGTAATTTTGTGACTCATTTTCTCAAATGTTGTTAATATTAATTATCGATTCTATTTTGATAGCCTAAAACTGATATTTAATAAACTATAATAAAACATTAGTGCATGGTTTTAACATTAGGAAATTACCAGAACTATTTTTGAAGCATATATGATACTGACAATTAAAAGAACAGGGTCAAACTATTTCACTTTTTGCATTATTCTTTTCATGAGATTTAAAGTACACTATAAAACATATATATGGATATGCTAGAATCATGTATAAAACATACACCTTCTTTTGTAATGTAGGTTTCCTCTTAATTTTCTTCATTTTCCGAGCTTGGAGCTACCATCTTCAAATATAACTTTCTCGAGTTAAACATGGTAAATGTATTTTAAATCTGGAAACAAACTTTTATATTTAATTAAATAAGGCTCTATCAAATTATTAATGCCCATTAGGGACCTTAATTATTAGGTTGATAATAATAAACAACATTCACCATGAAAAAAATGACTGCCATAAGGATGTCAAGAGGTCCGCGGTTTTAGTTCCGGCTTCGGCATTGTTCATGTTGATTTTCGATTTTTTTTATTATTAATTTATTTCTTGTTATAAATTACAATTGAAGCCGAACGGTGGCTGTAAAAGTGACGTCAGACATGTAATGCTAGAGCATTCTGGAGAAAGGTGCCAACGTTACGAAAAAAGCGTTAGTAACACTTTTCCCGACTTAGACTGGAAATATTCTTTAAATCTATATTAAAAATAGGTTTAATTTGACACCGTTTCCAAATGTTAAAGTTTATCAACAAGTTACGCACTTTCATTATTAGATTAGAATCATTAGAAAAGTTTTGTTCTTTAACTACATAGTCATTGACTAAAATAATGTGATTCAACCCGTGAATTGAAAATTAAATTTATAAAAGAAATAGTAAGTCAACTATGCACAACGACAACATATAAAAGATAAAAGCTATTCTGCAAAGACGTCCTGACAATGATTCCAAATCGGTCGTTTGATGGATACTGATGGAAACTTTCTATATTATTTCTTTTTGCAACGTTACAAAACGACGGGTCAGTTTGTCTATGTCAATTCGCACTGAAATCTTCGTTAACAATTATTGTTATTTGTTTGTTGTAAAAGAAGACTTCACTGTCAGAAAACTTTAGTTTCATGCAAATAACGAATTGTATCTTCTAAAGACTATATCGATATTAAATATCAGCGCATGAAAACATACAAATAAATAAGTATAAGTGCATCTTTTCAAAGAGCAATGAAGGTTAGAAGCCAATAAATAAGTTTTTCTCCTATTGTTTAGTGAATGGCAAAAAGTTGGAAACAAATTCACTATGGCCAAGTTATGATAGACCCCCATATATAGGTGCCAACTTTTGCAACTTGTAAGAAGGTTCTGCTTCATAGAATGCACATAACGCCAAATTGCCAGTCATTAACCCCAATTCCAATGAAATATTAACTTCCTGTAAAAGTGGATCAGTCTATTAGTGTGCATAGGCGCACAGAAATAAAATAAAAACAAAATAATTCCCGTGCAGTTTAGTTTAATTTCTGCTACAACTAATATGCAAAACAAAATGAAATAACCACACTATATACAATACGAAAATATGTTTTTAGAGTGATCTTAAAAAGTGGTGAAGGAAACAAAATACACAAGGTCACTATGAGCAAAATGGAAAGCAGTATAATACAAATCAATTAAACTAATACAAGATTTTGCCAAATATAATTTTCATATATTACTCATGCGTGTACATGATACTTAAAAGGCATTGACGTTTCCAAACCAGATGGTTTTAAACAATCATAAGGCAGCATTTCGTGCGCCCTTGAAAAGCTTCCCGTTGTGCGCCAATAATTGCACACCTTTAAGAATAGGTAGAACGAATAGAAACTGTAAGACATTTTAACATGTTCATTTATATGGCATAGAAATCCGTAGATACACTATTAAAGTCGTCCAAATTGTTTAAATGGTATAATAGAATTTATCTTTGGGGGAAAATAATCACGATCTACCCATCGGTGGCAAGTAGCAATTATCTGTATAAGCATATAGTGCGTATATGTATAGCTATTTACCTGTAGTTTGTATTTAAGCATCTACACTTACAGAAAGCTTGTGAGTACATAGCGACAGAAAGTTCGGATAAATGCATTGTCCATGGATTAATAAATATCGGAAAGATCAAAATAACAGTTACCAATATTAAATAAAAATTCTTGCAAAAAAGGTTATGTCCCTGGTCATTATCAAGTTAGGGTTGACCTATTGTAACTCACAAATTTGGTAAAAAGTACAATTCCTGAAGTATCATCCAGTAATTTTTTTACGATTACAGCCATCTAAGTTTGTGGAAACACATTTTAATTGATATCAGTGCAGCAGACAAGCGAACAGTTGAACAATATGGATAATATCACTTTGGGCCAGCTATCAGATGAAAGGCAAATGTTAACGTAATTAACAAGTCAGTGTTGTATCCCAGGGTAACTTATGTGGAAATGTATCTTTAGTAAGGTAACATGATAAACTCCGGTTTTAAAAATAAATTATTTAAACAAAATAATTTTTTTACTCAAAAGTATTTTCAACTGACCAAAACGGCTTTAGGATCTTAAAATGAACGAAAACGTTTATAACCTGTGTTAAGTATATAAAGTATAAATGAAACTAACATTTAAAACAAACAATAAACTGCATACATTGACTGAAAAGAAGTTTCTAAGTGCCCGAAACATTTAAGCAACAAAACACGGCAACATACACATGTACAAACTAACATTGAACATTAATTTATATACCTTATAACCCTACATTAATTAAATATGTTTGAACTAAAATGATCTGATTTCCTTATGAAAAAGTTAAAATTCAAAATAGTATATCTTCATTGTAACTTGCATACAGTTTTAGATACTCAAATATTCTGCATGTACCTAGAGTAAAAAAGAACGATGGTCAGATATCATAGAAGTGTGCTGCGCCAGTTCTATGGAGCACACTTTCAGAAGCTGCTAGAAAGTTTATATTTTTCAAAATTCCGATGTCTTTTTGCCTTTGGTGATGGTAGGATTGTAAATGTCGTTTGCATATTTAGGCCATCAAGACTGGACATAACTACCTCGCCTATTTAAACGTGTTCGCCTCTGGTATAGTTAAATGTTTTCGTATGTGATCGTTCTAGTGATATCAAATCATCAATCTTTTGACTTCCAATATTGACACTGACAATATTATAGACCGATTTTATGTTTACGTGCATTAAAGCCATTTTTATTATCTGAATAGTGTATACAGAAGTCGGTTGTAAATGTTCATCTAGAGCTTATGTCAAATTGAAGCATTCCTGGCTATTTTAAAATATCTTTCTTTCTTATCCTAACTACATATTGTTCTAATACCAAACAGTTAGAGACTGTTATCACGAAACTTTATTAATACACACCAACTCTTAACGTATAAAAGTTCCTCTGCACCAGTTTGTCGTAATTTTTCAACATTTCATCAAACTGGCAAAATCTGATAATCTTAATTTTTGTTAGCTTACATCAATAAGCTCAAATGTTATTTTTAAATCATTTTTCATCTAAAAGGGAAATTAGCAGGAAGCGGGTTTCGATCTTCTGGTCTTTAGCTAGCAAGTAACTGTTTGACCATCCTTACAGATTAGATTCAACTTCCGTTAAATAATATGGTTCATTTTATCTTAAATTAAAAACATGACAATAACAAGACCTTTCAAGGTAGTTATTTTCAACTTAACTGCATAACTAACAGAGAAATTTTGATCGAGAAAAAGACGTACAAACTTTGAGAAATCAATGTCAAGAAGTGGGAAGTCAATGCGAGCACAATCTGTATAAAGTTTTACACAATTTAACGCGGCAATTGCGATAGTACAAGATTTCCTTTCATTTTTTTGTCTTGTGTTTTTTTTTGTGTATGAGGGAAACTGCAAAATATAAATATTTTTTCTTCCAATCATACTGTTTAATTAAAATATCATTCAATTGACGGTAAGACCTTATCAAGCTTTTTAATCAAGATAATAGCTTGCTTAATTGCTTTCTCGCTGGGGTTTGTATAGACAATATTTTTCACACCACGAGTCCATGTGTTGTGATAATTTAATATCTTATGTTCCTTGTTGTCAATAAAAATATGTGGTATTTCTAGAAGTATGCAGAGAATGTGGCCATGGAGACGATCCGTGATTACAATGCGTCCTCTCTGAAGGAAGCTAAGTCCATTCTGCGATCATAAGATAAACGTTCTCTATCGGCCCCGTACCCTTGTGAAGTTGGCCATTGAAGCCAATCAAACACATGCAATGACAGACCCTGTATTTCCTTCGGGTTTTCATAGCCTGGGGATTCACCATCGACCCGTTTTAGCCACATGACGTCATAGGACGGTGCCATAGTTCGTGGAATGGGTCCAATTTGAAAGGCAGTGTCTGGGGAAAGCAAAGATATTACCTTAGGAAACATCTCTTTGCCAAGTTTATACGATCCTCTATCGCGCCAAATGAAAGTCAAGCTTTTATGAGAGGCGTAAATCTGCCTTGCAATATTCGATGTGGCTTTTAGATCCGTGCAGGTATATGCTTTGAGGAAACATTATGATATCAAAGTCAGGATAGGCTTTCATTACTTGGTATTTCCAAACGTCTGTGATAGAGTATCCAATTACATTCCCTCCACCCTGAAATAATATAACTAGTTCATCATTAGTCAAATTGCCCTTAGCCGTGAGGGATGTATTCATTAAATTAGTACACGAACCAAAAGGACAATGGAATATCACGTCAACGTTTAGTTTTCTTAGTAGTGCAAATTCTCCTACAGGTAATCGCTGAGTCGCCTTTATTTTCTGATGGCGAATAATGAAAAAGCATTGCCTTCCTTCTTCCGGCGAGCAGTTTCATTGAATATATTCATATGAATACGCTGAGCTTCTGGCAATTACATCTTGCCTCTTTGTTAGATAAGGCGATATTGCATCGGCTATTTCCGGATTCTCTATCAAATCTGCAGCAAAGACTTCATTCAGCCGCATATCAGGGATTGTGACATCAGGGATGGCGTAACTAGCGTTCGAGGGCAATTCATCCACTCGGACAGGGTTGCCGAAAGACATATGCTGGACAAGATAGCTCTTACCACTGTTAAGTGGTGCCTTTGAGCGGTTGATCAATGACATGTTTCCGGGCATGCTGATTAAACAAAGGAAGCTGACCGCCACCATGAGAGGAATCACTCGTCTTACAGGACTGCCCACTGAAAAAAACAACATATGTTGGCAGGATTAAAGGAGGTCTCCGACAATTTGCCTCTATCTAATATATGTAACAATATCTGAACCCAGTTTGTGGTCTTTGTGCATAATTTTTGCAGAAAAAAGTTATGCTTTACTCTAAGTTTTGACGATTTTCGACAGTATCTCAACTTGAGGGCACTTAAACTCGTTAATCAACGCTTAAAATGTTCTTTTTCAAATCTATAAATAAGAACGATTGGGATTCGTGCTAAAAGTAGACATCGACGTCACAGTGGATGAAGCCAATGAGCTACAACGTAAGTGGTTACATGGTTTTATTGGCTTAAAAATAACAACTGTGCAGCGTGGCTCAGATAAGAAATACATGTTGGTAAAGACGATCGTGGCGTCATGGTTCACTTTTCAGACATTGTGTAGGACATCGATAAACAACATTTTTAGATCTGTCCAAAAATGGTTTATTAATGTTTAATGAAAAATATATATTAATTGGTCCAAACTGTCGGATACCACCTTTAAATATTGATATTAATTTTATTTTGTTGTTTTTGTACCGACATAAACCTGCTCCTGGATTTATAGATCACCAACCTTTAGAGTAATTAAAATGAATAATATCCAATCGAATATACATCTTAAGACATGGGCTCGAGTCCCGCTTGTGGCAAAAACTTTGCATCTTTGATACCATATACATAACCATCCCCAGTGCGCAAATAACCAGGCCATACACTTTCTTCATGGTTGCTACTCGACTTCCAGTGAAGAATAACAGTCCAACGATCAACAATCTTTTGATTATGGTTCCAATAGCATGCCCAACAACTGACAGTTCTTTTAATACAATGGCCATAGAAATATAAGAATATGCAACGTGGGAAAATGAAGATATGACGGCAAAGAAGACCACACTTATCGATGACTGTGGTAGCAGACCTTTGTCAGCAATAATAACATATCCAAGAAGCACCATGACACAAGCCGTTAGAAAAAGGATACACTTATTTAGCTGTTTGAGCTTAAGAAGATTATCTGCCATATTTTGTTGTTTTATAATTACGTTTCTAACTGAAAGCAAGATATTGGAAGCAACAGCTAAGATGGAACCGAATGATATTATGAATCCGACTGAGAAATCTTCTACAAACATCAAAGACCCAATTACTATTACTGGCAAACTGGCATATTGAATATATGTCATTTTACGTCCCAGAATTATTCTTTGAGCTAGAGCTCCAGTAATTGGCTCCATTAGTTTGATAGCAAACGTTGATGACGCGTGGGTTGTGGCCATACTGAAATTAGTCGCAAGTGTTGCCAACACGTGACTCAACTGGATCAGTCGGACGCTTCGTTTGTTTGCATCGTCATTGTTAAGGGTGTTGGTAAGAACAGCACAGAAAAGCATCTGGACGATTGTGATAGCAAGACTGCTGATGGTGGCGCCAAGAAGGTTATTGCCGTCAGAGGTGATCTGGAGAAATCGCTTGGCCATATAGCGGCACAGGAATGAGGTATTGGTCCATGCCACTATCACCAAGACGTACCAGTAAACTCGGGGATACTTCGACATCTAGACGTAGATCGAAATAAAAATTAATAAAATTGAATGATATATCTGCAATGTTCTTCTCTATGTTGTATTATGTCATAGCTCCAGGCGTATCTAAGTCATCCAAGTCAGTAGACTTAAGACTTAATCAGTATTTAACTACAGGCACACTATGTTTTATTTATATCATAAGTAGGTTGTCACGTGGTTTTCTTACTTAAAAATAGCTATCGCTGCAGCGTGGCTCAGATAGGAATTACCTGTTTGCAATAACGAGTGTTGATTTATGCTTCAATGTTCATTTTGCAGAATCTTTTAAAGAAACAATGATTTATTTGGTTATTTGAGAAAAAAAATAAGCAAATAAAACCACACGATCGACACATACTATTTATATAAATAATAACGTCACTTTCGAGTGAGAGAGGGTATTGTTTATGACTGACGCATACACATGACGAATATTAACGCATGCGCAGTTCAGAGATAAACAAGTATGTTGAGCTAAACACGCCAAAACAGATGGAAAGCGCCAAGACAGCTTTCATTTCCATACTTTTATCTCTCATGCAACTTAATAAAGTATTGTTAACTGAAAAGAATCAGCTGTTTATAGGTGCCCCGCATCCTCCGGAAAAGTAAATAACAGCACACCATTTGTCAAAACAAAAATATAGTTCCTGTCTGAGAATCGCTGCACAGCTAGTTTTAAACTTTTTAAACTTAGTCTCATGACCACTACGTTTGAGATAACTTTACATGATCATCAGTATGGAATGCAGTGGCTGTCTTCTTAATCGAATTACATGTCAAAGGATCGTGATATTATACCGACTCAAATATTGTCTTATCAAAACCACATGCTGACCTGTCAAAACGGCATCATATCTTATCAAAGCGGCATCTTATATGTCAACAGATCATGATGTCTTGGCAAAACAGCAAGTTGTCCTCTCGAAACAGCATGCTATCTTGTCAATAGATTATGATATCTTGTCATATTATATTAGCATATTAGTCTTTACGAAAGGGCATGTTGTCTTGTCAACAGATCATGATATGTTATCAAAGTAGCAAGATGTCCTCTGGAAACGCATATTGTCTTGTCAACAGATAATGATATCTTGAAAGAATATAATGCTGTCTTCGCGAAACGTCATGTTGTCTTGTCAACAGATAATGATATCATGACAGAATATAATGCTGTCCTCACGAAACGTCATGTTGTCTTGTCAACAGATAAGGATATCTTGACAGAATATAATGCTGTCCTTACGAAATGGCATGTTGTCTTTTCAACAGATCATGATATATTGTCAAAGTAGCATGCTGTCCTATTAAATCGGCATGTTGTCTTGTCAACTGATCATGGTATCTTTTCAATATAGCAAGTTGTCCTCTCGAAACTGCATGTAGCCTTGTCAACAGATCGTGATCTTGTCAAAATAGCAAGCTGTCCTTTCAAAACGACATGCTGTCCTGTCCTGTCAGAATTCCATCATGTCAAATTCATAAATTGTTTTGTCTTAAATTCAGAAAATTTACATTGCATTGGTAACAGGGCAAAAGAAATAGAATATTTATTTATAAAGATCAGGCATATCTGTTAAGCAATTGCTTTTACAATGCCTTTGATTGTTCAAGCCTTAACAATATGCTATAAATTTTTAAACCCAAAATCTTTACATGAACAGACATGTGATTTCTTTCTTGGTCCCAAAGAGGGAGACCTTGGCTCACAGACTTCTGGTCCTTAATAGTAAAATCTTACCCCCACTCTTCTCTGAACTCGTCGAAAGGAGTAATTCGATGCCCTGACCTTGCTGGTGTCTCTGAAGAGGAAATCCTCGGGGAACTCACGCCACAGGAGGTGTGTGGTGTTCGCAGGACTTCATTCCTGAGGGATGGTCGGCGAGTTCCGACAAATACTTTTGTAATAACTTTCGCCAACCCATCACTCCCTACTTCTTTAAGGTCGGTTACCCCAACGTGAAAGTGCAGGTGTACATTTCCAATCCACTTAGGTGTTTTCATTGTCAGAAGTTTGGCCACCACGAGTCCCATTGCAAGGAGGACGACCCTTGCCCACGTTGCGGTAAACAGTCCGCCCTGCACAGGTAAGACGTATGTCCTAACCCAATTAAATGTGTTAAATGTTCTGGACCACATGAGACCAGATCCAGGGATTGCCCTGCCTGGAAATTAGGAAAGGAAGTACTAAAATTGAAGTATACAAATAACATCTCCTTTCCAGAAGCCAGAAAATTTGCAAAAGACAAGGCAAATCCTGCTGGTGGCGCAACATATGCCTCAGCAACCAAAAAAAAAGCATCTCAGAGCACAAGGACAATTTCACCCAGTATAAGGTCTTGACTGGTGACCAATCTTCTGACAAAGTCATCATTCCCTCAGAATACAAGGAATCGGAATCTTCTGAGACTCAGACTTCTCCCTCGACCAAAAACACTTCCTCTTCAAGTCAGACTGTTAAGAGTTATACAAAGGCACAAAACAAGCTTACAACAAAGGACCAGGTCTCCTCTTAGGAGACTCCTGGTCCTTCGGGGCAGAGGAGAGGACACAGTCCTCCCACTGCTCCAAACACTCGGGTGATAAACACCCCTCAAAGCAAATTCGAGTTCCTAATGGAGTCTCCATCGGACACTAGAAAACCACCAATGTCACCTGTAAAAGCTCCAAAATTATAGTCGACAACATTTAAGTTTAAAAATCCCATGAATAATAGAATCATTCAGTGGAACTGTCGAGGTCTTAAGGCCATTTACAATGAAATACTTATTCTATTATCTACGCAAAATCCTGCTGTGCTTTGTCGTCAGGAAACCTTTGATTTTAAGGGCTATACTTGTTATACTCATATACATACAGCTTGCGAGAGAGTATCTGGAGGATTGACAATAATTGTCAACTCCAAACTGCCACACTCTCAAGTCGAACTTGACAGAAACGTACAAGCTGTTGCTATTCGTGTAACTCTACGTAAAGATGTAACTATTTGCTCTGTCTATCTTCCACCGAATTCAAATGTATCTAAAGATGATTTAGATAATCTTAGTAACCAGCTGACTACTCCATATGTACTCGTTGGAGACTTTTATGGTCATAAACCGCTATGGGGATGTTGTGACTTTAATAATATGGACAAGACGATATAAAACTTTATTGGCCATAATGATATATGTCTGCTCAATATTAAAAAGCCAACATACTTGCACCCCGCAACTGGGCATTATTCATCATTAGACCTAACATTGTGTCATCCCTCTGTATATTTAGATTACACTTGGGATGTGCACGATGACCTTTGTGTAAGTGACCGCTATTATTATTATCACCACGACACCAGTCAATTGTCAGTTGTATATAAACACACAATGTTGTTAAAAATTAAAATACACAGATCCTGGACACAGTACAAGTTGATGATAGCCAAGGGTAGATCTCTACAGGTGAAGAGAGGTGAATCTCGATGATGGTTAGAGTTGATCCAATGAAGTATCTTGACGATGTATGGAGTAATTATGTTGTATCCAAAGGACTGTAGACGTAGTAGATCTGGACGACTGTAGATTGACTACATACACAGCTCCTCTACACAGTTCAAGTTCATCGGTGAAGAGAGGTGAATCTCGTTGCAAGCTAAAACCCTCCGGGTCTACCAAAAAGACGTCCTCGTCTTTATATGCTGTATCACAGTTGAAAATTTCACAGTTGGCTCGAAGATTACACAACTGACTTGTGGCTAATAATTATACTAGTCTGTGATAGAAATCACATTTAGATAATAATTCACACTATACAATTTTGTTATTAAAATATTAAAATGTCCTATTAGTCTCCACTGGGTATATGTTATTTGAATAACTTGCACGTTGGACGCCATTGTTTTACTCTTTGCTTTATTATTTGGGGGTGGAGACAATAATAAAACTTGTGTTAATAGTCACTATTTTAATGTAGTACTAAATATATTCATATACATCTTCTAAGAATAACTATCACAATAAATTGTCTATCCACAGATAAATGTTACAGGCGAGTATATCCCATATTATTATGGTAGAGAATGTAGTCCATGTCGTCAAGATAGACGATGTAGTCGATGTAGATAAAGTAAAAACTAATGTCAGTGTATACGATGTAGTTACGCCTTAAGGTAGATATTGTAACCAACTGATGTCAGTATAGACTAAGTAATCGATGTAGATTACCTAAGAAACTAATGACAGTCACAGTGTAGATAACTGGTGAGTGTTGACAACTGATGAGTGTTGACAACTGACGAGTGTTGACAACTGATGACTATGGATGACGGATGAGTGTGGACTGTGGATAGTGGATAGTAGATATAATCTGAAAATAGAGAAATATTAACTAAGACTTTAGAACCTTGACATGAGTACGCCAATTTGTTCATATAAATACAGCAATTATATAATAGGAAACATAATTAGACAATTAATGGATCAATGCTAGCGACATTATTTTTTAGATTAACAACATATAAAAATAGTTGTATTCGTGAAACAGTCTAACATTCATATTTTATATAGGAAGCTAATTACAAACATAACAAGTTGTCAACTAATTGTACACGTCAAACCAATGTTTGCCTCCCTACAGCCATGAGGCACTCACATCTTAAATACCATTCTGTACCAGAACAGGTAAAATATATATTTAGCTTAAATAATGTTTTACAATGAAACTCACCAAAACATGGTATTGAAAACTCTCTTTCCACTCCTCTCGCAGTGAGTTTTTATTATGGCGGTAAAACTGTAAGTTAAAAGGGTTAGGTGAAAGTACAAATAAAGTATGTTGTGACAAAAAAAAGCAGTTTAAGTATTTCACCATTACCATGAAAATCCAGAGCTCGGCTAACACCTCAAATCGACTATTTCGCATTCATTTCAACAATTGCACTGCGCGAGGAGACAAACAATTCAGCAAGACAATAAATACAATTAATACTATGACCATAACTTCATACTAACCTACTAAATATTACTTTCTTTTACTAAGTCATGATGGCTGCCCTAACGCTTCAACTTCCCGGTAAAAAGAACGTGCAAATCATGTAACCAATGACAGCGCTTCTACCATCAACCAATCAAAACCATCGTAAGAAGATGAAGACTCAAACGAGGCTACACTAAATAAACTAGAGACTGACTATAAAAACATCGTAACGATGCTATACTGAAGAAATTAGAATCTGACTATTATATCAAACTGTCACATCTATTCGCAAACGTAGGGCGGCATTAAAGCAATTTGATGTTCGACCTACCGATACAAATCTTAATAACCTTAAAATAGAACGGGCTAAAAGTCGCCGAACTATTAAACATGCCAAAAGATCATCTTGGCAAAAGAATGTTTCAAAATTAAATAGCAAAAATAATTGGCAAAACTTCCATCAAAAACGTTTGGTCTGCTAATAAAAAGCATCATATTGAACTGTTAACCACCTTAAAACAAATCGCACTGTGATAACAGATAACAGATAAAAAAAAGACATTTCGAACACATTGGCTGAAAATTTTGCCTAAAACTCCTAGTCGGAAAACTACACCCCTAAATTTCAAACCTTTAAACACTCTGCTGAAAGGGAAAAGGTTCAATTTAAATCTAATAATAACGAATAATCTTTGAAAGAGCTTAAATATACTCTAAATAAATCTCAAGATACCGCTGCTGGTCCAGACGATATACTGTATCAATTTTTAAAACATTTACCAAATCGATCTCTAAACTTACTTTTGTCAATCTTTAATGAAATTTGGATATCCGGTAAAGTACCAGATTCATTTTTCCAGTTCATAAACAAGGTAAGCGTCCAACAGATCCTTAAAGCTATAGACCTATTGTTTTGACGGGCTGTATTTGTAAAACGAATGATCAATAATAGACTTGTCTGGTATCTTGAGTCCAACAACTTAATTTCAGAATATCAAAATGGATTCAGATACCAACGTAGCACAGTCGATCATCTTCTTCGTTTAGAAACACTTATTCGTGATGCCTTTATCAAGAATGAACACCTTGTAACTGTGTTTTTCGATCTTGAAAAGGCTTATGACACGACTTGGAAACATGGGATTTTAAAGGATTTAGGTGACCTTGGTCTCAGGGGACGTTTACCAATATTCATTGACAGTTTCCTTTCTGACAGAAATTTTCAAAGTCAAGATTGGGTCCACTCTGACATCTGTTCATAAACAGGAACAAGGTGTCCCCCAGGGTAGTATTCTATATGTTACCCTTTTTAACATAAAAATAAATAATATTGTAAAAACCCTTCATTAAGGGGTTGACTGTTCACTTTTTGTGGGCGATTTCGTTATTTGTTACCACTCTAAAAATAAGAGCACTATTGAAAGACAATTACAACAATGTCTAAATAAATTGCAAAAATAGAGTAACACTAACGGTTTTTAATTTTCTCCAACCAAAAACCAACTGTATACATTTCTGTCAGAAACGAGGTCTTCATATTGACCCCGAATTTTTTTTAAATAACGTTCGCATTACCGTCGTCCAGGAAACTAAGTTTCTTGGAGTCATTTTTGTTCTTCCACATATCAATTACATCAAGGAGAAATGTCTCAAGGCTCTTAACTTGCTTAAATATTTATCCCATACAGACTGGGGAGCCGATAGGAAAACATTGTTACTTCTGTGCCCTTCCCTAATTCGGTCTAAATTAGATTACGGAAGCATAGTCTATGGTTCTGCCAGGAGGTCCTATCTCAAGATGATGGACGTCGTTCACAACCAGGGACTTCGTCTAGCTCTAGGAGCGTTCAGGACCTCACCAGTGCAGAGCCTTTACGTCGAAGCCAACGAACCATCATTATACTTGCGTCGCGAGAAACTTTCTTTGCAGTTTATAATTAAACCCATGTCTAACCCCGATAACCCAACGTCTAATTGTGTTTTCAACCGTAAACATAAAGAGCTTAATGATCGATCACCTAAAGCCACCAGACCTCTGGGTTTAAGGCTTAAAGGTAGCATAAACACATTAGGTATAAAACTCGATCGCAATTATGAAAACACCACAATTGAACATCTACCATGGCAACTCCGTTCCCCTGATGTGAATTTAGAACTTAGAAAAATAAATAGTCGAACACAGATCCTTTGATTTTACGATCTGAATTTCTCGAACTCTATGACAAGTATTCTGATTACCTTCATATATATATATATATATATATATATATATATATATATATATATATATATATATATATATATATATATATATATATATATATATATATATTCTGATGGTTCAAAGACGGACACTTACGTTGGCTGTGCCTCCGTAAGTAATAGTCACTGCATTAAACAAATACTTCCTTACAACTCGTCTATCTTCACCGCTGAAATCCAGGCTATAAATCTAAGCCTTGATTTCATTTCAGAACAATCCGGTGAAAAATATGTTATATTTTCAGACTCGTTATCTGAATTGCAGAGCATCAATCCACTGAATTAATCAAATCCACATGTTCGCAATGTTCTTGTCAAACTTTTAAATTTTAATGACGCTAATGAAATCTCCTTCTGTTGATTCCCTAGTCATTTAGGCATCCGAGGAAACAAGGATGCAGACAAGAGTGCAAATATCTGCCTCAGCCCTCACTGAGACAGATCTTTGCATCTCACACACTGTTTTTAAATCACTTATTAACCGACATATTTTAACCAAGTGTCAAACAAGTTGGGACAGTATTGTTTGTCACAAATTACACGTAATTAAACCTAACGTCAGTGCCAATGTCTTTGCTTGCAGAGAAAGTAGACGGGAAGACGTAGCTCTTACCCGCTGTCGCATTGGACATACTAGATTAACTTATTCATATCTTTTAAAAAGAGAAGTTCAGCCTGTATGTGTTCCTTGCCAGGAACCATTCACAGCCAACTATATTTTATTACAGTGTATCGACACAGACCATATTCGGTCGAAGTATTTTAATGTCAATAACATGTACGAACTGTTTAGGACAGTGTTGGATTCTAAACTTGTTTGCTTCTTGAACGAGATTAATATTCTTAATAAGTTATCAATATTTAAACTGTTTAATTATCAACCGTTGTACATTTTTAGACCGTTTAGACCGTTTAATATATTAACCTACCTTCAATTATAGTTCACATTATTTTAACCTTATAGATGTTTTTATTTTTCTTTATTTTACTAACATAGTTTCGTTTTTACATGTTGAATTATATATGCAATTACAGACATGTAAAAATCTGCACCTAGCCAATGACTCGGCGATACTTAATCACCGCGTGCCGGGGCAGATGTGCGCCCTGCGGGTGCAGAGTACGCCGATCGGAGAGCAAAGCTGAGGGGGTCAGTGAAAAATCGCATGGTCGGACGGAAACTCACCGGCTATGAGCCATTTTTGTATGGGGTAAAAATTCCACGGCTTTCCACGCTAAAAAAATCCGCGGTGATTGGGGACTTTGACAAAATTGCGTGGTCAGATCTGTACAAAGCATAACATATATACGTCCGCTGTATATTTTGTTTAAAAAAGCACTACAGTGGATGGTGCTGAAATTTTTTATCTGTGCCTTGCACTTTAACAATGCAGTACATTATAAACTAATCAGTGCCATAAGTAGAGGTAGATCCATTCATGTACCATTTAGCGATTTTATCGTTGACATCATTAAATATTTAGAGATGTAGTTTAAGAAACAATATTAACAATGTTCAACACTGAAATTTACTTTTGAAATGGTAAAAATGTTAATATGTACTTTGGAGTTTTTTTTAACATAATATAAACTTAGCATTGAAGTGATTTTAAACACAAGATTAGATGTAAGTTTATTAACTACTGCAGCTATGTGGTAGATCAATTAACATTTTAATTTTAACACATACAAACAATACACAATAATTGGACAAAATGAAGTATAAAGATCATCTTATCTGTTTCGTGTGCATAATGTGACTTTTATTATTTTTGAACAAATATCTTGAATTTCGTTCGAACGCTACATCTTTAGTTTCATAACATAAGAAAAAACAAATACTGTCATCATTTTTATGAAAATGACTTGAAATATGCAATTGTAGGTTTTAATGCAGCTGTTATAGAAAATAAATATATTGAGATTTTTCTTAAAATTATAATTACTTTCAATTATTATTTGTATTTACATTTAGATAAAACAGCAAATAATATTCTTATCCAATGTTTGAAGTAGCCAAAAACTGTTAATAGGATCATTCATGTGGACACCTTCAGTAGAACCTCTCGTTGTACGCCTTTAATGCCCTGTTTTAAGGAAAGTCCCTTTCAGGCTATTGAAGAAATCACTCCGACAGATGATTCGTAAAATTTTGAAGATGTTCCGATTGCAGGATTGCATCAATCTGGAAGGTGAGCTTTACTCCGACTGAGTGGAAGATTTACATCTTGGTCGACAAGGTTGAAGCCGTATGGCTTAGCGTGGTACAGAAAGTATTCAATTTCGTAGATCTGCTGTTTATCTACATAATGGAACCCGATAGGATGTCGACTGAGGCTGGAAATACCCTGAATAGAAAAACAAATGTGCTTTTCAAGTTGTTTATGTCCAAATTTAAATACATACAACTGAGTCTACCCAATAACAGACGTACTTGCGTTCAAACCCGAGTCGTAACAGAGCAGAAACCATACACTTGGAACTCTGCAATGAACGGTGACATGGGTTGACCGCTACTAATAGAGATGCATAGCAATGGGTCTTAAATTAGTAGTTTCATCTAAGATGGACAGAGTAAGAACAAATCAACTGACTCACATTAACAAAACAATAGTAAAGAAACATGTGTTTGTTAATAGATACACCTGTTAAAGACAAGAAAAATCAGATTTTGAGTATATTTATGTAAAAAGTGATTGACGTACTATAAAACACTCTTAATATAATATTGATGAAAAATTACATTAGAAATACTGTAGAGTTTTAGATAAACTAAGAAAAACTATGACCATTTAAATGGAAATCTTACAACGTCGGAGGTTTGCAATTACTAACCCATTTGGCCCAGTTAGTGTCATACTTGTAGAACCATTCAGGGTAATTCCCTAGAATGTGGTTTGCTGGTCGGAAGCAATGGAAGCGGGACTTTCCAAGCAGGTCTGTCGTGTTTCCCACAGATATACCAAATTGTTCAGACAGAGACCAAGTTTTGCATCAGCCGCAGAACCTTTCTGCAGCAAAACAAAGTGATCACATATACTGCTTATGTCACATGTAGGCGCTCGGTATCTGATGTTATATATTAAAGCACTAAATTATCTGGGATGTAAGACCCTTCAAAAGAGTGTTGTTTTCGGCTGGGGGAATCAAATGCATAATGAAAGTAATCGACGTATGCATTGACCTATTTTAAAACTCAACATTCTAGTGTGTCTCCATATAAAGCATGAGTATACGTCATAACTACAGTATACATCAGTTATAACTTACAGTGTATAATCATTTACCAAATTGACTTGATAAGGATACAATTAGGCAAAAAGCATTGAGTACAAACCGAAGGACTTCATGCGTCATGTACATACTATGAATTGTTGACAAGATCGCACGAGCACTCAGTAAATACGGTGTACAGATTTGTTTTAGTTTTTATTTATAATATTACATTAACTAAATTCCAAGAACCACTTCTCATTCTAATAATAATACTAATTCACCAGACACTTTGAAATCTCCGTCTTTGGAACTTCCTTACTGCCATGTCGCGAAAACGATTTTTATTTCTCGCAAAAAAAAAACACGTATTCACTACCATATTTGCCGAGTAAACAAAAGTATTGATATGATATCTTTCATAATTGATGTAATGCAAATGAATATAATCGCTTTTTCTGAAATAGAGTCTACTAGGTTTCATAGATATTTAATGACAAAATACGCTACGTACAAAAATTAGCGTTTTCCAAATGTTTATGTATTCAGAAACAATATCATTGTACAAAATTTGTCTTGTCCACAAATCATATTTTGAAATAAACTAATTTCTAACCCCTCTGGTGAGTGAATTTGGACAGTATCACCAGTATAAATACTTCCATGGACTCTAACACCTTTTCAGACTGGATGTGTTTTGACTCTACCTCCCATTTAACTCTCTGTTGGTGCTCCTAGATTATCACCTTGTGTATTTCTTAACTCAAGCAATGTTAAGATGGCATCTTCTTCATGTTATGTGCCTCAAGTGAAAGTTTTTGACAGTTCGAACTGATTTTTTCTGCTAGACTGCTTGCTTGGTGGTGTAGATGTTATGACGTGATGTGGTCAATTTTGTTATCTTTTACAAATTTACTAACTCTACTCTACTAACAACTTCCATTGTCGATAGTTAATGCATCTTTGATACCATAACGTGCTATGTGTTCTCTATCATTTTCTTAAATTAATCAATATCTCTATTTCCACCAATAATGGTGATATTACATGTATATGTACAGTGAACAGACAAAAAATGAATTGTGAATAGTCAATTTACATGTGATTTATGTGTAGACAGCACACATGGTTGCAGTCTTAATAATGATCATATACTGTATAGAATGTACTTTAATACATTTAATAATATACAATGTTAGTACATGCGTCTATGTATATAATTCATATGTGCCTACATTAAAGTAGCCCAGGTGTTTTCTATCCAAGCCACGCTGCAGAGATAACTATTTTTAAACTAAGAAACTCACTTGATCATTTACTTTTGTGATTAACTTATTAGTCATCCTCGTTATCCGCCCTGATATTCGATATCTATTTTTAGTGAAAACCACTATCACGCTTTTAAAAATATTTGGAAAGAATGAATATTTAGAGTGATTTTGCAACGATTATGCCCGAATTCCCCAAATGTTAAAGTAAGTTATTGTTACATGTATGTGATAAAGGCAAACTCTCGGATACCACCTTTAAGAAACAATATCTAAGTTTATCGAAATCTTTCAGAATACCATTTTTCCTCCAAGGTTTTCGGTTGGCATACTCAGCAGTCAGATCACATTTGTACAAGAGCCTGTACGCTGCTAAATCATTCCAATAAATGTCACATTTACGCCTTTGTCATTAGATGTAAATATCACTATTTTCCTACGTAATACGAGATGTTTCTGTGTGTTGTTGTTGTTGGTGGTTTCGCAGCGATAACTCCTTCGTTGTGTGCATGCGTTGGATCGTCGGTCATCTGTTGCTCTGCCTGTCCAGCTTTTGTTGATTTCAGAGTGAGGGTTGGTGCTGTCTGTTGTAGAGATGGTTAGTGCACGGATGCTGGTACTTCCCACATCTTGAAAGCCTTAGGCGTGGATGGTGTATCCCTGTCAGTAGATATACCGCTGTGGTGGTCATATCATTTGAACTATTTCCACGAGGCAGATATTTGTCCTACCAGCATCACTATTATGTTGACAAGCATTTGATGTGGAGGTTGTAGTTATTTTGTATGCGCTAGCTTTCATAACAGTATATTTATGACCGGTGCTTGCAACACTCGCGTACACATGTTAGATATGAGGAGCTGTCTACAAATCTCCGGTTAATGGTGGTGATGGCTGATTCAAGGCCGTGCATGTCCTTCTGGATCTTTGAGAAATGGAAGTAGCTGTGACGTCGGGGAGACTTGCTATAATACTGTTAAGTATCCCATTTACCACTTGCAGGCTGCAGAGAACGCTTGAAACGTCGGTTTGCATTGTTCTCATAAGCGCAGGGTCGATTGCCTGCTATTTTACAATTTTATTCATTTCTGATTGTTAATATGCTAAGCATGCCAGAATGTCGGGTTTTGTTATGTCGTTTATTACCGTGTCAACATCGATAACCAGTGGATTCTACAATTTATTTACGAAGACGTCATAGATGTTCCTTTTGCACTCTCCATTTATGAATGCTTGTAGTCCGAAAAGTGAGTTACGTCCCTTTAATAATTGTCGAAAATGTCGGACGCTCCGGCTGTGAGTAGTAAAATGTACCACCCCATCAATCATTTTACCACAGAAGTTGCTTTTACTTGTAACACCACAGTAACGCACGTGTCCAATGCCTTTCTTTTTTGATATATTGCTCATGACGTCAGTCCATTTACACTTCGCTTCAATAAACAGACTTGGTATGACTTTGTTGAGGAAACGGTTGTGAAGATCCCTCGTCATCCGTATCGCCAGTGTCGGTATCAGCGAAAGTCCAAGATTCTTCCAGCTGACATGAACAAATTAAATGTCATATGTTTTAGCATCGTGTGCTGGATTCTTATCGGTGCCTTGTAAATGGGTTTACACATAATTGTCTCTAGTGGTTTACGATCCGTCTCAAATAAATACATTTGTTTTCCACTCTTCCTTCTCAATTTGAGCATATATGTGCTCAGTCTCTGGCAATATTTTTATACGTATGCAGTTATGTCATTATCTTGCATGATATCACATTGGATGAGGCGTCAACTGCACGTTTTATAGGTTACAATTTTGTGGAGGTTAGTGTCGCTGCTTGTGAGTGACTGGTCGGCCTTGGCACTTTATTCCCATTTTTGCCTTTTCTTCAGTTCTCCAGATGGTGCATTTAAATTGTTGAAGTTTGGTATGAACTTTGACACAACATTCGTAAACATCCGTCAGACGTAAATTTTTGACAACATTCATAAAACTGTTTATCATTGTACAAAAGAATCTTGAAATGAAATCTCTGAAAAACGTTATTGCTTGAAATAAAACGAATTATAATTGTACTTGATTAAAACGTAACATATGTCGCGAATCTTTTGAAGTCAGTGTTTTCAATTTCGGTCGCCTATCAGTCCGTTAACGAGCTTACCTGCGGACAAATCTCTTCATCTTGAATATGTTTTCCAATTCTCTTTAATGCCTCTTTCCCCAAGATAATCCCTGGACCACCGGACATATATCCACCGGGAACAATCGTCCTGAAATGCCGACCGAAGTAAAGTGTTCCGTTTGGATCCTGAAATACGGTATGGTGACATATTTTGAATAGAACCCAACTTATAACTATGATGGTATTTTAACAATATTATTAACTATATGGCCATCCAATAGCAGGTGCACGTCACTTGGAAGGCCATAGCAATGTCAATGATTTTATTAATACACTACAAGAATATAAATATTACCCGCCGCCGAATAATTCTAGATATTAAAGACCATCAGGCATTTTTGAAACAAAACATGTTTAAGTGATATCCTATCTGGGTAGACTTGACATACCCGCAAATACTTTTTGAATAAACTGGATAACAAGGGACATAAGGACAAATTTCTGACAAAGAAACTCATCCATGCACATTAAAACTTGCGCTCACCTGCTCAGAAAGTAGGTACCGAAGATTTTCCATAACCACATAAGCATCATCATCCGTCCGCATGAACCAGTCGTAGTCGTCCAGGTAGTGGTCGTGCACATACTTGAATCCTCTCACGTACTTCTGTGTCAACTGGTCACGGCCTTCCGAAGTGTTTAACCCTGGGTATAGTACAGAAACGAATAAATACTAAGATGCTTTTGTGTGTACATTATATATTCAGTATCTATTTTACTTGTTTATATATATGTGTGTGTGTGTGTGTGTGTGTGTGTGTGTGTGTGTGTGTGTGTGTGTGTGTGTGTGTGTGTGTGTGTGTGTGTGTGTGTGTGTGTGTGTGTGTGTGTGTGTGTGTGTGTGTGTGTGTGTGTGTGTGTGTGTGTGTGTGTGTGTGTGTGTGTGTGTGTGTGTGTGTGTGTGTGTGTGTGTGTGTGTGTGTTTTTGTTTTAAGTTTCACAAGATAAGATAAAAGAGAAACTGTCATTGGCTTGCATTCAAAGTATAACTCGTTATGTAGTATTCAGAAAAAGTTCACAGGAATTTCTGCATAGGTGGAAGTTCTCAGGAAACCGTCTGCAAAAAGTAGTACTCGGGAAGTGGTTCTCTGGAAAAAATTATCTTGACGTAATAATCAGAAAGTAACTTGTACCTTGAGCAATGCGGCAATGTGTAAAAACAAAATGCTTTGTACGCGGACTGTTATTTTGCGTCAGATCTAAGGCTCGAACTAGGAACCCGCTTTTACTGTGCCCAGTGACGTAACTTATCAACCTCGAACGTATTTTCATTCAAAGCATGCCGTCAACTTTGGTGCAATGTTTAGAATAATTTATAGTTATATCAATAAGCAGACAAATCCATTAAAAAAAAGACAAAACGTCATACATGTAACTTTTAAAAAAATCACCCATTTCCGAAGAAGTCCAGGAGAAGTAAGATTTTATTTTGATCTGTTCTGTATCAACTGTTTGATGATTTAAAGTGACTTGATCTCAGGTTTGTGAATGTTTATGACAGCAGAACTACACGACCTGCGCTTTGTATCTATTAAATGTAATTAAATATCTTTAAAAGGCGATATGTGGCATTGATGAGCCTTTCATTTAAACGCGAGGTTTGACAGTTAGGCCCATAGAATCCTTATTGAACGCTTTTATTAAGAAGTCTAAGCCCCCTTGATTTTCAAACCACTGGCCTCTTGATCGGAAACAACTCTGATCCTTGCGTCTAGGTCAGTTTACAAACAGTCCTAGGACAAAATGTAACAAAAAGGATTTTTAGGAAATGCGGAATTATTTATAAAAGATTATGATATGATTGTTTTCAAAGGCTTTAACATAAGGGATACTGTGACAGTATTATAGCTATGTGTTTGTTGTCGTATGTTGTCTTTGTCATTAACGATATTGAGCCGAACTTTTTATTTTTGTTCTTTGATGATTAGTAATTATTACTTAAAGTATTCGTTGCTGAAGCCGAATAAGTATTCAGGACAGACATACCAAGTTACAGACATTCGCATGAAATATGATCGGACTCCTTACATATACAGTTGTATCGTTTAAATTTGACTGGCTGGGGAATACATTTTTCCTGTGCCTTTTCAAATTTTAATGTAAGTTGCAATAGTACTTGGTCATCCCAAAGGCAATTAAAACCAATTATGAACAAATGGTCGTCGAATTCGGGGTGTCTATGTTCTCGGCGACCCAATTACCAATAAACAATTCTTGGGTGGGGTTGGCATGGGCATGGGTTTAAAAAGCCATTAGAAAATGCTCAATTAGCATTTCTGTGTAATATTGGGATGGGTTTTAAGTATTAAAATAAAAATAATTACCGATCGTTGGAAATGTGTCATTTGTGACGGATGAGAAGAAAAGCAGCTTATCGCACTTCTGACCCCACGTGACCTGGATATGCCGTGCACGAATTTCCAGGTTTGCTGGTTGGGTCATTACCCAACAAAGGATTCGAACCTGACCCGCCAACCGGTCAGCTACGCGAGTGTCGTCTGAAATAAGAGAGAGATTTACGTGTTGTTACTTATTACTTAGTTAAAATAGATTTTATTAGGATATAATAAAAATTAAAATAATTAGATAAAAGACTTGATCCACAGTTTCAAAAACTTAGTTTGGATTCTGCCAATGGTTGGAAAAAAACAGAAATACATGGCTGATAACAATTTCATTTACAATTTAGATTTTAAAATAAATCAGATAAGAAATATCGTGTACGAGCGACATCGAAGACACCACAGACATTAAAAACATTGTCTATGAAAATGACAGCGTAATGTAAATGTGTTTCAGTTGTTTGTTTGTTTGTTTATTTATTGGGTTTATCATCCCACCAACTTATCGTCCCACCAACAGTATTTCAGTTATCTGGAGTCGGTGTCATCTTGAAGCAGATATTGTGCTGCCTTCACTGTATAGCATGTCGTGAACACCTGGCATGATACCACACCCAGTCACATTATCCTGACACCGGGCCAACCAATCATGGAACTACCCTTATATTTGTTTGAGCGTTAGCAAGGGAGCTATACCACTACCATTTTTAACGACTTTGGTATGTCGCGGCCCGTGATCGAACCCATGGGCCTCCCGTACCGCGGGCCGACGCTCTACCGATTGCGCTACCAGGTCCGGTGTTTAAGTTTGAAAAGAAAACACCAACAATAACATAAAGACAAGGTGGTGCCCATGGGTGGATAATTTTTGTTTGTTCTTTCTGAGGTGATGCTGCTGACAAAATGCATTGAAGATTTATGGTTGGTTTATTTGTATATAGATTGCAAAATAAAACAAGTATTTAGCAGAATACGGTGCTGAATTAATACGTTTAACCTCACGTTCAACTATTTTATCAGAAGATTTATTTGAAGGATTTAATAGTAAGTTAAAACGATGAGTATGGCCCAATATCCGCACGAATTTGCATTAAAACAATTCTATTTTCGGTTTAACTGTATGTTTCTTTTAGTATTATATTAGTGACAAAATGTATTAAGATGTGTGTTATTTGTGACTTTTGTTTTATCTATAACTTACTATAACGTATAATTTCCATTACCTATAAATACAGCTATAAAACGCATAC
This sequence comes from Sinonovacula constricta, assembly GCA_007844125.1. NCBI lineage: Eukaryota > Metazoa > Mollusca > Bivalvia > Cardiida > Solecurtidae > Sinonovacula > Sinonovacula constricta. The sequence goes on along the minus strand of CM017560.1, from coordinate 47,708,798 downwards.
ACCGGACCTGGTAGCTCAGTTGGTAAATCGTCGGCTCCAGGTACGGGAGGCCCCGGGTTCGAACCCAGGCCGCGACATACCAAAGTCGTTAAAAATGGCAGTGGTATAGCTCTCTTGCTAACGCTCAAGAAAATATAAGGGTAGGTCCACGACTGGTTGGCTCGGTGTCAGGATAATGTGACTGGGTGTTGTATCATGTCAGGTGATCACGGCATGCTATACACAGTGAAAGCAGCACAATATATGCTTACTGAAATTATGTTGGTGGGACGGAAAACCCAACAACAAACAAAACGCACATCTTTTATGATACCTTGGAAGTCATACATACCTAACCTTTTTCTATTACTTACCTTTACGTAGTCCTGACTCGTCACGTGGTACAGACTTCCGGTTGTTGTCCTCTTCGCCAGTTTTTGGTAGGGCTTCGTGACGTGTCACGTCAGCCAAGCTTGCAACCGACAAGAAAAAGTGCAGATTGTTAAAGTGAATATACTTTAAGGCCAAAAATTAGATTTTACCGTAAAATGTTCAGTTTAATCTTCTTTTGGCGGTGTTATTAAATAAAATCATTGAACGTGTTATTGTTTTATTGTTTCAGTGCATTTTGTTATTGATTTGTATTACAAATGTATATCTTCTCAATTACTTAAAAGAAATACTATTTTGTAAACGGGTCTATTATTAATATAAGTTGGACAGTCTAAATGTTTTGTCTCAGCCGTTTTGTCAAATTTTAATTATAGATGAAGGATGTTCAAAAAAGTTGTTTCATTTGTTTAATGGCTAGACTGTGGTTCCAGTTTTTTGCTAAATATACTGTTCAGCTTTAATTTTCACAACAAAACACTTACTGTTGACTGTATGAAGACACGTCTAACAAAAACTGTCTTGCATGGAACCTTTAATAAAGATTTGATCACTTTTGGTCAATTGTTCTTTTTATTTATCATCTTGCTTAAAAATCAAACCTTTGTCGAACCACAATGAATTCTGGAATATATTATTAGCTTCGGTCACAAATCTACCTGGGAACATACCATCCTTCAAAAGATGGGGTTGCTTTTTTGTATATGGTAGAAAAAAGTGTGTAAGGGTTTTCATTTATTTTATCCATCTAAAAATTAATAAAACAGAAAGATCATACCAACTTTTGCAGTTTTTTTCCTGCGGTGATAATTTGATGGTTGTGCTCACCCCACATCCGTAAATCCTCTTTCAATTTCTGAAGCTGTCTTTCATCACGTGTAGCAAGGTTGTGATAATGCAGATTATATATATATATATAAAATATTCCAAACACTGCTCCTACTAAAAAGCCGAAAATAAGTTGTTCAGAAATGAAGACTCTTTTAAATCCAATCTTCATTTTTAAGTACAGTATTGTTATACGTGACTTGTAAATGAAATAAAATGATGCTGCAACTTATGTTGTGCACATCAGTTCAGTTGCGTAGCAAATTCCAAATGTTGTACGATAGATGACCAAATAGAAACAACGATTCAGCAACGTTGGCCTATGCGGGAATAGTACACGGTCGAATACCCGCGCTCAGCTATTCCATCGACTGGGGGTTTATTTGTAAATTTTCTGTCGTTTTATCGAACTGAATAGGACGAGTATCGGCCAGTCATAATACTGCTTACAAAATCCTTACTCTTCAGCGTGGAGACTAGAAATATAACAATGGCTCTGCCATTTTGACAAGTCTGTGGAATCAATAAAAGAACGAGCTTTATCATTGGATTGAATCTTCATCCGATTATGAAGCGACCAATGAAATATCATTACCAGAAATGGCGAAACGTGAACCAAATATTCCACGGGCGATGAGAAGGGGATATCCGCCAATATTTTAATTACTATCTTTAACTTTGAATACACGGATTTTTCAGTTACAAGAATCATGGAGAGAACGTTAGTAATAAATAAATACATGTAGAATTTAGAGCAGAACATCTAAACTTAACTGCACCGATCATCTTTAAACTAGCGGAACAATCTTGAATCTTTATGTCACTATTGTTCTTTTTATTGAAATTACGTATAAACACCGCTTATTGTTTATATAACGGATACATATGATACGTAGGTTTTACAGTGCGGGGTCCTGAGTATTACATTAATTCTATGACCGCCATCTTTAAAGACGGCACAATATTTATAAATCCAGTATTCACCAACTATTCTTAAAGGCATCTCAAAACCCTTATATAAGTGACCCCCCCCCTCCCCCCCCCCATTTATTGCCCCACCCAGCCTGTGAGGGCATCTGTTTTCTGATAAGCCAGGCTGCCACAGTCTGTAACGATGTGTCTGTCAAACAGGTATTGTTCAACTTCAAGATCCAAGTGTATGTATGCAATATCTGGGAATTGAACATAGTCATTCACAGTTTGTAAAGGAAACAGTTGTGAATATACCAATTACGCAATCATATATATATATATATATATATATATATATATATATATATATATATATATATATATATATATATATATATATATATATATATATATATATATATATATATATATATATATATATATATATATATATATATATATATATATATAAATCTTTATTTGTTTTCTTTCTTACTTTGTTGGTTGATTTTGTTATTTCTTATACAATTTGTTATTTCTTTCATTCTTTAAATTCTCATATATATTTTAAGTTATATTTTATTTTGATTTGTAAAATGTAACGAAATGTTTCTAACAAAAGCAATTTAAAAAGTCATTCATTGTCAGAATAATGTCCTTCAGACTCATTTTAAGTCATTTTAAATACTAAAACTTGTATCTCTCATGTATTTTCACAATCAAATATTTAGCTATGAAATAAATACATAATCTTGCAGTTACAAAATTTACACCTAGTAATTAATGCAATAAAGAATTTGTAAGGGATCATATAGTAAACAACCCACATTATCACTAACATTAAGGTTTATGGCTTTGTGTAAAACTAGCCTACTGTCTTACATCCTTACTAGCAGGTAATTTAGTTTTGCAATAACCCATCAGAGGTTTTACTGTGATAGATTAGTCATGGATTTCAATCCACAGTATCTTCATTATGTATTTAGCTACATGTCAACATTTTGGCATAACATTTTAACTTTGCTATTTTCAGCTTAAAATTGCATTGAAACTTCATAAATAAGCTTATATTTGTTGGTATAAAAATTGTGACTTGGGCTTAAGTCATGACTTAGGCTTAAGAATGGTTGGTGAATATAGACATAATTCTCTCAAAATGTCTTTAATGTGTACGTTGCAGAAATAATTTGACATAAAACATTTAAAAGTTAACGGTGCTGCATCGTTATACGTTTTTGGGGCACACAGTATCCTGATCTTATGTCCAAGTGTAGCAACTACGACAGGTGACAGAATTACACTTATTTATGTTATCCCTAACCCATCAGCAGTATATTAATGAAAATATATTTTATAATTACTGTGCCGCCGGTTCACCGGATAGGGCTCCTTTGCATCATCAGTGATTGACGTAGGCATATCTAACGAGTGCTTGTGGGCACTATTACCAGTATGTGATTGCATCGAAAATAAAGCGTGTTAGGAACAGAACAGACAGAACAGAATAGAACTTAATTGACTTAAACTACAATAGTTTCTCGTCAACAAACTTGTTTAAAACAATGTGTTAGGGAATATACTATTTTCCTTGTTTATTGTGTTTATCATCCCACCAACAGTATTTCAGTTATCGGGAGACGGTGTCCACTTGAAGCAGATATAGTGCGCTGTATATAGCATGCCGTGAACAGCTAGCTGGCACACCCATTCACATTATCCTGAAACCGGGCCAACTAGTCGTGGAACTACTTTTATATGTGCTTGAGCGTTAGCAAGGGAGCAATACCACTACCATTTTTACAACTTTGGAATGTCGCGGCCCGGGATCGGACTCCGGGCCTCTCGTACCCGGAGTTGACGCTCTAGCGATTGCACTACCAGTTCCGGTCTAATTTCCTTGGAGTTATTGTTGATTATATGTCGGCGGCGTTCTTTATACGTTACCAGTAATATGACAATGGGTGCTACCTTATTCGGGGAAAGCCCAAATATTTTTAGAATACAATAAACTTTATAAAAATTTTAGTCATTGAGAGATCAGGTATTAATGAGCATATCAGAAGCCGCCCACCTTTGCCACTGTGTTCATTTTCAAAAGTAATAATTTTTGCGTATTGTCTGCCACTTAATAAATCTGGGCACTTCTTCGCTAATACGAAATTGTCAACTCAGTACCCGCTCCCCATTTCTCTGTACGGTTTGTGACATGTTAATTATATGTTGATTGCCAATCAACCATCAATCATGTTTTAGCACTGCCCACCAATTGTTTTGATTTACTGGTAAATAGCAAATCAACTACTGATTATTAGTTCTCTGAGCTCTTGTCGGACACGAAATGCATTGGGCAACTTTTGCTGAGCATATGACGTAAGGCGATGGTAATTAAAAAACAGTAGACCGATCGGCAGCGGTAATTTCCACTGCCCTCTTACTGTTACAGCATGCCACATTATTCTGATTTTTTAATCGGCGAAAACATTGCCGCCACTTAAGCCAGGCCCCTGTAAGTATTTCAAGTCCGTAAAAAGTACACTGTGCGAGTCAATATCAGCATTTTAAGATGGGACAAGAAAGGCATTGATTCGAAGCATCAAAGGGCGACGCAATAATGAAAATTAGTATTTATTAGAAATTTAGAGATGACTGATTTAAATTATTAAGTAAACATTAAAATCACTGGAATAATTTAATTCTGGTATATAAGGCTACTTATATGTACAATCCTAAAAAAGTGACAAACATGTCTTCATTAACAAGTTTAACCATCAGATGTACAATAATGTTTACAAATTTTAAAAATAAAATTACCTCGTTTGCGTGGAAGTTACAAACAAAGAATAAATACAAATAAATATAAAAAGAACACCATTTACCGAATTAGTGTCCGTTTGTTGAGAACGTGTAAATCGCGGCACTTCCGAAATTCGGAACACCTCGCCCTTTTTCGCTCGCCTATTCTCTAGCGAGAACGAGAATGACCGAGGAAATCCGCTCGGAAGTGCATTTTTATAGCGTCGCCAATAACTGATCAATGATCCTTATAAAAAATAAAAATAATTAACATATGTTATTGCTCAATAGTTTTTGTCTGTTTTACTATTTGAATGAAAAACGTAAAATTTATATTTTGTGTAACGCGCCACTACAGACGCTATCGATCTATTTTTAGAAATAGGGAAAATAGTAAATTTTAAACGAATAACCAATAATTTTCATAAGATTAACAAACAAAGTTTGTCCCCAGACAGTGCCCAATACGTCTTTCTAGTCCCTATTCCGTTTACAGTCCGTTCTTTCAACGTTCAAATCGGGTGATGTTGTCGCATTTTCCCCGACGACGCACTACTTTCAACCACTTCAAAGTCGTTTTCAGTCCGTATCGAGTTCTACTACGTTCCATATACGTCAAAATTCGTTCTAGCTAGTTTGTAACTCGACCATTCCGTTCCCAGACAGTTCAAATCGTTCTGAATACATTCTTATCTCGTTTCTAGTCCGTCCAGAACGTAATGACAACCACGTTCTGACAGGGTTATCAAAGTCCACAACGTTTGTGGCAGTTCTCATTCGCGTTAGACGCTTCAGGTGACCAGCATAAAACATTATGCATATCGGAAATCATGTTTTTGTTGCTTTATTAATATCTTATGTGCAGCCAATCAGGGAATCGAACCCGGGACCCTTCGCCTACAAAGCGAACGGTCGCCTGACTGAGCTAATCCGAGCTGCTACAAATTCGCTACAGTATGATAGGTAATTAGGGTAGCCTCGTAATTTCGAACTTCAGGGCACCGCAGAAATTACCGCGACACATCGAAACAAATTATTACTTTATTTTTAGGATATCTTATATATATATCAGTACTTGTCAAAAGCGGTGCAAAATATATTGCTGGTACATACCGTCCAATTATTTTGTATCTTAATCATGTAATTACGTAATATTTGTGATGGGACAACACTTATACATCGATATTTTCTATAATTCGAGATAACCAAGGTCGAGATAAAAAGAGTACATTGTACTTGGCTTGTTGGTCTATAATGAACAGAAACATGAATAAGGCAAATAAAAACACAAAATAATGCTCGTTAAATCACTAGTTTTATAGTTCTATTCCTTTAAATAAATGGTACAAAATTGTCTCGACCATTGTGTGAACCTCTTCAAATCATATCATGCCTTTCTCTAAAACAATCTATACTTTTGTTCTTTGTGTAACCTTGCCAGGTGTGACCTTGCTTAAAAACTCACAAGAGAGATACAGTCAAACAATTTCCCCCAATTGTCCTCTCAAACCCATTACATACCAAGCATTCTGTCCTGCCACGGCACACGCCCGGCCGGACTGTTGAAATGGTCTTTCAAATGGTCCCTTTGTTGTCTTTTGGCCACCAACAAGTCCCTGTTTCCTCCCACCGCCAAATACAAATCTGGAATATTTTCATATTTTCTCCAGGCACCTGGAACGAGGTTGTGTGCATCATCTTCATACTCTAGTTGACCGTTCTGAATGGCTGGGCTGCGGATTTGGACGAAGTTGTGAAGGCACATACAATGTTTTGGCGTCTGCTGCATTGTTGACAAGAGGACCCTCTATCTTTGGGACATAATGCCAAAGGCATTTTCAACAACATGTCTGGCTCTAGATATTCTGTAGTTGGCAATCATCTGTGCTCTTGTCAAGTTATGTGCAGAATATGGCTTCATAAGGTGCGAGAGAAGGCCAAAAGCTGGTTGTATATCTGGGCGTGGGACTGACTTCCAAAATCACCAATATCGATCCACATGAACTTATAATCTGAATATACCAAAGCCATTAAAACTATTGAATAAAAACCTTTGTAGTTATCGTACCTTTTTCCAGTCTTACAAGCCTTTCTGATGACCACATATTTCCCATCCAGAGCACCACAGGCATGTGGAACATTCCATCGCATCATGAATTGCTCAGAAATACGTTCCCATGCATCTCTGTCAACTGGGCAGGCGAGGTCTTCATTCTTTAATTCAGTCACGAGTGCATTGCAAACTTCTCTCACCAATAAGCAGATTGTGCTCCTAGCTACCCGAAAATAATTTTGAAGACTGCCTTAGGAATCACTGGTTGCCAAATACCGCAGAGTTATAGCAAGTTACATACCTGGTTCCAGCGCCTTTCTGTAGTGTGTTCATCCTTTCCTATGAAACGGATGATGCATTGAAGAAGTTCGTCAAACATTGGTAGGGCGATTCTCAAATATGTTGTAGAATGACTCCTGGTCATCAAGGCGGAGCTCTTCCATTAGCTGATGATAATGTCCTACAGCTATTCTTCTTTCTGGTGTGTAACAAGGTCTCGCCCAATAAGCTGTTTGTCTTCTTCTTTGCCTCTCCCTTTCTACCTGTTCATTGTATTCATTGTATTCTCGCTGTGCTTCAAACATAATTTGTACGAAGCTTACATTTAAGGCAATCACAGCTGCAAAATTATTCATGTTTCTAATAACATACGTTATTTCCAAATGGTGTACTACTGACAAAAGGCCAGTATTTATACTTTATACGTTAGAGACTGTGTGAAAACGTGTTGCAAACGTGTTTTGAACTTCTAAGTTGGTTTGTTTAAGTTCAGACTGAACAGCAACGCGCTAAGGACGTAAAGCGGTCGAAGTAAGTCTGTCTGTGAACGAGATGAACGAACCGCAATCGAATTCGGTCGCAGTGCACACGTATTACCGGGCTATGCCCGTTCTCATCATGTCAAAGAACGTTCACACACAGAGAAATATACACACACGCGCGCGCGCACACACACACGCACGCACACACTCACACAAAACTAGCATTTCGATTTGTTCGAGCATTACAGCAGAATCATTGCAGAATCGTGAATTTCACGTCGGACGGTTGTCTACTTTAACCGGCCATACATTCAAAGGTATACCAGATATGACCGTTATACTTACATATTGAAAATGAGGTTTAAGTTCTATACAAGGATCATAATAAAACCCAATTTTGAAACTTATCTCATTAACACTTTTTTTTTTTGCTAATACAGCCTCAAATTTGTATCTAATTGTTTAACCTGTATTCGATATCAACATTTATTTAATTATTTATTTATTTGAATTTTACGACACACCGACACTTAACAGGTCATACGGCGCCGAATACAAAGTAAAATGTGAATACATCAAAGGAAATACACGTAACAATCCTTATAGGATGAATTAAATGGCAACATAGATTACATGCACGGGGAGATTTTTTTACGACCGCCACACTGCACATCCCCATAGCGTCATATGACCATTAAAGTCTCCAACGAGTATATATGGAGTAGGCAGCTGGTTGATAAGATTATCTAAATCATCTTTAGATACATTTGAATTCGGTGGAAGATAAACAGAGCAAATAGTTACAGCTTTATGTAGGGTTACACGAATAGCAACAGCTTGTATGTTGGTGTCCAGGTCGACTTTGTCATATATTCTTATTAATGATCACAACAATGTTACTTGTGCAGAGTGGCGGTCGTAAAAAATCTCCCCGTGCATGTAATCTATGTTGTCATTTAATTCATCCTATAAGGATTGTTACGTGTATTTCCATTGATGGACACTGAACTTTGGTTCTTAAATTCCATCTTCACATGAACAGGATGCTACAATCATTTATTCGTCTTTGGTCATGTTTGTTCATGATTCAGAAAGTTAATTTTATTTGTGGTCAACCATTTTTGTGTTGTTTTTCAAATCGAAATAAAACCATATTCCTTTTCTGAAAACTATGTGGACATTATTTTTCGATGACGTCACTACTTTCGTCATAACTTATAGAAAATATCAGCGCATGAACATTTTGTTTTCAAATAGATCGTTTTTCATTTCGTTACTTGCATTTGAGAAACTCGTCAGGAAGTGCGAGGTTAGAGCTCTGTAAAACCGGTTTAAGCACCTCAGTCGGTCCACATTGATGACTGACCGTTCCAAGGCGGTAACTGTCTGGTTTGCTCTTTTCCTTAAATGACTCATCACAAATTTGTTCTTACTTTTCGCTTGGCTTGCATGTGAAATACCTTTGTTCTGTGCCTTTTCGGAGTTTGGAATATGTTGCAATAGTCATAGGACTTTGTCATATATTCTTATTGATTGTCTAACCATTTCTGAATAAAATGTTCACTAAACATTCAAGGGTATTGAGGGTTAAATAACTGATACAGGTTAGTAGCACCTAGGTAACTACCTGGATTTTTTGTATCAAAATAATATGTGGACAGAATGTTTTCCTTCTGTGACTTGTACATGAAAGAAAAACATTCCAGCAGTATCTTAAATATAAAAGGTAAAGATGAAATCATGGACAAACCATTAAAGAAACTAAAAACATAAAAACTTGTTAGTTTTATCATTTATTTTGTTGTATAAGAATAAAAAATATACACACAATTTTAAAAGAAGGCATATTAATAAAATGATATGATAAGAATGCATCACTAAAACATGATGATTGAACCATTATAAATACTTCCACTTTGAAATATTTGTAAAAGTTTACACATATATAAATGGCTTCTCCAAACAGTCTAGCCTCCAAGCGATTGATTGTAAGTACCATTCTCTTCATTTTATTCTTCCACTGTTCGGTTTTTATAATATTATCATTCGTTAACCAATCGTTTTAAACGTTCAAATATTAATCATCGTTAGATTAAGACGCTGATAAATGAAACGGATTTCATTAAATACTAAAATCACTTGGCTAGGAGTAAGGTGATATTTAACCCATCCCTATTAAATCTGGTATTGTATCTCTGTTTTCTCTTACCGCATGTAAACAGAAACAACGTATTCGTTGTTGATTAAAACTATAGTGTAAATGTATACTTCGCTTTCATTCCAGGAGCCGAAAATCGATTTGTCGGAAAGTAAAACTTCGTATTGTTTAATTAACGTATTAATTAGCTGCGAAATTAAATGTTACATCCTTTTAGCGTTGTTCTTTGTAACGCCGGTAATTTATGTACGTTAGGTTTTTACTAGAATTTAAACTGGCTAAATTATTGAAGTATCGTCATAAAGGATACTTTCAAATGATTTCTTTCAGATATTTTATGTCTCGTCTTCAGTAAGTATAATATAACTGTGATAGTTTTCTGATAGCGAGTTTGAGTTCGACGTTTATTATGTAATTCGCCTGGTAGTACTAGTCTGTCAGTAAAAAAAATACTTGTTAACCTTTTCAGCATTTTATTTCGGTACAATCGTAATAGTTTGTTTATGTATTTCAATGTATTTTTATTATTATTATTATTATTATAGTCTGATGAGTCTATGATGGAGGGGTCCTTCGGCCCCAATATGGTTATAAAAAGGGCCATACTTGAAAAGGTATAATACTATATTTTTTTCTTGATTTAATAATTGATTGAATAAATAATAAAACGTTAAAATGGTATATGGTTATTGTACATTAGGAACGATCGTTTCACGAATTGTTTAGCGTAACTGGAATTAATATAACATTAAACGACATAGCTTGAAAAAAAGAAAATCAGAATGGTATTAGTAGCTGAAATACGTTATTAATGATGTAGTTTCAGTTGGAAAAAGAATGCATCGTTACGTGTATGATATATTGTCTCGTTTCAGATCCAAGAACTTCGAGACTTGGTTTCTTCTATGTAAAGAAAAATCAATAAATGATTGGAAAAAAACAACAACATAGTTTGTTTGTTTTTGTTTTTGTTAACTATATGTAATGAGTGTTATAAATATGGGATCGATTCGAAACTCATCCTTACTGGTAAGAGGACCCCGTCGTACAACTTATGAATGTGTCGCGTGCTCGTTGTTGACATAAAGATAACGTTACACGGGGGATAGTAAGAGTTGATGTGGACATTGTTTACCTTAGTTCTTGTAGTCCTATATCTTACACTTTCGGATTCATTTTAAACATTTAACAACTAAGGAATTCTGTGGTGATATGTATCGACTCGTAACTTATCCGTCTATCTTCATTTAAAAAAAAATATTTTATTTATTTATTATAACGGACGGATAGGATAGGTGTCGTTAGATAGCACGATTTAACAAGAAACTTACCACCGATCCCCTAAAATAACTATGCGAAGGATGGGGATAGAAACGTGATTAATAGACACAAGTTATCACTTATTTAACAACTAAGGTATTGCGTCATGATATGTACTGAATCGTAACGTATCCGTCTATCTTAGTTTTAAAAATATTTTATTTATTTATTATAACGGACGGACAGGATAGGTGTCGCTAGATTGCATGATTTGACAATAAACTTACTACCGTTCACCGATAACAGTATTAATAAGACCATTACAACGCGCTGATAAGGCTATGACGTCACGCTGATAAGGAGGGGCACGTGGCGGCTGCGGGGCAGCAGACTGCAGAAACCATGACAACGCGCTGACAAGGACTTGACGTCACGCTGATAAGACCATGACAACGCGCTGATAAGGAGATGACGTCACGCTGATAAAGAGGGTCACGTGACACCAGCAGGACAAGCAGGCATTCTCCGAAAAACCTCCCACTATACTACTGTTATTGTTACATTTCAAACACCATTATCATCAAATCTTTCTTTAAAAATCAGTTGGTGTAAAACTTAAGTTGTGTGTGTATGTTCTGGTCAAAGTATTTGCTAATGGCAGTGATTTTATTCCACATAAACGTGTCAATTTACAGCAATTGTTTACATTTTACCAATGTCATTGTGGTGGGCTTTATGGCAATTGTCATGATTGAATAGTTTTTCGCAGTGTTTGTTGGAATTGAAAACATTAGAAAACTGCAATGCCTGATAAAAGCAGATCGAAATAAATAAATAAATAAGCATAGAAGTAAATAACAACTCCACACTCTGATACTCAAACGGTCTGGGGTGTCAGCTCTTCGTAAAGCTTTGTCTTATAATATTAACTTAATTTAGATCAACAAAACTGTATAAGAGATATGTCTAAGTTTATAGTTTTACGCTGTATTAAGATATAGAATATGTTATCAGACTCTCGATTATTCTACCTTCACATTTGTTACAGAATCTTACATCGAAATATCTGTAACAAATATTCTTTTCTAGTTCTGTGTTAGAATTCTACCATTATTGGTACATCACTTTTTTGTTAAAATACTGTTAATTTGTCTTAAAGATTTAGCTCGAGTACTAACGTGAACTACTTGTTATTATCTCGCGTATGCACAATAGGAGATTAGCATGCTGTTGTGTTATTTAATATGAAGTAGTATATCTTGATTTAATGTTAAATAATGACTACAAAAGAACATATGTATGAATTATTATTAAAGATTATGGTTTAAAGATGAAGGACATATAATTAAGAATATATAGATAGCATTATTGTAAGTCTATGTTTTGGTTGGGGGTGGGGGGGTTCACTCCATTCTTGAAATAAAGGAACGGCTAAATCATTTAGTTAAGACCCTGGAAATTAAGCGAAGTACTAAATAAATAGAATAAGGTAACCGCTCTACGATAAATAAGGCTATAGCGTATACATTGTAGCTGACAGTGGTTAATTTAGTACACATGGACAATATTAAAATATTTTTAATAACTGATAATTACTTAATTATAAAGCTTTCGGGCCACACAAGAAATGTTTTGAGGGTGTATTTATAACGAATCGTTGTTAGAAAAATGACTTACCTAAGAAAATCTATTATAAGAAATTTAAGTTTCATTTATAAATGAAATTCACATTTTAAAGAATTAAACAACCAGCATAAAGTATGCAGCATATTATGAAAGTTTTATTTATTTATGTGTTATTCTATTCAACATTTCTCTCAACTTGTTTTCATAATCTGTTAATATATCCACATGCAATGCATGTGGGGTTTGGGGGTTTGTGTATGAAGATTGTCCTTACTAGTGTCATTAAACCAGACAACTTTTATCACTACCTAACTAAATGGTCAGACAGGGAAAACCAAAAAATTTTACAAAGTTATTTTCCATGTATGAATCATCTATTTCTATTTACGTTTTCTTTGACTTACTGAGGATTTCCGCAATACACACTTACATGTTATCCATAGTTCACCCCCCCCCCACACACCCCCCCGCCCCCCCCCCCCACCACACCTTTCGGCAGAATTTGACTTCATTATGCAACCTTACGACCTTATGAAATCTCAAACAGACTTTCAACTTTGCTGATGGGGGAATTGCCACAATGAAAAGTACCCTTATACGTACATGAAAAGTGCAAACACTGGGAATCTTACAATACGGATACACAGACGGATCAACAGCTGCTGAGCACAAGTGCATGAGTTTGTATATATTTAAAAGCGGAGGAAATAAAAGAATAGTTTCATATATGTGCCGGTACTTATTGCAACGACAGACAATGGCAAACAAATGTAGATAAATATGAACACTCCAAGTTAATGTCGTGTATTAAAACATCGAATTAAAATTTTCGTGTATTTAGAGCACTTTATGAATATGTGAACAAATCCACATTCGAATAATTATTTTAATAAATGCTTTACTAAAGCATGACCTTTATATACATAACATGTTGTAATGTTGTAATTTTAATTATTCATGCAAAGGTTCCGTGTATAAAGATTTTTGATCATACAAACATGGCAATTACGCTCATGACAACTGCAGTGTACTGATTTGTTTTCCGATTAAGGTCCTCGTCAATAAAATCAATACACCGTCTGCTCAGCTGAAGGAATCTACGATCTTGTTACATTTTATCAAATTCACTGCGATATATTAAGTGACAACCATGCTCATCTGGCTACAAGCAGCACCATTGGCTGTGTTTCATATGCAATGTTCGTCCAGAAGACAGGGGTGGCACACATACGTCAGCTGGCCTGTCCTAATCGCTGTGGATACACATCCTGCTACATGTCTGAAAGAGCTATTTTCTGCCTATTTGTCTTCTCCTCGTGATCGAAGCATAAAGGAGAAGTGAAATAATCTCGTTTTAAGGTTCTGGACCTGAAATGGTGACCTTCCACAATCCTTATAATGATACTGTTTCTTGAATCTGTACTATAAAACACATTCGTCCGGTGATTTTTAATGAAGTTACCGTTTGTAACTCAAGTTCTGTACATTTTATAAATTGGACCCTTGATTTTAAAAAACACCGTAAATTGTGCTGGAATAAAAAATGAAAAAGTACCATTTTTTCAAATTCTACTGTTCTATATTCAAATTTTTACCAATTTTCCTGTTACACAATCATGTCATGATAAATCAGAACAATAAGATTACACTTTGAACAAATACTTATAAAAATACAGAACTTCGCATACATGTACCCCCGAGCAAAAATCCGAGTTTTTTGGGTGTGTTTAAAAATTTACTCTATCTATAAAAGCAAATATCTCAAGTTTGAAGCTAGTTAGACACATACAACTAAATTTAAAATTTTCTGCAATATGATCTGCCCATAATATGAGATTTTAAAGGCATTTTACCGTTCCTAATAAAATTTACAGAACTTTGCATACATGTACCCCCGAGCAAAAATCCGCGTTTTTTAGGTGTGTTTAAAAATTAACTCTATCTATAAAAGCAAATATCTCAAGTTTAAAGCTAGTTAGACACATACAGAACTTTGCATACATGTACCCCCGAGCAAAAATCCGAGTTTTTTGGGTGTGTTTAAAAATTTACTCTATCTATAAAAGCAAATATCTCAAGTTTGAAGCTAGTTAGACACATACAACTTGTTTTAAAATTTTCTGCAATATGAACTGCCCATAATATGAGATTTTAAAGGCATTTTACCGTTCCTTATTAAATTTACAGGACTTTGCATACATGTACCCCCGAGCAAAAATCCGAGTTTTTTGGGTGTGTTTTAAAATTTACTCACATACAACTAGTTTTAAAATTGTCTGCAATATGAACTGCCCATAATATGAGATTTTAAAGGCATTTTACAGTTTCTAATAAAATTTATAAGAATTTGTAAAGGTTACTATAACTACTGCAAGAGAATTTATAGCGAAAAATAACGTCAAATGGTCAATTACAGATTATACTCCTTTATACAAAAAATCACCTACAGTTGGTATAAGAGATGGAAATATGTATGTAAAACTCTGCATTATTACATGAAAACCTTCTCTTTACTGATTTTGGCTGGCTTGAGGGAAATATTTGAAATTAACCACTTTACACGTTTTTCGTAAAAAAATCCGACAGTTTAGGAATAATTGAGTCAAGCACTCTTTTGGTATTAGTGACACTTGGTTGTCCCTCACAATTTTGACCCCTGAACACATTTAAAAGTCCATCCTGGCCATCCGGAGAAAATATCAGACGAAGGTGAGCGAGCGTCAAACCATGTCGCTAACTCTCGCGGTTAGCATGCGAAGGCAAATTTAAATCGCAAACACAAGATGAAACAGTGCATTTTTCACCTGTACACAGGAAACCAACACAATAGTTATGATCCACTTCAACTTTACATGACTTTGTTGTCGGTAAACCACTATTTTTACAATATCGCCCTCGACGATCATGCTGTCGAGCTCCCGGTTCCCTCATTTTTGAGAAATGGGTAACCCAATGACGTCATGGAAAATCCATATCACGTGGTGAAAAACTACTAAAAATAGCAAATACGACACTTTACGACGAATGATATTCAAATTAAACCGGATCATACCGAGTGCCGATGTTTACCGAAGTTAGTTACAGGTCCAGAACCTTAAAATAAATATAAATAACACGCATAATTACTTGTGTACATTACACTTACGTGCATAGATATATATTTTATTTATAATAAGACATTTGGCTACATACAACCTGACTTAAGAGAAAGATCAATGGTGGAATACATATCCAACTTTAAAACAAAAATCAAAGTATCAGATAATACATTTAATGTGAACAAATACCGACTTATGATTACATAAAATACACAAAACATGTTTCTAACATACTGTTACAAAATTACAAATCAATTAATCGTTTTACAAATATAAAACACCTTATTAAAATTTTCCGAAATATTTTAAATTATCCTCATTAAAAGAAAAAAGGGATATCAAAAAATAAATTTAATAATTCTGATTTACAAATGGATACTCAATAGTACTTCGGTGAAGTAATTAAAATTATGTTCATTCATAAATGCAAATGACATTATTATAAAACGTAGAATGGTTGGACTTTGGACAAGATTAATAACTGGTAACACTAATAAACTCTCTTACAGAATGTATAATTTAATGCTAAAAATATCAAACTTCCGGTCTAAATGGATACACAATATCATAAACATATTAAACGAGACAGGTAGACCTGATATTTGGCAATATCAAGATACCATTCAAAACGGATATATAAAGTACAAAGTAAAACAAAATCTCATTGATCAATACAAACAAAATTGCCGTGCCTCACTCCAAAACTCTACAAAAGGAATCAATTATTCAATATTTAAAGTAACTTATGAACTTGATCACTACGTGCTTTCACTTCAAAAGAAAGATTATAACACACTCATAAAATATAGAACAGCTGACCACTACTTGCCTATTGAGACAGGCCGTTGGGAAAATTTATATATCAATGAGAGAAAATGTCAACTTTGTAATTCAAACGACATTGGCGATGAAATGCACTATTTACTTTTGTGACCAGCTTTCCGTACCCTTAGAGAAATTTACATTCTCATGTATTTCTACCAACACCCAAATATAATTAAATTCAAAGAACTATTAAACAACCATAATATCAAAATACTTAAAATATGATTCACACATGTGAGTGTTTAACAAGAACTTTTTTCTCTTTTGCTACATCCATAATTAATTAATTTAAAAACAAATGACGTAAATCCTGATTATTTTTCTATCTGTATTATTCAATCTTAACTTCTGTGACAATTGTCTTAACTTATAAGATACCAACTAGAGTCACATTTTATTTTAATTACTGCAATGTATGCTATTTGTTTGACTGTTGTTGTGGTTTTTGGGGGTTGTGATGTCAAACTGTTTCCTTATGTTATTTATGCTACTGTATATAAGTAACTGTTTATTGTGAGACACGTATTCCTAATATCTTTTTTCCAAACTTCGTTAATGTTAACAAGCTTTTTAAATGTGTGTTCTCTACACAATGCTTTATTGACAAACAATTCCATCGACAAAAGCAAAATTTGTTCATATTATTACCCTTATAATAATGTATTACCTTTTCTGGATGTGTTGCCCATTTTGTCCTGAATGTAAAAATAGGTTAAATCTACAACACATCACTCGCAGTGCTAAATATTTCGAACCACCTTCATTCATGAAACAAATGTTAACTAAGGGGGTTTACAATTGGCACACAAAAGAGTTAAATTCAACTAAGATCATGATATGTTTTGTTTACACGTTACGTTAGATGTTATAGTCTTTTTCATTGATTTCCCATGTTTTTGTACATGATTTATATGCACTGGAATTTTGTTATTGTCTATTATTTGTATTAAAGGCTAAATTGCTCATTCACCGCTTAGAGCAGTAACGAGTTCAATAAAGTTGAGTTGAGTTATTGTATATTGAGAGTAAATTAAGAGCAGAAAGAAAGCAAAAATAAGGGGAATGGTTTTAACAATATAATTTAATAAATCTAATACGTGTATATAATACTTTTTACACAAAATATTTCCGACAACTGATAAAAGGATATTAAAACTGAAAGGAATAATGCGTTTCATGAGGGAATTGTAGGAAGGTGTAGTAGTCGACCTATTTGATACTAGAAAGTATATTGTGGAAACGTATTACACCGAAATTAAAACGAATAGCTATAATCAATTTCTTACCCGAGTTATCATAACATAGTACACGCATATAAGAACAATACAATCGACTTATCCAATCATTTATCTCCTAAATTCTACTTCAGGTAGGTTACGTTAATAGATAAAACAGGTGCGACATGGGTAACTCGGCAATGTGATTTAATGTATAATGTTATTAGTAGGTATTAATACTGCTCTACATGAAATGGGTTCCTGAGACAAGTGGGTCCTTAACATCGACTCATATTTGATCAGTTAAAAAAGCTAAAAGACAACAACAACAATCTCAATATCAGAGACTGAGTATGACTTGTTTTCTTTTAACATATGTACGATTGTCAGGGCGAAATCATAACGCTTGACTTCTATGTTAATTGTTCAAATTTTGTGCAATTTCACACCTATGTTACTAAAAATAATTTCTTCGGGTAAAAATTTGTTATAATTGTCTTGGTCCCAGTTAGTATCGCGCATAAAGATATACTGTCGGACATAGCTTTAGCATAAAAAAGTCATACCTGTGCACAGAAAGTGATATTTGTTATGAGGTCATTATCTTGCACCCTTACGTACTGAATTTACTTGCCTTAATACCAACCAGTAGAATATGACCCAGCTGGTGTCAATTCAGTCAAAGTTACTTTAGAACAACAGCTCCAAGACAATAGTCAAAACATTCTAATACAACACATGAAAACACTGATTTCCCAATTATTTTGATTAAGATAAGAAAGTAAAGGCTGAGACCTCGTTATCTTTTATTTTCTTCTTAACACAAAGAAGGTTTTGGGACAGCTGTGAGAGTTAGTCTTAAGTCAGGTTTTGCTACATGGTATTGCAGATGGCGCCAGAATACTTTGCATATCCGATAAAAAGTTTTAAAGAAACCATCAGCATATAAAAGGATGAAAAACCAGCGTGATATTCGACGGCTTAATTATATGACTAAACCAAATATCTAACCGGTCACCTAAGGAATTTTAGAATTTCTAAAAGCAGCGTGTTTGTCCTTTGCAGCTGATAGTCATACGGCTATGTCCAGTTAATGCAACGTATCTCTCTGTCTGTATTATGATGGGATACCCTATTCTGTGTGAACGTCATGGTCAGTTATCCAGCAAGGTGGAAGGCAGAGGTCTGGCACGCGGCTTTCGCTTGGACAAGTCCCATTTTTAAAGGTCGTATCTCTCATGTATTTTATCAAATACATGTAACAATATCTTGCACCTGTTTGGTGGAATTTTAGCATAATCTGTTCATAAACTCATACTTTTGTCTAAGTAATGGGGATGTTTACACTAAGTTTTGAGACAGAAAATTTCGTCGGAATAATTGCTCTAAAACGTTCTTTCTTTCCAATTTATAAATAAGCACGATGGGGATTTCCACTAAAAAAGAAATCGACGTTAGAGCGGATTACGCGGTGTCACGGTCTGATGTTTCTACCGTGCTTAAATTTCTCTGTCTTGTGTGCGCATGTGCAAGACTGCTTTTTTTTAACTACGCGTGCTTAAATTTTCTACCATTCCATACTGGTGTAAAAAGTGTTCATGATTGATATTTTGAGGCTTAAAACACCGTATTTAAGATACTGTGACATTGTCAGCATATTTTCAGTGGTTCAGTACCTACAGGTCCTAATGATCGTCGGTCATTGTTCGCACTTGGAGAAAGGAAAGTTGGCCAATATGAATCGCCTCTTTGATCTTCAATGTCATGCAGAAAGTTGATGATACACGAAATTTACATGTTCAGAAGGTATATGTTCATATGCTTTGTATTGCAACTATTTTTTTTATCAAATTGCGTTCATGATTTTCCATGTAACACTCGATTTTTGATGCAGCCTATGCTCAACACACCGATGTTTCTCGGGAGTCTGGGCAAATTTTAGTTTCTTCATTTTTAACAGTTTAAAACACTTAGCCTGACATTAGAAACACGTTGATGGTTATGAAAAGAAATGCTTTTTAGCAGTGTACAGCGTAGATTCCTCGGTGTTGTGAATTGTTATTATTCACAAATATTTGCCTGGTATTCTTATTTCAATATTGTCATAACATCCAGTATTCATAGCTTTCGGTTAACTGGTGAGTGTATTAGTACTATATACCATACACATATTTAACAAACCTGGCGCATGCATCACATTGATTAGTTGTCAAACCAATAGAGTGTTGGCTTTGTAGATATAAAAAAACTTACAACTGAAGTTTCAAGCCTCGGAATAATATTTTTACTACACCAACATATGAGTCAATAATTTTTCATACATGCCTTATTTTTAGATGCTGATCATGTGTTTTGATCATGCCGATTGGAACGGTGTATGCTTATAAGATGTAATAATAATATTTGGTTACTTTTTAATTACTTTAAGAATTGTCATGCAGTATCAATTATAAGATATAAAAAATATACATGCTATTTATATGAAAGACAATTTTTTTATATCTTTTAAAATAAAAATAAAAATATGATAAATAAAGGTAGCTGACAAAAATACAAGAACCTACGGTTTTTTGTTGTTGTTGTTTTGGTTTTTTGTTTTGGTTTTTAGGAATATGTTTTACCTCTGCACTATGAGGATATTTTTATTTTTATTGCTTCATCATTGACAAACGTTATTATCTACAGACTAATATTGAATATCGCGATATCTCCCAAAGACGTTTACAAAAGATAAAACTATATATTCAAAGCTGTTTATGTGTTAGATTAATGCTTCTATTTGTTCTAATATATTCAGCATTTTATGTTGTCTGGTTAAAACATGTGCATAGTTAGTATTTTTACTCTAAATTTTACTTTTATAAACCGACAGACATATATACACCCAAAGGATATGTTGGTTATAGGAGCTGCAGCTCAAATAATTCTGCTTGTCTTAAAATATTGACATCACATTTTTGGGCTATATATTAGGTTTTGATAACAGAACAGTGATAAAGGATGATAGTAGGAAATTTACCATGTAGTGATGTCTTGTAACCTGTTAATTTGACACATCTGTAGGTAAGAGCATGGGGTTTATTTATTTGTTATGGATTTCCCATCCATAAATAAGTGGGTCGTCAACATTTAAGAACACTACCCTTTGCATTGTATTTGTACAACATACAGTGCATTTTTTAAAAATCAATAAACAATTTAGCCAGGTTAAGCAGAAATGTACACTGTTCATATAATAAATGATATTTTATACAGCAACAAATATGATACAACAGTTTAATGTCTAATATTTGGTAAAAACAAACTATGATTTTCTCATACCTTGAACACAAAGGTACTCTATCGATTGACATTTTATTAAACTTTAACCACATTCATTCTCACCTACACCAATCATATGGACATGTACATTGAAAGATAAGCACAAGCATGGTAGATGATGACAACTTGACATATACACCAAGCATTTTAATTATTCTCTTGACATGGAAATGTACCTGACCTGCATAGCATTGATGGGAAAAAATTAAAATAATAATTAACAACTTTTCATATAAACCAAGCGTTTTAAATATTCTCTATACATGAAAATGAACCTGAACTGCATAGCATTGATGACAAAAAAAAAACATAATATAATATAATAATTAACATAATGTATTCTATTAACTTGGTATCTATTAAAGGAAAAAAATAAGTGGCTGTGTCAGTATAGGTAAAGTAACATGTCATTCTTTCACTTAGGTAAAGTGGTATGAATTAAAAATACCACATTGACTGCCCCAGACCTGGTTTACTGTCCATGGCAATGTATTTTGTTGAAATAGTTAAAAATAGATGGCTTAAAACAGCAGATACATACTGTCTGATACTGATTTCCAAATTGTACTGTATTTATTTTCCTTTTCTGAAGCATTTCAGCTATAGTTAAGTTATTGCTTTGAGAAAGTTCACTGTTTGTGTTGCCATGCTTACGTGTTTAATCTTACACATTACAGTATGCTGTGCAATTGCTGTTTGAAAAGGAATGTACCGGAAATCTTTTAATAGACAGACTTTGAAATTTACGCTGAAATGAAACACATTGGTTAGGCCTTGATCCTATCACGACAACTACATGGAACAACTGTTTCTAAGAATTTATTGAAGTGTGAATTTGAATTGTCGTGTAATCTACATTATAATCTATTTTATACTTTTAAGTTTAGATAAACCTAAAATAATAAATATATTCTGTGTATAATGTTAGTGTTTCTGAATTGACTAAAATAACACTAACATGTAAGCAATAATTTGCAATTATTGTAATAATTTTGTAACTTCAGAATGTAAATGTTATCTCATAGCTTAATGTGAAAGTGAATATTATGTTATATTTATTATCAGGTTGAGTCACCCTTATAGAGGACACTTAGAACAACAACGGCTAAGGTAACATTTTATTGTAAAAAAAACTACAACACTAAATTTGTAATATTTTAGGAAGTAGAACAAATTGAATATTAGATCTAAAGGTAACACTCACCTTTCAGGTGTGAACATGTTTTAGATTATATTATCATACACAATGTGATGATTAGTATCCTTGTTTGTTAAATTCAGAGCTGTTTTGCTAACATTCGTGATTTTGATGATGGAATAATCCAGCTAATGTTTATTTTTGCTTATTGTGAACCTTGAAGTTTCTCCTCTTAAAATTTATTTTAGGAGTAAATTAAATACATGAAATACACTTTGTCATAGCTAATGTTTAGCTCACCTGAGCACAACTTGTTTGCATGAAATCTTCACTGAGTTCCTCATTGGGTCAGATGGGGCCAAAAAGTTGGTCACTAGTACCAAATCTTGGAAAGCCCTTGTGAACCACATTTATGGCCCAATCTTCACTAAACATGGCCAGAATGTTTGCCAGCAAGAAATCTTGGGCGAGTTCCTAACTGTATTAGGTGGGGTCAAAAACTAGGTAACTAGCTCAAATTTTATAACACCTAGTGAACACAGAGGCCACATTTGCCTGTATGAAATCTTGGACATGTTTTGAACTGGGTCACTTGGATTCAGTAGGTCATTAGG
Organism: Sinonovacula constricta; assembly: GCA_007844125.1. NCBI lineage: Eukaryota > Metazoa > Mollusca > Bivalvia > Cardiida > Solecurtidae > Sinonovacula > Sinonovacula constricta. The sequence continues at coordinate 47,685,825 of CM017560.1, read as the reverse complement.
TGAAATTTTTGAAAATGTTATAAGCCCAGTGGTGACACGAATGGTCCAATCTTCACCAAAGTAAAAAAAACTCTTAATTGCTTGACACCCAATATGAGCCTACTAAAAGCCTGTGTTCTCAGGTGAGCGATTAAGGGCCATCATTGCCCTCTTGTTTCAGAAATAGTTTTTCTTAACATTGTATAGAAACAAAGGCAAGTCAAATCAGTAAAGAAGAAGCAAGGGATGTACTGTACATGCACAGTCATTATGGATGGTTGTTTCATTATTTTTTGTTATTTAGATAACCATTTTAAAGGTGGTATCTTACACATTGAGCCAGGAATGACATTGAACACTGTCAATAGTACATGGTAAACTTGAAATCTGCTTGTTGATGTGATATTAGTGTGGGGATTTGTAACAACACAAGCACGAATTAAGTAGGATGAATCCTATGTGTACATCAGCTGTGCTCAGCATAGTTACATGGATTAAGTCTTCTTCTTTTTCAGCCTTTCTGTTCCTCTTTGGAGGTGCGAATATGCATTACGATTTCTAAACAATTTTACACCAAGGCCTTGTTATGAGCCTTGCTGCAATCTACATGAGCTTGCCGAGGTATGTATTCATGTAGTCAATCCATTTCTGCCAGGTGTTTCCAAGCTGTCATTGCATTTGTACCACTTGTCCGTATCAGATGTAGAAGCCAGTCAGGTGTATTGCTTCAAAGGGGTTGGATGAACAGTGTCGACCAAAATGAACCAAAATTCATTTCACTTCATTGTAGCTGGTGTTGCAATATGATCCACTTCTGCACGGAGGTGTTGTTACTTTTAATGCATTGTACATCATCCTCGATAGCCCATGTCTCAGGCATACACTCGTACAGCATTGCGAAGGGGGCAACTTTGCGACATTTTATTAAATAGTAGGGGAAATGTGCATGTTTAACTTGCTTGTTTGCTATAATACATGTTGTATGTTTATTTCATGGTCATCTCCCTATCTATCTTGTTGTTGAATTGTCCCACTATATTCTCATAGTCCAGTTCCCTTATTTGTTAAAATTGAGGGGAGGGTAGTTTTGTTTTTTATGGGGAAAACTATACTTTTTTCCATGGGTAAGGGGCCGTTAATAGAGAGGGTCTTAATTGTAAAGGTGGTTGTAGATCTACCAGTTTGGAAACAGTCTCTGGCTGCAGAGGTATTAAGGCATGGGTGTCACCCATAACAGGTTGAGCAATGGCAGTGCATTAAGCACGTGTACATAAAGTATGACTAATTGTTGAACTCCCCCCTTCCCCCAATAATATCCCTGTGTTTTATAAACAGATTACATGCTTAATGACCCATGCAGTTTTGATCTTACAGCATAGTGTTATTTTGTTATGAATGTGGTCTCTAAAGTAGGCCATTACTATGCCTTTAATATTCATACATCTTACTAATAACTTCCATCTAAGTTAGTTAGCTGTTCATATTAGTATTCTACATATTAACATGTTAGCCTGAGTTTGAATCTTGCTTGTTGTTCAGATATATAATTTTAAGTTCACCTGAGCTGTGTCACCTTTCTGCATCATCTTTCTTTAATGACGTTTAAACGAAATGCTGGCCCAAATTCAAATAAATTTACCCCGATGCGTAAGAAGGCAGGGGGAAACAAAAATTGTTTCAAGAACTTTGATTCACTAAAAAAACATGGCCACCATGAAAACTTAGAAAATCTTCGTGCAAAAACTACAAGAGCTAGAACCTTAATAGTTGGTATACATGTTCCTTAAGAGGCCCTGTATCAAATAACGTTAATCTATAAAAAAAAGACATAGCTGCCAGGTTCATAACCATTTTCATTTATTGTCATGAATTAAAAAATGAAACAGATTGTTCAAATGTTGTTTGTGTTCATGCATTATAATGATTCTGTTCTGTTTAAATATTGCTGATATTCCTGGATACTTTTGCTTTAATAATTGATCACACAGGTCATCATTGCCTTCTTGTATTATTTATGTTTGTTTACTGCTATAAGCTTTAATATTTTTTATAAAGTACAAATGACATTTTAGTAACATAAACTGATTATAATCTGACATTAATGTTGTTCATGTTTCTACTTACAGGTTGTATTGGCTATGTGAAAGATGTGACAACTGCTGTGAAGCTTTTTAACCAAAACATTTCACCATGTTTCAAGAAAACTAGACCTAAAGGGAATCCTTAATGCATTCATTAAAAGTGACTTTAATTTCTGATGTAAATGCCATCAAAAGGATGACCATGAGCTTTCCAACTATAGAGACCTGAAATAGCACCATCCCAGCTATGGTCTACTGCTTACACAAAGAGACAGTTTATACACTCAGTCAGCAAGAATACTGTTCACATGTGCTAAGGAAAGTACCATAACCCAATAAGCATAGTATTGAATCATTTTACAGGTTATAAAACAATCCACCTACTCTTCATGTGCAAGGTATTCAGTGCACAAAACTGTCAAAATCTTTTTAAGTAGTTCAAAAGTTATCTGTTTATAGCAATGTAAATTTTGCACATTTTAAAAGGAACATGCATTTCAGTCACAATAAAATGTTTGCAGATAAGTCTCCTTTTCTTAGTTACCTATCCAACATTCATTTGAACATAAAAAATAAGTTTGCAAAAGTACAGCCACAATCTGCTTGGAGAAATGATCTGTACATGTTTTTTTTGTTTGCTGCATCTATCTCTTCATTCACAAAGTCACTAAATGTTTAATTACTGTAATACCATGTGTGTTCAAACTGCCTATTTCAACAAGTTTAATCAACCAAGGCTATGAATTGGACTGTACTGAATGCCTTTAGCAAGCGAGGTAATTTACCAGAGGCCAGTTACATTTTTGTTTTGAAATTATAAATGGAAACAAATTTATTTATAGTATGCTCATAGACATTATTGATTGTACTACTGGTACTTAACATCTTACATTTATTATCAATCTGTGATTGTTTTGTTTTTTTTATTGGTTCTATATTCTTCTGCACTGCCAAAATGTTAACGTTCCATTTTGGAAATAAGTTCTGGCAGCATTTATATGTTTTTCCATGTTATAAATTCATTTATTTTATGGGAGGCCCCCAGTTTTGATCCATGGAGCTGTGGTTTTGTAACTCCTCTAACTGCAGAGAGACTGTATATAAGCAGCTGTTGCATCTGTCTAAGTACCATTATCAACGTGGACACAAACAAATAAACTTATATTCAACAACAGCTTGTCTTTTGTGATTGCAGGTATATTACTTTACTTAATTTTAATAACTTATTTAACATAAAGCTTCTAATTGTTCTAGTTTTATCATGTTAGATTTACCACATACTTATATCTAATGTTAATGAAACCCGTATCATGACTTTGGTGAAATACCAAAGTCCTTAAAAATGGTAGTGGTATTATATAGCTGCTTTTCCATAATGAAATGCAGCTTATTAGTTTTCCCATTTAGAAATACATATTGCTTATATCTTAAAACTCAGTCATACTGTTTTATTTCAAAATGATGCTCTGTAAATGTAGATTTTAAACGATTAACTTTCAATTCACTAATCTAAAATCTTACTCAAAGTACACTTATTCTGAATATTGTTTAAAGAAAGCTTTATTCATAATAATTGAAGTCAGGTGAAATTGCCAGAAGGCTAGATATAATCATCCTTTGTTCTGCTAGCCTTATTTAGGAAGTTACTGACAACTAGTGTCACCTCAAAAACCTTAATGAAATAAAATGTCAGATAAGCATCTGGGGTATATCAACCTTGTCTACATGCAGCACAGAGACCAAAAATCTGTTCAATATCAAATCATACACACACAAAAAGAAAATGCTAGCAGAGTAATCAGAAGCTATGTTGTACTGTTAAGTAATAATGATACACTATTACTTTTCACTGCTTCTGATATAGCAATTCAATTAGGGGGCGCCAGTGGCGTAGTGGTTGAGTCAGCGTACAAGTGGAGCTGTGGTTTTGTAACTCCTCTAACTGCAGAGAGACTGTATATAAGCAGCTGTTGCATCTGTCCAAGTACCATTATCAACGTGGACACAAACAAATAAACTTATATTCAACAACAGCTTGTCTTTTGTGATTGCAGGTATATTACTTTACTTAATTTTAATAATCTTATTTAACATAAAGCTTCTAATTGTTCTAGTTTTATCATGTTAGATTTACCACATACTTATATTTAATGTTTCTGAGTTTTATCTAATAAAGTGAGACAACTAAAGCATAAATATTGAATATTGTAACATACTGAGATCATTATATGTGATTGCTTTATCCATGCTTAATAAATTTTCCTGTCTATATTCATACATTGTATCATTACCAACTTGGACACAAACAAATAAACTTATATTCAACAACAGCTTGTCTTCTGTGCTTGCAGCCCATAAAATATACTACAAGGTTACGACGCGGCAGAGTCCCACGTCGGTCTCGAAATACAGGATCGCCCGGGTTCACGATTGCAACAGGATTGCTTGTTCGGAACGTGTTTAGCATTGCGAAGGAGTTGTGGTGACGTCTCCTAAAGACAACACCTCCCCCTTTCATAACAGTGGTATAGCTCTCTTGCTAACACTCCAGCAAAAAAAATAAGGGTAGTTTCATGACTGGTTAGGCCAGTTGTCAAGATAATGTGATTGGGTGTGGTATCATGCAAATTGTTCACGGTATGCTATACACAGTGGAGGCAGCACTATATCTGCTTCAATTGCGCACTGTTTCCAGATAGCTGAAAAATTGTTGGTGGTGCGATGAACCCAATAAATAAATCAAACATTTATTTTGATCATTTGATATTCATTGATCAATTTTTACTGTACATATCTTAAACACTTCTTATTTTCAAGTTTTAGTAGCTTATATTAAGCTATAGTATAATTTTATCTCTTGGTATTGTGATATAATTTGTTTACAAATCTAGAGTATTTTACTGATACTCTACCCATGACAAAGTCTAGAAGATCCTTGAAGTAGATTTTTGAACAAATTGTTTTATTTCTTAAAACTCATGATAATCTTTCAAGATGTTGTAATGCTGTTTCCTTTATCTTATAGTATTTTTTATTGTTGCTATATTTATCAATATATGATCTTATAATTACCTGAATATGATTAGTGGAAGTATTGTTTGTCTTCACCAAAAATCTGTTCAATATCAAATCATACAGACACACAAAAAAAGAAAAATGCTAACAGAGTTAATCAGAAGCTATGTTGTACTGTTAAGTAATAATGATACACTTTTACTTTTTCACTGCTACTGATATATCATAGAAATATAATAACGGGACCACCGACTTCGCAAGGTGCGCGAATATCTTCCAATTTCGCAGCGCCACCACCGGAATTCATAGAAAAGACATCCGGTCGGGGTTTCCCATGCAAAACAATAGCATAAAGCTGACAAATAAAACAGAGATTTGAGAAAAACGGCCACGGAAAATTAATCAACTTGAAAGTGGATTGAAGGTAAATATCTTCTTTGTATGTGTATTCATTGCCTGCTTTTAGTTTTCCATGAATCGGTAGTAAACATATCGTAACCACGTGTAAACAAAGAATCCGAATTCTGAATGAATCATAGACAACGTCCCATTTAGGCCCAATTTTTGCTGCCCTTTTTTCCATAAATACTTCCATAGCTAATACTGTGTAACTGGTGGTATTTATTATGGCTTGTATTTGCCAAAACTGCACGGAGAAAGACATAATATTTATTAAAATAAATAAGTCGTTGCTTGGAGACACAGGAGGAAGACTGCGCAAAGAATGATGGTGGAAAAGTTTAAGTGTTTAAGGGCTCTCAAGTTAGAAAGAAAAAAGAACCACGATCAACTATTAATATTTGAACACAAGTATAATTAGATTTCCTATAGAGTATGCACTTAATTGTCTTTTTATACTGATTTTAGGAATAAGACAACAGTGATGAATCCCATGACCCAGAGACGTCTCTTCCTGGCCTGTGCCTGTTGCTCTGAGACGTTCAACCAGTACAAGGAAACTTAAACACATCTTGGAGCCAGAATTCTTCCAGACAATATTAAAAATTACTATTGAGTTGTTAGATGGCAACATTTTTTTTATTATAAAAGAACATTTCGAAAATAAAGATCACAAAAAACAACTAACAACATTGAAGGTGTGGTCTTCTTGGTGTGTGTTAAATTTTGATATATATCCTACATTATTGACAGAGGTTATTACCTACTGCTGACATATAGTTTAAACTTGTCATATCAAGGTAACCCTGGTTTACATATTTTAGTACACTAATTATAAATTGAAGTAAATGTAGAAACTCCATTATCTGAATTGTTTATGTATGTTTGATGCAGTAATTTAAGTTTATTTTTATTGACAGAACATTTCTCTATAGTTATATGTTGTTTTGACGATATAAACATGCCAAAGTTCAGAGTTAAACTAGTCAGAACAATACATGTATGTTTTAATTATTAACAAATAAAAATATATAGTTTAAGAGTTATAGACTGGGAGTAAGCTTTATTTGTTTTTCTGGTTCAGTGTGCCAAAAATTATATAACAAACATGCCAATTTAACAAATTATATGTTTTAGTTGCAGTAAGGTTATTCATCAACTAAACTGAATCAGTTAAGAGCCATTGTATAAATAACAATACAGAACTAAGGCCTAACTCAAACACTATTCCATACCAAATATAAGAAATAATTGGGTCCATGATTTAAAACTAACAAAGTGTCTGTATTAATTAACAACCTGCTTAAGTCCCAACTTTATATATATTATAACATTATAACATTTCTTCTTACAGTGTGAAAACTTTCAACATGGCTCAAGGGTTAAAAACTATTAAATCTTGCATCCAGAGATGACACTGTTACTTGCATTGGCTTTTAGCATACTTTTTAATTAATGTTGTCAGAAGAAACAAGAATAAACATGTATTACTAATCATTTTATTCTTTTTCCATTTCATTCATGTTAAGGTGTTTATATATAATGTGTAGAAAATATTTTAATGTGGAATGAAACATGCATTTATGACAGAAAAATACAAATAAATATAAATTTGAATATGCAGACAATGATTATGATTATTGTCTTTTTAATAGAAATAAAAGTCAAATAATTTATTAAAGTTGTTTCTCATGAAATCTTAATAATTATATGTATAATAATAGCACATATTTCATTCTCCCTTTACCATTTGATATAAATTGACTCGATAAATGTGCAATTAAGTTTTTCTTTTAAAGTTTTAAACATGTGATATGGTAAGTAAATTTGATTCTTCTGCTATGCTGATGTTTGTTAACTGTCAAATTATTGTGTAGATTATATGGAGAAATAAACAATATTTAACATAATCCTGCCTTGTGAAGTGTTAAAACAGTTTTATGAAAAGTAAAATTTAAGAAATGGTCTACCCCTTAGAAAGCAATACTGAAACAGACTGTAAATTCAAAATCTTTTAATAATAATATTTAATCTTTTTCAAAGGACTGCAAATAACTGATTTTTCCTCTCTGCATTCCTGACAGCCGTGCTTCTCTTGGCTGGCCCTTGGTGTTGAATTTAAAGGTTAACCATCTCTGAAGAAATGGTTCATGTCATGGTAACTGAAAAAATAAAAGTATGCTATACAGGTTTCAGCTTTAAATGAAAAGATGCAGTAACCCGCTTAACCTCTTTGGTTCCATTCCTAGTCTGGACAAATACATTTATCATTCATTCACCAATAATAATATAAAACAAAACATACAAAATTAGAACAAAAATATGAAAAATATAGTTATGTCCTAGATTTAATTAACAGTTGTCACACACAAAAATCTTTGCAGGGTAAATCCTACCTATAATTATTATCATGGTTTATTGTTATTAAGATCTTTTTGACAATACAATTAATGGTGGTATCCAAAACAACCAGATAAATTATTATATACTCAAAATATCCATGATGTTGAAAATTACTGATGTCCCTTAGCCATGTGAAAAGTGAAGGACAACACCCCACTCATCATTACAGACATGCATTTTCTACCCGAGAGACAGCATTTACTAATAATTTAGGCACTTTCAAAAATTGTCCTTACTTGGACTAAATAGTAAGTTTATTCAAAAAAGTTGTGCCAAAATTCCCCAAACAGTGGTTGAGATATATGTATTTTATTTAGACAAAGTTGGATACCACCTTTTATATATAAACATCTGATATTTTTATTAATATAATATATGTAAATATAATATAATCGAAATCTCGAAAGTCGATTGTAAAAAAAAAATTATTCTGTGCCATTCAATAGAAAAGTGGTACCAACATTTTATTAACTGCTGACTTCCTTGAATACAAGTATAATTGTATAATCTGACAGTATAGAAATCTCGAAAGATTTAATATGTATCAGATTTTTACATTCAGATGATTCTTTGCATTACCTGAACCTCTTAGTAGCTTTAATCTGTCAAAACAAAATGCCTTTATGTGGACCGAAAAGCTCTTTCACACGATTTGGCAAATGGTCTGAAAGTAGAGGAGTGAGACAGAAGACTGTGAAGGCTTCAACTATGATAAAAATATGCATTCATAACATTATTTTATACACTTTCTCTTTTTAAAGTTTTTTACATGCCAAGATTTAAAAATAATACTTATATTTGATGTCAGATATTAGAAAGACAAATTTGATAGAGACACAACACATGACATCAAAATACATGTACACTGTAGTGTTTTAAGTAACCACATTACCTTTAATAGCACTTCAATGCATGGGTTCGGGTCTTGGTCAGGACAAGAACTATTGGGTGGGAAGGTTTTCCAGCTAACCTGCTGTGTGCTGGTGGTTCTGCCCAAACATAAATCTAGGGTTTTCCTTCACCAATAATAAGATGGACATCACCAATCTAACCATACTTATGTCAGTGCAATGCAACAAACAACAAGAAAAATCATAAAAAATATGCACAGGGTTCAGTAAAATACAGATAATCTGTCTCAAAATAAATTTTAATGAGGTAAATTATTTAAGGTATAGATTCTGAATTACCTTGCAAATGCCTTGTGTGGCTTGACACCCTCTAACATGTGTTCAAGTGTGGAAGGAATTCATTTTGCAGGCACTGTAAATAAAATTGCATATTATATAAAAAAAAATCACATAAATGAGGCACATATACACTACAATGACAACCTGAAATTTTTGTGAGTAGGTCAAGGAAAGTATTGCTATATTTGTGTCTAGCACATCCACCCCAGAAACAGGGCGCTCATAGTTAAAAGTTTGATCCTAAGATGTGACCGTAAACAGTGGTACATGCATCTGGAATTTCATGACAACACTCAAACTAAAGGTTATACAACACTAGTCTCAGAATAAAATTATTGGGTTTAATTGATATGTTAGGTGTTCATGGCAGGAAACCACAGAAAAGGCAGCAATATATTTGTTTCAAATTATTCTTTGAAAACAAGAGTAACGGAAGTGGTAGGTTTGATTCTATAAATGGTTCTATTTCATAAATGATAAAAATTAATAGATTATACCCCATCCTCTTCTGCCCACTACAGGCTGCAAAGTAAAAACATAGAAAATAAGGCATATATGTACAAAGAAATACAATTCTTTAAGTTCCAGACAGGATTTGTTGTTAAGGATAATCTAATCCAGAATTTTAAACTGAATAGTTACTATTTATCACAATGGAAACCGAAAGTAGAACAAGGTTTCTGACAGCTGCTATTGACGTGCTGATTTTCGATTTAGCCATCTACTTAGCAGGAAAATAAACGTAAAATGACTTAATTTATATAACGATAAACCTTTATATTCAGATTAAAAACAACAACAAACGAACAAAAAAACACATACCATGACCGAAGGTTCGCGATGGGGGGGGCAGATGTGCGTCGTGTCTGGATTATCAGTAAAATCTGAACGACTGTAAACAAGAAATAGTGTCCCCACCACACTTGTTTCGTAAAACCCTTTGGAAGTTATAATTTCACATCCTTGTACCCCCATTAACATGATATTTACGCGTTTTTCATTAATGTAATCACAGCTTTTAGCTTTCCATCTATCGTTTAAGTTTACACCGGAAGTTTTCTATGACTCCCGGTGATGGCACTGCGACGGATTCAACCTATTTATATAGAGTTTATAGCGTGACGTCACGAGTCAGCGGTCCCGTTATTATATGTCTATGGATATATCAATTCAATTAGGGGATGCCAGTGGCGTAGTGGTCGAGTCAGCGTACAGATGGAGCTGTGGTTTTGTAACTCCTCTGTCTGCTTTGCGTCTCGCCACTTTAGTTCGGGTCCCATTCGGGGTGAGAAGGTGTTCCAGCTGACCTGCTATCGCCAGTGGTTCTACCCAGTGTCTTTCTCTACCCAAATAGCTGGACGTTGCTATAATGATCATAATTGGTTGCTGGGATGTATTTAAAAAAAAAAATTTAAATTCTTTGATTCCAATATTTTTTCACATTTGCTGGTGCTTCAATTTATTTACTGCTATAGCAATTTCAGTTTTCTTGCAGCCATATCAATTTCAATTATTTAATGGCTGTATCCATATAAATTATTTTATATCATCATTTACAACTCTTTTACTGCTGTGTCAATTTCAATTACTTTACTGTCTTTTATTACAGCATCAATATCATTTTTGTTACTGAAGTTTCAATTTCAATTCCGTTCTTTAATTGATTTATCAATTTCCATTCTGGTACTGGTGTATCAATTTGCATTCTTGTACTTTCGTATCAATTTCAATTCTCATACTGCTATATCAGTTTCCATTTTTGTACTGCTATATCAATTTCTTTTCTTTAACTGCTATATAAATTTCCATTCTTTTGCTGGTTTATCATTTTTTTATTCCTAAACTGTCGTATCAAGTTTCCATTCTTGTACTGTAGTATCAATTTCCATTCCTTTACTGTCATATCAATTTCCATTTTTTTACTGTTGTATCCATTTCTTTTTTTTAAGTGCCATATAAATTTCCATTCTGTAACTGGTGTATCAATCTCCTTTCTTTTACAGGCATATAAATTTCCATTCTGTAACTGGTGTATCAATCTCCTTTCTTTTACAGGCATATCAATGTCCATTCTTAATCTGCCATTTCAATTTCCATTCTTGTAATGCTATATCAATTTCCATTCTTCTAATGCCATATAAATTTCCATTCTTCTAATGCCGTATAAATTTCCATTCTTTTACTACTGTATCACTTTCCATCAATTTACTGCTATATCAATTTTGATTCTTGTACTGTCGTATCAATTTTTATTCTTTTACTGCTGTCTCAGTTTCCATTCTTGTACTACTATATCCATTTCCATGCTTTTACTGCAGTTTGACTTTCCATTCTTTTTCTGCTATATCCATTTCCATTCTTGTACTGCTGAATCAAGTTTCTATTCTTTTACTGGTGTATCAATTTCCATTCTTTTACAGGCATATCAATGTCCATTCTTGTACTCCGGTTTCAATTTTTATTGTACTGTGTATCAATTTCCGTTCGTTTACTGCTATATCAATTTTCATTCTTGTACTGTCGTATCAATTTTTATTCTTGTACTGCTGTATCAATTTCCATTCTTTTACAGGCATATAAATTTCCATTCTTTTACGGGTGTATCAATTTCCATTCTTTTACAGGCATATCAATGTCCATTCCTAATATGCCATTTCACTTTCCATTCTTTTACTGCAGTTTCAATTTTCATTCTTTTTCTGCTCTATCAATTTCCATGCTTATCCAGGCATATAAATTTCCATTCTTTTACAGGTGTATCAATTTCCATTCTTTTACAGGCATATCAATGTCCATTCTAAGTGTGCCATTTCAATTTCCATTCTTATACTGCAGTTTCAATTTCCATTCTTTTCCTGCTATATTAATTTCCATTCTTGTACTGCACTATCAATTTCTTTTCTTGCTAAGCTGTTAGAGAACTGGCGGACCTTACTGTACCGATTCGGGAATTGCAACCCTGAAAATATGCGTTTAAATGTAGGGTGTAGTACGTAAAGTCAAAGAAATGTTTAAAATAAACCATTTTAAGTAATATCCTAACTATTTCTAATTAAAAACTATTTTATGATGTGTAAGGAAAAAATATGCGAATGCCTGTGGCTTATTTTAATTATTAGCCTAATTAAAATAACATTTTAATTAATAGACTTGACCCTTCCTCAGGTAATTACTGACAGGCTAATCAGGTAATGAGATTTCCCCACGTGTGCACACTTGTTGCCACATGGCATAAGGGAATGACAAAATAGAAATATTTGTCAGAGAATGTTGTTTATTTTGTCACTGCATGTTACATAAATACTATAGGTTGTAGATTTCTGTTTGGTATCAGTTAAACGTGATACATGATTTATTGTTTTGTAACTATTTCATTTGTTAATTTAAAGGTTATGTACTATAGAGTGAAAATTGGGAGATTATGTTATGAAAATGTGCATCTCTTGTAATCGCTTTATCATTCTTTCTACTTATGGCGTATTGCTGAACATTGTTATCAATTACAAATGCGTTTTAGTTTTATGAATTTTGAATGTATTTAATAACATCATACAGTAGATATAGATCAGGCATCGTTCTCCTACCCACCCATTAAAGGATATCTGTATAGCAGTGAAAAGCACGTGTTGGCAGTTTTATGATCATGTCACAGGCCATTCAACTCAGGGGCGTAGCTAGGCAAGATATTGTATGCATGGCCATTAGGGCGGAGAGTGGTGGGTGTCAGAGAGCGAAAGTTTGTTAATACATCGTACGTGGTGGTTTATGGGTAGGTTTCGGCATCAAGACATCAAAACTAGATTTTAAGTGCAATAGTATGTTACAGACGTTTAAATATTGAAACATAAAGTGCATTCAATTATGATAGACATGTACCTCTTTATTTCCAATATAGAAGATACCCAAACACAAGCGCCTATTATGACCATTTATGTAAAATTTAATCCATGCCATTTATTTAAACAAGAAAAAAATATATGTGTTTTATGCGAACGTCCTTTTTTACAGAGCCTTCAAGCAAATGTCATGATATGAAGAAAACAAATTAATGCCAATTCTGACAAATTGCAACTGCTAAATGGAATAAGTCGAATTGATATAAAGCAATGGGAAACCAAGGGAAATTTAGGCAAGAGTTTTAACTCTGATTATAGTCAGTAAGTTCCGTAACTAAACAAGTCTTTTAGTGCCTATGAAGTAGCGACTAGTATGTCATCCTAACCACAAAACAAAATGTTCAATTAAATGCAGTAATCATACAAGTCTGTTATCATCTCTCCACCCGATACTAGCGAGGTGTTATCGTCTGCAGATGGAATTACCTTAGAACTTCCAATTTGAATATATTAGTTTAACAGTTTTTCCGTACCAAAAAGGTTACTAAATCAATTTAGATTTTTTTTTTACGTAATTTTCCATAGTGCAAATAGGGGTACAAGTTGGGTGCTGGTCTTAATGTACCATTACCGTAATGTACCAGGACCTAATGTACCATTTTTGGATCGAATGTACCATCTATAGTTTATATGGGGATTATGGTAGGCCTATTGTTCAGTGTGGAGGACCACATTGAGGGGTGATAATTAGGTGCGAAAATCTCCCTGGGCATTCTGTTGTGTATTTGTCAATTGATAAACCTGTTTGTTAATATGACAGGCTACTTTTTAACCATTTATAAATCTGTTTGAAGATTAAACAACAAGTCTTGTATGGGTTATTAACAATTGTTCAATGTGAGAAATTATAAGATTGTTTTACTTAAGTAAAGAATTTATCAATAAACTTTAATAGTAAAAAATAATTAAAAACAATACAACACATCATCATTTAAATATATATATCACGATATCAGTCAATGTCACACAGTAAATGTCACTTGTCACTCGTCGTCCGGGCGGTCATCGGTGAGGGGCAGAGGACCGGTTCCAGTGAGATAGCTGGCCTCACGGAGAAGCTTTGAAGTGGATAAAGATTGATAATCTTCATAGGCATCCCATAACGCCAAGATGCGCCCGTGAGTATTTTTGTAGATTTCGCGCTGGTTTCTGGTCACCATACTCTCAGACACCAGCCTGGCTGTTATGGTGACGTCCCTGGCCTCATCCCACAGCAGAGGTACCATGACGTAGAACGGGAGTGATGCTCTGTTCGCCCGCCCGTTGATGCCACGATGGTAGCCTTCGAGATCGTTGTTCGTGCGAACACTCTCTCGGAAGACCGACCAGTCCCTTGGTCTCCAGGTTCGGCCATTCACCCATGTGTCCCTCACATATGACCATATTAATTACCATTATAAATCGTCTTCAAAAGCATACTTTCACATCTTTAATACTTTAATCCAATCTCTGGTGCGTAAAGTAATGAAGCGAAAGTTAGGATGTGATTTTAATGAGATTGTACTTTAATCATGACCATTTGAAACTTTAAATACCCTTAATTACACAATGGTGCTAAAACATTCACAGTTTAAATTAATGTGTGAATAACTAAAAAAAACAACAACAATCAAAATGATTGTTTAAACACATCACTTGGCACATCACTTGGAGATGTTTGGGAAAATAATCTAATACAAAAAATTTTTATCCATTCCAATCTTTATTTAATTAATTACAAAACACATTTGTGACTGGATTAAAGTACGAAAATATAGGTTTATAACCACTTACTTTAAAGAACAAACACAGGTATATATGCATTTTATTTAAATAAAACTCATTAAAATTTTAATATATACACATTTAAATATCATATTCACAAATTTACAACATGTTTTAACTTTATTTGAACTAAAAACAATATATATAAACGTTAACAATAATTCCCTATATATTCTATATATGGTACATTCGATCCAAAAATGGTACAGTAAGTCCTGGTACATTACGGTAATGGTACATTACGTCCGACAACCGTACAAGTTGATAGTCTGGTTCCCAGCTTCTATTGTAAACATAACATGGAACGCTGTATTATCGTCGTACTTGTTTGATTTATCTATGATGCGTATGTATTTCAATATTACTTCATAATTTTTTAATTTGTAAAGAACAACTAACATTTAAACCAAACATTTACCATGAAATCATCAAGTTTTAGATATCAAGGTCAAAGCCATTCAGTGCTGATTTGCATGACTACGCATCCATTTGTCCAAAGGGAGATCATTCTATTATCGACGTAAAAACAAGTATGGTGGGCCGTTTAAGTAATAAACTGTAAACAATAATTCTTACCTGTCATTCTTTGTGTCCGCTATTCAGAGGTAACATGTGATGATCCAAATTAAAACTAATTCATTATGGTGTCTCTAATAGCATTGAAATCACTGTTAAATCACTGTCTGATGTTACAATTGATGAAAACTCAATCAATGTCATTTAAATGCTGACAAATAAATTTATAAACAAACGTTTCTTGCCACAAAAAAACTTAAGGAATCAAACAAATAACCTTCAACAGCGAACCGTCTAACAAATTTTATTTGGTGGCAATGTTTTTTTATTGGCAATGGGGACAAAGAAATGCACCATGACGTCTCACAACTCTGATGTCAGTGCAAAATGTCAAATGTGTCCAGTGTTGACACTGGTCACATTGAGCCCACTTGACAATCACCAAGCTGGTGCATTTTTGAAGAACTGGCGGAGAATATTTTCCACAGACACAGCAGTTTGACGATTCTGAATCTGAGTCAGAGTTGTCAATATAGTATGCAGAAGGACCTGGTACTGGGCGTTTGCTTCCTGAAGCAGCTTTTACGGCAGGCTTCTTTGGTGTTTTACTGTGATTATCACGAGGAGACTTCCCACTGTTGACTGTGTTTGCTGCTGGTGTACTGTTCTGCAACACATTGATGTTGCTAGGCTTGGACAGGTTACCTGCCAAAAATGGAGGCACAAACTTCTTCTTTGGCTTGTTGGTGACAGCAGTAATAGTTCGATTCGTAAAGAAAGTTTGTCTTGGGCTTGTTTCTGGGATGTTTTCTTTGTCATTCTGTTCACTGGTGTCATTTGTTGAAGGAATGTGTGGCTGAGTTTCTTGTGGCAGATTGGCTGCTTCCTTGTAGGCTGAGGGATAAATGATTGATGGTGCTAGATGTGAGTCGTCAATGGTTTTGTCTGAAAATGGATATATTCCAGTCTTCCGGAAAGATGACACCAAATTCTCTGGAGATAGGGCTTTCCAATAAGGCTTTGCAGTAAGCTGAGCAACCTCATACTTAGTGACTCTTTGACCAGGATGTTTCTGCATGTGGAGCTGACATTCTCTGTAATACATTGATTTCAGGGGTCCGAATACTCCGACATCTAATGGCTGGGTTAAGTGACTTGTGTGAGGTGGCAACACAAACAAAATTATGTTATGACTTTTTGCCCAATCCACAAGTGTCAGCTGGATGTGGGACTTATGTCCATCAAAGAGGATCAAGGTTGGGGTATCTGGGGAGATATTGGCATGTTTGACGAAGTGTTTGGTTAGATAGTTCTGGAAAATATGTGAATTCGACCAACCACTATCAGACATTTCTCCAGCAGAACCAGAAGGCGCACCCTTTATTAAGTCACTGTGCCATCTTTTGCCTGGAAAAATGTAATATGGTGGAATTTGGTTCCCGACAGCATTTCCACCACCAATGATGGTAACAGTTGAGGATCTTGGGGAAGTGACTGCTTGTGGTTGGGTAGCCGAATCACAAACTATACGAGGTGGAGCATGTTCAGTATTTATTCCTGTTTCATCAATGTTATATATTCTTTCCGGTTTGTCAGCAAGTCCATTTTCCTGAAGTATGGTGGATAATTCCTTGTAGTACTCATCCAGAACATTCCTAGAGGCACCTTTGGCTCTCAGCAACGAAAGTTTCTGAGGTTTTGCGACCTTGAGGCTATCCCATCTCTGGATAAAACCATAAAACCAACTGTCACTCAGTGGTTTGTCACTGCTTAATTTCTTTCCACACGTAACAGCGAAATCTGCAGCTAAATACTGAACATTGGTTTTTGTGTAGCCATACCCAATGTTACCCATGTGTATAATATGTTCAATCAACCTCTTTTCTTCTTCATCTGAGAACAATTTCATAGGCCCTGGATTAGCCCCAATTTCTACCTTTCCAGACCGTCTATCCTTGATAGTGGTTTCAGGCACCCCATACAATCTAGAAGCACGATAGGCAGACATCCCCTTAATGGTGGCTTCATAGGCACGCTGAAGGTTTGCAGGCTCATATTGGCGTCTGATTTTCACAGGGTTTGATGCAACAAATGATAGACGTCTCTTTGCAGTCACAACCCGTGAACCCTAAAAATAATCAAAATGTAATACTAAAAGAAAATGACAAATGACATTATATGACAATAAAACATTAAGCTCAGTGATAAAAGACTAAACAACCAAGTTTGCAAAACGACTAGCTTATTTGGAGAGTCGTAGATGTAGTTGTAATTATTGCGCAAACGGCGTTCCATAGATCCGTGACGTAGTTTATATTGGAGACCGTCTGCTGGATATTATTTAACATTGATTTTGTTTGAAAAGAAGGGGTAAGTCAAAAGATTTTCTGTAGATTGAAGAGGAAATTTGTATGTTTTAATAATTAATAGCAAATTCTTACCTGGATTTGTGACATTTTCAAGAAAATTTAGCGATACGATGGAGCGACAACCTTTCTGTTATTGTTTACTCACGTGATAGTATGGTAGGCGGTGCTATTTATGCAAATTACGAAATATTCGGAATACGTCGGTAATAGAGATGCGTCGATAATACAGAGTTCGAGTATAATAGAAGTCTGGCATTGACGAAACAATGGCCGACGCAATGATAGCTGCAAGTTAACCAAATACTTTCAAAAGTTGTTCATCGCGATATTGTTCAATTTTCAATCGATATGTATATATAAAATTCTTAAAGATAAGGTTTCTTTTCGTGGAACATTTCCGTATGTTATTTTTTTTAAAATTTCAAAAAGTTGAGTACTTTTCGGACAAATACGAAGATTGTGATATTTCCGATATGTGATCATAAGTTCTCTTGTAAAATGATTATAAAATGACTTTGTTTTGCATTATGATCAATACGAATGTGTTTTAGTTATGTTTATTAAGAAAGTATTACATTGCCATGCGGACACTACATATATTATCTTAAATGTAAATGTTACAATATAATCAAAGATATTGTGCTTATACAGTTATTGTGGGATGCTTGTTATGTCATTTTATTAACTTACTTGAATATTTCATCATTTACCATGTGTATGAAAGAGCACTATTTCAAAATTAGGGCATTCTAAGAATTGCACAATATGTACTGTTATTCTTACTGTCTGATCCACCTAGACACATGCTCCTCATTTTTGTGTTGATAGAATAATTTTAATAGAATCTTTACAATGCCAAAATGCAAAAACTTAAGAGTAGAACATACAAACTAACAATTGTGTGTTTTAATGTTGTTAATTTATATAAAAACACTTAAAAACTGATAGCAAATAATAACAATGAATATGCAAATGCTAAGTCAAATTAAGTAAGTGTTTTGCACTCATTTGTTTGGACTTCATGCTTCCTGGGGACTTTTCTTACAGAAACATTAGCAGTATTTCATTTTATAATAGCATTTCTTGTTAATTTTTGTCACCTTCAAAGGAAAAATTTGGCAAATGTCACACTAGTTGTGTAAATGACACACTCTATTCTCTTAAATCATTATTTAATATTGTTATTAAAAAATCAAATTGAATGAAAACCAAATTAGTGGCAATAATACCTTTCTGTATACCTGACATTGTTATTAAACAAACAAAAATCAAAATAATGATGAACACTCTAATCATTTTTAACAAATTCCATTAATCAGATCTAAAAGAAATAACAAAAAAAAAGACATTAAAAGAATTTTCCTGTGAGTTGAGTATACATGCACACAGTAATATTTTAAAACATTTCAAATGACATTGCTGGTGATGACAAGGAATGGCAGTTAACTTGCTTATGTTTTTGATAATCATATACCGTAGTTTCATTTAGAATTATCATGCATAAATGTTTGCCCCAGTTCCTAGTGCATAGAAGAACTAACTCACTGTACATAAATAATAATTATACTGACCAGACTTCGTGTTAATATAAGTTGCCATATTAGTATTATGTTACACATTAACTGACATTTAGGCTTAATTTTAACTTCTTATTTTTCATTAGATAATGTTATATCATTATATGCATGTTTCATGTAAATAGTCTATCGATTTATTAATTTGCATATCTAAATAGTTCAGTTGTCTGGCAAAAACAAAAGAGAAATCAACATACTGGTAAGCCCAGATTTTTTAAGAATTCTTACAACAGTACTCCCTTTGAATGACCAACTTATATTGATGTGATTAAGATGATAAATGCAAAAATGGTGTTTGATCCTGACTGCAATTGGTATCAATTAAGCTTTTTGAGATGAAGCTTTTTAAAATAGAAGTATTATTTCATCAGTTCTTCAACAATAAGACCTATTATTGGTACATGAAGGATGAAAGACATCTTGTAGTGTCCGCAACACATAATTAAAAAAATAAATGTGTAAACCCTTTTTCTGGTCTCAGATAAGTCACATCTTTTTTATTTCTTTTAAGTTACCTGGACTGTCTTTCATCATTCAATTGGTATATACATTATATATGTTAAAATACATTGAATATCCTGATTGGCCCATATTAGAAGTATATTAATTTCACTGTTATGTCCTGTTTGGCAGAAAATCAGACTAGACAATAATATTTATTTCACTTTTTTTATATAACTGCAATCAAACCAAACATTTATTAGCAAAAACAACTTTGAGAACATGAAAAATGCCTTATTTAGAAGCATATTAATATTTATGTTGCGGACACTACACTGTTGCAAACAAAGCTTTCCATTAAATGCGAAAAAAGACCTTAAGGCATTTGGTGAAAGCGCTTGGATTGTAGAAACATGTGCCCAAGGCAATTTATATAACAGCAAAGTAAACTTTGTATCTCCTGTTTTTGTAATGTGTGAAGCTCTGTTGCAGACACTACAAAATATTACCCTTTGCAGGTGTGCAGGAATGACATAATTAAAAACATTGCACACAAAAGCTAGTTCAAAGTTAGGTATGTTTTTGTGTTAAATACATATAAATCTTGAAAAATAAACTGCAAATCATTTTAATATTAATTTCTTTTTCAATTCATTGGCTTCTTAATTTCAGTTTGAAAGAAATTGTCAAAATGTATAACAAACTCTACTTGTATACAAACCCCTGTCAATTTTTTTTTATTTTTTTCTTAAAAATTGATGAAACAAAAAGCTAATTAAACTAGAAAGAAATGTTTATAGTGAAATATAACCAATGAGTATAAATTGTTAATGCAAAATATAATATTTTGCTATGCAATCTTAGTAATATTTAAATGATACAACATAATGCTGAAAAACCATCATTTTTAGCTCTTCAAATTAATACACAGTGCATATTGTCACGTTACATACCATTTTTCAGCTAAAACAACATCCTAGCTGCATAAAAAATATTTTTTTGCTGCAATCCTATTACTAATAACTTCTATGGGACTGTATAACATGATCAAGTTTAAAAATGGACAAATATAGTGAAAATGGCGATAATAAAGTAATAATAACATCTCTTTACCAAATTTAACATGCCACTCCTAGGGGCCGTATTCACAAAGCATCTTAAGTCAAACTTAAAATTATTAAAAAATTCTTAACACCATTACATTTATACTTTTGTTTTAAAATGACTTATTTTTGCATAAAAAAATGTTCTATGAATGCATTTCACACAGATGTAAAAATTTTCAATATTAATTACCTAATGAAGGAAATATGGGGAACTGAAATTTTCACTTAAATTATTTTTTAACTTAATATTTATCAATTAAATAAATATTGTCCGAAATTACACTGCGTAAATTTGTCCGAAAAATATTCAACTTGTCAGGAATGTAAAATCTCATCATAAGTAATAGCTCCTTAACAACGCTTTACACGAATGAAAACTACAACATTGATATTGACCAGAAAATCAATACTATAACAATGACCCGCCTTTTGCTATTAGCTCGTAAACTTAGCGATTCCATCGCCGCCGCCATTATTTCGTTTGTGCCTGACCCTTTGTGTTTAGACAAAGGGCAGGTAATCCAGACTAATAAGTTGATCGCAATAAATATACAATTTACCAAAACTAGAGTAAGATTTTTATTAAAGATTTAATCTTTTATACTTTCATTCTATTGGAACAATGAGTACTCAGCTGCGTATTCTCTCTCTATCATATACATCATATACATAGATGTATATACATAAATATTACACTTTTACTTAAGATGGAAATGTGTGTCTGTGTTGAATTATAAGCCCATGTATACATGGGCGGATGTTTCTATCAGACCAATCTTTCTCTATCTACCAGATACATGCATACATAAATATTACACTTCTACTTAAGATGGAAATATGTGCCTGGGTGGAATTAAAAGCCCATATATACATGGGCTGATGTTTCTATCAGACCAATTTTTCTCTCTCTACCGTATACATATATACATAAATATTACACTTTTAATTAAGATGGAAATGTGTGCCTGGGTGGAATTATAAGCCCATATATCTTCTTCTCACAGGTTACTGCTGCATGTAAAGTCCTCACTGCTAATTCAGTATGGACCGGTCCTAATGAGCATGATCTTATCTTGGTGATGAACTCCTGGAGACTGCAAATGACAAGCGTCAGGTGGACTTCAACCGTCATAAGGCGTTTCGACCCCTTTTCCACTACGCCCTCAGGTTGACGGGGTCGGCAGTGACTGTTCACTACCCGCTATTGTCAGGTCTCCAGGATGGCTCTTCCCTTCTAAACCAGAGCCAACACGATGCCCTCTCTGCAGCATCAGCAAGGAGTTTGATAGCTGCCTTCCTCTTGGTTCCTGTCATGCCAATCTTCTGGTACATTCTCCAGATAGACTGTGCTGGAAAACCTCTGGCCCCCACCTCGACTGGAAGAACCCAAGCACTCCATCCTTTCTGTCTGCAGGAGTCTGCCAACTCTGCATATTTGGCACTCTTTCTCTCATGGGCCTCCTCGCAAGCATCCTCCCAGGGTAAGTCAGTTCGATCATAATGATCTTCCTGCTGACTTCCGACCATAGCACGATGTCGGGTCTAAGGCTGGTCTGAACCACATCTGGGAAAACAAGCTTCTTCCTCAGATCTGCCTTCATCTCCCATGATGCTGCTTGGTGGAGAAGTCCCAGCTGTCCTCCCTGTGTAGTCGTCTTTGTTTGTCCGGCTTTCACAAACTGTATAGAGTGCTGCTTCCCCCCAACTGCTCTCTTCTGCTTCCTCTCCTTCTCAAAGTTGTCTGCCAAGACTGCTAGAACCTGGTCATGTCGCCAGCGGTAACTCCCCTGCTGAAGAGCTGTCTTACACCCTGACAGTATGTGTGCCATGGTGGCGCGGCCTCCACATAAGTGACATGATGGGTCTTCTATCAGACCCCAGGTGTGTAGGTTTGCAGGCGATGGAAGTGTATCATACACTGACCGGAGCAAGAAGGAAATCCTTGCTGGTTCTAGTTTCCACAGCTCTGGCCAGGACACCTGACGTTCTGGTAGGTTCCATCTAGTCCATGCCCCTTGTTTGCCTAACTCAACAGCCTTGCTTCTTCTTTTCTGTTCCTCCTCCTTTCTCACTTCCCCAAGAACCAAATCTCTCGTCGCTTTACCCTGAGCCTTGTTCCATTCCTTGAACTGAGACATCCCAATTCCTTGGCGGCCAATGCAAGTATTCCCGATGACATCCTTGAGCTGAAGTGAGCTCTCTGCTTCGGCTACAGCTGAACATGCTGCCCACTTTCTTCCTGATCGGGTGACTACTCCAGCCTCTCTGACCTTCGCGTCTGCAGACTCTCTCAGTGTCAAAACAAGCCTGCATTTAGCGACCTTGAATTCCTCAACCACTGATGACAGAGGTAGTTGTAGCTGGCATGGTCTGCTGTACAGGCCTATTGAACAAAAGCTTTGTGGAACTCCAAGCCATCTCCTGAGTTTCTGGTTGACTTTCTTCTCTAGTGCCTCAACCATGGACATGGGAATCTCGTAAAGTGTGAGATGCCAAGATAATCGTGGAAGTATACCATGCTGATATATCCAGGCCTTGTACTTCCCTGGGAGGCCAGACTTGTCTACCTTTGTAAGCCATGTAGATGCTAGAGTCTTGATGTTGTCCACGTTCCTGTGATCACCGAGAGAGTCATCATACCACTTTCCCAGTGCTTTCACAGGGTTATCCACAAGTTGTGGTATCTCTTCCCCCTGTATCCTCATGGTGACATTTCTGATGAGGCATCCTTTCTTTATGACCGCAAATCTGGATTTCTTCGGCTTGAATTTCATTCGCGCCCAGGTCACAGCATCATCCAGTGCGTTTAGGACCCAACGTGCCTGTACAATGGAGGTGGTCGTGACTGTAAGGTCATCCATGAACCCTCTCAAGACTGGCTGGTAGGAACCAGACTTCATTCTTGGCCCACGGGTCTCTCTCTCCCCTGCCTTCATGATAATGTTCATCCCCATGATGAACAGGATGGGGGATACAGTGCATCCTGTCACAATCCCTTTCTCTAGGTCTTGCCAAGCTGTAATAGTGCTTCCAGCTGTGAAGCGGATTTTCATGCCGCTGAAGTACTGGCTTATCATTGTCTGGACATGTTCTGGGACATGGTAGTGGTGAAGTGCCTCTTCCATCAGCTTGTGTGGAATGCTTCCATAAGCGTTTGTTAGGTCTAGCCATACCACGGAAAGGTCCCCCTTTTCAGTCTTTGCCTCACGCATCATCTTGCTCAGGACGCTGGTGTGTTCGATGCAGCCTGAAAATCCTGGGATGGCACCTTTCTGAGATGATGTATCCACATACTTGTTGCCAGTCAGGTAAGTAGTCAACTTCTTAGCCATAACAGCAAAGAAGATCTTGCACTCCACACTCAGCAGAGATATAGTTCTAAACTGTTCTACAGTCCTGGATTCCTTCTCCTTTGGGATGAAACAACCCTCGGCTCTCTTCCAGGACTCTGGGATCAAACCTTTCTTCCAGAGTATCCTGATGAGCCCCCATAAGCGCCTAAGCAACCCTGGGCATTGCTTATAGACGGAATAGGTTATCCCACTTGGTCCAGGTGCCGAACCAGCTCTAGCCTTTCGGACAACCTCCTTGACTTCCTTCCAGGATGGCTCCTGCATATCAAAGGGGACACTTGGTAAGGGAGCTTCATCTACTCTTGGGCAGTTGCCTAGAGGCACATCTCTGTCAGGATCACTGTGCATCCTATGAAGGTGCTGCTGGATCTCTTCCTGGGTACTTTCCATTCTCCCAGAACACTCATCACTTAGAAGTGTGCGGGTGAACTTGAAAGGGTCTTTGACAAATTGGGCCCTCTTCTTGGCTCTGGATTTCCTCCCAGTTCGCAAACGCTCAGCCTTCCTGAGTCTCTTTAGCTTCCCCCTAAGGTCCTCTCTCAACTGTTGGAGACCAATCCTCTCTGTCTCAGGTGCCTTCCGGAATCTCCGTTTCAAGCTGTTCAACTCTTTCCTGGCATTCTTGATTTCCCTCTCTCGTCTGTTCTCTCTTGGTGGCTGACTACTACCTTTCTTCTGCTGAACGCCAAATCGCTCTTTCCCAATGTTATACACCATTGTTGTAAGTGTGTTGATTCTTCTCTCCGCTGGTCCTTGGAGAACTGAATTCAAGATGACCTCAAAATCTTCGTCAAATTTCCTCCATACTGCTTTCTCATGTCCTTTGGGCCATAAAATTCTGTCTTTGTGTTGCGGATCTGTAGCATTCTGTTGAGTTCCCCGACTCTCCTGTGCCATCGGTGACCTATCCTGCTGAACGTCATCAACAAAGACGTCGCTAGTACTGTGGGTTTGATCCTGACTAGCAACCTCTACCGTCTTACCAGAAGAAAATTCTGTGCGTCGAATCTGATTCCCAGCAGAGCAACTCTTAGATCGCGCCTGGTGAATGCGAAGTCCCCTGACATTCTTGCATACCTTTCCGCATACACAAACTGATGTTGCCACTTCTCCTGTCAATGTCATCTGAACAGTGCATCCTTGTGATCTCGTCCGTATTCGTTCGGAGTCCGTTTCCAATGTATCAGTCCTGGTGAGCCTCTCATCCTTCCCCCCCCCCCCCCCCCCCCCCCCTCTCGGGAGATTCTGGGGGTATTGATCATTTAGGTTTTCTGTAGCAAGTGATGGTGTCTTCTCACGAAGACAGCATGGTGGATTGCTAGTCCAACATACCCAAATGCCAGTCTATTCCTGGTTGTCATCTGTCTTTCCAGAGTCACAGATCTTCCTCTGTTGCCAGCCAGACTTTCCTAGCGGTCACTGGTTGCCCAGATGTAGTAACTTCTTCTCACAGGTTACTGCTGCATGTAAAGTCCTCACTGCTAATTCAGTATGGACCGGTCCTAATGAGCATGATCTCATCTTGGTGATGAACTCCTGGAGACTGCAAATGACAAGCGTCATCAGGTGGACTTATACATGGGCTGATGTTTCTATCAGACCAATCTTTCTCTTTCTACCATATACATTTATACATAAATATTATACTTTTACTTAAGATGGAAATGTGTGCCCGTGTGGAATTATAAGCCCATATATACACGGGCTGATGTTTCTATCAGACCAATCTTTCTCTCTCTACCATATACATAAATATAACACCTTTACTTTAGATGGAAATGTGTGCCTGGGTGGAAATATAAGCACTTATATACACGGGCTGATGTTTCTATCAGACCAATCTTTCTCTATCTACCATATACATGCATACATAAATATTATACTTTTACTTAAAATTGAAATGTGTGCCTGGGTGGAAATATAACCCTTCTATACACGGTCTGATGTTTCTGTAGGGCCGGTCTTTCTATATCTGTATTTATACCAAGTTTTGTTTCGTTTACTTAATATGGAAACATGTGCCCGGTTGGAAATATCAGTCCATTTATATATGGCCTGATGTTTCTACCAGGCTCAGCTTTCTATCTCTATCATATACATGAACATGTATCCCTACATATTAGACATTTACTTAAGATTGAAATGTGGGCCTGGGTGGAAATATAAGTCCGTATATACACAGGCTGATGTTTCTTACTGTCCAATATTTCTGACTCTATCATATACATGGATAGATAATTTTACACGTTTACTTAAGATGGAAATGTGTGCCAGGGTGAAAATTTAAGTCCGTCTAAACACTGTCTGACGTTTCTGCTGTACCAATCGTTCTATCTTTACGAAATACATATATACCTAGATTATTTCACGTTTACTTAAGATGGAAATGTGTGCCCGGGAGGAAATCTTGGACCATCTGTATACGGGCTCATATTTCTGTTACAATTTTGCGCATGCGCATTGGGGCGTGTGAGAAATTTCGACACGGTAGAAATATGTGACCGTGACACCGGCTGTCAATGTAATCTAATTTACAAATAAAATTAGCATGTGTATGTTTTTGTTTCAAAAATATTACTGTGCAGCATGGGTCAGGCAGGAAATACATATTTGTCATGACACGTGGGCTTTTATGCTTCACTTTTCAAAAAGATGTTGGGCGCCATTAAACAGCAATTATCTGGACCTTTTGGATAAAAAATTATTAGGTTTAGAAACAACGTTTTGGTGCAAACTTTCGGATGCCACCGTAAAAAATAAACACCTCGAATTCTATACTTTTAATGTAGAAGGTGACGTCTCTCGACATTAATTAGAAAATTATGAAAAGGTCCTAGGAGCGTTGTAACATATATTTAAAAAAATGCATTTAAATGAAACGGCACAAAACAAAGATACTCACATGCCAGTCAAATGTATTCTAGTTTCGCGAAAGCTCATTTAAGTTTAATTAATGCCAAAGATAGTTCAATAGTTGTTGCCTTATGCATTGTTCGCATTAAAGGCCACAAATGTGTATCAACATCATATACCGGTCCTGTCTGGTTGTTGTATGTCGTTTTTAGGTAAATATGATCGACACGTTTTATAGAAACTATCCAGTAATTATTGATTGATAAATACTGAAGGCATGTCGTTACCGGTAACTTCATCCTATGACTCATTCAAATGGTTACATCACGTTCTTCACAGGTCATTCTTATACATTTCTTGTATTTACCCTTTGCCAATAAACAGGGAATAAGAACAGAATCTGATTTTTTGATGAAGCAGTGAACATACTGTAGTATTTCAATCTAAAGTTTTTAGCACAATGTGCGTTAACTTACTATAGTGTCCGGACCAACAGTGACATAAACACGAGAGTTCCTATGGGACTTTTTTCAGAGTATAGCACAAGTAACAAGGAAACGTTAAATTAATTGTGGAAAGGGGTTTGGATAATTTAACAATTGAGGAAAGAGAAATAAAAGAAAATAATTTATTTTATGTTTTTATTGTTTTTGGTTTTCGTCACATTATCTTGTGGACATATAAGGTTAAGGACTGATTAGAAAAAAATGATTTAATAATAGTTATAATAATAAAAATAATAATAATAATGATAATAATAATAATAATAATAATAATAATCAAAGTAGTGGTAGAGATGTTTGCCATTGCATTGCTATTATTAAGACCATAATTATAATAATATAATCATAATTATAGTAATTACTAATTCAAATTTAATAACCATGCGAATATCAAATACAATGTAGAAGCTTTAAACGAACCACTTAAAGAAATAAAAAAAATTACAGCATACAGTTCATTGAATGACCATGATTGTTTCTAAATGTTGAAATGTAATCTAGCTAGACGATATAAACCTACTATTTATCATGAACCACAGCTACGGTTAAAACAGACTATTACAAAGCACTTTACAAAAATATTACAAAAAATTAACAAAATCCAAAAATAAGCATTTAAATAAAAAGTGCAATCCGATAAAAGGAACAAAGAACAATAGTGAGGAACGGAAAAGAAATGTGCACAAATGCAAAACCGAATGGCTAATATAACTTTTTTTTTTATAATTCTTGATTAAGCTTTCAGCAGTGAAGTATATAATCAGTTTAAGTTTCCAACTTCGTAACTAGAGAAGAGAAAACAGAAAAACTAAACAAGAATATTTGAAAGTCACTTTTGGTTCTTAAATATTTCCATCAAAGAATAATTAAATATATGATACAGAAAAGATCACGTTTTTAAAATCTGTCATCGTTGTGAAACTTTTCTCCATATTATAAAAAAATAAAGTTTTAATTTGACAAATGAAGCCGAAGACTGAAATACACAAGAAAATAAATGAATTGGTACCTTGTATTCCAAAGACATAAAATGGGTTTAAGACTGTTATCTCAAAAGTGCTCTACAAGACCCTTAAGTCTCATGACAGATCTATTTACAGAAGAAAAAAAAAATCCAATCCTTTCTACATCAATCAAAATAATGTTTACAAAAATCTCCATCTACAACAGTTCAAATTCATGTTTTTTGCAAAGATTTTTTACAGCGACTTAACTCGAAAAAACATATATCATCTTATTAAGTCATCTTTGCTTTTTGACAATAATACATGATAAAAAAAAATATATTAAGTAAACAGATGTACCACATACACAAGCACATACTCGGCAGACACACGCAAGAGTTACAAACCTCAATATACAACAATGTTGTAGTAGCCAGCCAGATGCTTATAACTCCATTTGTTATTTATAATAAATACTATATTCAACCAAAACAGAAAAGTAACTCTTGGAATTAGTTCCAGGAGATTTAGTTTTTAAGTTACCACTTTAAAGAACAATATTCCTAGTACTGCAACTGTTCGAAGTGTACAAAAGCAACAGCAATTATTAGTGCAAAATGAACTAGTAGCTGTTAGAAGTAAAAAAGAAAGTAATGGTGCAAAATGTACTAGTAACTGCTTGAAGTGTTAAAACAACAGAAATAGTGCAAATTGTACTTGTAACTGTTCAATCTGTTTAAAAAATAATAATTTTAAATAACCTATTGCAAACTGCACCAGAAACTGAGTTTAAGAAAACTAACCGAGTCTAAATTGATTTTCAAGAGGTGATGAACTGTGTACTTGTACTACCAGAAATAGAAGATTATTAAGGCTGTTTGTGCTATAATACAATCGGTGGTGACTGGACACTTCTGATCTAAAATGTTTGTACTAAGAAAATAAAAAAGGTTTTATTGGTTGAAAAAAAATATTATGAAGCAACACAAGTTTTTAATTAATTTTGGCCATTAAATGTGCAGATATCCCTCTTAACTTTCATTCATCTTCATTCATACCATTTGCTTCAATTCATTTATATATCTTAAATGTGACCTGCACGTTTTCACTACTGGGCTAGTATTTTTGTGTTTTTTATCTGCACCACAAACAAATGACACAATCGACTAACAACAAAAATAGATATAACATTTTCTACAAAAAATAATATATTTCAAGCTTTCTCAGCTCAACCCTTTACAATGTTTAAACCTATCTATAAAGACCATGATAACAATATCAAATATGGAATAAACAAAATCACAAAGTGTTTATCACTATAGTACAAATCAAAGTAGAGACGAACACAATAATGAGTAGCAATCAAAATGTGCTAACGAGGGCAACCAACAAATGCAAACCGTTGAAAACACAAAACCTTATTAACGTTATGTTTAGCGTCACTACTATATTAGTCATGACTATCTCTAACAAAATGACTACATACATTTACCAATCGTGTCCCTTGTCTGTTATTGTTACAATGAGTAGTCAAAGTATTTTCCTTTCAAATTATTTCCATTATAAGCTTGCTAGAACAGACATGTACTCTCATTAACCTTTTTTAAAACTGTGTGTAAATACTATTTACCGGTAAAAAAAAAGTTATGTGGTGAAGAAGTTTTATTTGTCATATTCTATGAAATACAGTTTGTCATAAAAACATATCTAAAGACGCTCATTAATTTTTTTTTTCATTTAGCATAAAAATTACTTATAATAACAGCAACCAAAATAAATACAAAATGTAGAAAAAAAAGTTTACAAAATTAGACGACCACAAGAACATTTACAACACGTTTTTTTTTAGAAAGTTTCACCTTTTACAATTTTTATTTGTTTTTAATTTTCAGCAATGTGCATGTATAGATAACCTAAGTATTAATAAAATAGAAATGAAAAAATCTTGCAGCTACATGAATTATGGTGAAGTTAATTGATTAACATTTCATATTTCAAATATAATTGGCCACAGATTGTAATGGCCCATCACATATATGGTACTCGTCTGTATTGTACTAAAAAAGATTAAATATATTCAAATATAACTGGTGTACTTCTATTGCAAAAGTTAGGTAACAATGAATACACTTTAATTAGAAAATTTGTAAAACCCAATTACATGTTTTCACTTCTAAAAAAATGTGACGCTTATTAAGAATTTGAAACATTGATCATTTTATAAGAAATTTTGCAAGCACAGCAAGAAGTTGCGCTTTGTACAATGAGGTGAATATGGAGCATATTGAAAAATGGACTTTCTTAATTGAAGATTGATTCTAGTAATTAAGCATATAGTTGGGTAGTGCAGCAACATGATCAAAAGTACAACTATACACTCCAGATACATTAACTGAATATTAAGGTTCTTTGGTTAGTTCATTGAAGCAGTAGGAAATAAACTTATATATAAAAAAGAGCTCAATAAATTAAATATGGCAGTCAGTAATTTTTTGTTGTTGTAAAATTCATTAACGTGTAACCACCTAAAAATTGACAGTATCTTTGTGTCAACTAAAGGTGTTTTGAGACATGGGTAAAAAATTTCAAAAGACATTACAATATAATGTTCTTTCTTAAATTAAAAAATGAAAAATCACAATCCTTATTATAGGACAAGCATATACAAAAGCTGACATACAATTGTTACCTGAAAGAAACAATCTTCACAAAGAATGAGGTCATGATGGTAAATATGTTAACAATAACTATGAAATGAACAATCAATAAAGTTAAACACAGACCCTTAACTTGAAGACACTCTCTTCTCTTAAGCATACAGCATTAGCAAATGATAAATAATTACTGCAGTACAATAATAAGTATGTAGATATGTTGTACATTAGATTTTTATAAGTGAAAATCAAAACCATGTCATGTATGAAAGATCTTTAAAACCGGATATAATTTGGAAAGAAATTAACTTGTAACTTAAATTATCAGGATGTATTTTTAAAAATAAGTTTATAAGTATAATTAACATGTGGGACCTTGTGTTGTAAACATTCTGTTATAGGAATTAGAGATTGAAAATTACTGGCTATTAATACCTGAACAGTAATAATAAATAAGACCTGCTGATGTACAGCCAGAGCAGTTCTAATGTTCTGTTTTAGAAGAGGCATTATTATAATAATCAATATTTGAGTCGCCAAGTATTAAATTATCATACAACTATCTTGGTCTTGGCGGAGATGAGGGGAGGGGAGGTAGTGCCGGAGGTGGAGGTGGTGGGGGAGGTGTGTCTGCCAACCCACTTCCTGCCCACATCATGTGCTCCAAATCAAACCCAGACTGCTGTCGATCCACTGGCTGAGGACGCTGTAGTTTGGATATCTGCATCTTACTCTGGTCTATGGCCTGTTGCAGACTCTGGTGGAGTTTACTGAGGTTGACCTGAGACTGATCCACCATTTGGATCTTAGCCCCAGAGTTATCCCCAGCAGCACTGCCCGTCTCGTCATCAGACATATCCATGCTGACAATAGAATGAGAGGACGAGGAACGACGGATTCGGTTGGATTCCAGCTTGGCATTCTTGGGATGAGATGAGGAATCGTTGTTAGGCTCTACATTGGAACCTCTGCGACGTTTCCGAGACTCACTTTCTGAACGGGATGTTGATTTGGATATCAAGTCAGTCACTGACCATGGTTGCTGCCGATCTGCATCTGAAGGGTTTGAACTGTTTCGGTTTAGAGATGTGTCAGGAACTGAAGATTCTTTTTTTTGCTTTTGTTTCAATGACCATGATTCATTACTTGAGCTACTGTGAGCTTGGATGTCAGACAGCTTGAAGCTGAGTTTCAGAGACTGCCCATTGTTGGTCCCATGCGAGGTAGTAGAACTGTTGCTGCTGTTGGTACGATCATGGTCTTTGTGGCGCTCCTTGTCCCGATGCTTGTCCTTGGAGTGCTTGTGAGATTTGTGCTTGCTCTTGTGTTTATGATGGTGGCGGTGAGGTGAATCATGCTTGCTTGAGCTAGCATCACTGTCATTTTGCAGACCTTTGGTGCTGATTTTAATCTTTAGAGGAGAGTTTTCACTGAGCTTTAGTCTAACTGGGGTAGAAGTACCACTGCCTCCATCAGTTTTGTTTTGACTTGAGACTGGAGTGTTACGTCCACTACCAGGCTCCAGTTTAATGATCTGTCTTAAGGCTGCAGCACTTTCAGGTATATTGTCACCATTTTCAGTTTCTATAGTTTTGAAATTAAAGTCCTTAGAATTTTCACTTTTTATATGACCACTAGCAAAATTGGAATCATTTACATCTAACTTTTGTTTACTTTTGTCAACCTGATCATACTTTGCTCTCATTTTCAGTTCATGCCTTGCCCTTGCTTCGGTCTCAGCAGTTTCAGGTCTTGACTTCACCTTACTGCCTTCACCTTTATCATTCATGGTACAACTTTCGAGCTTGTTTGAGTTCATTATTCTCTTTAAATTGGGATCACTATTTATATTCACAGACACAGGCTCGCTTCCATCTTTTTCTGGTGTCAGTTGCACTTTTGTTATTTCCAACTTAGGTTGTTTGAGTTCTGAGCTCTTAATGGGACTTTTCACAATGATATTATGGTGAGGTTTGATCGGACTCTTGATGTTTACCTCGTACGGACGGTCCTGGTTCACCGACTGGCGAATGTCTAAGCCAGGTTCTGAAGAAGGCTGGGAGATACTCATGTCTAACTTTGGAGGACGGTGCCTCTGCTCTTTCTTAACCACATCCATTTGAGGGAATGTTTTGTTCAATTGCTCAGCTTCAGCTCTCTGCTTCATTTTCTCTTTCTCTCGATCATGTCTCTCTCTGTCTAACCGCTCCTTCTCCTGCCGTTCCATCTCCTTTCGTTTCAAGTATTCCTTATAGTTTATTGCAGTTTCTGACTTGGTTCTTCTCATATCTGGAGCAGAACCCTGTGAGCTAGATCGACCTTGTTCATCAACCAATTCTCCAGGTTCTTTCTTTACAGATACAATAGAATAATCAGTGCGAGAGGAAATTACGGCGCTAGGATGACTAAAACCATGAGATTTTGCCACAGAAACTTTCTTTTCTGCAGCCTGCAAATCAAGGTGATCTGGTTTAATATCTAACCGGTCCCTCGTTTCACTAGAAGAAGTCTCAGCTCTTTGATGATGGGACAATGCTGAGCTGTCTCTGTCATGAGAGGCACCATCCCTTCGATCTGTCCCGTGTTCCTTGCGTAAACCACCATGATCCCTGTGATCAGGAAGAATAGGTTTCCTGTCAGCTGAAACCTTCTTATCACTGCTGCCCTGTCGAGATCTGTCCTGCCAGTCACGCTTCCCTTCATCCCTGGAGCCATGATCTCTGGAAGCATGCTTCTGATCAGGGTGGGACTGTGACTGCTTGGTTACATCTCTGGAGCTGTTCCGCTCATGGTTTGTGTGTTTGTGATGAGATGACATTGAGGAGGAGTGTCGGATTGGTTCGGCAGTGGGGTCGTGTCTAAGTGGTCGGTTGGGGTCTGGATACTCACTGTCCTTGCCAGCAGCTTCAGCATTCCCCTGAAGGAGAAACACATGGTTAGAAAAAATGCATAAGCCAAAAACAAGGATATTAAACAGGGTAATATTGTTTAGGTATCCTAAAACTTTCAAAATAACATGTTTTTAGGGCAGCATGTTGAGCCAGAAATGAAACTCAGAAACATATTGAAATGTCGGCTAGCAATGTGTTTCTTGTGCATGGCACATTGTCCAGAAAGGCAAAAACATGCCAAGTTATTGAAAAATCTCATAACCCAGGAACAGACCAGACAAAAATTCAGAGGCTCTTGACTTTTGACCTCTCAGATGGCATTCTGTAAATTAGCAATTATTTCAAACAATAAGACAATTTGCCTACATAGTTCCCATAGTGCAGTGTATTTATTGGCCTTTGAATCATGAATGATCAATTTTTTGAAAAACTGGTAGACATTTGTAAATTACAGTCATAATTAACAAGCCATAAACAGTGCACACAATTTTTGGCCAAACTTTGTGAAGGCTGTTCTTTAGACAAAAGAGATGCTTTGCAAGCTTTACAAGATGTTAGGGAATACAAATTCTTACTTTCATAAGAAGTAAAACACAATATAAAATATGATGGAAACAAATACAACATAAATTTTCTTTTCTTTTTTCTTTCTCTAAAATAATTATCACGAATGCAAGTTTTAAAATTCACCTTGTGTGTAAATAATTAATTTCCATCAGACCTGTCATATTCAGATTAAATGTGTATTGTAAATGTTTAATGACAATCATTACAAAGGGTACAATAGGTAGAAATATTTTAATCAGAACAAAAATCATGCAACTGAGCATGGCTGTTTTGTTTTTGTTGTTTTTTTATTTGGGTTTTACGGCACACAGACACTTAACAGGTAATATGGCGCAGAATACAAAGTTAAATGTGAATAGAGCGTAATCAGGTGTTTTGATTGACGGTTCAGAAGACTGATGTGTTGTTTTTTTCTCGTGAGTGCTCTTGGTACTTTCACTGTTTTTGTGTTCAAATTTTAAAAAAATATGACCAAACACTATGAAGAAGGAAAAGATTACCAGTTTCTAACAGATTACATAAGGACACAAATTCATGTTCTTGCTCAGGTTTTTCATGGATCTTTACCAAGATTTCAAAGCATCTTGAGCACATGATCGTAACAGTTGCACCATTCTTGAGTATCGAATATGGCGATTGAGCACTGTCTAGCCTTGCTAGTGTGTGAAATTATTTAAATAATAATACACATGTATGTGAATAAATATACACAATTTTAAGTAACATCAAAAATTGGCAATTCCTTTGCAAAGAATCAGATTAACCCCATCAAAAATGCAGGAAACTTGCTTTAGAGAAAACACTAAGAGTGTACAATATTTCACTTATGACAGTATGTTAAAAGTTTAACTTTGCTTCAATATATTTAATGTTATATAGTTCTAAATGCAGGAAAACAGTACAGAATACAAAATTGATTGTACCTTCCATCCCATTATTTTCTTCCGCAACTTGTGTGGACATTTCTCCAAGATGCTCAGAAACTCATTGTATAGTTCTGCAAGAAAGAGCATCACAATGTATATATACATATAAATACATATAAATAGAAATATCAGAAGAGATTTTGAAAAACATACTGAAATAAGAAGATTAAATAAAAACCTATCTTTCTAATTACAAGAATGTACTTGCTTGTAGATGTTTTCTTTTTATGTATTAGGCAAACATAGAGTTAAAATAGAACAGTTAACAGGATTTTATTTTATGTTGATTTCCTGTAAGTAAGTTTTAAAAAATTGTTTCAAATTGTCATCCATGTAACTTAAGGTGCATAATCACCTTCAATTATATGATATGCACTATTCCAGTTTCACATGAATATATCAATGAAACAACTTATTTTAAACTCAATCATGGGTACTCACAAAGGCATTATACAAACGATGACTAAAGAAGAGCCAGCATTTTACGTGAAGGAGAACTCACCATCAAGTAGTTCTGGTGTGACAGATTTGTCTACATACTCATACCACTCCTTTCCCTCATGGGATCTCGGGATCTGGAACCATTGTGTGGCCAAAAGTAAGAAAACAATGCTTCACTGAATGCAATACAACAACAAAGTGGCAGACAAATATATAGTAATATAGAAGTAAGCTGTGCTATGAATATCTTAATGTTATAATTGTGTAGCAAAAACAAACAAACAAAAAGAGTTATAAAATGCTTCAAGATATATTAAGTTAATTTCTGGCTGCTCCACATATCTAGAAGAAATAAAATCTTTAAATTGCATGATACATGAATAGCACAGACACATCTGTCAAATTGTTTTTTGTTTTTTATTTACCAGTTTTCCTGTACATTGTACTAATAAAGAGTTAAACTTAATTTTTTGTTTCCAGCAGAAGTCTAAAGGGACTTGGTATTTTTCATAGCAAAGGGCACTTAAAGTACAATTGAAACGGTATCTATCAATGTATGTATGCTGACAGCGTTTTTTTTTGCCTCATTGGGAATGGGTCCGGTACCATCAAATTGGGAATTTTTCGAATCGTGAAAAGTGCCAAATTGGGAATTTTCGCGTCGTAAAATTAGGCTAATTGGGAATTTCATGTACAAGGTGAATATATTGCAATATTTGCATAAATGTGAATGGTTAGCATTCTTTGTATGTAAGTTTATTGATTTGAGAGGAATAAAGTGAAAAAAAAAGTCTTAAAATATTTTTATCAGCATGTTTATTTGAAACATGATAATGTTTCAGCAAAGTGATGGTGCAATAAAATATATCACTTTGATGTAGAAAAAGTTTGGTTTTTGTCGTTTGCGGTAGTATTTACTGTTGTGGCTCACCCTTGGGCTGCCTTTGATTTATTCTGTAGATATAAAAACAAGTATAATAATTTACTGATGAAAGAATGTGTACACATAAAAGATATTTAATGTTAACCACTGTTATAAAAACTGTCTAGATAAACTTGTCTAAACAAGCAACTTAACTTATAATTATGAAATGTTATGCACTAATGAATAGTATACATCATCATTCCCCACCCACTTAAAAATACAGTAAATGACAATTTTCAGTTTTGTTTCAGACTGTTGGGACCAGTGTTGTTATTAATATAACCATCTAAACTGAAGTCTTTCTGTTTATAACATTAAAAATATTGATTACTCACTTAGAAAAACAATTCTCAATCGGGACCAAAACGGCAACAGAAAAAAAACATGGGATCAAATTCGAGACGATGTGCCATTTAAAGGTTTTAGACATCTTAACGTGCATGATTTAACTCAAAATCTACTGGGGTTTTTTAAAAAACAATGCTTGTATTTAAAAGTTATCCATTGCTATTTCATATACGCTTTTAGTGAAGCATTATAGCTTGCGTATAATAACCCCGACTTGACCTTTAATATTAGCATCTATTAACAATATAGCTCACACCTATATACGATCAATACCACGCCTTCCTTCCACCTCGGCAATTTACGCATGCAAATGAAAATCAATCGTCGATAACTAATTTTGCGTTCGTATTCGATAGATAATATATTCTTGCATAAAGGTCAAGTCGGGGTTATTATACGCAAGCTATACATGCATAAATTCTGAATAATTTGGACGATAAGACGATTGTCATTTTGAAATTTCGTAGCAGCCATGCCTTTTTTTTACGTCAACAGAAAATGCGTTTACGGTAAAGGAATTTCTCGCTGTTAGCCAATCAGCGTATTCCAAACTGGGGAAATACCATCGCGTCATTGTTTTTGCCACAGCGCCAATCGCGTCACATATTCTGTGAATCGACTGGTTTATGTTACTATTTTCATACCTCGTGGTTTGCCGTTAGATATTGCAAACCAGTCTTTAACATTTTGTTCGTACCTATAGGCTATAACTTTTCGATCCTAGCGGCGTAAGTGAAAATGAGTAAGAATTGAACGGAATTTTGTTTGTTTTTGATATTTTTCGACTTTTTTGTGGGTTGTTTTTGATAAAATTTGGAAAAATGCTTCTTCTGCGTCATTGGGAAGGGTCCGTTCCCGGAATTGGGAAGGGTCCGGTCGCGAAATTAGGAAAGACCGGTACCGATTGGGAACGGGTCCGTTTACCGGACTCGGCTAAAGAAGGAAAAAAAAAGCTGATGCATGAATCAACAGTTGTATGTATGCATGTATTATAAGAGTATGTATTATAAGTGTTGACAGGCCTCTACATTTTTGTTATGAACCATCAGAAGAATTGTTGCATTGCATATAGTGTTTACAAGACCATGAGATCATCAACAAGCACATATTATTACATTCAAATTCTTTAGCATTAACATAGTTTAACATAGTTTAATCCCCCAGCAAATATTAAGACATTAGTAATCGGCGACTCACGCACTAAGCTACATGTTAATACTGACTAATGCTTCTTTTAAACAGTACTTCTGAACATTTTGCCACCAATGTAAAACTCTAGTTGGGATTTCTGTAAGCAGGTCTTTTCCTGCGTGAAATTACATGAGACTTGCATGTTGTCAACTTGGATTTGATCAACAGTTATACGCCAATTGTGTTTTTCATTAATTGCCAGAGGACATGACCCGGCATCTGGCTTAATATAGATTGCAGCGAGATATGTCTTTTGACAACTTGCAGCCATAGGCGACTGGACATAAAAAATGTTTCAGCATCTTTTTAACAATTAACAGAAATGTGTTAATTTCTGCTTGAGTAGTGATAAAAAGTTAAACTCTTGACTGTGTATTATAACATTTTTGCTGTTTTATTTTATTTGCAGCGACCATTGATGATCATTTTAGCGATGTCCAGCTATTTGGTGGAGATAGACCCCAGACAAATGTCTGAGTAGAACCACTGGTGCAACACAAGTCGGCTGGAAGACCTTCCCATACTGTCTTTTGCCCTAAAGGAGATTCAAATCCATACGGCGAGGTTAGTCCGCGAATTTACAAATCGGCGACTACCAGTATGCCACAGGCGTCCCAACTGTAACATCTAGGTGTCATGTTCACCCCTCAGCTAAATACTGCTTACAGAGGCACATGATGACTTGTCAACAAGAAGTTATGTCCATAGGACAAAGACTGAAGTGTGGTTAAACTTAGGGCTGCATGGTGCACTGCTGCTAGTCAAAGGGCAATATGGCACTACAGAGAAAGGGCATGGCACTGTGCCACTGTGAAAAGACCAAGGGGAAACTTTTACTATTACTTTTTCATTAATCCTGAGTGAACAATTCCTTGAAATCAACAACAGTTTCACTTTTAAATTCTTCTAATAATTGACTATGCATACCTTCCAATTGGACCATTTACATGCCAGGTAGATACAGACACACGCCACAATGGTGGGTCGATACTGGAGACACAAAGTGGTCAGATGGAGACTGAAATAGACACATCAGACACTTAACACCCCCATACAGAGCATTTATGGTAGATGGTAGGTTGGCACATCTTGTCGGAGGATCCTTTTCAGTATAACTATAGGAACTATAAATGTAAAATTATTTTATAAATATTATTTTATTAGCTCATATCATTGTGACCAACTGCTGACAAAAATATCAAAGTCTGCATATATTGGTTATCGTTTAGAAGAAGGTAGTTTCAAATATGATAAAAAAAGAGGAATGCATGTTTGTTTATGTCTAAGTTCAGCCACAGTGTGGGGACTAATTCCATATTGATCAAATTGCAATTCATTAACATCCTTTAGTGCAATAAATAATGTGATTGCTCCATGTACCCCTGGTTCGAAATCTAGTCGTAACATACACCACACTTCATAAAAAAAAGGGTAGTGGTAAAGCTCTATTTACTTGTCAACCCTTTGTCAGGTAAACTTGTCTGGGAATAGTATCAGCTTCTGTTTTACAGTAATGGCAGTAATGTATCTTGGTTCCATTATGCAGTCTCCGGATAACATGATTAGTGACGCGAGACAAATTGTTCAACTGTGTCAGACAAGAAAGTACAATTTTTTATATACAAACTTTATATACATGAAAAGCAAAAAATGTCTCATTGTTTTACACCCCACCTTCAGAAGGGAAAAGACAGTCATGTGCACAAAATCTTATTTTCAGTTGTCTATGACATTCGGAGTTTTTCAGTGTATCTATGACATCACAAGATTGTGTGCACATAATGAGATGATGTCATAGAGCACCTGTTGGTTGCCAGGAAGTAGCTGGTCTGTGCAAGGTCCTTGCTGGCTATAACCATGTCACATGATCACGAATAGCCAATCAGATCAGTCATTGGCAGCCATGCGATGGAGCAGCAGGGACAGAATAGAACAAAGATAGCATTAGACAGTGTAGATATCCACCTGAAATGGCTTTGTATATCATTAACAGAACTTGATTCCTAGGAACTTAATTTATAAGGTCAAGGAATTATAAAATAATTCCAACTAGTATTGCCCCTTTCATGACATGTCATCTGGGAGCCAAATGTGTTAAATCATCTCAGCTTTCTATCTGAAATAAAATGAACAATAAATATGCATGTTTGCATCTGGAAAAATAATTTACCTTCTAACACATAAAACTTATGAGAAAAATACTGACTACAAAACAATTTTGAAGAGGGTTTGTAGTTTTTTATCCAGAAGAGTAACCAAGCTCAAGAAGAATTCTGATGTATATATTGAGTCAACAATTCTTATCATCATTAAAACTATGTCCATCAATAATTTTTTAGAAACCACACAAAATATCTTATTAGAACAAACAACCGCAAACAAGGTCAGTTGGACTACCTCTTCATGTAGAACAATTTAATCCAACAGGGACTTAAATCCTAGCGGTGAGAGGTTACAAGTTGAAAACACTCAACCGCTAGGCAATTAGAGCCCCATCAGGCATAAAATACTGCCCAAAATGAATGGAGAGATCACTTTTATATTATGATTAAACCTACCTTTCACCAGCGATGTTGCTTTAACTACATGAGAGTGGGGATGATCTACTGATACTTCAAAACCTGCAACAACAATCATGTAGTAGGTTTGTTTTGCTATGTACATTTTAGACCAACTATTTTAATCAATATGCCTCTATTATTGGCAGAGAAAACCTAGACAAAAATCTAGGTAAAATGTCTTGATGTAAACTGGACAGTTTGACGACCTTTTAAAAGTTTCCTGGCCCTGCTGGACACAAACCCCCGTATTGCGGGCTGATAATTTAAGACAAACTACTCTACCACATTTTCCCCAAGGTATGGTATTTTCTCTTTACCCTTTCACTGCCAGGTGCTAAATTTCCAAAATGTACCAGTATTGCCAAGAACCATCACTCTCCAAGCTTTCGAGTATACCATCAGAAAAATCATTATCTAACGTCTTCTGTTGAATGTATTTTACATTTTCTGGACAAATTTTTATTGTTTGTTTTTTTTTACAGATACTCAACTCAACTTTATTGAACTACCACTTGCGACATTGCGTACGCCATTTTGGAGAAAACAAAAATGGTGCATGGAAAATACCAGCACCCTCACTTCGAAATTTCAGCACTGAACATATCTGATGTATTTTCTAATTATAACCACTTATCTGCATGAAGAAATATCATTGGGCGAATATATATAAAATGTGTGCCGTCAATGTAGTTCGGTTTATTTAACATATTGGCGAATTCTCGAAACGGATTTACCCGTCTTGAAGGCAGTATACGTAACATTTTGTGCAGACAGGTCAACCCGTCTTCATGGCAGTGAAAGGGTTAATGAAAGAGAGACTGTCTGTCTTAATGTAAAAAGAAAGTAATATTTTGATTAGTTTTCTTATAATCAGAAGTATGTTCCATTGCAATACACTTAAGTAAATTTCATATTCACAATAACAGAAAATATCAGTTATCTTAAAGTTGTATGAAATGTAGGAAGGTTGTTGTTTTTAAATACAGATATAACAAATACGAAAGAACTTTATATATCACCTATTTTAAATAAAGACATACCTAGTGTCTGCAGTAGTATATTTTCATTGATGACTAGGGTCTGTGCTTGTTCTAAATAGGCCTGAAATAAGAAATGTCCCGAACGTTATCAAAAGCATAAAAGATGGTATCTACACAATCTGCCAACTAACGACTGAAACAGCCCACTACCTGGTAGGAAAGACTGGCAAACATAAATACATGTTATTCGACATCTCAATGTGTGCATGCAAATCAAGTAATATCAGTTTATACCCACTCAGAATTTTAGGAAGTCATCTGTTACCCACCCACATCATGGAAATTTGGGTGTCACCAAAAAAACCTAAGTGTTGTGCTATTAATACAAGGCTTTTTTTCGGCCGATTTTATAGCCGATATTCGGTCATGTTCCCAATGGCAAAACATATACTTTTTTCCCAATCAGAGAAGAAAAATTCCCAATCAAAAAAAAAAAAAATATATATACATGGTTGTACTATAGCAGTCATTTAATAAAATTTATTGCTAGTTAGGCTAGCTAATCAGGCATCAGTTGTTTATTGATAATTTTAAATATAGCTATTCAGGCATCAGTTGTTTATTGATAATATTAAATATATGTGGCAAACATGATAAAAAACAACATATAACAGTACAGCTTTTTATTCCCAAAAGGTGTAAAAAATTCCCAATTTCTGGCAAAACAACGCGAAAATTCGCAATTCCAGGGGTATGGGTCATATTCCCAAAATGGTGAAAAAAAGCCCTGCAAAAAATGAATTAACATTAAATTTTGGAAAGCAAAATTTTAATGTATGTTTTTGTGTTCTAAGAATTTTTTAATTGGCATAAAAAGTCTTTCTATCTTCTATTGTTTCAGTCTGCAAAATTGCAAACACCTTAACCATTGCGAGCTTTTAAGGTTTAACAAAAATAGTATTGAGATGCTAGACTTCATCTAAACATATTAAAGTTGACATTGTATGTTCTTCTTGAAAGGCATTTAACAGATTGTTAAACAACTACATTGTTATAAAATGCATTAAATATGCTTGTGAAATAAGATTGTAATTTGTCATGCCATTCTTCATAACATATTCTACAATGTTAAACTATCAATGAGGAAAAGTCATTTAGTCCAACAAATTAATGATAGTCCAAACACAAAAGTAAATTTATAAGAGCAGAAAGATCAAAGGTATCTTAATCAAATTAGCCATGCTTAACAAAAAATCATCTTGTTTACTGCATTGTTTTTGAAATTTATAATAGAAATTAGAAACAAAAGTATACCACCCACAGTTGCATAGCTATTAATAATGACTTTTCCTTCAATTTACGTTAAGAAGCAAGGAAGTGTGTATATTATTCACTTTGTGGGGGATTGGGATTTGCCAGCATTTTTGCAGATACTGTGCAGCTTCATTTCTATCATTGTAGCACAGGGGCACTTATGAGGTACCCAGGAACTGAACCCAGCTGGTCCATTATACTGACACCAAGCGTTAGGAGGGAAGCTACTACTACCAACTTTTAAGTCTTTGGTTTGACCCGGCCAAGGTTTGAGCCCGTGACCTCCCGACACACGAGCCGACGCTCTACCACCAACTGAGCTATTGAGGCTTTTGGGTTGTGTTTTGTTGTTGTTGTAGTTGTTCTTTTGCCATTATAATCCATGGGCTGACATTAAAACCTCAATCATTAAAATAATATGTGGTAATTTATGGAAAAAAACCGCAACAGCCATTCCATATTTATCTTTGTTGCATAATTTTCTGCCTCTAAAATTTAAGAGCAAGTACAGTACTGCGAGACGGTAAGTTAAAAGATTTAATTATTCCGAAAAACAAAACAATAATGACAGCTGCAATTTGCAGAAAGTCCAGACGAGTCCTACATAAGCTTGCAGGACCAACTTGGACATAGTTCTCTTAAACAGCTTCACATATTCTTAATACATGCAAACTTGCACTGTAACAAGTTTTAAGAACTGTACGAATGCAGACCACTAAAATTTAAACACAAAACAAGGTTAATAACTATATCTTCAATTCTTCACCTTGTTCAGTTAGTTCGAAAAAAATTTAACTCATTGTACCCTAATGACGCATTAAAGCGGCACGAAAAACAGCCTCGTCATGCCAGGAGACGACTTATCGCGTCGCATTTTACCTGTGTCTGGCGCCGAGCGCCGCATTAAGGCGGCCCTGAAAATGTCTCGGCTACTGCCGAACGCCACGTTAATGCGTCCATCATATTTGCTGGTTAAAACTCATGTTTTCAATCACTTTCGAGTCTCGGCCAATTAAGTACATCACAGTATCGTAAATGCTAATGTCATCTTAATCTAAATCTACCGGCTTAAATCCTTTTTTGTTATTTTAATTATTGTAGCGAGCAACAGAAAAATCGGCGACATTTTCTCTGATTGAAGTGATTCACATCTAATTTGAAACATTTCTCGGCTGAAATACGATCGTAAAAGCAGTTTTCAAAGATTAGTTTATACTTCGATCTCAGCCAATCAGAAACCTTGTTATATAATATATTGGAATTTCATGTAACCCGGATGTAAACACAATGAATTAATTATGTCGAGACAAAGAAAAACGGCGATGTGCCCTACTGTTAGGTTTAAGATTCCTACTTATACGCATATGTATCGGCGGATATGTGGAATTACCTACGTCAGATCCAATAATTATATGATAATTGCAGA
This sequence comes from Sinonovacula constricta, assembly GCA_007844125.1. Classification (NCBI taxonomy): domain Eukaryota; kingdom Metazoa; phylum Mollusca; class Bivalvia; order Cardiida; family Solecurtidae; genus Sinonovacula; species Sinonovacula constricta. The sequence goes on along the minus strand of CM017560.1, from coordinate 47,641,212 downwards.
TATCAATAGATAAAAGACACAATATAACTCTTGGACATCGCCAAAGTTTTCTATCAAATATGAAGTTTAAGAGCGTTATTTTCTCAAACTACCGGTAAATCGCAACTTTAAATCAAAGATGGCCGACTGTTTTAAAGTTACTCATTATATAAAATATTATATAAAGCAGTGTTATTTACGTTATAAACATAAAAAACTTGATGAGGTCAATATTATTTCACTTTAATAATAAGAACTGTGTTAATTTTGATATTGTCAATCTTACGTTTTCTTCAGATTTCACTCTTTTCTGAAGTATTTCTTCTCATACCGTGTTAAAAATTACATGGTTGTGTAAAGCACTCTCTGTGCTTCAAGTATGTGAAAAAATATCCCTTTAGAGTACTTCCAAAATTAAATGTTTATTGTGTTGTGTATACAACAATCCCCGATATCTTCCACTGACCGGTAATCCACACCAGATGTGTCTCGGCATGAGGGGCAGATAAGACCCCCACCTGGTGTAGGGGATGACTGGAGAAATGCCTCTAGGGTACAACTGGACAATTAGCTGTAGGGCACAATGAGTTAACAATAGTATGACCTATCCTTTCACATCTAATTGTTATTTATCACACAATTATAATGATTTAGGCAATGTCACGCTATCTGCATGTAAAACCAGGGTCAAAATGGCTGAGTAAAACCTCTGGAGTACTATCACCACATTAAGATGCGGAGGAGTTACAAACACAAGTCAACGACGTATCAACAGTATCCCTCCACAATTAAGGCAAATTAAAACTAAAACAGAGCAAGAAGGGATACAAAAACAGATGCTTGTAGCCTGCCAACACCAAAATTGTTATTTGTTGGAGTACATATCATTTTTACATTAGATCTTACCTCCGTCTTTGGATCAGGGGCTGGTGTATTGTCACGATGTAGACAGGAATGAGCAACTTTGATCACATGTTCCAATTTGCGAGGCTGCTCCTCGAGTTTTGCAGCCAGAAATAAACATGCAGGGGCCATCTCCTGTGGTAAGCAAAATGTGTAGCAAGTATGTATACGTGGCAAAACGTTAATGTATTCTTTCAAAGATACAAAACAAGTTTCAAAATAATTCAACAAGCTACAATAGTTCAGCAGCTTTGCAGTGTTTAGGAAAAACACCTTTTAATTTTTTTAAATCAGCTTGATATAATTATTGAATTAATATGTTCATAGGTAAAGTAAATATGAAGTGCTTCAAATTTTTTTTCGTAATTTTAGGCAAAATTAAAGTAACCTCCTTTCTTTTGCATCATTTTTGTATGTCATAATCGTTAAAAATCACAGGAAATTACTTTACTACATACTAAATTACCATTAGCATTTAATATATATATAATAAATAAGTTACAACAAATGTGGCTAAATGTATCAGATATAACATGCTGTTATATTCATTACTGAACACAAAAAAACATGCAGACAGAAAAAGGACTCCGTGAAACATATTTACCTTTATAATAGTAAAAAAAAAAATTAAACATAAAAATAGTGATTAAACATCTTTCAAATATAAATAAAAAATGTTACTTACATTTCGTGGAAACCTAGTGAATGTCTGGAACATGTAGAATCTGTGCATGTAGACGATGGCGGTATTGATGCAGAGCTGAGTACTGAGACAAGGGTTAAGGATAAACATGTCTTATTAACAAATACAGCAATACAAGAAATCAACAAAACTGATAAGTTTAACAACTACATGCTGTTGGTTAACATTAAATATGAAAGCTTGTTTGAAGATTTTTCATTTTGTTTTCTTGATTTTTGAATTATTTTTATTAACAATTATTAACCTGGCTTCATTTCCTGTTTGACATATTCAAATGTTGATTAACCGTTCATCTTAGTGACAGAATTTTTGGGCAGTGTCGCTTGTGATTACAACTGGGACTAAGGGATTTGCCTGCATTTTTGCCGGTACTATGCAGCGACATTTCTATCATTATAGGACTGGGGAACTTATGAGGTGCCCAGGGACTAAACCCGGCCAGTCCATTATACTGACACCAACGAGTCAGGCGTAATGCTGTCCCCTTAGCCCCAAACTTTAAGAGGGAAGCAACTACTACCAACTTTAAAGTCTTTGGTTTGACCCGACCGGGTTTGAACCCGCGACCTCCCGATCCGCAAGCCGATGCTCTTCCACCTGAGCTATTGTCACTGGGATTTAGATTCAGATCACTGAGGTCTTGACAAAGTAAAAGCAATTGTCACAAAGCCATTAACTACAATTAATCTACTGATGAACTAGTAACTGGTAGATGATTTTTAACTTCTAGTTTGTTGGTCGAGTCAGGTAGCATTTATGAGCAGTAAATTTTGACCTATTTTAGCTAAAATACAATTGTATATAAAATATTGTGTAATAGAATAGTTACTATACAGTTGTTAGTGACTGTGTTACAGCTTTTGTCCCAGTATAAAATCTTTATTTAGAAGAGGTGGTTGTTGTGAGGCTGTTCTTTCAGACCACTTTAACTTGCACTTTTCCTCCCTAATATAAGCTTCAGAGTACTAGCACAAAAAACTGGAACTATATAAGCAACAAATCTTTCATAATAAACTTGATTATCTGTAGGTGTGATCAACAGCAAGACTTAAAACCTTATTTCCATATTAACCACTGTCTTATGACATTCACACTTAACACTTTTTGTTTTTACAGGTAAAGCCAGAATCAATATTCAATAGAAGTTTTTCAAGTTGAACCAGTGTTACATTTCTCGATATGATCACTATCACAACATGAATATGAAGTTTCATTACCGTCAATGCACTGCCTATTGAGATATATTGGTTGAGTAACTCTTCTCAGTTACAAATGAGTTAAAAACAGACAAAATATACCGCGATAAAATGACAGGTGTCCCATACTTTGAATATGCAATTTATCTTACACACAGTATTTTTTTGTTATTTGCTTAAAGTGCAGATGTTTGTAAATGACAAAGTATTTTTTCCATTTGTCTTTTAAGACAGGCCAACTCGTCAGCTTATGGTGTAATTAGCATATGTATCAATGTCATTAATTGAAAATTGCAACCTTATTGTAAATATATTAAAAATAACCAAAAAAAAAAATCCATGCTAGATTGAAAGACATACTGATTTCCAACACTGTAAACTTAATTGTCTGTTTGGTCTATGGTAAAGTTTTATGCAAAATTTGTCAGACAGAGCCTTATTTTTGTGAAATTTTATATTGTTAGTGAGAATGTCCCAAAATCAAAGTCTTGGCAGAAAACTTCTGCACCTGTAGTCAGTTTTCATGCAAATGTTCTAAGACAAGGTTTTCTATTATTACATTAAAAAACCTTTAATGGTAAGCTTCAGGAGACTACTTACTAGTCACAAAAATTTAAGAAAAACACTTGTTACAAATATTTATAAGTTTCTTATATATATATAAATAGATAATTGAAGTGACCTGTACACAGCTGTCTTTCCAAGATATTTTTTCTTATATGTTCAATGTAAGCAAACAAAAATGTCATGCATGCATCAGTCAAAATGAGGATGCATCATACCATATCAATATAATTTGATTACTTTATGAAATGTTGAGCAGGCAATTAGGCTATTAAAAAGTGCAGAATTAAAAAAATATATTAAATATCAAGACTTTTGATACCGTATTTAGTTGCTGAATGATAAAACTATCTCATGGTATATTAAAAACTATCCACACTTTAATACAGTTTATCGGACCCATGAAAGGCTATTGCATATGCATTAGTGACAAGTCCTTTTTTATTTTCAGCTGGGATACAAATGAAGTATAAAAATATACCAGTGTGGGAGCTGTAGTCCCAATAAATATTTTGTTCAGAGGTCAGCTGATGCGTATGTCCCCAATGATAGATTACTAACATTTTACTTAAGGAAATCTCCATGTGTTCCAATGTTTGAGATGACCCCTTAGCCTTTAACACTATTGTCCATTATTTTAAACATTTGTGGGGTTGTATGGTTTAAAAGGCGTATTTAGCAGGGAAATGAAAACTGTTGTGGTTTATTAAAGTATAAATGGGACGACTTCTTTATAATTAAAACGTTTTATTGACTATGTTGTGATTGTTGTCCGCAATGACGCAGCGACATGTTTTGGAACATGTGACTCGAAAACTGATGTACAATTTCTTTCGCGAAATGTCTCGGTGCCAACGACAAGAATGACGCCATGAATAATTCCGCACTATATTTTCTGCTATCGACACAGAAAATATGAACGAAGCGTACATTAAAAGAAATGTATGGTGACATTGTTTCATTTTCCAAGAAATAAAACTCGGAAAACGAGTTACGAGTCACCAATACAAAGTCGTAGCGCTACGTTCAGGATACACACTGAGTCTTTGGCCCATATCTTGTATAAGATTCGCTGCCTGTTGTCTGTATGAAAGTTCTTTTTCGGCATCGATGCCACCTTTGCGACTTGGAGTGTTCTCTAACTGTTCTTTCGTAAACATCCATCGTGATTCCGCCATTCCAGCACCGAGATGAAGAAACTACTTACGCGCATGCGCAATGGCAAAGCTAAGTACGGACCGCAGAATAAGCCTACAAGTAATTGGTTTAAATCCAATCTGAAAAATATAAAACTGTGATTAAAATTTGTATCAATGTTAAATTTGTACTCGCTTTAATTTTCTTCTTTGGAAATTGAATGTTGTAGCTTTTTACGAATTTCATCCCGAAACCAGAAAAAATAGTTGAACAGTTGAAACACCATCACAGTCTTGTGTAATGGATTGACTGGCGATTCAAACAACAGTTTTTGACGGTTTGTTATTGTATACGATCATTCATAGCTAACATTTTGCCGACATTTGAACCCTTGTAGATTTTATCGTTTTGATTTGCAATAATTTATATGCATGCCTAAAGTATTCCGGAGTAATTTTGAAGGAATATCATGGCTTTCCGTAAATCGAATTGACCTACTTCATTTTTGTGGACGATTGGGGGTCGTCTCAAACAATTCATCGTTATTTTTTTCTTCACGAGTGCTTTTCAATTAGTTTCACTTCTTTGTCCAGTTCTCTTGCTTTGTCAGCACTAAAAAACCTCACACATTGTCTATAATAACTATTATACTTCTTTTTAACTTTTATTTCATATAAAGAAATGAGGAAATGTTTCTCTATTCATTATGAAACCTGCTATCCTCAGCTTCTTCATCTTAAGATTGCCTTCACTCTCTGATCAGATTATTGCAGGCAGGGCTACTTTGGACATGCACCAGGGAGTGAATCTGGCCAGTTACTTTATCCTTACACTGACAACTTGGTCGTAATGACAACCCATAATTCCTGAGCATCTTTGGTGTGAGCCAACTGGCAATTGAACCTTATCAGCTATGCAGCAGATTGTAGGCTTGTTTGTTGTCAGCTGTTCTTCATTTAATTAAACGGCCAGAAACTAGTCCTGCCTCGCGCACAGTTGAAAATGACGCTGGGCAGTTTCATCACACAAACAGCTTGGGCAGGTACATGCTGGTTGGCATTTTAAACTGGCTGACTGTGTAAACCCGCGTCATACTCTTTAAGCTTCGTTAAAGCAATGCATTCTCTAAGATTTTTTAAGTACCGACTTCCAGGTATTAATTTTTGGAAGTCCCAGCCATTTTCTTGGAAGTCCCAGAATGCGTATACTACTATGAATGCCAAAATTGTATTACGTGAGGGTTGCACATTGATGCCAGTTGTTCAGGTCTTGGAGCAGGGCTTTTTCAGCCTATCTCACGGGGCTGATATTCGGCCCCTTTCCCAATGCCAAATAGCGACCATTTTTCCCAATTTCAAGAAAAAAATTCCCAATCTCATCTATTAATTCCCAGTTGAAAGGAAATGCCCTTTCCCAATAAAAATAAATAACCAAGAAACCATGAAATCAAGAGACTTTTCCAATTAAGCAAATTATTTGTTTACTTTTGATCGGGGATCTGTGAAAACTACTTTCCGTGAATTTATGTATGAATGTTACCAGTAAAAAAAATAGACTCTTACCCAGCGGTATACCGTAACGCAAGTTAAAGATGTGTCACGGCGCCATTCCAGATAACATAGTCAATATATGGTTTGAAAATTAACAGGAAGTATTTTTTATTTCATAAACAAATGTATTTTCGCCATAACTGTTTGACTGCGTATAAAACAGAAAGGAGTTATGAAGCAAAAACATTACGTGAAGTACCGGCTTTTATACTGACCCTCTAAACAAAGTGACAAAAAATGTCGCACAATAATGAATACTATGCGAAAAAAACCTAGAAAAAAAATGCCAAGGGTACGCCAATGATTAAATCTCTCTGGAGCAAAACATCCAATGTTTCAATTGTCCAATTTAATGAGAATCTGTATTGAAGGCCCTGTGAGCTTTTTGAACAAACTCTGGAAGAGCTCTGTAACACTTTCAGGAACACAAAAGCAAGGCAGATTAAGCTTTCATGCAGAAAAATAAATGTGAAAATTTCCTAATTGGTTTGATTTGTTGATACTTTTTCCCCCCAAATTTGACTATTTACCGTGTCAAAAATTCCAAATTTGGGCTAGGGCCTTTTTCCCCAAAACCTCTAAAAAGCCCTGTGGAGCTGTGCTTTATCAAGAACAAGACACTTTATTGATAGTGATAGCTTATGCTAGTTGCGGTCTGATACCAGCCGAATGCAGGTATCCCGCTCATAAGCTTGAGTTTTTGGCTCTCAAGTGGGCTGTTATGGAAAAGTTCCACAATACCACTTTGGTTCTACCTTTGAAGTGGTAACTGATAACAACCCACTCACCTATGTGCTTACCTCAGCAAAGCTAGATGCTGCACGGCACAGATGGGTAGCTGTGTTAGCAAATTACGATTTTTCTATTAGATACAGAGCCGGCAATAAAAATGCTGATCCCAACAGCCTGTCTTGGTTAAACGAGATGCAGCCTGACTCTGTGTTTGCCATATGCAGTTCAGCTTTAGCTTCAGTCCCTCTTGTTTCTTGTATCTCAGAGGAAGTAGCACCTCATATGGCCACAGAGTGCAGCCCACCTCCTAAGATGTTCAACAAGATAAGCTGGAGTGCAGAACAGCAGACAGATGATGCTATCGCTACTCGCTAGGATAGTACACCTCTGATGTATATAGAGTGAGAAGTAGAGGATGGTATTCTTAAATCCACTACTGCAAAAGCCCCAATGACAACTTCTTCTGCTACTACTATTTTCCTGAAAGGCTACATAGCGACTAAGAACAAAACTTTGAGTCAAAAATCATCAAGGAGCTATGCAAAATAGCAGAGATTAAGAAGTCGAAGACGACCCCTTATCACCCCAAGGGCAATGGGTCGTGAGCGCTTAAATGGGACGCTGTTGAAGATGCTTGGTACTCTTGAAGAAAGTCAGAAATCAGACTGGAAGTCATACATTGCACCTCTTGTGCAGGCCTACAACTGAATCAACAGGTTTTTCACCTCATTTTCGGATGTTTGGGTGGCATCCTCGTCTTCCTGTTGATGCGTATCTAGGGACCTCTCCTGACTGAGGCATCTGCAGAGCCTCATTCTTATTTCAGCAAGATAAAAGAAAGTCTATCCTTTGCTTATACCTACATTTATATAAGCATGCTTCATCTCAAGCTCAGAAAGTTCTGCAAAGAGCAAGTCCCTATATGACAGAAAAGTGAGAGAGGTTAAGCTGGAGGTTGGTGACCGAGTTCTTGCTCTAAATGTTGGCATTAAGGGCAAGGCTAAGCTGGCTGATAGATGGAGTAGTACTCCATACTTGGTAGTGTCTGTCCATGACCAAGATATGCCAGTTTATGATGTGAAAAGAAAAGATGGCAAGTCAGGGATTCGAACCCTGCTTAGAAATATGCTCCTGCCTATCTCTTTTGTCCCGCCTATGCATCCAGAGTCTAGTAAATCACCTCCCAAGCAGCCTTAAAGACCACACTCACCAGTCTACCACAGACAGTAATCTGAATCTTCTAGTTCAGAGTGAGTGTGAATGTAGGCATGTGTATATAATACCAGCTAGACGAAATGAAAGGGTCCATGCGAAACCTGTGCCTTCTCAAGGCGACAGTACTGACTTAATAAATTGACCGTGATTAATTGGTTGTTTAAGAAAATAGGCATAAGCAAATTAACTTACACATTTAGCCGTGTTTGGATCTTGTTTATTCATTTATTTATTTTTTAGATAGACATCAATCTTGTCTTTTGTTTGCAGATAATGATGTTGAAGACCAGCAGGTTACAGGTGCTGGGTGTGAAGCCCGACCAGCCTGTGGAGGGCTTGTTCTGTACATACAGTCACCGTGTTTGTATGCAGAACCGTCTAGAGGGATATGAGTACTGTTTGAAACATATCCTGGAGGACAAGAATGCCCCCTTCAAACAATGTAGCTACACCTCAAGCAAGAGTAGCAGCAAGAGGTGCACCAACGCTTCACCAAAATCTGACAAGAAGGATGGGTAATACATTGCTGATCATTTTTCTTAGTGATCAAAGATAAAAGTATTTGTTCAATAATATTTTAATTTAAAGATACAAAGAAAGTATATCCTAAGGATAAATTAGAACTTATACAAATTAAAAAGTGAAAAGACGTTTTCAAACTATAAAAAAAAAAATTTGTCTAGTATAACCAGTTGTTGTGTTTTTTTTAAATAATTCTGTTTGTTTTTTTAAGCTGCAATACCATGACACCCTCTGTGTATAAATAATTAATTTTCAAAATGGCAAATATCTTTGTCATGTCTCTTTAGAAAATCGGTGACTGATGATATCGATCTCTGTTATTTTGTGTCAGACATTGTGCATTGGAGAAGTGTCATCAGAATTTAAGCATGATTGCATTTATGGCAATGGTAACTGGAGACAAGACAAATGTATATGATGTTTTCAAGTATGTCAACCAGCCATTGTTGTTACAATTGACTTTATCAGACAGGCTGTAGACACGCCTACCATAGCAACGGGTCCTTGCTGTAACTAGGTTAGACAGACATTGGCCAAAATGGTGGTGTTTGCATTAAAACGCAAACAAGTTATGCGACTGGTTTTTCAGCTGCTTCTATGCATGAAACCTAATTCCAAATTATATTCATCTTTAATCAAACAATTAAAAAAGCATTTTTGTGTTTTAACATCAGCTAGGGGAATAAATATTTGTCTTAAAACTGCACATGTCTTAAAACTGCACATTTTTGTTTTTTAAAAATCAGGTGTCACACTTTTATGTATATAAGAGATTAAATTGTATTGTTTTGAAAGTATTTTTGTATTGAGTGGTCTTTATGTTAGGAAGTGCAAGTTTAGTTTTAATATAGGAGTCATTGTGTAGTTGCTTTTTTACTGTATTATTTCATAACTTTTTACCATTACATAAAAAAATAATAAATGCATTCTATTCAATTAAGTTGAGCCCATTCCTACCCAAAATGAAACAATTCATATAAGTGCTTATAAAATATTTTATATTTCCATCCCTGTATAGGATATTGTTACTAATTGGTAGTTGTTATTTCGCTTGTAGAGATTTTGTGAAGATACTTTGTCAATATTTACTGCATCGATGTTATTAAAGACGTCTTAAGTGCTTTAAACAAAAGCTGTTTGTGCATGAAAATGGCAAGGCGGGGGTTATTTTATTTTAGTATAAATGTCTAAAAAAAAAATTGTTTACTGACCAGGGGCCTGAACAAAATAAAATTGAAGTGTTGAAACCTCCTTTTATAAAATTTTAATATAAAATCAAGCCAGAAGAGAGCAAAAGAAATTAAATGTGACTCAGTGAACTTCATTTGTTTATTTAAAAAATCTGGATATAGTCAAAATCATTGACTGTTTTAAATAAATTTCAGTTTGGTTAAAAGATTTTGTTCATACATTTCAGTTTTATGAATGTATCACATCTGTGAAGAAATAAAAGAATAAAAACAAACATAAATGACCACACTGACTCATGATGGGATTCACAACAACTTACTGATACCTTTCAGACTGGGTCAGAGTCACATTATGTCAGTATTACTGCACACCCGTTAATGCTGGTACACTTTACCATTCATACAGGTACTGTGTGGAGCATGCCAGGAGGGCAATCCTAATCCGGCAGAGGTCCTCCAGGAAGAAACGTCCCAAGGAGACCCCAGAGACACTACTAGAGGGCCTGGATGTGAACTATGGTCGAGGTTATCATGGTTATGGGGACTCCCATGACAACCGCAGACACCAGAGCCTGGCGAGCAAAGCACTCGGTGAGTAGTTGGAAACTTTAATAATACAGTCATCAGGCTATTACAGGCATCATCAGCCCAATTCTATCAGTGAGGTGAAATCTTAGTCTTGTATGACACAGTTGTAAGACTTTGTATCACAGGCATCATTAGTCCAGTTCTCATTATCTCTGTGAGTCGGAATCTCGTATGACACAGTAATAACACCGTATATCACAGGCATTGTTAGTCTAGTTCCCATTATCTCTGTGAGTTGGAATCTCGTATGACACAGTAATAACACCCTATATCACAGGCATTATTAGTCCAGTTCCCATTATCTCTGTGAGTTGGAATCTCGTATGACACAGTAATAACACCCTATATCACAGGCATCATTAGTCAAGTTTTCATTATCTCTGTGAGTCGGAATCTCGTATGACACAGTAATAACACCGTATATCACAGGCACTGTTATTCTAGTTCCTATTATGTCATTGAGTTGGAACCTTAGTCTTGTGTGATGCGGTGGTGAGACTGTATATTACAAAAAGGTAGTCTGGGATAAAAGCTGAATTTCATTAAATGGCATTCTCTGCATTGAAGCATGGTCAGCCCAGTTCCTAGTCCTCGTCTAGTGTTTCGTCCCCTTAGTACATTCTCTAGAAGGATAGCACTTACTGTAGTACATTCTCTAGAGAAATAGCACTTACTGTGGTACATACTCTAGAGGGATAGCACTTACTGTAGTACATTGTCTAGAGAAATAGCACTTACTGTAGTACATTCTATAGAGGGATAGCACTTACTATGGTACATTCTCTAGAGGGAAAGCACTTACTGTGGTACATTTTCTAGAGGGATAGCACTTACTGCTAGTTTGGTTAGTCTTTCACGGTTTCTTTCTTTGCTCTAGAAGACCAAGATGTAGTTCATATTTCCGTACAAACACCGCAGAGAGCACCTACCTAGATATTTCTCTTGAGGTCCTTTACCCATAATAGATGGATGTAATCCTTTATTTTCTTCAATGCAGAGAATGCCATTTAATGAAATTCAGCTTTTATCCCAGACTACCTTTTTGTAATGGAAGATTTGGTCTATGAAATGTGATTATTAAAAAACCTTTCCTGGTCACTATTAATGCAGCATTGAAGAACAAAACACTTGCAGCAATGAGCCTTTGTAACATATTTGTTCCTCAACTACAGAGTATGCTTTGTAACATATTTGTTCCTCAACTCCAGAGTATGCTTTGTAACATTTTTGTTCCTCAACTCCAGAGTATGCTTGTTACATTTTTGTTCCTCAACTCCAGAGTATGCTTGTAACATATTTCTTCCTCCACTACAGAGTATGCTTTGTAACATATGTGTTCCTCAACTACAGAGTATACTTTGTAACATATTTGTTCCTCAACTCCAGAGTATGCTTTGTAACATATTTGTTCGTCAACTCAAGAGTTTGCTTTGTAACATATTTGTTCCTCCACTCCAGAGTATACTTTGTAACATATTTGTTCTTCCACTACAGAGTATGCTTTGTAACATATTTCTTCCTCCACTACAGAGTATGCTTTGTAACATATTTGTTCCTCAACTCCAGAGTATGCTTGTTACATTTTTGTTCCTCAACTCCAGAGTATGCTTGTAACATATTTCTTCCTCCACTACAGAGTATGCTTTGTAACATATGTGTTCCTCAACTACAGAGTATACTTTGTAACATATTTGTTCGTCAACTCCAGAGTATACTTTGTAACATATGTGTTCCTCAACTACAGAGTATACTTTGTAACATATTTGTTCCTCAACTCCAGAGTATGCTTTGTAACATATTTGTTCGTCAACTCAAGAGTTTGCTTTGTAACATATTTGTTCCTCCACTCCAGAGTATACTTTGTAACATATTTGTTCTTCCACTACAGAGTATGCTTTGTAACATATTTCTTCCTCCACTACAGAGTATGCTTTGTAACATATTTGTTCCTCAACTCCAGAGTATGCTTGTTACATTTTTGTTCCTCAACTCCAGAGTATGCTTGTAACATATTTCTTCCTCCACTACAGAGTATGCTTTGTAACATATGTGTTCCTCAACTACAGAGTATACTTTGTAACATATTTCTTCCTCCACTACAGAGTATGCTTTGTAACATATGTGTTCCTCAACTACAGAGTATACTTTGTAACATATTTGTTCCTCAACTCCAGAGTATACTTTGTAACATATGTGTTCCTCAACTACAGAGTATACTTTGTAACATATTTGTTTCTCCACTCCAGAGTATACTTTGTAACATATTTGTTCTTCCACTACAGAGTATGCTTTGTAACATATTTCTTCCTCCACTACAGAGTATACTTTGTAACATATTTGTTCTTCCACTACAGAGTATGCTTTGTAACATATTTGTTCCTCAACTACAGAGTATGCTTTGTAACATATTTCTTCCTCCACTACAGAGTATGCTTTGTAACATATTTCTTCCTCAACTCCAGAGTATGCTTTGTAACATATTTGTTCTTCAACTCCAGAGTATGCTTTGTAACATATTTGTTCTTCAACTCCAGAGTATGCTTTGTAACATATTTGTTCTTCAACTCCAGAGTATGCTTTGTAACATATTTGTTCCTCAACTACAGAGTATGCTTGTAACATATTTGTTCTTCAACTCCAGAGTATGCTTTGTAACATATTTGTTCCTCAACTCCAGAGTTTGCTTTGTAACATATTTGTTCCTCCACTTCAGATTATGCTTTGTAACATATTTGTTCCTCCACTTCAGAGTATGCTTTGTAACATATTTGTTCCTCCATTCCAGAGTATGCCAGTTCAAGTGACTCGGATGCTGAGACTCCGGTGGTGGACCAGGCGTGGAGAGGAGATGGCGACAGTGATGCAGAGAGTGTGGACAGCGAGCAGGAAGATCCTCTCAAGTATGTCCTCTGTAATAAGTAGAGTTTGGAAGTTGACAAGAAGTTTGGTCATCGATTTATGTCACTTATAATAGTTTTTGTAGTTATAGTTTCTTAAGTCTGTTTTACAGAGTGGTAGCAGAAAATCAGATCAAGAAATAATAAGAAAATGCAAGCATGTGTGGGAGATGTCAGTGGAGTGAAGTCTCTGAGTATACTGCGCAATTAGCTATTTTTGGAACCAGTTGCTACTAGTGCTAGGGGTTGGAACAACAATAACACCTCACTTGTCATTACAATAATGTATTTTTTATCTGAGCCACACTGCACAGCTATTTTATTTTTTTAAGCCAAGAAAACTACTTGACCATACACTTTAATAATCATATTACATGATCATCCAGCTTTGATGTTGATACATGTACCTATTTTTAACTGAAATACCCATTGTGCATTTTTTTTAGGTTTGGAAATAATGGACATTTATAGTGATGTAGTTAAGATTTGTACTGTCCAAAAAGTGAGTTCTAAACACATTTTCTTAAAGATCTTAAAAATCTAAGATAATGCAACCAATCATGCACAAATTTTCCCAGACCAGTGTTAAGTTGCTACATATATCAGATAATTCAGTCTGATACTACCTTTTAAAATGGTACTCAGGGTTGTCACTAGAAATATTTTGAGCAGGCTCAATTAACTTTTGAGGAGGCTAGGCTATGCGAGTGCCGAAGGTGCGAAGCGTTGCTAGGGGGTTCGGGGGCATGCTCTTGACCATTTTTCTTTTTTTTTTCAAATTTGAGGTGGCCCGATTTTCACTTGAGGCAGTCAAATCGACCGCCAGCCGCCTCCTAATGACAACCCTGGGTACTAGCAACTTTTAGGTTTAGATTTAGGCCTGCATCTGATTTACCTACTGTGAGAACAATGTGTGTGTTTATCTTGTTTGTCTGCAGAATTCTATAACTATGATAACAGCACTATTATTTCTTGATTGATCCTATTCTCTGTACCAGACATGCAGGTGTCTACTCGGCAGAAGAAGTGGCCCTAATAATGAGGGACAAGTTAATCCGCCTACAGTCGCTGTACATTGACCAGTTTAAGAGGCTGCAGCATGTCATGAAAGAGAAACGACGTAAATATCTGCACACGGTTGTCAGAGAGAAGGAAACCATGGGTAAATATGGCTTCATTTCTGTTGTGACATTGTATCTGGATTTATTGGACTATGCCACTTTCTGACCCATATCATGCTATACTAAATTCCTACTTATACCCCTACAAAGTTTGAGGGGGTATATAGGAAAGTAAGCTCATCGGTCAGTCAGTTCTAGGTTTTCATGGTGTCCGGACAATAATTCATAAAAGGCATGACAGATTTAAACATTGTTTGGTACACATGTGTAACATCATAAGATACAGTTCAAGTTAGACTGTGGGCCATTTCCAAACAATAACTCAGGAAAGGCTTCACAGATTTAAACAATTTTTGGTACACATGTTTAACATCACAAAGTACAGGTCAAGTTTGACATTGGGGCTAGTGGAGTCAAGGTCACTGTTACTAAAAATAGAACTTTTCTAGTCAATTACTTAAGTAAGGAATAAGATATTATGACGAACTTTGCTGCAAAAGTAGCTTCTGTGTAGTCGACATTTGGAATTGAATGTGGGGTCAAGGTCACTTAAGTAAAAATAGAAAAATGCTCAATAACAAGGTTTAGGAATGAGATATTGTGATAAACTTACTCACTATAGATAGCCTCTGTAAAGACGATGCTTGTAATTTAAAATGGGGATGGAATCGAGGCCACTGTTACTTAATATAGCAAAAAAAAAGGTTTCCAGGGAATTCCTCATAAAAGATTTCAAAGGTTTGAAAAATGTTTAGTATACAGCAATAAAATTACATGATACAGATCAAATTAGACATTCTGGCCAGTGTCACTGAAAAAAGAAAAAACTCTTCCACTCAATAACTTTGCTGCAAAGGTAGCTTCTGAGCTTCTAAGCTTACCAGTTCTAGTATCAAGCACCCTGAGGTATTAATCACCTTCATTGATAGTTCTAGTTATTGGCTCAAAACTTCCCGACAGGTTTCAGGGGTGCCTGGCTGGCTGACTTAAAATTCTTCAGCCTCTCACCACGTGGGTTCGAGTCCCGGTCAGAGCAAGAACTTTCATGTGGGGAGGTTTTCTGGCTAACCTGCGGTGTGCCTGTGGTTCTACCCAGACATAAGTCTGCGGTCTTCCTCCACCAACAATTAGCTGGACGTCGCCAATATGACCATCATTGTATCTGTGTGATGTAACAACCAAACAAAAACAAAAAAAGAGGGCTAAAGCGTGGAGACTTGGCATCAAATAGTGCGGATCCTGATCAGATGGGAGCCTGTAGTGTGGTAATGCTTCTGTCACACAAAAGCATGAATTTTTCTACTGGTGTGTAGATGTTATGTTGCAATTACTTGCCAGGTCTTTTACCAGAGTCTTGACGTATGTATTCATATGTCACATACTTTCTTTACTGTCAGCATATCTCTTCAGAGAGTGGCAAGATTCTTTTATCTGGTTTCCAATTCTTGCTGTCACTCAGCTACTTTTTAAAAATGGTTCAGCTGTGGGGACCAATCATATTCAGGTTTTGCTAAATGTAGGGATAATTCTAGCGGGTAATAGAAGGGCGCTCCACGCTGCCCTTTTTAAGCCCCTCGCTTTTGCCCTTAAAATGCCTACAAACAGCGCCAGTTTGTCCTTTTTGAGACTGCCCATTTACTTTGAAATGTGATTGATGTCATTCACTGCAAGATTTGGATCAGGATGTGACTCGGTTACCCAAATTAAAGTTTATTGCAACTACCAAGCAAGGCGAGAAATGAAAGGACGGTCGACCAGTAATTCTATTTGGTAAAACACTCAAAATGAATAAAAGAAATATTATATGTTACACATTATGACAAACAACAATTCAAGTCTGGCAGCAGTACACACTCCTTTAATGTTGGCGGCTAGTCTTGTCACCGGTATCAACCGACAGTCAGTTACTGAGACAATCCTTTGATTAAGTCGGCATGTCTCAAATATTCCAGGGCAATGCCTGGGATATGGATTGAAACGTGTCAACTTAGCCAGAGGTGACCTTAACCGTTCTCAAATAAAACACCGTAAGATCTGCCCAAAATTGTCAACTATTTAGTCGGCGCAAGAAGCATGTGTAATGGTCATAATTTGTGTGGGAAAATGTAGTGGTGGAGTAAAACATTGTTTACCATTAATAATTACATTTTCTTTAATTTAACGACAAATATTGACAATCTTAAATGAAATTTTCACTCGCCCGGTAGGACTAGCCAAAACAAATACCCTGATTTAGTTTTGCAGACGATCACAGATAAAAGTATATGTTAATTAAGACAATTTATTTTCAGATACATTTTTCCCGAGAAAGGTTTTTTACTTCGATTCATGAAAGGTTTTATCATTTACAAATATTTTGAATGATATACCCAACTTATTTACAAAAATACATATAATAAGAACAAATTATGTATTTTATTTATTTACAAGTATTATGTCTTCATAAACGAATAAAATACAATAATATGGACAAGAATTATAAATGAATAGGCCTTTAATATGCTTATAAACCTAGAAAGCACCCTGCCTTTTTTTTTGTGCCACCATGCCCCTTGGTGAGCTCTAGAATAATCCCTACTAAATGGTAGTTGGTGGAAGGGGTGAATTATAATGATGAAAACTAATGTGTATGTTATGCAATAGCTTATTTATTTTTATTGATTGCTCTTCATCTTCTGTGTGTATATACAGGTGGACTGGGTCAGTATGCCAAGGACCCTAACAGCCAGGAAAACCTAGGAAGATATACGGCCATGAAGAGGTACCACCGAAGATACGGCGTGGTGAGTCCCCTGACTGTAACTTGTAGTTCATACATCTTGTTACAGAATTAGAATTACATTATTGCGAATATCTGCATCTGTCCGGTTGACAATCCAATGTTGGTTACTCACTTTTCACCAGCATTTACTATTCTAAGCAAATTTTGTGCTACATCTGCTTCAAATGAGAAACCCTCTCCAGATAACAAAAATACTGTTGGTGGAACGATAAACTCAATAAACAAATAAAAAAATTTGCGTCTTTAGTAAAAAGAATGGTAAAATAACCCTGAAGATATGACCTTGTTTGAGATAAATGTCAGAGAAATGTCTTATGAACGTTTCTTTAATAGTAGAAGTGTTTTAAGATTGAACTGTATGGCCACAATTTATGAAACATAATATATTTTCAACAATTTAACTTTTGCTCAAACACTTCTATAGGCATAATCCATTTAATTAAATTTTGCCATTGCTTAATTTTCAGGAGGCTTTGCTGCATCGTCAGTCAAAGGAACGTCGTATTGCAGCATCAGAGGGCCAAAACTACAGAGCCCCAGTCCATCCTCGATGCATCAACAACCATTTAGGGGAAAAGTGCCAGAACAGGACACTACCACTTTCCAAATACTGCCAGCAACGTATCCTACAGTCGTATAATCACTCCATACTTGTCATCAAAACCTGACAAAAATATTATTTTAAGGTTTTAATGGGAGGTGCCTGTGTCAGAGTGATGGAGTTGCCAACTTGTAACTCCTCTGACTGCTTAGCCTCTTGCCATGTGGGTTTGAGTCCCCTCCAGGGAGAAGGATTTAATATGGAAAGTTCTTCAGCTGGACTGTGATGCACCATTGATTAATCATAGCTGGACGTCGCTATAATGATCATAATTGGTTGCTGTGATGTATATCTTAACACATAAACAGGACAAAAACAAATTAAAGTTTTTTTAACTTTTCATCAAACTTACTTTGGTAATGTATAACATTGTTTTTAGTAACTGGGATTTTACTAACCTTTTGAAGTTTCATCAAAATCTGCAAAGACAAGATTAGAGGAGTACAGCTTCTGTTTACTCCTTTATATCTACTCCAAACCTACTTATACCTTGTACTCATTAGAGTCGATCTTGAAATTACAATTTCAATTAGCATCAGCAATATAGGGTTTGGTTGAGAATTATGGGATATAGAGTAGCCTGATGCTTGGAAATCGTGACATGGCATATCCTTTCCACTTGTTATGATATTGTATCACAAAAAAAAAAAATTTACTATTTTGATAAAACATCTTTGTATGGAAAATAATAATTTATATACAAACCAATTAAAATGCATGTAAAAATGATCCTTAACTTCGTACCCAGACATTATGAACGATCCCCACCAGGTGTTGTACCGACCCTGTATATTTGGAGATGGGGAGTGTAACCAGCCAGTAGCCACCCATCATGATAACCCGCTCTGTGTTCTACACTGTAACCTCGCACATTTCAAGAATCAATTATGCAGCCAGGTAGTCAATTTGTACTTCATCTCCAAATTCATAGAAAAGTTACTTAAAAAATAACACTTCTAAAACATTTAAATAAAAATAATAAGCATGTTCTAATCTTATTTGCAAGAAAGATGAATATTTAAATGCATACCTGGCTGATAATGAGTATGTTAAGTTTAAACGTCTTTTTGTATTATTACATGGATAAATTGTTGCTTTCTAGATTAAACAGATGTCTTCAAATGGATGGAATTGTTTAAAATTATAATCTTTTTACTTAATAAATGCTATGTACATTAACAACTTAAGCCTGAATGTTGATTTAAAATCAATATGTTGTAGACATTCTGAAATTGTACCATGGTCTGTTTGTTGTTGTTTTATTGTCTATTAATCTTTAATCAACCAAAATGCATGTTTTGACAGAATATTCGGCTACTGATCTGGTGTCACAATCAGTAGAGCATCAGCTCCAGGTACGGGAGGCTCTTGGTTTGATCCTGGGCTGCAACAAACCAAAGTTGTTAAAGATACTAGTGGTATAGCTCCCTTGCTAACGCTCAAGCAAATATAAGGGTAGTTCCATGACTGGTTTGCCCGGTGTCAGGATAATGTGGCTGGGTGTGGTATTATGCCAGATTTCATGGCATGCTATACACATTAAGGGCAGCACTATATCTGCTTCAAGTGGACACGGTCTCCAGTAACCTGAAATATTTTTCTTTAAATTCAAAAACAATAAAGGATAATAAATGACAGTTTTGTTTTATATTTTAGTGTAATCATCATTAGATTTGTACCAAATTTAAATGTGATGTAAGACTGTGGCCAAGCAGTTAGAGTTGCTACTCCTCAGCCCCCTATTGTGTGGGTTCTAGTCCTGGACCAAGTGAGAACTTTCATGTGAGACGGTTTTCCAGCTAAACTGTGATGATAGTTCTACCTATACATAAGTTTAGGGTCTTCCTTCACAATAATTAGCAGGATGTTGCCAATATGACCATATTTGTGTCAGTGCGATGTAACAAAAAACAAACATGCAAGATATAAGGAAATCTGGATCTGTTTGGTAATATCAGAAACCTGTATTAGTTGATAGCAAAAATAAACTTCCATGTTGTGGCATCTGCTTTAAGGGGAAATGCCCACTATAGACGTCACTTTTTTCACCTTATGCTTTTTGTTACTTTCAGCTGCTTACTTTATTTGATAGACTTGCTATTACTCTTTCATGTTTGTTATCATTTTTTGCCTTTTATCGTTGGGTAAGCAATCTAAAGTCTTTGTTGCTTAACCATTGGTTGTAAATTGATGTTGTTTATATAGATTCAGTTTAGATTCGCTTCTTTCATCTTACTGTTTTATGACTTCAGGAAGAGACTTCCTACTCTGATGACATCATTGATGTTACCACCGATGTTCCCATGGAGATGACTCCCACTGGATCCCTGTCTGTCCATGACAGCTCCTCTTCTACGGATGGAACCGGCCAATCTCTAGATCCACAAACTGAGGAAAAGTTGATGAAGAAGGGAAAGTTACTCTTGCAGCACCTGAAGAGCTTGGATGCTAGTGGGGGTGGTGTCCCTTTATCCAAACCCTCCGATAAGCCAGCCACCATCACGTCGGCAGACGTTTGAGGTTCCATGTTAGTTAAATTCCCTGTCAGCTCACACTGAACCAACAGAACAATTAAGTGCCACAGAATAAATTGTATTGTTTCTGAACAATAACAAAAACAGTGTCTCCCATTTACAGTATATTATATATTATCATTTAAAATTGGCATCTGGTTCAAGCTTAGATCAGAGTAAATGGTTATATTGGCTTTATGCAACATTAATTCAATAAAATACAATGTAAACAATTCACCACTTAAAACATTGTGTATTTAGCATGATAAGACATCCTCTTGAATGACAATATTCTAACATTATTATGAGTGTCTCACTGTTTTATTATTAACATTCACTAGTGAATTATAATGGAATTGTCAGATATTATAAACTATCATTTCTCTGTTGTTATGCTCCAATATTTGGCCATAATGTGTTCACTTTACTATGTGCTATGCCCATGCTATATAAATTTTTTTATCAAACCCAGTGTTTCTCAGTTCTTTCTTTCACTTGAAGAAAATATTTTAATGTAACTTAGAATAGGAAAATTTGTTAATAATTGTCCCATTTGTTAATGGATAATAGTCACTACGATGTATTGACCAGAAAGGAATTAAAAAGGTCATCTAACCTATACAGTCTTATAAATGGGATACATAAATGCATGATAGTAAGAACATTTTACTTAAAATGGCGCCGGAAAAAACAAATTTTTTTTTTTCCATGAGGAATAAAATACTACCATTAAAGTAGTGAAAAGAAATAATCTCGACTTAAACTAAGACTTCTTTTGTCCTGTATATTCCCCATATAATATCTGATTCAGTTACTTAATTGTTACTTGTATTTGATAACAGGCGAATTGTTGGAAACTACCTTTAAATTCAGATATTTTACTCATGTACTCTTTTCATGACGATCACAAACAATCTAAGGTTGTTGGTGCTAAGCTGGTTTTAAACAGTTGTAATAATTGAAATAGGGGGTGTAGAGTCGCCGACTTGTTACTCCTCTGATGGCTTAGCCTCTCACCACATGGGTTCGAGTCCTGTTTTGGGCGAAGAACTTAATGTGGGAAAGTCTTCCAGATGACTTATGGTTCGCCGGTGATTCTTCCTCCACCAAAATAGCTAAATGTTGCTATAATGATTATCATTATTGGTCGCTGCGATGTATTTCAAAAATAAAACAACACAAATAATTGGGGAAAAAAAGTAAATTCAAGCCCTTGTATCACATTTTTACGTGACAAGCCCTCTCCGAGGCCACCTCTGGGGAAATCTCATCCTTCATGACTATTGAATGTCCCCAATTATGCTGCATAATATATAAGGTGTTTTTTTGTAGCATCACACGAAATGCAATTCTCATCATTAAAATTGTGGGATCAGTTTGTTCAGACTGAAAAAATTTTAGTGTATGGTTATAGTCTACGGGATGAGGCTATATATGAGTCAATTTTCCCTCTGGTCTGGCCATCCCAAAGTGTTTCGGAACTGTTTAAATACACAAAGGATGGCTGATGTTTCAAACATCTTAAAGATGTTTGCCATATTAAGACCTAGTGTTGCATGGAAGAACCAGCTCAAAAAAATGAATGCAACTTACCCAGGCTCTGGCTGCGCAAATTATTGAGAGATTACGAAAGACATGGCACGAGTGTTTGCTTCATTAAGATGCACAATTGCGCTGTAGAACCGGTATTGCCAGCTCCCAAATCAAGGTCATTCTGGTGTTAATGGTGACTGTAAGTATGTTGTCCAGGCTCTAATGTCACAAAGAATTGATAGATTTCAAACTAACATGGCGAAAATGATTGCATTCTAAAGGTTGTATCCGCCAGTTTGGACAAAAAATATGTTGGTCAAGCAACTAAATAATGTATGTCCTAAAATGATTCCTATCGCAAAGTGCTGTTTATTGATGCCCTACAGACTGATTAGGTTACATGTACATCTATGTGAAAAAGTGAAGCATGACACTGCACTCGTCATTATAAACATTTATTTCCTATCTGAGCCACGCTGCAGTTAGCTATTTTAAAAGAAGGAAACCACGTGACCACTTTTGACACCACAATATATAATCTTTCGGTTTTTCCGTTTTTACTTCGATGTCTATTTTTAGCAGAAATCACCATCGTACTTAAAAACAGACTTGGAAAAAATATTTAGAGCGAATTATTTCACGATTTGTACTGTTAAATAATTGAGCTAGTTTTCAAATCGGGTCAACCTTGATTTTTAAAAAACAATTATTACACAAGAACTTCGAACATGCACACACTCGCAGTTAAAAAATAAAATAAAAAAAATGCATGCATTAACTTTTGATACTGAACATTACCTGTATAAGCTATATGCAAAATGTCGGCTACCGCCTTTAAGGAGTGCTGGCGCAAGTAACCAGACTGCTGGCCGAAACCAGATGTTGATCATATTTAAATTAAAACAAAACGGTTATTACGATTTAACTTATTCAATGTTAGCAGGTGGCAACAGTAAATAATATGTTATATTAAAAATACCACTTCATACAGGGTGTTTTCATTTTAAAGGTGGTATCCTACAGTTTGCCTATATAAAATACATATATTTAACAGTTTCGAACCACTGCTTTAGGGAATGTGGACATCGTTTTTGTTTAAATCCATGCCTTAGTCTTAATAAATACGAGTTTGAACAATTACTGAAATGTTGGACAGAGCTAATGACGAAAAAATCACGTTGTGTATTATTTCAAACTTCTAATTGCGATAGTGGTCTCTGTTAAAAATAGATAATGACGTCAGAGCGGATTACCCGGATTACTATATAACCTGGTATCAAAAGATACATGGCTCGGATAGGAAATACCGCGCGTTTTTATTGTTTGTTGTTGTTTGTTTTTTTTGCAAAGCGTATTGAGAACGTCGTGTGACGATTGTTAGTGAATTATCAGTACAAACCTTACTCGGACTGTCACTACAGTAACCCATTTTGTTGTTTATCTGTAAAAGTTGTTATTCTGTAAAATGAAAGTCAAGCGACCTTTTGACGCATCATTTAGCCGCGACGAAAATAGCCGCGGCGATCCCTTAGGTTTTTTTATGTAAACAGTCGATAAAAATGGGTTTTATCCAGAGAAGGATGTAAACTTGTGATTTGTCTCTAACTTCGAAACGCGTTTGCCTTTTGAAGACAGAGTTTCTTGGCAATGTCATATCGCAGGTCAAATGCTAACAACTAATGAAATTCTGACCTCTTTTTTTCAAAGGATCATTGGATTTTAACATGTTAGTCTGCACAAATGTTTGCATTATGACGATATAGTGTTTAGCCGAAGAAGGTCAATACGTAACTTGGGGCTAACGGTATTACTGCTAAATAACATTATAGTGGGTCATAAGTCACCGTTTATGATTGTTCTTGTTGTATTGTAAACTTATATTAAACAATATAGGAATTGCATGCGGTGATACCTGAATACACTCTCGGTGTGGTAATAGCTGTTCTAATCCGGCAATAGCACGTCAAGACAGGTGTAGGCTAATAGTCCCTGCAGCGGAAGGCAGGGAGGAGACGGGGTTCTTCAGCCACCCTGGGCCTCCACAATGGCCTGATTTTCTGTCAGGGTTGACTCCCTTAGCCTTTAAGTTCTAACAAGAACCTTCCCGCAAGGAAGCGGAAGGCTGTGCTGAGTAGAGGCGTCCATTTTTCCTAAGGTATATCATATACCAGTATACCCACAACAGTAGAGTTGTTTGGAGCGATTAAAAGCCTAAAGATGGCAAAGTGCCAGGTGGAGATGGAATTCCTGTTGAAGTATGGAAGAATGGAGGTACCAATATGACTGTCAAGTTCCACAAACTGATATGCAAGGTATGGCATGAAGACTCAGTTCTGAAAGCATCGTTACCATCTTCAAGAATCGTGACAGAACAGATTGTGGAAACTACAAAGGAATCTCCCTTTTATCAATTGCAGGCAAGATTTTCGCCAAAATCCTCCTTGATAGACTATCCCAGCACAATCACCCCAGATGTTGTTCCTGAATCACAGTGTGGTTTTCGAACAAATAGGAGCACCCTCGACATGTTCTTCAGCCTTAGGCAGTTACAGAAGAAATGCATAGAGCAAGACCAACCTCGGTACATGGTCTTTGTTGACTTTACAAAGGCCTTTGACACAGTAGGAAGGCAAGGACTGTGGACGTACGGATGCCCTGATAAGTTCACGTCTATGATTGAATCTTTACTCACAGGGATGAAACAAGCGTCACTGATAGAATAGCCACATCTGAATCGTTTGATGTCACATTCGGTGTCAAACAAGGTTGTGTATTGGCCCCTACGCTATTTGCTATATTCCCATCAGCAATACTGGAAGATGCCTTCAACGGCCTGGATGATGATGTCTACATTCAGTCGAGACAAGATGCTGACCTCTTCAATGTGGCACCCTTCAAGGCAAGGACCAAAAGCATTCTCGTCTTGTTCAGAGAACTGCTGTTTGCAGATGACAGTGCACTACTAGTGCTAGTACCACCAGAAGAAATTCAGCGTATTCTGACTGCCTTTTCAGAGGCACCAAAGAGGTTTTGGCCTCATGATCAACTAAAAGAAGACATAAGTTACACAATTGACCATATGTATATCAAAAACTGTTACGAGTCCAGGAGCGTAGCTAAGCTAAGCTAATCCGGTGGCAGGTTCCACACACACACACACACACACACACACACACACACACACACACACACACACACACACACCGCCCCCTCCCCCGGAAAACTTTGTGTTTCTAGATCGTACAAGAGGTTTCCGTACTCCATGTGAAGTAAAATATAGTGTGATCGTCCTGAGGAAACAGTGTTTAATTCCTGAAATGGATGGGGGTACGCTTATAAACGAGACAAACTGCACGCTCTGCAATATTTTTATTATTATTGAAAAACACCGTTTTAAAATCGGGTGTTAAATGTTATAGAAAACATCATACGCTTTTAACAAATTTAACGTCGAATGTGTAAACATGATTATTTTTTAAAGATAAATATTTAAGAAATAGAAGCAATAAAAAAGGATCAAGTCCCATTGTATTGGGTGGGCTACTGACAGTGGTCCATTCACAGGCGCGGTCCAACTACTGCCCGACATGGAGACTTTTGCCTGCTGTGTTTCCACCCTGGGCCGGTACGTCTCTCCTTAGACAACCTGGAGCGCCCGGGCTCCCCCGAGCGGCCCATATTGATGCCAGGCTTAGTGCGGACGCCCGATCGACACGGGCCAACAGTCAGCAGAACTCCCGCCCTCAAACAGTCCTTAGACCCTGGCCTCCAAGTCGCTGGATTACAGGAGATCGCCATTGCTCCCGGCCGAAAGCTACATCACTTTATTACGCATATAAACTGTTGTCTTACAAAACCTTTTTTTTTCCTTGTAAAGAAATTATCGAAAACGATTTTAATTAAATTCGATCTGCAATTTTACTTATAACAATGAATTAAGACAAATACCGTTTTAGAATTTTAATATTTAATACACCGGAAGTTAGACGTGGCAAGATAAGAAGGCGATCATATGGTGAAAGCCCCTTGGCTATTGGCAAGCGGCCTTCTGTATTTTACAAATTGTATCTGACAAGTGTGCAAGTGGGATAGATAGACGTAGCGTACAAACAGCAAGGTGAAGCTGTTGTTTGTTAATGCTTTTTGGCGAAATCTACCGATAATGAAATTATACCCAGGCGTAATTAAAAAATATAGTGATTTTTAAAACAAATCGAAAGTTTGGTTTGTCAATTCTTCAAAGCATAAACACAGGACGCATTGGCAATCCCTTAATAAATTAAACAACGATTTTATGCATACATTACTGCAAACATGTAAGTCGTAAACGTTGTCAGATTCTACATCCCACATGTGAGTCTTCAATATATAATCGTTAAATTTGGCTATACATCACATCAAATAGTTATTCATTTGTCACAGTACAGATATAAACCTAAACACGATATTCTCAGTTTAATTGATTTCCATATGTAACGTAGGCAGACGCTCTCCAACGGTCACTCATCAGTACAGCAGCCACGATAACAGTTGCTTAAAGGCATCTCGAAAGGAATGTGGTATCCCACTGAGCCAGGGCCCCACATGCTATGACCAGACCTGCTAATTGCTGGTCATCACTGCAGGGAGTCTTTAGCCAACATAGTACTAATCTGTCACAGTAAAACCTCTGATGGGTTAATGCAAAACTAAATTACCTGCTAGTATGGATGTGAGACAGTAGGCTAGTTTTACACAAAGCCACAAACATTATTGTTAGTGATAATGTGGGTTGTTTACTATATGATCCCTTACAAATTCTTTATTGCATTAATTACTAGGTGTCAATTTTGTAACTGCAAGATTATGTATTTATTTCATAGCTAAATATTTAATTTTGAAAATACATGAGAGATACAAGTTTTAGCATTCAAAATAACTCTGAAGGACATTATTCTGACAATGAATGACTTTTTAAATTGCTTTTGTTAGAAACGTTTCGTTACATTTTACAAATAAAAATAAAAATATAACTTTAAATATATATGAGAACTAAAAGAATGAAAGAAATAACAAAATCAACCAATAAAGTAAGAAAGAAAACAAATAAAGATTTATATATATATATATATATATATATATATATATATATATATATATATATATATATATATATATATATATATATATATATATATATATATATATATATATATATATATATATATATATATATATATATATATATACTTGATTTTTATATATATATAAAAATCTTTATTTGTGTTTATTAGGATTGTGTAATTGGTATATTCACAACTGTTTCCTTTACAAACTGTGAATGACTATGTTCAACCCCCAGATATAGCATACATACACTTGGATCTTGAACAATACCTGTGTGACAGACACATCGTTACAGACTGTGGCAGCCTGGCTTACCAGAAAACAGATGCCCTCACATGCTGGGTGGGGCAATAAATGGGGGGGGGGTCACTTATATAAGGCTTTTGAGATCCCTTTAAACCACGTCTCTCCCAGCAGCGATGCTGGTTTGAAGCGATTATAATTTTCTACCTCTGCGGTCGTTACACGAATATACTACAAGGAACAATTATTGCAATACATTGAGTAGCATAGAAGCAGCACGAGGTCATCAGCATCGATATTGATGTTATTTAAAACACATTTTAGGGCACTACAATAGAAGCATTGATAAAAAGCATCAAAGGGCGTCCAATATATGTTTAAAAAAGTCAATACGTTATCTGACGATCGACAACGCCGGACATCCGAAGAACATGTGGACTTAAATTGAGATGAAATTATGATCGAACAATTGGCATTTACATGGACAAAACATATACTGTTTTTATTTGCATTGCATACTGCCTAAATGTATCAAACAACTCAAGTAAAAGTAAGTAGTCACGGGGTTTTCAAATACAGCTAAATGTAACCGCGAAGCATGGCTTACATAGGAAATAACACGTTTTTTAATTATGGGTGAAGAGTTATGTTTCCACTTTTCACATAGATGTATATGACATACCCGCATTTCGCGGGATCCTTTCGGGCGTTTATAACTCACTTCGATAATGTTTACATTATCAGCGAGCCTATTTTAAGCAAAATTGGAAAGGCAGGTTGGATCTCATATTATACCACAATGGTAGAAGGTAAATTATATAAAATGATGGAGTGGACACTCTGCTTAAGAACCATAAAAACCTTGGATCGAGGCTAGTACGTGGCAATATTTTTCTATCAAAATTTTCTTTCTTTTTTATGTTATTTGTATTTTGGATACACGGACATACTTTTTATTTTATTTGTATTTTGGATACACGGACATTCTTTTTATTTTATTTGTATTTTGGATATACGGACATACTTTGTTATTTTATTTGTATTTTAGATATACGATCATGTTTTTTTTTTATTTCTATTTTGGATATACGATCATATTATAAAGTATTAATAATCATCAAGTGTATATTATTATTTTATTTGGTTTTGGTGTGTTAATACTTTCTCAGTTTATTAAAGTTATTATTTCAGTTCTGTACACCTCTATATCTTTATACGCTCTGATGTAAAGATGGGATGGGATGGGATTTGCCGGCATTTTTGCCGATACCGTGAATCGACATTTCTATCATTATAGCACAAGGGAACTTATGAGGTGCCCAGGGACTGAACCCAGCCGGTCCATTATACTGACACCGACGAGTCGGGCGTAATGCTGTCCCCTTCGACCCGAGCGTTATAAGGGAAACCACTACTACCAACTCTAAAGTCTTTGGTTTGATCTGGCCAGGGTTTGGCCCCGCGACCTCCCTAAAAAGAGAAAAGTAGCTCTACTAGGTATCAAACCTGCAACCGTGTGCTTCATAAGCGAGTTGTTAACCACTTCGCGATGATTACGCTTGATGGCGAAGGACATGTTACTGCTGTACTCGAAATCGCATCACACTTCTCCAACTTATTATTGGCATAATACTGGTTCTGATTTTGCACATTACTGCGATCGAGTTATACCTCTATATGACAAGAGAAACACAAAGCTCTCTTGGAACAGAATATAATCAAGCCAAAATACCACACGGAAAAACAAGTTTACAAATTCATGATTTTAGCAACGGTGTCAAGAAGTTTATTCAACTATGACTGCGCCCAAAATTAGAATTTTTCATGTGCACAATTGCTCTTTTAAATGATCTTGAAAAGTGCCTTTTTCAGATATGACATTATAATGCCAGTCACAATATATAACAATTTAGACTGCCTCATTGTCTTCGTTCAGAAGGATAACTAGCATAATATATTGCATAGTTGCTTTCTGGAGAATTGAATTCTATTCAATAAGTGCCTTATATAAACATACATTTATAATGACCGCGGTGAATGATGATTTAAATTGCTATTATTGCCGGATGTTTTCTCCTCAGCCATAAATTTATTATTGAATTTACATAACGCTTACCGTTTAATAGTTTATACTAAGTAAAAGAATCTAGCAAACAATGAACACATTTAGAAGAATTTCATATTTTATCAATATTAAACATACATCTTGGAAAAGTAACAAATTCATGGACGTCATTAGAGTACATTTTCTGACATATGCATAAGCAACGTTAAAGAGTTGTTCGTATACTTTTATTAGGTGCATGCGAAGGTCCATAACAAAAAGGCAATACGTCTTAACAACACACTCACCAGTTCGATAAACAACAAGATTTGCTCGAAAAAGCACAATAATGTATGTGGAGTGAAGGAATTACAGTCCGATCACATCGCTTTGTATGGAAGGCATTGTTGCTGAACACGATTCCTTTCTAACATTCTTTGCCATGCGGATGAGGGTAGAATGTTTAAATAAACACCCTCGTCGAATTTTCTCAGAATGAATAACTAAAACCTAGGAACCTCGTGAAACTACTAAATAATAAATAAAGTCCATTAACGTTTTTTTTCATCTGGGGAAACGCAAATGTTAGTTCTAGAGCTCGAACCTGAGACCAAGAACCGCCCCGCTCAGGTTCGGATAATGATTACCACTGATAAAGCCTCCACAGCCTCCCATGTGAACCTCGAAGAAGGAGAAGAAACTCGGTGGGATCTTAGTGCTGACTGGCTGGGCGGCGTCGATCCAGGCACTCATGAAGGGGTTCGGGCCCAGGTACTGTCTTGGTGGTTTGTCCTCGTAGTTAAACAGGAAGGCGAAGTAGGAGTTAGGGTTGCCGTCGCAGTTTATGAACTTGTGTTCGACATTGTTGGCCTTATATCCTTCCACGGCACGACGGTGAGCCAAACCCTTGACGGGTAGCAATCCGACGTATAGAAAGGGCGCCATTTGCTTGTTTACGATCGAATTGTAGCCTTTATGTTCGGTGTATTGTACAGACAGAGAATAATTGCTGTAGGATGAGATCTGCTCAATGCGAACCTCCTTCTGTGTGCCGTCTAGGTTGCGGGTTCGAATCAAGACATGGCTGCCGTCCTTGTAGATATCGCTGAGACTCGGTTCGGCGGCGTTGGTCGGGGATATGTACGTGTACCCATAGCCGGCTTCAAAACGACAATACACCGTGTAGCCCTGATTCTGGCTGTTATATAGGGTGTACACGCCATTCACACGCTCTCCCAAGTCGCGACAACTGACTGAAAAAATCAACAACAGCATGGATTATATCATGCTGAAGGACGGGATGGGATTGGGTTTGCCGGCATTTTTGCCGATACTGTGCAGCGACATTTCTATCATTATAGCCCAGGGACTGAACCCGGCCAGTCCTTTATACTGACACCGACTAGTCGGGCGTTATACTGTCCCCCAAAGCGTTAGGGGTGATGTCACTTCTACCAACTTTAAAGTTTGAATATTGATATTTTTATCATGCGTAATAGTTAAAACCACAAAGGCATCTCCAGTTCATATATAATAGAGCCTAAGATGATAATTGACCATATGTATATCAAAAACTGTTACGAGTCCAGGAGCACTTATTAGGTGCCTAGGGACTGAACCCGGACGGTTCATTATACTGACACCGACTAGTCAGACGTAATGCTGTCCCCTTAGCCCCGAGCGTTAGGAGGGAAGCCACTACTACCATCTTTGATTTGACCCGGCCGGGGTTTGAACCCGCGGCCTCCCGATCCGCAAGCCGAAGCTCTACCAACTGAGATGCTGCGGCCGGTGCTAAAGAACGAGAAAGTGTCTTACGTTGTTGTAGTTGTCGTTTCAGTCGTCGTTGCTTCCATAACAAATTGTGCGTTAGGAAGAAACTTATATCATAACATTTTACAACACTAAGTGCTGTTTTAACAAAATACTAATCGCAAAATAAAGAAAAACAATTATCAAAATGTATGTCTGTACTTAATTTTAGGCGTGGTTGATGGAAAAAGATCAATGTACTCGAGGTCTTAAACTATATTACCTTCAAATTGTAAAATGATGTTAACAGCCTTTACTGTTGAGACCTACCAGCGTGAGCATAAGAGACACTTCGTTCGTTTTCCAAAATAGACTGTATTTTGTTCTTTCTACGTCTAAGGTAACCAATCGATCCTGAGTAGTGGTAACCATCAGATCCTGAGTAAGCGTAACCGCCAGATCCTGAGTAGGGGTAACCACCAGATCCTGAGTAGGGGTAACCATCGGATCCTGAGTAGGGGTAACCATCAGATCCTGAGTAGGGGTAACCATCAGATCCTGAGTAGGGGTAACCATCAGATCCTGAGTAGGGGTTACCTCCAGATCCTGAGTAGGGGTTACCTCCAGATCCTGAGTAGGGGTAACCATCAGATCCTGAGTAGGGGTAACCATCAGATCCTGAGTAGGGGTAACCATCAGATCCTGAGTAGGGGTAACCATCAGATCCTGAGTAAGGGTAAACATCAGATCCTGAGTAAGGGTAACCATCGGATCCTGAGTAGGGGTAACCGCCAGATCCTGAGTAAGGGTAACCACCAGATCCTGAGTAGGGGTAACCACCAGATCCTGAGTAGGGGTAACCATCATATCCTGAGTAGGGGTAACCATCAGATCCTGAGTACGGGTAACCATCAGATCCTGAGTAAGGGTAACCATCAGATCCTGAGTACGGGTAACCATCAGATCCTGAGTACGGGTTACCACCAGATCCTGAGTAAGGGTTACCACCAGATCCTGAGTTTGGGTAATAACCAGATCCTGAGTTTGGGTAATAACCAGATCCTGAGTTTGGGTAATAACCAGATCCTGAGTAAGGGTAACCACCAGATCCTGAGTAGGGGTTACCACCAGATCCTGAGTTTGGGTAACCACCAGATCCTGAGTTTGGGTAACCACCAGATCCTGAGTAGGGGTAACCATCAGATCCTGAATAAGGGTAACCATCAGATCCCGAGTAAGGGTAACCATCAGATCCTGAGTAGGGGTAACCATCAGATCCTGAGTAAGGGTAACCATCAGATCCCGAGTAAGGGTAACCATCAGATCCTGAGTAGGGGTAACCATCAGATCCTGAGTACGGGTAACCATCAGATCCTGAGTACGGGTAACCATCAGATCCCGAGTAGGGGTAACCATCAGATCCTGAGTTTGGGTAACCATCAGATCCTGAGTAAGGGTAACCATCAGATCCTGAGTAAGGGTAACCATCGGATCCTAAGTACGGGTAACCATCAGATCCTAAGTACGGGTTACCATCAGATCCTGAGTACGGGTTACCATCAGATCCTGAGTTTGGGTAATAACCAGATCCTGAGTTTGGGTAACCACCAGATCCTGAGTAAGGGTAACCACCAGATCGTGAGTAGGGGTAACCACCAGATCCTGAGTAGGGGTAACCACCAGATCCTGAGTAGGGGTAACCACCAGATCCTGAGTAAGGGTAACCATCAGATCCTGAGTAAGGGTTACCTCCAGATCCTGTGTATGGGTAACCATCAGATCCTGAGTAGGGGTAACCATTAGATCCCGAGTAGGGGTAACCATCAGATCCTGTATAGGGGTAACCATCAGATCCTGAGAAGGGGTAACCATCAGATCCTGAGTAGGGGTAACCACCAGATCCTGAGTAGGGGTAACCATCAGATCCTGAGTAGGGGTAACCATCAGATCCTGAGTAGGGGTAACCATCAGATCCTAAGTAGGGGTAACCATCAGTTCCTGAGTAGGGGTAACCATCAGATCTTGAATAGGGGTAGCCATCAGATCCTGAGTAAGGGTTACCACCAGATCCTGAGTAAGGGTCACCATCAGATCCTGAGAAAGGGTAACCATCAGATCCAGAGAAGGGATCTCCAGAATACGGAAGGGTACCTGTTGGATTGATGACCCCGTTCGACGTATCACCGCCCGAATTACTGTAACCTGCGTCGACTATGCCAAATTTTGCCATGTCCATCTTTGGAACCTGACTGCAAGGCACGACTGGGTCTCTGAAAAAAAACACATCACATCACTTACAGTTTTTATTACTTGATTACTTGATACAGTTTTTATTACTTGATTACTTGATATTGTAAAGTATATGGCTTAAAACTAAGCTATTACTTGATACTTGATATTGTAAAGTATATGGCTTAAAAAGTTCTCTTTTTGAAATGATCAAATACTGACATTGCAACATGATGACATGGTTGTCCGATAGCTGACCTCCGAAATGAGACACATGTGGTTCTATACTGATATCTATACATTGAATATCCTACATTGACGGCTTTCGCACCTTAACGAACTCCCTCCAATATATGCATTATTCTTCCTCTAATCAAGGTTGTGTTTTAATTTGATTCTGTTGTCTTAATTTTCAATACAAACAAACGAGCAAATATGGGGACTTACCGGGCGTTAAAAGCGTTTGGGTAATTCACCGACTCAAAGTTAGCACACTGGCATAGAATGGAAGCCATAGAGGACTTTTGGATCTCTTGTTGCTGGTCTGAAATAGAGACAAGTAAGTAATTCTTTATGAAGAAACTATTATTTTGCCATGAGCGCGGCTTGGTAGGAGCAAAGTAGAGCTTCCGCCCTTCCAGTGGCTACGAGCAATTTGCTTTCATGGCGATATAATGCGAATAGAACGATCCTGTAGGAAGTGGGCATGTAATAAAGTATGACGTAATTATCGGCATACTTTTATAGAAAGTAGATGCATACTTTCCTTTAGGAGAATAAAAGCATGAGGCAACAGTGCCAAATAAAACCCACGTCACTGGTTTGATCTACCGTCTGTAAAATGGTTTGCAGTGAATATAATTCGAAGTATGCAGCAATATGGTTTGGAATGTTTGATACGGTATGAAAGGCAATATTTATCAATTGTTTTTAAACAAAATGTACACACTGGACAAGTCAGACAGTCGCCAACAGTCAGTTTAAATACCAAAAAGCTAGCGCGATCAAACGAACGTATTTCTCCTACTTTTTGAACAACTTAAAATGATATATTAAATTTGTAAATTATTGATATATTAAAATATTATGATTTACACACGTGCAACTTAAATTTCGTTACCATGTGAAAAACCAGCGTCGCGCCCTTGGAACCAGAATCTATCACCAAACTTGAGGTGGTGGAACTGTCGACCCAGGATGCATTGGCCCGTTGGTCCGAGACCGGGCTCTCCACCTGGTGCCCTCTCGGCCACGATCCCAGTAAATAGGTCGATGTCTAAAGGGCTTCTGGAACATTGGGTGGTCAAACATAGCCTCACTAGACATGGTAACGTTAATGGACGTTCGTTTAATCATACAACCACATCGTATAAGTAATATTGGATTTCGTAAACGTTTTAAAGTTCAGATGGGATTTACTGTACAAATTTATATTAAAATTAAGCCAACGGACAGAACATATGTGCCAAAACTTCCAACCGACGCCTTTGGCTTTACGCCGTCAACTTACCGAAGCTACCTTCTAACAGTTCCCACTCTTTTCTTTCAATAATTCTATATATTTCTTGAATTATTCTACAAAACGAGTTTCTGACACTAGACAACGGATCTCTCGTCTCCTAACCTGTATCCAGCTTTCTCCAGAAGCGGCTCCATGTTGCCAAATGCTTCCCGGACGGCTTGGCTGCCGAAGTTGGTCAGAGGTTTGAGTTGACATAGGACCCTGTACGAGTTAAAGGGAGCCAGGCCGTGATCTCGTCCTCGTTGGATGTTCAGAGCCGCCAGGTCAAACGATTCATGGCTGGACCGGTTGATAAAAAGCCGATTCCGGACTGCATCTTCTATTATACTTTCAATGAAAAAAGCCCATTTTTTAATACATTAAGGTAACACAATTATAACCAGTCCAGTGACATTCAGCATTTTATTGGTAAAATGTAAGAGTAATATGCTAGGCAATACCTGCAAAAGCGCGCCATTTCATATAAATAATTCAGCTGTTAGTGAAGAATACAGCGGATTCACGTTTCAATATGCGACAATTTGCAATGACCTATACAAAGTGTTATTATTTTGTAGTGACCTGTAAACACATCGTCTATTTTGAGATATTTATCAATTAACTTAGGGCTGGATTCTATGATTACTAACGTAGCTAGTAAAACGTAAATTTTAAAATTTAATTTATCTGTAGACATGCTCAAACTTTACTTTTATTGTAATGTTAGAAACACATCACAACAACACAATTGTGATCATTATAGCAACGTCCCCTCCAGCTATTTTGATGGAAAACCATTGATAAAGGTCTGGTTGGAACCACCGGCGCATCTCAGGTCAGCTGGAAGACCTTTCCTCAGTAAGTCTTTCGCTACATCCCACGCGGCAAGAGGCGAGCAGTAAGAGTGTGTTACAATTCCGCGACTCTCCTTAAACTGTGAAGTTGTTTAAAGTATGTTTGGTTATTATTTACCAAAACGATGCCTGATCATCGAGGGACAATAAAAACAATGCAACCGCAAAATAATTCCATTTTAAATACGTTGTGACCCAAAATTTCACTGTTTTCTGAAATACTGGGAACGCGATGACAACCATAGTGGCCCAAGCGCCTACGCGCCTGCATTTTGAAATCCTTTTTAAACACTCATTGAATATGCCAATATTTGAGTAGATTTTGTGTATAATGCTTATCGTCATAAGAATAACTGATGAGAACTGTATACATTTTTTACATATTTATTTTTATTATTTATTTTTATATTTCACAACTTTTATTGTGTCAACATGCAGAAAATTCCACCCATTTACAAACAGCATAACCCAGACAAATTATTGTAAGTAACCAGAATGCGCAATCAATCGGAAGTCATGACATAACATAACCATTAAGCAAATTTCGTCTAACTCGGTGTATAAGCATGTCGATAATTCTTCAAACCACCGGCTAACTCTTGGTGAAAATATATGGATTTTATTTAGGTTCAGCCTAGTAAAACAATAGTTTTCAACAAATTATGTTGATACACCGTTTGGAATTGTCAGTGTGCTTTGGTAATTTGGTATAGGTGCAATACCTGTCGGTTTCCGGTGATTTCTCCCCAGACAGCCAGTACAACAGACCCTCCACGCCCCATAACTTGTTTGTTCCCCCGTCTGGCACGGGCATCTCTGCATACGTCATCTTTGGCCTGTTGAAGGTGTTTTCTGTGGGTAGTTGAAACTCGTTCCTGATATCTTTCGGGAAGACTCGAGACAGGTTCCGCGTGAATAAAGTCATTTCTCTTGGTATCCACGTGTGACCAAACCTTTCAATGTCAACAAATTTACTACATCGAAGAAAATGGAACGATAACAAATGAAAAAGATTTAATAAGGTGCAATTATAACACCTGATACATATAAGAAAGTGCAATGATAAGACACCTGATACATATAAGACAAAACCATGATTACACACTTTACACATTTATGACAGTGCAATGTTTACACATCACCTGGCACACGGGAGACAGTACCATCCTTACACATGTAACAGATAGAAGAAAGTACAGGTGCAGGCCTGGGCGGGTGGTATGGAGATCCTAGAGTGCCCAGTGCCAGGATCCCCCTCTCGGCGTTAATGGCAGAGTCCGGCGGAAATGGCAAGCCGATACGGCCGGTGCCAGCGAAGCTGCAGGAGGTGCCAGAAGGCATCGCAAAGCTCAACCATTTGCCTACGAGTCTCCGTACCGGATTTTCTATCTGGGTTTACTCCCATAGCCTTATGACCAGCCAAGGTCGACCTGCAAGGCAGCAGGGAACTCGTGGATGGCGGGGTCGTTCATTTCCCGTACAGATACCAAGCAGCTGCCCATTGCCTTCTCATTTATAAACACTTGCCATAATTCCACAGTTTATTTACCTAATACCAAGCCAGTCAATCAATTAACAAGCTGCAACCCTTAAAACCAAACCGAATTAAGTAATGAAGAAATAAAAGTAACATTTAAAGACTGACACATCTCAAGTTTGGATTAAACTCGTGACTGATTGCACTTAGAAAGTGTGGCAGTATACATTTGGAACATGTGACAGTCTGCACAGAGGAGTTGTTTCAGTCTGCAGTTGGAACATGTATCAGTTTACACTTTAGACACTCTACATACTGTGCTAGTGGTGCAAGGTACCATCCTTACACATGTAACAGATAAAAGTACTATCCTTACACATGTAACTTAAAGAAGAGAGTACCATCCTTACACGTGTAACAGATGAACGTATCATCCTTACATATATAACAGATAGAAGAAAGTACCATCTTGGCACATGAATCAGATAGAAGAAAGTACCATCCTTACACATGTAACAGACAGAAGAGAGTCCCATCCTTACACATGCAACAGATAGGAGAAAGTACCATCCTTGCACATGTAACAGACAGAAGAGAGTCCCATCCTTACACATGAAACAGACAAAGAGAATACCATCCTTACACATAAAACAGATAAAAGTACCATCCTTACACATGTAACAGATAAAAGTACCATCCTTATACATGTAACAGATAAAAGTACCATCCTTATACATGTAACAGATAGAAGAGAGTACCATGCTTACACATGTAACAGATAAAAGTACTATCCTTATACATGTAACAGATATAAGAGAGTACCATGCTTACACATGAAACAGAAGAGATTACCATGCTTACACATGTAACAGATGAAAGAAAGTACCATTCTTACTCATATAACAGACAGAATAATGTACCATCCTTAAACATGTTGCAGATAGAAAAAAGTATCATCCTTACACATGTAACAGATGTAAGAAATTAATAATAACACTTACACTGATAGGGGCAGGTAATATGATATGAAATTCTACAATTGGAAGAAAGTTCAATGAAAGCATATGTAAGACACGCAAGTACAATTGTAAGTTATTGATAATACATAACAGATAACACTTGTTACATATGGAAGAAAACAGTCACACATTTAATTGATGTAATAAAGCATTAGCACGTGTGATAAATGTAAGAAAGCATAAGCAATTGCAATAAACGGAAGAAAGCGCAATGCTTACACATGTAGGCTAATAGACGGAAGAAAGCGTAATGCTTACCATGCCTTGTCTTCTATATAGAATGGTCACGGCAGCGATAACACTGGCGGAGGGATTTTTCTTTTTTCTTGTAATCATAAGTTGTTGTTATTTAATCATAAAATGAGTTCTCTCGTTTTTAGCTCCGAACTTGCACGTTTTAAAGTCAATTTACCTACTGTGGTCACTTTTAACAGCTCAAGAAATAAAACTAAATGATATTTGTATATCATCACTGGTAATATAAAATAAATCTAGTAAAATAAATCCAGTTTACATACCTGTATGTGATGCCAAACTCGTTGGTGATGGATGGGTCAATAAATGGATCGTAGGTGTATAGTTCATTCGTTGGGAGCTGGTACTCTTTCAGAGTCTGTTGGGACAGAAAAGATGGGAGGAACTCGTCATACACGATCTTCTGCATCTGGGCAATAAGCAGCTTCCGGGCCTCTTGAAACAACACGTCGGCGTCACTGATGTAGGGAGACAGCTGGCCAACGATACGATTGTGTTCCAAGACGAACAACGTGTGGTACGACGTCAGGGATGGTATGACGTTAACGCGCTCGTCTCCTGCGAGACAGTATATGAGTGCAGTGTGTTTTATGACATAACAGTCTCTAACATGATAGAGATAATGTTTTATTACTTTTTAAGTTCTACGTAATGTAATATTGTGGTGTAGGATTGTACTTGTTCTAGAAACAAAGGTGATAGTTTGGTACTATTGGTATATTTCTATAAAAAAATGACTGTACCAGTCCAGCTGAAAAATCTACCATTTGAACGTTTTCACCACTTTCAGGATTCGCACCTCCGTGGTCAGGGGTAAAGAAGTTTATAAGAAAGAAGAAATATCAGTCGGCGACTCGCCTGCCATTTCTGCATCCCTGCGAGTCCACGTACATGCTAAAAAAGGCCACACTTCAATTAAGCATAGTTCGCCCCAGATTTTGATGTTCTTTTCTAGTGGCAATTTCTTGGTGTTAGGAACTTTGGGAACATCTTTATATCGAACATGTCATTAATATAGGCCTATTAATGGGAGCCTAAGCATTTCTAGCAAAGGTGACTTATGTTACCTGCCATGTTGCATGGTGCTTGCGGACTGCTAGTACATTTCGTCTGGTCAGGGTTGTCGGGCAGGCGGTGGTGTACCCCGTCTGGTGACAACACGGTCTTTAGGTACGGAGAGGCTGCAGAGTATGCATAGAATTTGTTCGAAGACACCATCTATCCGTTAATTATATATATTAAGGCGTTTACCCCTCTTGAGTAAAGATAGAAAGGAAAACTATTTAAAAAAAATTCTTACAAACATTTAATCTTATATCCCATACTAAACAGTAAGGCTAACATGATTATCTGCCCGTGATGTCAACGAGTCACATGATCCATCTGCTTCGCGCGCGTCTCATGCGTTCCTTTGACAAAGCTAAATTCGTCATATTGGACAACACCATATAAATTCGACGTAGCTAAATATTAATCCATGAAGGTAAAGGAGGCTTAACTGGAAGAAACTAATGTTGTAAAGGCATATACCAGTATGAAGGGCAAGCATCAATGGTGCACTTATATATAACGACAATAAGCAGATTAAATTGTCGTTGTTACGTGCCTGTCGTTCAGTCCTATTGGCAATATCAATATATGTGTGCGCATATTATAGAAACATACACATAGCCTATATTATTTATGAATAAAAGGATACGCAATGTTTTGCATGCTAACATGCATCTTAACTTTAACTAACTTACATCCATCTCGTAACTCTGCCATCTGAACTTCAGACGAGCCGTAGACGTTGGAAGCGTCAACAAATGACGTAATATCGTTTATCTGTTGACGTTGGATATTGAAATCATTCCCTGAAATTCAAAACGTGAACAATGTCCTTTATATTCTAGTTAACCTGCA
The DNA here is from genome assembly GCA_007844125.1 of Sinonovacula constricta. NCBI lineage: Eukaryota > Metazoa > Mollusca > Bivalvia > Cardiida > Solecurtidae > Sinonovacula > Sinonovacula constricta. Next base: position 47,601,101 of record CM017560.1, on the reverse strand, counting down.
TTTACCTATTACTTCAGAATATTTTACACGATAGTTGGAATAAAAGTATATAATTGTAAATGATTGTTGTGTTTTTTGAGATATATGGCAGCGACAAATTATTATCATTATAGAGACATCCTGCTGTTTTGGAAAAGGAAGGCCCCAGACAAGTGTCTAGGTAGAACTACAGGCGCACCGCAGGTCAGCTGAAAGACCTTCCTACATTAAGTCCTTCGCCCCAAACGGGACGCGAACCCACGCGGTGGGAGGCTAAGCAGTCAGGAGTTACAAATCGGCGACTCTACCACTACGCCTCTGACGTCCCTAAACTGTAAACGAAAATATTAAATATCTGATATTTGTTGATGCTGTCAGCTACCCTAGATCTTTGGGAACACATCCCATATGCTGTTTGTAATTCTCACAAGAGCTGTCGCTGGACATCGCGCTCAATAATTCAAGATCTTGACAATGTCATACAAACAGAAAAATTGTTGGACAAACTTGATTATATCAGTAGGTATAATTACTAGATGACATTAATGACTTTCATTCCGATCTATGCAATAAGTGTTGACATATTATATTTTTAGTACTTGCACGCAAAACTTTAATCTGGTTGTATTTTCACCAACATTTTCTTAATCGAACCAGTGCTATATTTTTTTGCAATATCTACCCTGGAACTACGTCATTCTACCTTGTGCTTGGAAGGTTTAGAGTTAACTTACCTTCATCGTCGGACACCCACGCTAGACTATTCAATTTTACTACATTTGTCGACCGTGGGTTTATTGGTAAATTTATTGTCGTCTTATCGAACTAAATAGAACAAGAATTGGCCAATCATAATACTGCTTACAAAATCCATACTCTTCAGCGTGGAGACTAGAGAAGTATAACAATGACGTCGCCATTTTGACAAGTCTGTCGAAACAATGAAAGAACGAGTTTTATCACTGGACTGAAATCTTCATGGGATTATGAAGCGACCAATGAAATATCATTACCAGAAACGGCGAAAAATGAACTATATATCCCAGGAGCGATGAATGGAGAGTAACGGAATGGATCGGTCCTGGGTGTCCTACGATGCTTACCTTGGGGGCAAACGAAAGGAGACGACCGGTGAACTGGCATGCAATAGCCCTGCGCAAACACGGAGTCACCGGGCTCAACACGGATAGATGCGCATCTGGCTGGACTGTAGGGAAGGATGAAACGTACCTTTTTGAAAATGTAATTATATTTAGACGAAATTCTGCTGTAGAGGGACGTTGTTCTGCATATCAGATGCGGTAATGAGAAAATTAGGAGTTTAGATTATTTTCGTCAGACGAAATGCTTCAAGAATTTTAGAAATGACGAAAAATAACAAGTTATTATTACATTTAAATTTTGTTCCATTTGTGTTGATGTTGCGTTGTCTTAAAGAACATGGGGATGAAAACCCTAGGTAATGTCAAACACTGAATCTGGCAAACCTCGTTACACAAATGAACATTTTAGCTTACATTAAACCGAATATAAACATATTTTCATGATTATATTCGTAATTTCAATTTAAAATCACTTGGGTAATAAAATTAATTAGCTTATTAAAAGTATTTAAGTTAGAACCTGTGCTATCATAATAACAGGGATGTCGATATTAAAAACCTGTCTCAAAAACAATTTAAGCCTAAAAACACGTTGATAAATATTTATTTCCACAATATATGCAACTTAAAATTAGTTCAAATGTAAAATAGTTTAAAAACAAAAGATAAACATTTGGAAACTTACTCTTCGGTCTCGCAGCAATCGGTACTATCTGTAAATAAAGAAGAAAGTCATGATGATTAGCGGCAGGCTAATTTTTGTTTTTGATTCTACATTGATCTTCAAAGGTATTAGTTACACATGTTTACAGATGACGTCTGTCTATGGTTGTTAATTGTGAAATTTTGCATAATAGTTGATTATATATGTATCTGCATTTTAAAGGTAAATGTATCCTAAATGGTATACCATTTTAGCAACAATTAGTTTAAGAGGTGGAAATTTTTAGTATTAAACTAGCATTTCAGACTTTATTATTAATCCATGTATTACAATTCGTTTCAGATGTGTCTATTAGAAACAACAAATTTTAATCATCTTTGTTAAAAGGCTGCCATTTCATAAACAAACAACGTCTAAATTATACATCAAAAATCTCCATCATTGTGTTGGAGAGATATAACAAAAACAAAACAAAAACAAATCTCTCCTTCTACAATTCCTTAAAAGTATTATAGTAGCAATAAAAGTGTAAGTTCAGATATTGCCTGGTCTCTGCATAATTACCATTACAAGTCGTGCCAACAGCAATTATATTCTTATGTAACATATTTTGTGTTTCTATCAATAAAACAACATTCTCCACCATTCTTATTCAGCAGCGATTTTTTGTACTAAATGACGATCGTTAAAAAAAAACAGGTTTCCCAACCCCCGATGTTTGAAGTAATCTTGAAGTACCTTCAATGGCGGGAGTCTTAACAAGGTCATGGTCTAGAAACTGTCCCATCTGGAAGGCGTGGAGGGTCAGTTTGGCACTGTGAACCTCAGGACCCGGACCGGCTGCGTGTACTACGTTACTGATGGTGCGGGGATTTGGCAGTGGCCTTCCATTTCCATCCACCTGTCGTGCCTCGCCAATAAAATCTGAAAATGTACCGATATTTCTAGTCTCTTTACAGTCAGGATTACAGGTGGGCGTTTAGCCCTCGTTTGGTTCCTGGTAACAGGCGGACACTTCCATGTAAGAAGGTCTTCCAGATGGTCTATAGTATGTCGCCAGGATTTACATTGTCATTGGTTTCATTTAGCTAAAAAACACAGTTAAATGACTTCATTGACTTTTGTTATTGTTTAAGACTTCAAACGCCCAAAATTACTCGATTTTAATAAGAATGACTAAACACTTCATTAAAAACAGCTTTAAAATGAAACCTTTGCTAGACTTCTTTAAAAGTTCATTAACAAAAGTAAAACAACAACAACAGTGGAATGCTTTGCTAACATGTGTGCAAAGTTTAACATAAGACCATAGACCGTATTGTGCCTATTTAACGCCTCCGTGGATAACATTTTTCAAATGGGTGGCTTGTATTAAAGTCGTAACAATCAAGAACTAATTGCCGACAATACTGTTGGATATAATGCTTTAAACCATGATCACATAAATACATACACTTCGAGACCTACATTGAATTTCAATCTAATACCGAGCAGCACAAATTTCACACCATTACTGTCCGACTGCTTCGGTCGATAATATGCGTAACAACAAATTGCTTCATAGGCTTGAAAGTCAGGTCATGTTGACTTGTAAATGAGTGAATATATCAGGTCACTATGCTCTGTTAAATACTTCATTTTGTGTATTCATATTATAAAATGTAAAATCGTTCGTTTTGTCGGAAATCTTCGTTGGGACCATTGTTAGAGGTTTTACCCCACGCCACCAGAGGAATACATCCTATGAAATTGTGCTACAAGCACGTAACATATGTGTGCGATGTTCTGGCAATGGCAACGGCAGCAATCCAGGACTTGTTCAACCTACCATTGTATTCCGGCTCCATGATTCGAGTCTGAGCAGTGCCTGCAGCACCCCACCATGGAAAGTGACGGTTGTTGCATGTGCCATTTACTGACCGGTAGCGGGTTCGAGCACAGGTGATTTGGGACGGGCAGAAGTCGGCGGCGAATCTCCGGAATACGTTCGTAACATCACGGGATCTCAGGTCCCTGGTAGTCAGTCTGATGGGGGACACATTATGAGTACTTTTACCGTCATTTAAGCGAATACGTAAGGTATTTCCATAATTTAGTCAAAATTTAGGTGTTTCTTGTAATACACACATGTAGACTTAAGTCCAGATAATGTGTCGATTTGTACATGTGTTTCTTATTTCAAACCTCGCGTTATAATGCGAAAACTGTATTTTAATTTCATACTAATTAGTGATAAAAATCGTTAATTTATACATGTTAACTTACATATTGTCGTCGAGTAGTAATCTGGCCGCGGCCAATAGGTCGATGGCAGCCTCATCTTGGCTCTTCTGAAAGTCCGGGCGAGGACCGTGAAACTGAGCCAAGGGACAACTAGAGGCTGTTGACCGCACCGTTGCATCTGATGCGCCGTCAAAAAGAAGTATTGCCAGTATCAACAAAGATATGTGATGAACAATTTTATCGAGATTACATTTTTAAGGTATTGTCGTTATTTAGAATTTGCCTTTTAAAAAAGAGATCATAATCGCTCTGACGTCGATATCTATTATTAGCAGGAATCCCCATCTTGCTCATTAATAGATTTAGAAAGAACGAAAATTTAAGCGATTTCTAACGATTTATACTGTCTCACAACTATGATAGTGTCAAAATTGATTTTACTTACATTTGTAGAAGAGTATGAGTTTTTGAAGAAGATATGCCGTAAGATATTGTTACATGTATATTGATAGCAAACTTTCAGATACCATTTTACAGACATTTCGACGAAGTTCAATCAGTTATCGAATGTTTCCACGAATTTAGGAGTGTTGTGTTGCTAAGTAACTATCTCTGTTTATAAATAACAATTAACGCATGCTCATCCCGTTGTTAAAATCTTCATTTACACGTGAGTGTCATGACAGGCGAAAAAAAACCCGCATATTTTGGAGACCCAAACTGGTGAAATTCGTTTTCTTAACAAACCAAGGGTTTTGTCATGATATCAAGAATTTGCCTTGTGAAATTGATAAGCACATTTTATCAAGAAATCAACATGTTATGCATGTTTTAGAAAACGACCGATGTGTATTGAGAGTAATAATTGATTACAATGGTGTTGTTTTAATGTGGTTTTTTGTTGTTGTTTTTTGGTTTTGTTTTTGTTTTTGTTTTTGTAGCTTTTTTTGGCAATTGATTTTTGTGTCAATAAAAGCTGAATTGAACTGGAGTTAACCATTTCTACGCAAAAACGCGGGTACACGTTTCAGCTCGCACTTGACCGTGAAGAGCAGTTACATATGTTCTCTCAAACTCACCTCCCTTCTGCAGTTGATCCAGTAGGGTAGACAATCGACGGGCCTGTGTGTTGATACGAACCCTCTTGAGGGCTTCATGAAGGTCGTGGTCGGAGAACGAGCGGACAAAACCGACCAGACATAGTACGGCCACAAGCACACGCAGCACCATCTGTATGGGTTATAACAGTTTCAGAATTCAATTATGTTTCAATGTCACGTTCGTGCTCCATATTAAATAACAGTTGCATTTTTGATAATAACTCCACGAAAGGTAAACTATACAAATGTTGCTAAAGGATTAGAATTATGTTGATTATTGGGTTTATCGTCCCATCAACAGTATTTCAGTTATCTGGAGACGGTGTCTACTTGAAGCAGATATAGTGCTGCCTTCACTGTGTATAGCATGCCGTGAACACCTGGCATGATACCACACCCAGTCACATTATCCTGACACCGGGCCAACCACTCGTGGAACTACCCTTTTATTTGCTTGAGCGTTAGCAAGGGAGCTATACCACTACTACTTTAACGACTTTGTTATGTCGCGGCCCGGGATCGAACCCAGGGCCTCCCTTACCTGGAGCCGACGCTCTACCGATTGTGCTACCAGGTCCGGTGGATTAGAATTAAATAAAGCAATATCCCTATGAGGCAGCTACCATCTGTTCTTGTTATATGACGTTTTCAACCTAGCCCCTTTTCAATAACTTAAAACGTTTATAAATTCCCCTGCCCGTGGAAATAACGTTTCAAATGCACTAACGCCAATAAATTTCAATCCCCTAGCACTTGCACAAGATTTCAAAAGATTCCCCATTTGTTCGTCGTCATTGTGTCGTTTTATTTCTAAACAGTCTTAAATGTGTCATTAATGAAAGAGCAAGCAGGCTTGTTATTGATATGTTATCTATATTATTAATTTGTCGTTAAAATGCTGAAATTGCCATTTGGAAAAGGGAAGGAATTTTGAAATGTTTTCAATATACTATATACCCGTCTAGATATTGTTGTATGTAAGTTAAGTTCACAAATTGTCGAACTTCATGAACCAAGACGATGCATGCAGGCTATATATGGATTTTACACAATATTTCATGTAATTACCTTCGAAGTCTTGCTCAAATCTGCACTAAAATTATTAAAACATTCACCTGATTATTAAATATTGTATCATTATTCCATCAAAGAGGGAAGCAATATGACAAAAATAAATTGTGAAAATAAAACTGAAAAGCAATTATTTGGCAGGGAAGTATTTTTAACCAAAGAATGACAAAAATGCTGAGCTAACTTACTTCCATGATATAGTCACGCCCGTATGCCTTGACGTTCTGGACCGACTGGTTTCTCATGTGTCGTATAGGCAATGGCTTGGCTCTCCTACTATATAGTTAGACTGTTGTCCCACGAGCTCCACGTGCATTGACTGCAGAAAAAGCAGACCTCACCTATACCCAGTCGACAATGACTATACAGGTGCATGAAACCTGTTTGGGTATATCAGTTACACATTGAATTTCTATATTTGAGTAAGAATTGTATTTCGGTAGCGTTTCCAGTAGATCCGGAACTCGTATATATTATTTTATTAACATCTGTAAGCAGACATGGTGTAAATGAAATGCATGCGCTTGCCTATGATTCAAAAGACAGCACTATTGCACATACTAAATAGCATTTTATTAAAGGCGCATAATGGAATTAAACATCATTTCGATTGATGTCTCAATCCTTTAGGGCTTTATGGGTAACACATATCTTGGAAGAACATGTCTACCAGCATTTTAAAGTCCAATCCTTAATGCAAGTAATTATAATAGCATAACTTTAAATGTACGTTAGCTGCGAGGTTGAAGAACTCCACAAACCAGGTTTAATTTGCCGACTGACCGTTACAAGACGGTAACTGTTTTTTTCTGTTTTTTTTTTTTTTTTTTTTCTTTATGTGTGTAATTCTCATGTCTGTGTTTTTACCACTTTAACATTTACTCTGTATGCCTTTGTCTGGTAGTAGTTCACTTTTAATATTTTTGGTAATTCTCGTAGGACATTGTTTTATTTTCCTACTGTAAAATAAAAGTGGCGCAAACGTTAAATTACGTATATTATAATAATATTTCTTTGCACACGTGAACTCTTACACGTCATGCAATCACTGGCAATGTTCTCTTGCCAATTAATCGCGTGTGTATTAACATCAATCCGCGTTTTTTCTGTTTGCATATAACTATTAATTGCATCTTATTCTTGAAAAATACGCATATTTTTACAGATATATCCAATTAATGCGTCATACTTTCGCCATTTAAATGAGAAAAAGGAAATTATGAAAAAAATATATATGTCGAAAGTCTTGTTCACGCCCATTGTCAATAGATGTTATTGCGCTGTTTTTGTTATTGTTGTTGTTTTGTTTTTGTTTTGGATTGTTTTGTTCTGCTCTGAAATACCAACTAGTAATTCTTTCATTAGGTCGTTGTATATTGTGAATTGTGTCATAAAGTTGCCTTATTCTTGCTTCCTTGCGTTGTTACTCGATTCATTCTTACGCCACATCAACTTCTCTCATTCTTTGAATGCCCAGTTTTCATTGCCTGGCCTGTTTATTCAATTTTGATCCAACATACACTCTGTTGTGCACAGACTGTCATTCAAGCACTTGTCACTCAACCCCCCCCCCCCCCCCCCCCCCCCCCCCCCACCACCACCACCACCACCACCACACAAATCTAAAGTATCAACATGAAGCTTCTTTTAGCAAGACCTGCCGTGATTAAATTAACCAAAGTATTTTCTGCTGAGTTACCGAGTTATGTAAGTTCACATGTGATCCGAATACCGGTTAAACGTGAGTATTGTCCCTTGGCGCGTGAGAGTCCAAAGGGCGATAATCTATAATCTGTCATACCGGCTGAACATTTGTCAAAACTTGATTATTAAAATGGCAGATTCTCGCACAGCAACGAAGATAGTGTCGAATGTATGCGGTGCTAACGATCCACCAACGATTCCAAAACGAAGGTACATTTTCTTTTAATGTGTAACACTTTCTTGATAATAAAATACCATGTGAATTGGTAACCGTAATAACGGTAATGGTTATAATTTCATCTAAACTTGTGCAAGTAAGCTTTAGCTTATCTCTGCATTATCTTCCAGGGTAACCTGAGATGATGTGTGGTTGCAAATGATACTAAGTTTAAGGATAAGATTATCTGATTGAACCTTTTGGCTAAATGCACGACTGACCTACCAGATAACTGATATGCTCTCATTGAGGCCATTGAACTTCACGATCATTTTCTCTTCTTCTTTTTATTTCAGTTCTTCTAATAATTTAATTGTATTAAGTGATCAGAGCTGGAAATATCCCATAACCCATCACAGGAATCTGCAGTCTGCTTTCAAAGTATAGTGCTGTAGTAATTCTGTAAATTGAACCCAGGGTTCTGTGCATCAATTAGCTCTCAGGAAAATCTAATTCAATACTATTTCAGTCTGTAATAGTTGGGTTTCGCCAATGTGACCATAATTGTGTCGCCATGATGTAATAAAACACAAAACACTCTTTAGGTGGTAAATAACTGGATAATTGGGTAGATTTGACGCTTATATTAAAATAGATGATTAAACAATTTGTTATTTTTTAGTTCACCTGAGCTTTGCTTGAACAATTTGTTATTGTGAACCCCGTTCATCTAATGTCCAAGAGCTTGACAATTTTCCATATACGGTTTTCTTGGAAAACTTGGAAAATATCAGAAACTACAAGAGTTAGAGCCTTGACATTTGGTATACCTGGGTGATCCGACATCAATTGTAGTCTTAAGAATTTTTGTTCCATCGAATAATAGGGCCGCCAGGGGTGTGGCCATTTTAAATATAGGGTCATGTAGAAAAGAAAAAAGAAAATTGATTGTCCAAATGTTGCTCAGTACCTGTATTACAAAGATTGTGGTCTGTTTTGACATTGCTGATATTCGTTGCTTTTTTTATTTCTAAATGTCTTTGACACTCAGGTGAGGGATATAAAACCATCATGGTCCTTTTTGTATTGCTAAACTCTCAATATTTTATGTTTATAGGCAAGAAGCCTTGAAATGGAACGGATGGGGTTACAAGGACTCCAAGTTTATTGTGAACAAAGACAACCAGGTGGAGTTTACAGGCGAGCGGTAAGTCTTGTCACTGTTCACCTCTTGTTACATATAATTAAAAGTATATTTTAACCTACATTGTTCTCAAAGTCATTGATAATATAGTCCCAAATTATTATTTTTTTCAGTTAGCCTAATATTTATAGAAGATTATTATTTCATTAAAAAGTCTGTTATATCCATACTTTTTTTTGTTCACTTTTGAACAATCAACTTCAAATTGTCAAAGATTATTTTAGTTTTATTAGTTTAGCATTCTGTTTATCTCATGAAATCCTGAATTGGACTCTTAATCTTAAAGTTAATATTCCACCATTAGCTTAGCATTAACTGCTTAGCATGAGTCGATTAAGTTTAAGCAAACAGTGAAGATCATGATTAACCACATTCTGCTGGGAGTTGTCTGATCTGGATTTTTGTCTATTTGTAAAATCTATAGCTTTATGTCTTGTTCCCTGTGCATGTAGTTACTAGAAAATAGCAAAATGGTTTATGTTGCAGGTACCAGCTAAGTGGGCAGACCTTGCCTCTTCTAAAAGAGTGGATGATGGGGGCGGTGGGCATCAGTCTTGACCACAAGACGCCGCCACAGGTAAGTCTCCATAATTAATGAGGACATTTGCACTTACAGGTCCGAGTGGTTCGGTTTGCTGACCAGGGTCACATCTCATCTCACCTCTGCTTGGTTTGCCTCCCAGTCGATGCATTTATAGGCATCTGTGGTCGAATAATTTGTTGGACTGAAACCAACTGCATGATGGCTGTCCTTAAGCAAGACTATTTACTGCACATTACTCCAGGTACTCAGTATCTTAGTACTGGTTCTGTCTAGGAAGTGGGCAGTCAAGCCGGATTGATATATGTTGAACAAACTTGTTTCCTAGTCAGCTATAAATAATTAGGTTTAAACCAGATGGGTGAATTGCTAATGTTTGGGGAGGGTCACCTGAATTTGGAAAGAACTTGTTTACCAATCGACTGTATTACCAATCGACTGTAAATTTAAACTAAACTTAAAATCGGGTCATGAACTTTCCAGCAGACATGCAGTGCACCGGGGGTTCTGCACAGACCCTTATTTGAAGTCTTCTTCCACCAACAACAGCTGGACATCAACAGTAAGATCATAATTGTGTTGGTGTGATATTTAGGAAAACCCATACTCAACCCAAACTGTTAGGCATTGCTGACAGAAATGAAAAAATGATAACCCGACAATAGCTACAATTAAACAGTCTATAGACAAATACAGTAATCAAGAATGACACCTTTTATGTTAGAAATTGGTGATTATGTACACAAAATCAATTTAAGATTACAACTTTATTACTGCATTTTAACAAACTGATCCTTAGAGTCTGGTAAATTCATTAAGACATTAAAGTAGAAACAAGACTTTTGAAACATCAATTTCAGATCTATTAAATTTTTATTTAAAGAAATGAGTTTGAAGTTCATGTTGATTATAGCCAATTTAATAATTACGTTCTTTTTCAGCTCCACTTTTTTTAAGAAAAAAAGTGGTGCTATTGTCCTGATCCTCTCTTCGGCATTCATGTTGGTGTCCATTTTGGTGTTGGTTGCCATCTTTTTGTTAAGATCTATTACCCGAAAACCATTTAGGATGTTCACTTCAAACTGAGAACACTTGTTCACTATCAAAAGCAGAAGCTATTTTACTTGGGCATGTAACCCTAAATTTAATTTTGTCAGAGTTATGTCCCTTTTTTGACTTGCAAAATGTTTGTGTTGGTCAAGTTTTTTGTTCATGTTTGTAAAAATTTAATGGGAGGGATTCTGTCCCCCTGGAAAATTCACAGAAGAGATTCTGTCCATCTATGTCAAAATTACCAAAAGGAATTTTGTCTTGGGTAGAATTTGTCCAATACCTTTCCAGGGTTGTCATAAGGAGGCGGCTGGCGGCCGATTTGACCACCTCAAATGAAAATCGGGCCGCCTCAAATTTGAAAAAAAAATTGGTCAAGAGCATGCCCCCGGACCCCTTAGCAGCGCTTCTCGCCTTCGCCTCTCGTATAGCCTAGCCTCCTCAAAAGTTAATTGAGCCTGCTCAAAATATTTCTAGTGACAACCCTGCCTTTCTATTGTCTATTCATTTATATTTACAGGTATATATATTTTACTTGTGATATGCTTGTATAATTTTTTTTCAGCCTGAGATCACAGCCAAAGACATGCCAACACCACTGAGGAATGAAGAATTCCTGGCAGACCTGCGACGCACCAATATCTCACATTCTGATGATTGTCAGGACAGGCTCTTCCGAGCTCATGGTACTACTGTGTTACTGTCTTTATCTGTTATGAAAATATGTCAATTATGTGAAATGAAATTAATTTTTGATGCCTTTACATAGTGACATGTTGCAATTTTTATATACTTTTTTGCTCCTGACAGTTCCACTCAGTGTTGTTAAGCTTTATTTCTAAAGATTTTTATTTCATTTTGATCATTCTTGGTAGAATAATGTCTGTTTCTACAAAATGTTATATTTATATTTTAATTGTCAAGATATTAAAACAGTGGCAAACATCTCTTTATCAATTTAAATATTAAATGTTACAATTAAGTATGTATTGTAAAAATTCACATTATCACGGTAGATTAGAATCTCTGGCTTAGTTTACCATACACCATAATTTGGAAACAGGACCAAAAAAAATTAATATAATGAAGTACATATGTGATTGACTTTTTTTAGATTTTACTAGTTCTAGTTTTTCCCAATATGTTTTAATTAGAAGTACATTTTCTGTATGAATTTCATTGTTTATCCTTACAGGTCACACATTGAGTGAAATCTTCATTTTAAGGGAGGGTCGATTCAAAAGAATTCCAGATCTAGTAATATGGCCATGTAAGTTAAAGGAAGTTTGATAAATTGCTTTTTTTAGTAAACTAGAGCACCATTTAAGTTAAGCCAAGGTGCTCGTAATATATCACAGGAAAGTTATCTTTCAGTTTATTACCGATGCTTAGTTAATTTTGTTTAAAACTTGTATGAGGAACTTCTCACTTAAATGCCAGTCGTTTGTCTGTAAACAGATTTTAATTTCATTACTCATATTGTTTACTTATTTTATCTTTCCTGTTGATTTATGCCCTTAACAATTCAAAGTTAAATGTGCGATTTAAAATTCAACTAAACAAATTAAATTAATTTTAATGAATAATTCCTAGTGATTCATGCTGAAAATGGCTGCTGCCAAATATCATATAACCATACAAACGCCCCTAAAAGGATTTCAAATGGCTTCTTTGTTAAGTGTGTTCAATTGATAATAATACATTTGGACATCATTAGTTTAATATCAATAGCTTTGAATAAGTCATACTTTCACAGAAAGAAATTAACCTCAAATGTCAACAAAAAATGTTAACACACTGTTACCTTAATTTCATGCGAATTGTGTAATATATTACAAAATGTTTTTTGCTAAACTTTTTTGGGGATTTGTGGAGCACAAATCAGTAGGAAAACGTGGATGGATAGGAACGAATATTACTCAATATTGTTGGTATCTCTTCTTATGGCACAGTCTACAAGTAAATAATCCATGTCGATTTTTTGGTATTCAGGAGTAAAATTGGATGTTAGTTTATGTTTTATTACATCACACCAGCAAAATTATGATCAGCTATTTATTGGTGAGTGAATACCCTAGATACATGGTAAAACTCATTGCTAGGCCACGGGCGCCCCCGGAATTTTAATATTACATAAACATGAAACAGGATTCCGTGCAAAGCTGAGGTTCTTAGAATGTATAGGTTCAGTTTTAAACTGTTGCTAACAATAAGTTTAAACAAATACTGGAAACTTTGTTGTAGTCGGTACATGGATTATTGACTTCTGCTGTATTTTCTATTATAGTATTCATTCTCCCATGTCTCTGTCTCTTCCAGCTTGTCACAATGACTGCGTGAAGATTGTAGATTTAGCTTCCAAACATGACGTTTGTTTGATACCATTTGGTGGTAAGTGTTTTCATGCAGTTAACTGCATGTACTGATTTATGTTAGCACCAATGTAAATTATAATGTGTTTGGTTAACACTATGTAGTAGGACAGAAGTTTAAAAAATTCAACTTATTTTCTTTGAGGTTTTATTAGTTGTATTATACTTTTTATTATTAAAAAAAATATTATTTATTAGTTTGTTTTGTTTTTTGTTACATCACACTGACACAATTATTGTCATAATCTTGACGTCTAGCTAATAATTACTTGAGAAAGGTCACAGACTTATTCTAGGTAGAACCACCGGTGCACAGCAGGTTAGCTAGAAAGCTTCCTCACATGAAAGTTCTTGCCTCGACCAGGACTCGAACCTATGTGGGGAGGAGTTGTAAAATCCAACTTAGCTACCCAGTTTTTGAAGCTAAAGATGTACTGAACAATGTAAGCAGACATCTTTAGGCTAATATTTAGGAAAAGTATGTAACATTTTAGTTTGCGTGATCTAGCACAAATATTAAATGGTTTTGAGAGCATAGGAACTTTAGCATCAAAATAAAAAATCCATAAGTTACAAACTTGGTAAAAAAATAGGACATAGAAACAAAAATAGTCATGCATGACATGGTATGTAGAAACTGCCCTAGAACCTATTCATGCGTGTCAGTGATGTCATTGCTAACCATTAACTTTTGTCAGAAAATATAACTCTACAGGTTTGATATCCTGTACTTTTATTATTATTTCATTTTTGATAGAACTATATGGCTACAAATTTAAAAAAGGACACATTTTCTAAAACCTGTCTCAAAGAACTTTTGATATATGAATCAAATATTATTAACCTAAGGCCTTTTGTTAGATAAAGGTAAAAAGGGTAAAACTCTGATTCTTATTAAGGCAAAATATTAATGTGTTATAAATTTCTCAGACTTATAGTATACACATATAATAGAGCTTGTATGCCTTTTGATAATTAGATGTTTGAAAACTTGTATGTCTTTAGTTTACATGTTGTGAATGGAAATAAATTTTAAAAAAAACACAACTTTTGTCGAAAAATACATCAGTACATCAAATGCCATAGTTAACTTGTGTAGTCAAATGGTAATAGAATTTTCATGGAGTTTTTCATGTTCATTTCTTTATTTTTATTGTTTACAATGTATTATAATTATTTATTAACTTTTATTCTGATTATTATTATTATTTATTGTAATTTATGATTTAGTATGTCTAGTGTTCTTTTAATAGATTTTCTGTGATACGTTTGACACTTAACTTTGTTTTTCAAGAAATTATTGGTGCCAAAAAAGTTAAACATCAACATTACACAGTGACATGAATAGAAAAGAAACTTCTTCAATTACAATATAAATATATGGTCAATTTGATGTATAAGCAACTCAGATGTCACTTTTGCCTTTAAGATGTTATCAGACCAAATACCAAATTCAGTATTGTTTTCTGAAAAGACCCTGAAATTCTGCTTTTTGATATCCTACATTAATTTGACAAGTCTGACTTATTATCATCCTATCTTGGCCTTGCTGCACCGTTAGCTATTTTCCAACAAAGAAAACTATGTAACCACCTACTTCTGAGATCCTGTTATTTGATCATCCAGTTTAGTAGAACTTCCTTGCATTGTTTATCTATAGATTTGGAAAGAATATACATTTAGTGTGATTTATTTTATAATTTGTACTGTCTAACAATCGAGATTGTGTTAAAAATCAGCTTTTTTATGCTACAGTTTGAGTTTATACAGACATTATGCCTTGATGTATAAGCAACTCAGATGTCACTTTTGCCTTTAAGATGTTATCCAAATACCAAATTCAGTATTGTTTTCTGAAAAGACCATAAAATTCTGCTTTTTGATACCCTACATTTACGTGACAAGTAAAAAATAACCCTGACTTATTATCATCCTATCTGGGCCTTGCTGCACAGTTAGCTATTTTCAAACAAAGAAAACTATGTAACCACCTACTTCTGAGATCCTGTTATTTGATCATCCAGTTTAGCAGAACTTCCTTGCATTGTTTATTTATAGAATTGGAAAGAATATACATTGAGTGTGATTTATTTTATAATTTGTACTGTCTAACAATCGAGGTTGTGTTGATAATCAGCATTTCTAATACTACAGTTTGAGTTTATACAGACATTATGCCTTAATTCCATAAAGCAGTGGGAGGTTGTGTTGATAATCAGCATTTCTAATACTACAGTTTGAGTTTATACAGACATTATGCCTTAATTCCATAAAGCAGTGGGAGGTTGTGTTGATAATCAGCATTTCTAATACTACAGTTTGAGTTTATACAGACATTATGCCTTAATTCCATAAAGCAGTGGGAGGTTGTGTTGATAATCAGCATTTCTAATACTACAGTTTAAGTTTATACAGACATTATGCCTTAATTCCATAAAGCAGTGGGAGGTTGTGTTGAAAATTAGCATTTCTAATACTACAGTTTAAGTTTATACAGACATTATGCCTTAATTCCATAAAGCAGTGGGAGGTTGTGTTGATAATCAGCATTTCTAATACTACAGTTTAAGTTTATACAGACATTATGCCTTAATTCCATAAAGCAGTGGGAGGTTGTGTTGATAATCAGCATTTCTAATACTACAGTTTGAGTTTATACAGACATTATGCCTTAATTCCATAAAGCAGTGGGAGGTTGTGTTGATAATCAGCATTTCTTATACTACAGTTTGAGTTTATACAGACATTATGCCTTAATTCCATAAAGCAGTGGGAAAATATTGTTACATGCATTTGATATAAGCAAGCTATTGGATACCACCTTAAAGGCATTACATACATGATATTTTCTTTAAAATACTTCTGACAAATTTCAACAAAAATGTAGCTGGTAATGAACAGTTATCCCAAAGAAGAAAATTGTTTCGGAAATGCTGTGATGTATTTTAGATTTTATCACACAAAAAATGCTGCTTCCTTTATAGATGTGGAAAAGCTTTTGTCTTGGAAAGATTAACATATGCATAATTTAAGAATTTTTGGTTCATTACCTGTGGCCTCATCTTACAACAATCATTATTTATTAAAAGCAAAATATCTACATGTATCTTGCACTAGTTAGACCTTGCAAATTGAGTTAAATAAAATTTCTAGTTATACACCGATATGATCTAAAAAATATTTGGTTAAACTTTCCATATATATCCTGATGCTTAAGTTTCAAGTTGTCCTTCTTTTTCACCTGCAGGTGGCACTAGTGTGTCTGGGGCCCTGGAGTGTCCTGAGAATGAAACCAGAATGATTGTCTCCCTTGATCTCTCACAGATGGTAAGGTTCAGTCAAATGTATTTAAATTTTTCTGTCATATTAATTTTTCTACAAACAACATTTTTGTTGTAGGTTATAAAACCATTTTAGTTCTGTCATTGATAATATATTACTACAAAAAGCAACAACAACATGATCATAATTTCTGACATTCCTTTGGTTGTTATTTAGTTGTTAAATAAAGCACATGTCACAGGATTGTACATTTAGTCTGTAAAGTAAATGTAAATGTTGAATCTAACTACTTAAAAAGTACCGGTATTTGTTTATTTGAAAATCATGAATTACTAGTAATGATATGCCATTGATTATGTATTTTGAAAATGTAAGCATTGTAACCTGAACATTTATTATAATAGGCCCACCTACTTTGTCCGAGTGATAGGACTTTATTTATGCTGTATTTTAGAACAAAATCCTGTGGGTGGATGAGAAGAACCTGACGGCCCATATTGAAGCTGGCATCATTGGGCAGGACTTGGAGAGACTGGTTAGCACTTATCTTACACTTGAAAATCTATGTTACTTGCCACAAACTTCATGCAAAAGTAATAAAATGTAATTGGGATACCTGTGGACGAGCGGCTTTAGTCATGACTTGTAACTCCTTAGCCCATAACCACCTGGGCTCAAGTCCTGGTCAGGGTGAGAAATTTCATGTAGGGATGTCTACCAGCTGACCTTAAGTATGCCAGTGGTTCTATCTAGACATGTCTGGGATACATCTAGAGTCTTTTCCTCCCAATAATTTCCTGAGTGTCACCAATATTATCATAATTTTATCTGTGTAAAGTAAAAAATATGTATTGCCAGAAAAGCAAGCAGCTTATAGTGTACATTCTTATCTGCTCCAGGCTTTAAAACAAACCTTTTGGCCTACAAGATGAATGTTTTGTATAGATATTTCAGATAAAGGGATACACATATTGTTTTTGATTCTTCATGCCATTTTCTTTTAAGTATTCTGAGAAATGCTGTTTATTAGTGCCTTACAACTATGTGAAATTATAAAAATGTATTTCCTATTCAAGCCACACTGCACAATAAGCTACTAAATTAGGAAAAGCATGTGGCCACTTACTGTTGACATCGTGTTTCATGATCATGCAGGTCATCAGCTCTGATGTTGATATCTATTTTAAGCTAACTTTCCCATTGTGCTTATTTATAGATTTGGAAATAATGGACATTTAAAGTGATATATTTCACATTTCTACTGTCTAACAAATGAAGTAATGTTATAAACAGCCTTTACTTAAGATACAAGTTCATGCAGCAATTCCAAAGAATAGGGGTAAGATGTTGTTACATGTATTAGATATAGGCAAATTGTCATATACCACCTTCCTTGAGAGACCACACTAATGTTTAACAGACAACCATCTCACACACTCTTTTTTCAACACTACCAGCTTGCACAGAAAGGTTTCTGTACAGGACACGAGCCTGATTCCATGGAGTTTAGTTCACTTGGTGGTTGGGTGGCCACACGAGCCTCTGGCATGAAGAAAAACATTTATGGCAACATTGAAGACTTGGTATGTTTGTTAGTTTGCTATATGTGCCTATTGTACATTCAGTTTTGTTGTTTGTGTACTTGCCAGTATCTGTATGTTGTTTGTTTTCAGGAGTATAAGTCCATTGAATTGAAAATTGTAACTTGTGTTTACTGATATGACAGAACAAAAAATTTTGATGTATATTTTAGCAATCCCTATTGCAAGTTTCTCAAGTTTTATAAGCACTGTCTATAATTATCACTTTACATATAAGGTCTATCACTTATGAATCCACATATTTATTCTTAATAAGACCTATAAAACTTTTATTATCAAATTCTTTTTAATAAATCTATTGCTTAGTCAATCACAATTGATTTTGAGCTAAGTGTTGAAGTAAAAAAATAAGTCTAATGGTATTTGTGATAAAAATGGAATACATGTGCATACCTTTTAGAGGAATCTTGTGTTTAAAATGGATCCTCGCCTTGTCTGTTGACAGGTAGTACATGTGAAGTGTGTAACACCTATAGGAACTATGGAGAAGTCATGTCAAGTGCCTCGAATGTCCTGTGGGCCTGATATCCATCATCTCATTCTTGGTTCAGAAGGTAACTTTGAAAGTAGCCAGATAAACACACGCCAAATGAGATAGTTCCAGAGCAAACATCAATTAATGACAAACAAAAAACACCTCTTCGGCCTGCTTTCAATTTAACAGGCTCAGGCAAAAAGCTGAGATCTAGAACAGCAAGCTACCACTGGGAGCCATAGGATCAGGATGCCCACTATATCCTGCTGAGTTTTTAGCAATATGTTTTGGCACCTTTGCATGTTTTTGTAGGAAGATGTATTAGTTATTTACAAAATGTGGCATGTTAAGTGTTAAGCCGGACAAACTGGTGCCTGAGCTTGCTTTCTTACTCATAGTTAATATTTTGTAACTCAGCTCCAGATCACATATTCAAATAAGATGCCTTTCCTTTTGTTAATATTAGACATTACCATTTTATATTGCTAAGAAATGTTTCTTATGGTTATTTTATACAGAATTTATTACAAACTGCTTACTTATGGTTTATTTATGAGTCAGCACTTCCTCTTGGGTATTCAAGAAACTCCCCATCATGTTACTGTCATTTTTTTGTCATGCATAGCAGGATTGTTTCTTGCCAGAATATAAGCTCAAAGAAGAATATATCCATGCTTTGTATTTCAGTTGCTTTTGATACATACGCTGTTCTTTATAAAGCCCATAAACATTTAATTATTAAATAAAAAATCTTTAAAAATTATCACATTTAATAGATCAAATTCTATCCAAAATACTGGTAGTGTTGACTATACATGAGTAACATTTTTCATCCATTTTTCCATAAAATGTGTTAAATCACAGCTAATTAACAGGTAGTAAGAGATTGATTACTGAATGTGATTGTTTTGCTTTTATTGTGTCAGGAACACTTGGCGTGGTGACTGAAGTAACACTAAAAGTACGACCCCTCCCAGAGTGCAAGAAGTATGGCTCCATTGCCTTCCCGGACTTTGAAAAGGGAGTGGCATGTCTTAGAGAGATAGCAAAACAGGTTAGTTAGAACCATTCTTTACCAATGTTAATCTCACTGTAAGATTTATTCATAATAAATGTGTGATTGTTGCAGAAAACTGTCTATTTGAATATTTAAATGTAAATTAAAATGTACCAAATTGTTTTAAACAAATCAAGGGCACCGATGGTATGGTGGTAGTTACTGACTTATAGCTCCTCTAACTCCTTGGCCTCTCAGTGCTTGGGTTCGAGGCCCATTCTAGGCAAAGGACTAAATTGGGAAGGCCTTCGAGCCGTCTTGTGATGTGCCAGTGGTTCTACCCAGCATTTGTCACTGGTCGTTTTCCACCAAAATAGCTGAATGTTGTTATATTGACCATAATTGGGTGCTGTAGTGTATTTAAAAAAATCCTGATCAGTTGAAATGAAAGAAAACCCTTATTTATGATGGAAGCTGGTAGATTTGTCTAAATTCCAAATTGGAGATCCTAAACAGAATCATATGACTGTGTATCATATGCTGATGTGGTTTTAGAAAGGATATCAGTATTGGTTGACAGTTGTTTCACTTCTCATTGATCAGTTTTAAATGTAATTAATAACAAAGTAGGCCCATATTCACCAACCATTCTTAAGTAAGAATTGCTCAAGTCATGGATCCAAAATATCTTTATTATCTATTTAGCTGAATGTCTGTATTTTTGCATGATGCTTTAACTTTTCTGCTTTCAGCTTAAAATTACATTTAAACATAACAAATAATCTTATTTTTGTTGGTATGAAAATTGTGAAATGGGCTTAAGTCATGACTTAGGCTTAAGAATGGTTGGTGAATATGGGCCTTAGTTTATCATCATTATTTTCTAAATATTGATAGTACATTGTTTATATTTCACTTTCTTAGTGTATAAATGTTTGACAGCATTTAGAAGTTAAGCTACATTTTCTCTCTTTGTCAGAACTGCTATGATAGAGAAGGTCTTTTATTATCAAGTCTGTCACTTGAACATAATCTTAAAGTGGGTATTTAACAGTTTGGACCATTTCTTCTTTTTCATGCAACCATAAAAATTATTGTTATCTGAAAATATTCTGTGAAATGCTGTTTATTAGTAAAGTACATCCTTGTGAAAAGTAAAGCACAACACCCCAATTATCATTACAAATCTGCATTTCCTATCCAAGCCACCTGGCACAGTAAGCTAATTTTAAGGAAAGAAGATCCTGTGTCCACTTACTTGCAATCATATTAAATGATGATCTTGGTAATCCACTCTGATGTTGATGTTTTATTTTTGGCTTAAATCCCCATCATGCTTTTTTTTTTATTTTGGAATTAAATGGACATTTAAATCAGTACATGTTATGATTTGTACTGTCTAACAATTGAGGTAATGTTATAAACAGCTTTTACTTATACTTAAATATATGTTGATGCAGCAGTTGTGCACTAATTCCCTAGTACATGTACAAGGGTAAGATTTTGTGCCATGTTTAAGATGAAGTCTGATACCACCTTTTATCTGGTCATCATCATTAGGTGAGCGTGAGGGTAAAGCCAACTACAATTGATCATTTTCTTAACTCTATTTTGATGATGATAAATATTCATTACAGAAATGTGCACCTGCATCTATTAGATTGATGGACAATGAACAATTCCAATTTGGTAAGTTTGGTTCTGTCTGTCATAAAGTTTCTGTCATCTTCCATAAGCAGTCCCTATTGCTGTAACGAAAGGTGGCATTTACACACATATAAAGACAATAACTAGGACATACTGGACCATGATATAAAAGTGTTACATGAAAGTTTAAAATGTTTGTCCATAATGTGCATCGGTAGGATGCTATTTGTATACAGTTTAATCTGCAATGACTACACCTTGTCTGACAATGTTTTAAATTTTGATATAAATAGACACCTTCATGAAACTTACGGTAGTACACTTTTATCTGTGAAGAATGGTTTCTTTTCAGACAGCTAAATCAGCACTTGAACTATGCTTCAAATAGATATTGATAAACATTCATAGCATACATCCATGCAAATTACATGCTAATACATGCTACTATCTGCCTTAATTTACTTTTACAGTAGTTTTACTCACACTCTTCACATTATACCTTTCATGCAACATGTATCAATAATTTGTAGAGTACTCTGTATGCTAATTTAGGATTTAAATTTATAATGTATGCAATTTAGGATTTTAATTTATAAGATTTTAATTTAAAATGTATGCAAATTTAGGATTTTATAATTTATAATGCATGCAAATTTACGATTTTAATTTATAATGTATGCAAAGTTAGGATTTTAATTTGTAACATATGCAAATTTAGGATTTTAATTTATAATGTATGCAAATTTTGGATTTTAATTTATAATGTATGCAAATTTAGGATTTTAATTTGTAACATATGCAAATATAGGATTTTAATTTATAATGTATGCAAATTAAGGATTTTAATTTAAGGTATTCTACGAATATGGCTCTTGAAAAATTTCAGGTCATGCTTTGAAGCCAGAAACTAAGTCTATGTTCACCTCATTTATGGAAGGCCTTAAAAAGTTCTACATCACTCGCATCAAGGGTTTTGCTCTAGATAAAATGTCAGTAGCTACTCTCCTGTTTGAAGGTTCTAAAAAGGTAAGATGACATAGCGAAAGTTGTGGTAAAATACAGTCTAAACAGTTTATTGTTATTTTAAGATTAATAAAAATGAATAGTACAAGAGGTCTTACAATTATTGTAGAAAGAACTTTGCTTTATTCAGAAAACATTGATTTCTTGTTGTTACACCTTCATGTCTTTTGAAAAGTTAACATGGTTTTGCAACTCTTAATTTAGAAGATGGTTAACACATATTAGGAAGAATTTATTTGAAGTGCCTCATATTTAGTTTTGAAACCAGGCATTTAACTAAATATTTTCCTAATAGTTTACAGTTCATTAAATTTACCAAGGCATTTTACTAAACAATTTATTTTCATAATTACTTTTAATTTGTCATTAATGATGATCATATAAGGCTCATTTTGTACATAATATTTTCAATATTTGTTATTCATTAAAGGATGTGGATGCTCAAGAAAAGAGAGTGTATGAGATTGCTGCTACCTATGGGTATGTAACAAAAATATTATTAACCCAAACTCTAACATCTGTTTGCATTAATATTTCAGATATAAACTTTTAATTTATATAAATGCTACAACTTGTGTATAATTCTTTGAATTTTTTAAATAAACCAGTCTTCACTTTTTAACAAACAAACAAACAAACAAACTACTCCTGTTTAGTAGGATGCTAACTTTATTTTCCGATGATTGTTTAACTGCTTATGTAGTGATTTAATAGTGTCAGTAATTTAAAAGAGGAATCAAGTAAGCATGCTTCCTAAGAACGCTCTCATAGGGGATTAGGTGTCTAAATGTCACTTTTATAGTCGCCATTTTGGTTCTATGGTGATTTGTGTCCTTTCTCCCTCCCACAGTGGTCTGCCTGGAGGTGCTGAGAATGGAGAAAGGGGCTACATGCTCACATTCGCCATCGCTTACCTCAGGGATATAGGCTTAGAGTACTACATTGTAGCAGAATCATTCGAAACTTCTGTGCCCTGGGACAGGTATATGAAAGTTATTATTGTGGAATGGATCTAACAAAACTTCATACATGTTATATGTTAGAATATTTGTGTTGGTTCTTTAATTGAAATGTTGACCTTGTTACTCTTTATCAATTAAAGCCATAATTTCATTAAAGCTCTAGTATAGAGAGTCTATAATTAATATTTTGAGTATAAATGTTTATAGTTATTTAAGCAACTTTGATTGTTATACATAGGAAGCAGGGAAAACAGTTGCTATTGATTGGCAACCACTTTTGATTGTCCTTGTTGAATGTATATGTTGATTTTATGTGTTGATTGTATGTGACTAACTTGTTTGAGGGACATTGTTTTATATCAAGATGATCATAAAATGCACCAGGTTTCTAAATACCTGTTGGCTAATGTGCTTTAGCAGAATTGCTTTTGAATAGAACCATAAGAAAATCAGTGACAATTGCTCCAATAAATGTAATAATAAATTGTTTCAGGTCTTGTTTTATCTGCAGACATGAAGTATTGCTTTAATAAAAGCATTTCTGTTAGTCAATCTTTCTATCTGTAGATGAGATTGATCTGATCTTATTCTCTGCAAAGACACTATACACACAAAATTGGAATCTGAGTCTGACCATGCATAACCACAGGGCAGAGATCCTCACGCAATATTAACAGCAGGTATGAGAAGCTCCATATGGAGGCAGTTTGCAACAAGAAATGAGGATTTGTTGAGTATTTGGGTATAGGTGAGGAATTCTGATAGCTTGATTGCCCCAGAATCTCTCAGCTAGCCAAATATATAGAGTTAGAGGCTCTCAGTGTAGTCAAAGTGATAATTATCAAGTATTGTTGTGCTTTTTTTTAGCTTTTCTTGGCTAACTTGATTTTACATGTCTTATGTCCCTTTGGTTAACTGTGTGTTAACTTTTAGTGTAACTGAGGGAGTGCAGTTATTGTGGGGAAGTATTTACCATCTTCTATTATAGGTCTTGTTTGTTTGTTTATTGGATTTATTGTCCCAATAATGACAGTATTTCAGTTATCTAGAAACGGTGTCCACTTGAAGCAGATATAGTACTGCCTTCACTGTGTATAGCATGCGGTGAACACCTGGCATGATACCACACTCAGTCACATTATCTTGACCCCGGGGCAACCCAGTCGTGGAACTGCCATTATATTTGCTTGAGCATTAGCACAAGAGCTATACTACTACCATTTTTAACAACTTTGGTATGTCACGGCCGGGATCGGATCCATGGCGTCCCATACCTGGAATAGATCTTGTTGAGTTGCTGCCATGAAAAAGGGATTGAATGTGGTTTTATGTCCTATGCTGATAGTTTAGTGTCACCAGCTTTCAGGAGGGCTAAAATGATGCTCTTGGGAAATTTACCTCTCAAATCCCATTTGTTTAGCTCCATTTTTCAAAGAAAACAGCAGAGCTCTTGTCATAATTCTTTGGCAAAATTGGTTACCTTGTTGTTAAGGTTAGCTTCTTGAAGATACCTATTTACTTCAACCTTAAATTAAATTTTCGCAATAAGAGGAACCCATTTTTAAAAGGACAGGAACCCCAAAATATATTTTTACAGAGTTTTGTCCATTTTTTCAGCACTTGGTCCAGCACAGAAAAAAGTAGAGCTCTATGTGTACAAACACCTCTGATTTATAAATGGAAATACTGTTTCTTTAACTGATGCCATGTTTGTTCCAGGTGTTTAGATTTGTGTGTCAATGTGAAGGACCGTCTCCGTAGAGAATGTAAGGAGCGAGGTATCCAGTTTCCTCCTTACGTCACCTGCAGGTAGAGTAATCCTTGCTTTGTGTTTTATTAAAGGCTACATCAAAATATTTAAATTAAAAATTTAAGATTTGCTGTTCTTTCATTAATTTATTATCTAATATGAGGTGGTATAATCTATTGTAATATAAATGATCCTGTTAGTGACTGTGTGAAAAGTGTGTGGTTTTTTACCTTTAGGCTTTGCCCTTATACTCTAAATGGTTGTTATCAATAAGTTACAGACACATGGTTTGTATGCTATATTTCACAGGGTAACACAGTTGTATGATGCAGGAGCCTGTGTATATTTCTACTTTGGGTTCAACTACAGAGGTGTCCAGAATCCTGTCCAGTTGTATGAGGATATTGAGGTATGTAACACTTCCACTCTGCCCATTTCATGAACTGAAACTTTGCATCATTGCATGTCTGGGCCTACCGATCTTCCTATGTCTTGTCTCTCTCTCTCTCTTTCATAGATGCCCGTTTGTTTCTGTTTTTCCTGGTTACCCCCCTGTTTTTCTTGGATGCCCCTCTGTTTCTGATTTTCTTGGATATACGTCTAGTCCTGTTTTTCTAGGTTGCCCCTCTGTATCTGGCTTTCTTAAATGCTGATCTTTGTCTTTTTCTTTTACTTAGATGCCCCTCTGTGTCTGTTTTTTTCCAGATGCCCTTCTGTTTCCATTTTATGGTATGTTCCTCTGTTTCTGTTTTTCTTGGATGGCTCTTTTTTATGTTTTTCTTGGATAACCCCACTATTTCTTATTTTCTCGGATGTCCCTTTAGTCCTGTTTTTCTTGGTTGTACGTCTAGTCCTGTTTTTCTTGGTTGCCCCTCTGTATCTGGTTTTCTCAAATGCTGATCTTTGTCTGTTTTTCTCAGATGCCCCTCTGTATCTGTTTTTTTCAGATGCCCTTCTGTTTCTGTTTTCTGGTATGTTCCTCTGTTTCTGTTTTCTTGGATGGCTCTCTTTTATGGTTTTCTCGGATGTCCCTCTGTTTCCTCAGATTTATCTGTCTTTGTTTTTGGCTTTGTCCACCTTTGGTGGTTTCTGTCTTTAATTGAGTCAGTTCTATGTTATAGCAGTGGTTGTATCTGTCTTGGGGTTTTCTTTATCTTTGTTTGTCCTTCTGTGACTGTGTCTTTTCTGACTGTTTTAATACACGTACCTGGTTTTATATTATACATAGTTGTGTTTTATATTACCATCTAACCATGTCCTGTACTTACTGTTGTTACATCTGCTTGAGACTTACCAAACTATTTGCTTCACTTTTATTTGCTTCACTTTAAGTTACCTTGTCAGAGCAACTTCTTCTGTATAATGGGCTCCTTTGATTTTACCTTATTTTATTCCAGGCCTGTGCGAGAGATGAAATCTTGGCTAATGGTGGCAGCATCTCTCATCATCATGGTGGTTGGTATTTTTTTTTACTTATACCTTTCAGATTCCATTACTTGACCTCAGACTGACAATCAAGTGTAAAAATGAAAAAGGATGTAAACTGCCCTACATGTTCAGTTTAAACTGTCGTTAATTGATTCCAACATTATTCAATGACCCTTGCACAGTGTTTTATTATATTTCCTATTTTATTGGTTTTAATAATATGTGTTTTTTTAAGTATGACTTTTTTATTTAAATATTAATAGAAGTAGTATATAACCATTTAATCGGCAACTTTTAATGAGATAGTAGCTCTCTGTAAAGAAATTTTGCTTGCTCTTCGCTCAGTCAGTGTGTCTTAAATTAAACTAGATCTCAATTGTGTTTTTATGATAAAAATCAATGAAACGTAGATACTCATTTATCTTAGAGTTAGCTTTCTTTAACTCTTGATTTTCCCCATACTCCAGTCGGCAAGTTGCGAAAGAAGTGGCTGAGGAAGACAGTTGGAGACGTGGGGCTCGGGTCTATGCGAGCCATCAAGGAGTATATCGACCCTAAGAACATCTTTGGTTGTCGTAACTTGATGGTTGGAGAACCAGAGGACGACCACCCCGTACAGACTGGGTACCAGGCACTGAAAGCTAAGCTGTGATCAAAACATTCCAAAAATATGTGCATATTTTTGACATTTTGTCACATGCTACCAAACTGCAGATGTCTTGTGAAAAAAAACAAATATGCAATGCTAAAATGCAACTAAAGCAATTATGATTTTTTATATTAAGAGAGGAGAGAAATGATAATGGAAAGGGAAAATGGTTATGAAATATATATTTAGATTCTTTGGCTTTAAATTATAATAAAGTAGAAACTGCTGGACCATTATGTTAATATATAACTGGAGAGTGGTTGATATAATTTGTCTTACTTTTGCTGGTTTTTTACATCACATCAGTATTTACATGCAATGTTTCATGTTTAAGGTGCAATGGTCACAGTCTGATCAGCGACAGCACTGTTAAGGGTAAATTATCAATAAAGTGATTTACTCAATGACTTATTCAATTTTGCTTTAAATATTTTTACTGAAATATTTATTATGTACTTGTTGAATTACAACCAAATGATTGTCCATTCTTTAAGTACAATTTACATATTTTTTGTATATATTTATTATATGTCATAATAAGTTGTCTGCTATTAGAAAATAATGTATGCATTATTTTAAAGGCAAAAAAAAAGCTAAAAATTAGTTGTTTTTTTTTATAAGTTTGCTGTTTGCATTGAGCTGACACATAGATACATAAGCAGGCTTTACTGTTCCCACTTCATAATTGACAAAATAACACATGTGAACTGTCACTTGGGTGCAAAACCAGTAGAGCTAGTACACATATAACTATTTGCTATTGATTTTTGTTTATATCAGTTTTTGCAATTTACTCTTTATTTGCACATAAAGCCAAATGAAGATTAGATAGAGAGCATATTACCATTAAATACAAGGCTGGAACCTATGTCATGGTATTATTCAGTTGTAATAATGGGGTTTAGATAGGTTATTTAAATTGAAAATTGCTCATTTTAAATTTTTTTGTGGTAGTATTAAAGTAATTGTGTTTATTTCTGTTAAATGTTAAAGAAATCCTTTTTATGATGTAAAATCAAAGCAGAACTGTTGACATTTATGTTGACTTCTTACATTTTTGTGTTGTATTAATTGATGTGATATGACCGAAGTACAGCTTAATTAAGAATTTATATGGAGACCAGTATGTATTTTTAATAATCTGCATATTTTTGTAAAGGAATAATGTGTTTCTGTATTAATTATATTTTAATCATAATCTGTTCTTGTTTAATTGTATTATGTCACTTTGAATTTACATACATATTAGTTACAGTTATGCAATGAATGTTTATTATGTGGTTTGTAATCTATGTTGTCATTTAATTCATCCTATAAGGATTGTAACGTGTATTTCCTTTGATGGACATTGAACTTTGGTTCTTCAATTCCATCTTTACATGAACAGGATGCTACAACCATTTATTCGTCTCTGCTCATGTTTGTTCATGATTCAGAAAGTTAATTTTATTTAAAGTCAACCATTTTTGTGTAGTTTTTCAAATCGAAATAATACCATATTCTTGTCCAAACACTATGTGGACATTATTTTTCAATGACGTCACTACTTTCGTCATAACTTGTGAGGTTAGAGCTCTATAAAATTGGTTTAAGCACCCCAGGTGGACCATATTGCCGACTGACCGTTCCAAGGCGGTAACTGTTGGGTTTGCTCTTTTCGTTACATGACTCATCACAAATTTGTTCTTACTTTTCGCTTGGCTTGCATGTGAAATACCTTTGTTTTATGCCTTTTCGGAGTTTGGTATATGTTGCAATGCTCATAGGACTTTATCATATATTCTTGTCTGATATCATGAATTATAATAATCAAATTGTTTGTGTAATATTTGCACAAAAGATTTTATTATGGATTTTTATATTTTTCAATAAACATATTATTGTTAATTTATTTAAATCTTAAGATTAAATCAAAATTTAGAGTAATTAAATGCTTTATTAAACACTCCAATTATTTGCTCTCGGAATGTTTATTATTGTTGATAAGTTCTCTATTTAAGAACTTAGTTCTATGTATGTTATACAACTCTACAACATTGAGTTGATAAAATTGCACTTTTTAACACATACAAGTGGTATCTGACAGTTTGGGCAAAAATTTTTTTCTCAAATAACCAATAAAGTAATTGATACCTGAAAAGGTCCTTCAAACCGTGAAGCATTAATTCCTTCTCATTATTGCAATCAGGTATTTTGTATCTGAGCCACGCTGCAAATATAGTTATTTTTAAACTAAGAAAACCACACAACAAATTACTTTTGAGATCACATTGTATTATCATCCAGGTAATCCTCTCTGACATTGTTATCTATTTTAGCAGAGATTACTATTGTGCTTATGTATAGATTTGCAAAGAATAAACATTTAAAGACTTTCCTCATGAATTGTACTGTCTAACAATATAAATAGTGTTGAAAATCATATATATTTAGACTCGAGTTTGAGTTTATGCAGAAATTATGGTCGAATTCCCAAAAGCAGTGGAAAAATATTGTTTGGTGTATTTGATATAGGCAAGTTGTTGAATACCACCTTTAACAACTATACACTAAACATGAGCTATGCTCTGAGTAAGGTGAAATTTTTACTCCAACTAGTTCATATCATGGTAGTTTAAAATGTTTATTTACTTACTTGAAACTTAATAAATATGGTAATCATTAGATTTAGAAAACTAGATAAGGGGCACATGTGGACGTTTGAGTCACAGACCTAAAATTCCCTGGTCTGTAAATATAAAACACAACAGAATAGTTGCATGGCAAGGAATACTGACCCAGTTACAGTTATTGTTAATGACATCTCAATCGTATTAGACTATACTATCTGTCAATATTGCAGGTCATTCAAATGCAGCCTTTCAATTGTTATCACAATGTTTTATTTATTACCATTTATGCTTAAATTTTACTTCTGAATAAAGTCTTTATATATCTTTTTATCTCGTCTTGTTCAACAGACATTTTTGCCTATCAGATACAACTTACAATATCTTACTACTGTTTTGGGTAATACATAAATTTGTACTTTACTCTTCGTGATCATAGTTTTGAACACTAGCTTGATTTTTAGTAAGTGCAAATTGGGACTTAAATCGCTATAAATGTTTATTCTTTCCATAAATAAGACCAATAGGGATTTCTACCAAAAACAGATATCAACATGTTTGTAAAGGGGATTTGGATGTTATGTTTTACTTGTCCCATAGATGTAGGGCATCTATAAAAGCATTTCCTGGTCTATTTAAATGTAAAAAATGGCTTGGTTGTTAAAAAACAAACTAAAATTGTAAAATATATTAAATATTTGAGCTTTTATTAGTCCCCTACCGGTAGGTTTACCCTCCGTCCTTCAGTCTGTCTGTCAGTCTGTCTGTCCGCTAAAAAACCGGATCCTTTGATAACTTAAAAACTATTAAAGCTAAGTGCATGAAACTTGGTATGTTAATAGGTAGCAATGTGTACAATATGCACGCACAACATTTGGGTCGCCACCTTAAAGGTCAAGGTCACAGCATGACCTTGAAGCAAAATCGTGTCCGACCCATAATTTTGTTATTTGAAGTCGGATTTAAAAACTACTTCACAGAAATGATCACCATGTTGAGATGATGTGTTGCGCACAACATTTGGATTGCTACCTTGAATGTCTTGGTCACAGCATGACCTTGCGGCAAAATTGTGTCCGACCCATAATTTTGTTATTTGAAGTCGGATTTTACAACTATTTCACAGAAATGATCACCATGTTGAGATGATGTGTTGCGCACAACATTTGGATTGCTACCTTGAAGGTCAAGGTCACAGCATGACCTTGCAGCAAAATCGTGAAGTTTTAGATAGCGCATTCAGGTGCACTTACCTTAAATGATAGTGCATTTAGGTGCTCATACCTTAAATAAAGGCCAAAAATAAATGTCATGATAAGTGAACAATTATTTAGGCTAGGTGAATTAAAAGATTTTTATGTGAACCCCAACTACTGTAGATTTCCTTGTTTATTACTTTATTTTTAAGCCATAATTATACAAATACAGACTTCAACCTCAAATTAATTATAAATGGCAATAAACAGGAGCGTATGATAATTAAAGAGCTTTTTGAGGGACCGGTAGGGGACTACTGTATTACCCGCAATACTATCAAATGCTTGTTGAAACTGATGTTTATATTTTCCTACCTGAGCTTCTCTTGTAATATGAAAGCAACCGAAATAAAGGTTACTTGAAACTGCTTTTTATTGAAGAACATGAATCGGGTCTGAAGGAAAAACTGGATCATCACCAGCATTTTTCGCATTTATGTTCATCATTAATATTAAAGTAAAGATGCTTTCATGCATTTAGTTTGGAACTAAGGACTGGTAAGTAAGGGGTCAAACTGAAAATAAATACAAAATTGATATAAAAATAGTTTTATTAGTCTTAAATGTACAGAATAAAATCAAGAGTATAAAAAATCACGAAGATTATATATAATGAATGTATGGCATGAACTATATACAATTTGTAATTCTATTTTTATGATTTCATATTGATTTTTAAAATTTATTTAAGATAAAAAACTAAAACCATATTTATAATTGAATTTAATTAATTTTGCTAAACTATTAAATAATAAGGTTTAAATGTTCATTATCAGAGTTGATACTCCAGTTATTTCAATGACACATGTTAAATTGTAACACAAATGATGAAGATACATACAGCCATGGTCCTGTGGTCCTTTTTGATGTTGATTAAAACAAATAACAAAGCCTTTCCCAAGAATGCACTTTTTGCAAGCTGTAATGATTTATATTGCATATAATATAACTTGTTTTTAATTTAAATTTCTACTTAACATTCATGGTTATTCTAAAACAATGGCACAAACTTGTATTAACATACAGCAATATATGTAATGATCTGTACCTTATACCTTATATTCCAGTATAAAGTATGCTTGATCCCAATTGTTCAAATATATAATTAAAAAGAAAAATAAGTAATGATTATAATTACATTCATGTGAAGCACGGTAAAATGTGTGTTTATGTGTATGAATATATACAAAACCATAGTGTTTTGTGGTACATATATTTACATAAATATGGATGTCTTCTGCTTGGAATGTAAAACACAGATATGTAAACAATCGATTGCTATATAGGACAAATGATGTGTGTAATAAAAAAAAAGAACGAAAACGAAAGCTTTTTTTATAAGTTAAAAACTTTAAGAACATGTGTATGTTTCCCTGTAGTTTGCAGCCCTTAATTAATTCCTAGTTGATCAATCAATCAATACCTGCTCATCACATTTAACAATACAGGCTGACATGAGTTGAAAATTAATGATATGTACAAGTTAAATCCAATTTACAAATGATTTATATAGCAGATACTTTTATGTACAAATGATTTACATGGCAGATAAAATGAGAACCGTTTCTGATTGGTTGAAACACTTATGTATCCACTTTGTGTCTGATTAAAGCAGTGCATTTAAACTTTTGAATAAATCAGTTTAAACTGGTTTTATTTAGTACCAGAAACACTTTTTGATAATTATTACATCAAAACTTATATTGTCTATGACTTTTATTAACTGAACTAAACAGTTTTATGAAACAATGAGATATTATTGCCAGTAGATCATCAACCTTCAAGGATGGAGTAGAAAGGGTGGAGCTAGCAGCAGTGAAGGATCGCCGTGACAACCAGCATAACTATGGTAGTGATGCTGAAGGTGAGCAGGGATCCACCACCACTGTACGGCTTGTCAGAGACGAAAAACTCACTCCCTGCAAAAAGAAGTTATTTCTTATAAGACCTCCAAATTTTTGCCTCAGCCAGGACTTAAACTTGTGTGGTGAGCGGCTGAAAAGATTGCTTAATTGTTGCACTTGTGTTACACAAGTGTTACACTAACCAACTTTTGTCAAATGGTAATGGTAACAGGGATGTTGTGAATATATGGCATCAATGTCTATGCAGAGGATACAGCATAGATCTAAATGATGGCATAACAAAGAAAATAAAAAAATATGAAGAGGATTTACATGATAAATTTGCTGAATAAGTTCACATTACATAGACACAAGCTAAAAATAATATTTCAGTTGTGTGGTATTTAAATTTGTCAATATGCTCCATATTTAGAAGGCTTTTTCAGTACAAAAAAGCTATGAAAATTATTTTCTATTAAATGTATCATTGTAGTTTCATGTTATCTTATTAGCATGTAAAAAACCCTTATCAAGTGCAAGTTTTGACTTCAAATATTTTTATCCATTTGCATACTTTGGCCCCTATTTCATGGGTGATTTCTGTTAATCTTTGTATTTTTAAATATCACATGAAAGCTTTACAAATAAAATAATGGTCAGCAAAAAACACTTTTTACCACTTTCTTTAGACGACAACACCCCTCCCCTGCCCCCATCCCCCCCAGAAACCAGTGTAATATGCCTGAGCTGAGAGAAGGGAGGGAGAGTCTGGGTAGCAGACAAAACATGGTCTGGTCCAAACCTCAGAATATTGATAATCAAAGAAGCTTTTGAACCAAGCATCAATGACACAAAGCCCAGACACAAAAAAGGAGAGAGCAAGCTCTTAATCAGTAACACCAACAACGGAGCTTGCGACAAACCTGTTTAAAGTATACCAAAGTATACCAAAGTACAATTATCTACTATACAGTTCTGTCTCTAACAGATGACTTGTTCACATCTACCAAACTAAAACAAGTCGCACACACTCCTGTAACACACATGCATGCCCTAAACTGGTGACTAGGACTAAACAAACTCCTGGTCACACTTACTGAGCCAGTCATGCACATTCCTCTCCAAGCAATATTAGCATTTATATATGAGCAATAAGTATTTTATGCCCATGTGGAATTATTTTACTTATTATAAAAAATTCTTGGCCAATTTCTTAAGAAGAAGCAAAAAAAGTAAGGATCCTTAATCATTTTCAGCAGGCCAATGGATTTTCACCATCAAAAGTAACTTGTTTTTACTTCTAACTTCTTTTTGTTTCTAAAAAATAATGTAGCAACCAAATTGTGGTGTTTATTGTGGCACCTAGTTATTTTGGAGTACAATTTTCAGTCATGACTCAAACCGACATTGTGAGAGCTGATTAAGCAGAGGAGTTACAAGTTGGCAACTATGCCACCACCACAGGTGCACCAATTATAGTTTCAAATAATTGTAAGTCACAAAAATAAGTAAAGTTGTGGATTTTTAAACAAAACTTACTTGAAAGCAAGACTGCGCTTTGCCCTGTGCCTTCTGAGTTCTCAGCATAACATCTGTAGCTACCATAGTCGTTTTCATTTAAATCTTTAATGGTCAACTTCATGAGTACATAGTTTGAACCAATGTAGTTCTGGAAAATGTACCTGAAAAAGAATTGATAAAGATGAGTGTTAAATATGTAACATGAACCTGGAACGAAATGAAACATCATTTTTTTGTAAAAGCAGTAAATGTAGATACCTTAAAATCTCTTACTGAAGATGTCACATATAGTCACTTCTTGTCTATCTGAAGTTGGTGAGACCAACAGTTAAATACACATATACCTGTGTTGCAATAATACAATATAACTTAATTTCTACGCTATCAGGCATTGTATCTTTATTCAGTGCAAATGGCTGACAAAGACAAAATACAGGTACCGATTCTTTATTTATTTACTTTATGAAGGAACTAGGAATGAAAATGGGTAACATAAAATAAACTATTATGAACATGCATACTTCAACTTTACAGCTATGAAGTATGATAATTAAAAAAGAGTTGTAACACATCAGAATTTAGTCCCCTTACTTATTTCTGTCCTCTAGAGGGACACCATCTTTGAACCACATGACCTGTGCATCTGTGGGTGCTGGGTTACCCGACGCCTCACATGTCAGCTCCTTGTCATAGCCTATAGCCTGGTATACTTCAGTGGCCTCTGGGGACAGCTGTGGCTCAACTGGAACAATAAAACATTTTAACAATTCCAGAGAATTTTGAACAGACCATTATACAAACTGTTCTCTGAACAAAAGAGGCAGCCAAAGGTTAAAAAATACCCTTAACATTTATCATTCAACATTTAATCTTTATAACCAATTCTCAATTCTTAGTTATCTACTCACATTGCCATGCATTGGTAACAAGATTTCTTGATAAAGACAGCAGCAAATAGAATAGGTCTTGATCAGACAGTCCTAATGAAAGTTGCCTGACCTGGATCTACCCTGATTGCATGCTTAATAGTTAACAACACCTCCAATAATTCAAGACCAGGATTTCAGCTGTCTTGACCTATATTTGTCTGTTAATTGAAAGAAACAAAACTATTTTAAGAAACAGTGACCTTGACACCCATGATCATTACTTTCAATAAGGTACCTATTTATATATATATATATATATATTTATCTAGCAAATTACCACAATAGCATCAAAAGACTGAGTAAAGTTTTCCAGAACATTTTATTAGTTCTGAATCACAGTTTCTTGTGACTCAAAGTCATTAAATTGTTAAGATTCGGTCAGGAAGGCATAAACTTAATATAAAACTCAGAAAGAAAGTGTGTATGAACTTTAGAATGCAACTTTCTTTGGGGCATAGATGAAAAATATATCTGCAAACAAAGAAATTAATGATCATATTATAACAAACAACTTAGAAAAGACTTCAAGAACAAAAAGACAATAAAATAAATAGCATAATTTTATAAAGCTAATATTATTTGATAATGTTATACACATAGCTACACTTACATTTGACATTTAGGTAGATATGCCGCACATCCCTTCCTGCTACATTCAGAGCTATACACTTATAGTCCCCTTTATGGGCTCTGTCTGCACTCTCTATAACGATCTGAGGGGCCTGCAGAAAACAAAGCATATCAAGTATTTAGCATCATGAAAGAAACTTTTCACACACTGGTCTGTAGATGAAAGCTCAAAAGCACAGTTATCAAAATGTATTAAAATTTAAGTTAAATAACTGTAGCTTTAGAGCATCCATAGCCAAATAGTTATGATCAATGTACTAAGATTCTCAGACCTCCATCAGGCATTGCAGATTTCCCATATATTTAAACCTAATATACAATAGCAATTACCTTATTGTTGAGTGCTAAGTAGTTCTCAGTAAAAAAATAAATATCTTTACAACATTACAACATATGAAATCATGCACTAGACTTGTACAAACCTTAAGAGCAGAAATCAATCTATAAAAAAGGATATTTTTGTTTTCTACAACCTTTTTTGCATTTATCATTGAAATACTAATGTGCTATCTCATGTAGTGAATGCAATACAAAGAGAAGGCAATTACCCCAATAGATCAATATCTTTTTAACACTGGTCTTTAACAATAATCACAGACCTTGTCAGTGTACTTAATTTAACAGAGATGTAACACAAGAGAACTGATGTCTTACGGTCATTTCCCTCCCACCAGAGGGCAGGATACCACCTCCGGTCAACTGCCATGTGACCACTGGAGTAGGGATACCGCTGGCAGCGCACTGAAGCTCCACTCTACGACCCTTCTCTACTGTGGTGTCAGAGCTGGTGAAGATGTCAATGATCCGAGGCAGCTCTGTTCAAATAAACAGATAAACTAAAATACAATAAACAGATAAATATAACATATACTCAAATAACATGCAAAGAACAGGGCATATATTAACACCACCAGGTATTTGCAAGGCACATTTACTGATATATACAGGTTGGGTCAATATTTCCAAAAATGGTCTATAGCGAGCAATTGATTTTTATGAATAGTTCCAGTGAATCCATACATCCATTTGTTTCTTTAAAGAATACAATGCAGCAACACAATAATGGTTATTAAAGCAATGTCCTGCTATTTTGGTGGAAGAAGAACCAAGACAGATGTCTGGGTAGAACCACTGGCACACCACAGGGCAGCTGGATGACCTTCCTTTGCCCCAATTATGACTTAAGCCCATGCCATGAGAGGCCAAGTCAGTGGAGTTACAAGTCCTTTCAATTGATAATATATGAAAATATATAGAATAAGTGAAAGGACCGCTTTTGTAATGTATTTAGTAATATATTTTAAAGGTGATATAAAAGACTTTATTGTAGTTTTTAGTTCAATAATTAGTCTGAAATGTTCTTTGCACAAATTGGTCAAAACTCGCCATTTGATTAAGCAAACATTTACACACAAATGAAAGTGGAAAGAGATTGTTTTAGTGCGTATAAGATGTTTGAAAGAGCTTGTTCAAGTACAAACAACATGTTTGCAAGAGTTTATTTTAGCATGTTTCAAAAAGTTTGTTGTAATATGTTTGAAAGTTTGTTTTACTATGTACAACATAAATTATACAAATATCCCCTCAATTAAAAAAAATTGCACTGTAATGTAATTATTGGCAACCAACCACTTCCTATGTATCACACTCTCCACTGTCAGGGTTTACAGATCCTTCATCAGGTGTTAATGGAATTTTAAAGAAAAAAAACAACACTTCCACAGTCTGTCAGTGGACTATAGCTATAGGAAACAGTACGATGGTTGTAGATGAAGATCTAAAATAATTGTCAGTTCATAGAGATAGCCTAGTCAACACACAGTTGACCTGTCAATAAGCCAACCTTGTCAAGAACTAGCAAGAATTTACGTAACATTGCATCATATTTTGTGTATTAAGTTCAAACCTAATCAAATGACCAGCCCATTGCTGCGGATCCACTAACAGTGGCAAACAATCCAAAACACACTCAGAGTATTTATGGTTTCATAGTTATAACCTATTTATTAGCAATACAAACAACTGAAGACTTACGGATAACATGAATCATTCGACTGTCATTGGCATTCTGCTGGCCACCTAGTTGTACACGACAGATGAAAAGAGCCTGGTCAGTCTGCTGGACATTTTGGATCTTAAGGCGCCAGTTGTTGGCAGCTGGCTTGTCTATCTGGTATTTGTAGGCATCCTGTGTGTCGGTGTCATCAGAGATCGGAATGATGGTGTCTGTTTCAAAGTTCTGCACCAACCACTGGACCTAGAAATAGGGGGATATAGATAACAAGATATTTATATTAGAAATTTGCATATAAGGGTTTTGAAAGTGCCATTCTCTGGAGACTCTCACCCTCTGCAGATATACAGTTCACAATGGTCAATAGGACCAAACATCATGCCTCCTACAGTTGGCTTGATTATAGAAGACCTGTCTTATATACCAATGTTTGTTCCCTTAAATAAGATTTAATAGTAAATCATTTTTCTTTTTTGCTAACTTGTTTGTATAAAAATAGCTATGAAATGAGACTGTATGAGTGGCAAGAATAGTTTGCTTCCTCTGTAAACTTATGACGAGATCTCAAATTTCCAACATAATGACAGCTTTAATATGGCAAATGTAACAGGTTTAATGTTCTTTCCTTTTTATCAAACCTCATCATATACTTGTTTTTGATTTTAGTGGAGGCAGTCCCCAAACAAATGTTGGAGTACAACCACCAGTGCAATGCAGATCATCTGGAAGACTCTACCAGTTTAAATCCTTCGACCTGAATGGGAATTTACCTATGTGGTTAGAGGCTAAGCAGTCAGTGGGGTTACAAGTTGGTGCCTTTACCACTGGTCTATGGTGAGTGACATAGAAAAGGGCTTAATATGTTAATAATATAACAGCAACAAAAGTCTTCATTTAAAAACAGTCTTTCAATTCAGATTGTATGTTCATATATTAGAAGGTTCCAGGAAGATTTGTATACAGACATAAATCATAATTACCTTTTTGTCTGCCGGTTTGTTATCCACAACACATGCTAAAAAGCAGTCTCCATCCTTTTCAACAATAATAGTCTTGTGATTATTGCGATACACTGTATCCGGGAATGTCTGCTTAATAATCACCTTGGGATCAGCACCCCATACTGAAACAGATATCATGATACAAAAGGATATGAAAACATGATTCTCTAGTAAATGGTATTTTTTAAGTTTTTTAACTTTCTTAATTTAGTCAGCTTTAGCAACTGTGTTTCATTTGTTTTGTACTTCAAAAAAGTCACAGCCACGCAACTTATGGTCATTACAGCTATATGTCTGGTGGAGGAAGACCCTATACAGATGTACACAAGCTTATTGCAGCTCCTCCATTAAGTCCTTAATCCTAACTGGGACACGAAACAGTATGTTTAATATACT
This sequence comes from Sinonovacula constricta, assembly GCA_007844125.1. Taxonomy (NCBI): domain Eukaryota; kingdom Metazoa; phylum Mollusca; class Bivalvia; order Cardiida; family Solecurtidae; genus Sinonovacula; species Sinonovacula constricta. The sequence continues at coordinate 47,561,919 of CM017560.1, read as the reverse complement.
GGGTCTAAATGATGGTTGATACTAATATATCAGAAATGATACTCATGATATCTAGTTTGTGTTATGTACTTACTGAGTTTAAAATTGATAATTTAAAATTATTTAAAACTAAATGATTTATCGTAGTCTCATGGGGAACAAAGGCTGTCAACCTAATATCCCTTTATTTCACTTTCTTGTTTACTGTTATTTTCTACTATATAAAACTCCCAGTCAACGGCACAGGTTTTGTTTTGTTTGTTTGTTGGATTTATCGTCCCACCAACAGTATTTCAGTTATCTGGAGACGGTGCACAGGTTTTATCAAAATGCAAATGCATATGCTGTTTCCAGTTCATATAAGTCTAGCTCAAATTAGGGACTCTGGCTCAGTGTTGCCTTAATACCTAGGGTATTGCGGCGTGTTTCAGTGAATTCATGTACAATGTAATCTTGGTAAAAATGGCAATCCTGCCAGTTGTCAAAACGTTATAGATAAATTGGCTTGAAAATGGAAATCTGTTTAAAACATTTATAAAAGAAGCAGATGAATTTCCCTCATTACAGACCATCTGCATTCCGGACCATCATTCCGGACCCTGTTATAATCATCCCGGACCACTTTGGTCGTCATTCCGGACCATATAATAATACTAGTATAATCGTTCCGGACCATATTTATTTTATTAATGAAATATGTATCATGAAGTTAGGAAAGAAATATAGCTGTTGAATGTGATCTGTGTGGAAAGTGGCAGCACCTCTTGTGTGGAAATACAGGTATTTGTAATATTGTGAAAATTAGTAAACATTCTTACCTTATTTATACTTGTTTGTCCCAAATTTTTAGAAATATGATCAATACACATTAAAAGATATAATTTACACTGAGTATATGTTATGAACATCACACTCATAAAAAATAAGAAAATATAATAAGATAAGTAATTCATATATCACATTGCATTTTCAGGAGCAATGCCGGTCCAGTACAGAGAAGCTGTTAAGAACGGAGGGGAGTATGCAAAGAAAGAGCGACCGACGAAGAGTCTGCTGGATGGGTGTGCCGCGCTGTATGGACCAGTGAATTACTGACTTGTGTGACTGAGTTTTCACACATGCCTTTGCTTGTTTAATGTGCTTGTTAAATGTGCTTGTTAAATGTGCTTGATTAAGTATTTGTGTTGTACTCGTGTATATATACAAGCTGCATATTTACTTGTTTTTGTTATGTGTATTTTGTGTTTTATTTGAATGGGATCACCATGTTTCTGAGATGTTGTACAATTTGTTCCGTTGCTTTTAATTGATATACATGTAAGAACGTACTATTGTTTAAATAAAGTTGTTAATAAAATGTATAACATATTGAACAAGTTTTTTTCTCACTTGTGGACCCAAATCTTTTTTTAAATTACAAAACTATTCTCTAAAAAAGTATAACCCTATGAATATTCAGGTATCTCAACAATACACATGAGGTGTGACATTGACACATAAAATACTGACACAATACACTAATCAGCAACCGAAAGTAATAAAAAGAGGTGTGAACAACTGCCAAGTGTTACTGATAAAAGTGTGCCGCCAATATGCCTATGTTTATTTTGCATAATGTGCTCTTTGACTTACGGACATGATTTTGGGGTGCCATTTCCAGGTTAAACATACACAATTATAAACTGACCTAATTGCTAAAACAAACGATATGTTTTATTAAGGACAGGGGTTTTAAAGCTCAAGTTTTAAAGAATTTTTACGCCAACAAAAGAGGGTTTTACAACAACCTAGGAAATATAAGTTTGATCTTACATCATTTAGACTTCTTTCATTAGTTCTGATTATTATTTTATATATCAAATAAATATGGACCAGAATATTTATTATATGGTCAGGGATGACGATCAAACTGGTCGGGAATGATTATAACATGGTCCGGAATGATGGTCAGAAATGATGGTCCGGAATGCAGATGGTCCAGAATGAGGATACATCAAGCAGATCTAGTGAAAGTGGAAGTATTTAGCTAATCCTATAAATAACACCTAGTGCTTCCTTTTCTACCTCTAAGATTCATATTTTTTATTTTTCACATATTTCATTTTGATAATATAATAGGCAATAAAAGGTAAAAATAAATATCAGCATATCAAATGGTGAAAAACAAATGTGCTATGTGATGTCTTATTTGTAGGACTAGTATTTGGCAGCCTGTTAACCTTACAATTTAAAGTTTTAAGTTGCAAATAAGTCTGTCTTTCTTGGCAGCAGTTGCGTAATTGTTATATATATTATATATAACAATTAAATAGTGATAAAAGATCAGCGTCTAATCGTTATGGGATGTGAGTTTTCAGGGCAAAAATATGGGTACCCCCAAAATAAAGCCTGAAATAATCATTTCCGGTTTTGACAATTCCTCAGGTAAATTAATTAGTTCACAAAATAAGTGGTAATTTCTGATTGACTTATTAACTTACCTTTGTCTATGACAAGTATCAAAAATAATATTGATAATAGCTTCATAATGTTGATTTACAACTATAATCCAAAAACAATAATTTAAAAGTGAGCCATTTTCTATTTCCAATCCAGGTTACACTAATGCGCATGCGCAAATTGACTCACCTGTGGCAGGTAAACACATTGTTCGGTCGACCAAAAAGTAGAATCCAAACAAAAATTTATCACAAAGTGATGTATTATTCTTTAATGTGTTGAATATTTGTTGATATAGTGACAATGAAATATATAACAACAAATCTTTTCGCGTAATGGCAAAACATATGAAAATAAATATAAAATTTTTCCATTTTATAAAATGATGTTTTATATATTAGAAATTCACAATGTTTATATTCGGGTTTATAACTTTAATATTTTAAATATTTTATATGGTTCATTATTGTTGTTTGATTTGGTTTGTTGTTGCATTATAAGATTTTGATTTTACTTTTTAGTTTAGACAGAAACATTTCGTAAAAAAAGACAGGTATGGCCCTCTTGTAATCATCACACCCGTACATACAGTCGGAATAGCTCGAGTATTTACGTAATATGTACGGAAGGATCCGGAGATTGTGCGAATGAATCCGAAGACAAAACTTATTGCACGAGGAACTATGTTTATGATCACCGGTTACCGGCACAGCACGCAAAATGTCGGAAAGATACAGTTTTTCGTTAACAACATTTAGGTATTGTTTCTTTGGCAGTGTTGTTTCGAGTGTTGTTTTGTAATTCATGCAGCATTTAAAAATATTACAGAATAGTTTCCCCCATTTACTTCGTACAGACCATATTGTTCTCATTAGTAACTGTATGAACCATACCAACAATAATTCGAGCTTTATCATTCTTCAACATATGTGGGTGGGGTACTAGTTAGGGTGTTTAATGTTTTAGACTGTACTTTTGTTTTATTTAATTTAAACAATGACAAATTAATACAAAACTGTTACAAAATACAATATATATCAGTACCTGACATGTGTTGGTTGGGCATTCACATTGTTACTGTATATTGCAGTTGGAAATGGGGTATCGATAGTGTAGTGCATATAGGCACTTCCAACAGACTTGCTGTTGGGTTAACCCTTTAGCGACGTGGTTGAGTGCCTGGACTACTGATCTGGCGGACCGGGTTCAAATCCCCGTTAGGGCCAGGATTATTGTCTCCTCTGAGATTTACTTTAATGGTGTCAGAAGTAAACAGAAGCCTGGTGTGGCTGTCCTGAGATGGGCTTGGGCCCAGAAAAAGTAAAGGGGGAGGAGTGTAGTGCATATAGGCACTTCCAACAGCCTTGCTGTTGGGTTAACCCTTTAGCGACGTGGTTGAGTGCCTGGACTACTGATCTGGCGGACCGGGTTCGAATCCCCGTTAGGGCCAGGATTATTGTCTCCTCTGAGATATACTTTAATACATTATGATAGACTGATCAAGATGAATTATGTTACAGCTAGATTGTACTTTACTGGTACATGTATGTTTACTGCTTAGACTGCGTATGTTCTCTTATTTCAAAATTTAAAAGGAGGTATCGGGAGCTACCCCCTCCAATATACGATAGCATCAAACAAGAAACAATTGAGAAAATTGAACTATACAAATAAAACTCAACATTGACCAAAATAGCATTTCTTACATACTGGTAAAGTAGAAATTGTCCCTATGTTACTATAGTATGTTCATTTCATAACATTGTTACATTATGCATATTTTGTTACACAGTATGCTGCATCATGTTATGATACAAATGAATCGTGGTCAAAAACCGAAAATGCCCAATACAAAAACGGCCCAGGACCAAAACGGCCTGGACCAGAAAGGCTTGAACCACAAAGGCCATACATCATTATAGAGAAATTTTATTCACAACAAGTTTATCACATGTTAATTTCAACAGTGTTTAACTTAAGAAAATTATCAGTATTCTATAAAGAACAGCTCATAAAAATTGCCTCAAAAATAGAAGTAACTACGTAACTTGGGTAAAAAGATGAACGAAACTTAAACACCTACAATGCAACCACTTCCATACGGTAATTACAAGATGAAATGGCAGCATTCCTGTCATCTTTACTGCCTTCAATTACTTGTTTCTATCAACAGTAATTAAGAAATATGTGGATTTGGGAAACTATAATACATTTAACAATATACAGCAACGTCCAATATGCTACTTGAACAAATCAGTAACATTCCTGTACATATAACAACACACATATGGGCCTTTATGACACCCTATTTATGGGCAGTTCCGATACCCTTAAGACATGGGCCTTTTGGTCCGGGCCGTTTTGGACCAGCCATGTCAGATTTGGGCCTTTATGACCCGACGCCATACAAATACTATAGGAACCTGTTTGACTCACAATGTTTTGGACTACTTGTACAACGCCAGAATCATAGCATTAGGTACTACTACATTGTTTTATTATACATGTTTATAAAAAAGATTGTGTTAAGTCATAAAATTTGTAAATGTAGATGATATTTTTTTATTCCTAAGATAACACAGTGACAGTTGTGCGCAACACCTACTTAACAAATGTGACAATTCAGTAAGTAGTATAAATGGTGGTACAAGTCACCAACATCAGCATTTTATTGGCGGGCAATGTTTAGAGCATACCACACAAAAATTATTATATGAAAAGTAAACAAGGGCATTTATTACCTAAATTGGCATGCTCACATCACAAAAGTTTATACAAAGCCAGTGATAATGTCCTGTTGTATGTTGCAGCCCATCTGGGAAGCTGGTACAGATTGAGTATGCCTTGGCAGCAGTGGCAGCAGGTGCTCCATCAGTGGGGATCAAAGGTACAGACTGGCTACAATCATGTCAGATTTCAGGGCTTTTTTTCACCATTTTGGGAATATGACCCATACCCCTGGAATTGGGAATTTTCGCGTTGTTTTGCAAGAAATTGGGAATTTTTTACACCTTTGGGGAATAAAAAGCTGTACTGTTATATGTTTTTTTATCATGTTTGCCACATGTATTTAATATTATCAATAAACAACTGATGCCTGATTAGCTATATTTAATATTATCAATAAACAACTGATGCCTGATTAGCTAGCCTAACTAGCAATAAATTTTATTAAATGACTGCTATAGTACAACCATGTATATATATATATATATATATTTTTTTTTTTGATTGGGAATTTTTCTTCTCTGATTGGGAAAAAAGTATATGTTTTGCCATTGGGAACATGACCGAAAATCGGCTATAAAATCGGCCGAAAAAAAGCCTTGGATTTCAATTGGAACTTCTAGGGGATATTTACATCCCGGCTGATTACTTTACGGGTGTATCTGATGCAGTTTTGTCTACATATTTGTAGGGGTGTAACGATATACCGTATAACATATATACAACGGTATACTGTGGTTCGATATTCAAGGTTTGGTTCACGGTTCACTTCTCAAGAATTACGGTACAAACTATGCTACACAGTAAAAATCCTACATTGTCCTCTCAAGCTCACGTCAAATTGTTGTTGAGTCAGTAGTGGACTATTGTTTTACACTGGGAAAACAACAAAGTGGATCAAGATATAGCACTTTTATTTCAATGTTTGCTGTGATATAAGCATTATTTTATTCAAGAGTAGCTGATCATTCAGAACAGAGTTTGTCTTTCTTAATTAATTTGTGATGGGCATTCTGAATATACAATAAAGATGAGAAAAATATATCTGAAGGAATATTATATTACTTTTTATTTTTTTTACCTAACATTTTAAAGTTTAAGCTTATTCTAATAGTTAAATCATTTAATATGTGGATAACCTTTTATGTCATACATTCTGATTATTGACTTATAGACTTACAAGTTCTTAGTTTCAGTAAATAGCTATGCTAACATATTGTTTAATATAAGTCATAGTGTACCTATGTGATAAGCGAAAATGTATCATCAGTACCAAAATATTATGTATCACAATACGTATCGTATCATGTGGTGTGTATTGCTGCAATACATACCGTATCATGACGGTAGCGTATCGTTACACCCCTACATATTTGTGACTTTTTATTCACTGGATGAATAATTCATTATACATACTATATTTCTTTCAAAATGCAATGATGGCAGCAGTATATGATTATTTCATCCTGAAATTTTTTATTTACCAATGTAAAACCAGTTGTCTTATTTTGGTAGATTTATATCTGTAACTGCATTTTTGAGACAACAGAAACATATACCTTTGTTGTTTTGTTGACATTATATGAACTGCTATATTTATTTTGATGTCATTCATCTGAGATATGATTCCTAAATTATTCCAGCTGTTTCAATAAAAGACACTGTCAAGGTAATAATGTTGTCATATTATGTTACTACTGACTGTGAAAAAATACAGACTAATATGCTAGGTAAAAACACTTACATCTAACTTGAATCTTGACCCGTTAAAATGACCTAGCTGAAGCACCGTAACTTGTATATTGAAAATGCTATTTCAGCTACAAATGGTGTTGTGTTAGCCACAGAAAAGAAACAGAAGTCGATCTTGTATGATGACAGTAGTATACATAAGATTGAAATGATCACCAAGAATGTGGGCATGGTATACAGTGGCATGGGGCCAGACTATAGGTAAGTACTAGATGTAAATACAGAGATGTAAAGCAGGGTATACTTGCCTTGTGAAAATACTTTTTCCCCCAGTTTAACAACACCCTTTGTGAAAGCTTTTCTATGACCATTGTTTAGACTATTGCTACCTGAAAGTTTCTTATTTATTCAGCTATTTTATGCAAGGATCATCAAGAGCATAACATTTAGTATATATTTTCTAATAAGAGAAGCTTTTCTTTTGGAATATTTTCACCTATTAATTATGTCCAATGTCATAGGTAAAACTTTTTTTTTATATCGACTTCTGCGCGGACATTATTAGTTAAAATGGTTAATAACTCGGAATTTTATTCTTTTTTCACAAATTATTATTTTGTGTAATGTTTTTAGATAAGATTACTTGTGATAATTAATGAATTTGAATACTAAACTTTTAGAAACAGGTATGTCCTTATTTTAGTAAGGTGTATCATTGATATACAACCATGATTGATTATTAAGGTTAGCCTAAGAGAGACACTTATATAAACTGTTTTTCAGAGTTCTAGTGAAGAATGCCCGTAAGTTGGCTCAGCAATACTTCCTCCAATACCAAGAACAAATCCCAACATCTCAGATTGTTCAGAGGGTTGCCAATGTAATGCAGGAATTCACACAATCGGGGTAAGTTCGAGGTGAAATGGGGCCACCTCTGGCTTAGTGGTTAGTGTCGAGGATTTAACTCTACAGACCTTACAACTAGGGTCCAAGTTTAGGTGTCGGCTTGCGGATCGGGAGGTCGCGGGTTCGAACCCCGGCCGGGTCAAACCAAAAACTTTAAAGTTGGTCGTAGTGGCTTCCCTCCTAACGCTCAGGGCTAAGGGGACAGCATTACGCCTGACTCGTTGGTGTCAGTATAATGGACCGGCCGGGTTCAGTCCTTGGGCACCTCATAAGTGCCCCTGTGCTATAATGATAGAAATGTCGCTGCACAGTATCGGCAAAAATGCCGGCAAATCCCAATCCCAAGTTCAGGTTGGGGAAAAACATTCTTCAAACACACTAGTCCTCTTGTTTTCCATTCAAAAAAAATTCATACACCCATAACATATTTTGTTATATTAAACTAGTTTAATACAGCTGTTTGATTGGTGACATCACCAATGTCATCATAATGCAGATCGTCTCATACCACTATTTCACCAAGTACAGTAAAACCTCGCAAGCAGACCACCCCGGAACATGGGGCTCTTTGCTACTCTGATCAATCTTTTTCTTCTTTATTCTAATGTCCCACAATCTCGGAATGTGGGGCACCTCGCTACCTGGTACGTAGGACAGTTATTTCAAAATAACTAACAAATTTACACATTTGTTAATCCTCGTTACTTGGCCATCTGGTCCAATTACTGATCATTTCAACATATCTGCAAACATCGCTCAAGTGAATGTGATTGCACACTTTACCACCGTTAATTAAAACAGGATCGTCTGTTGTTTTCTTGTAATCATTTAGCGGTATGTGGTTTTTTTTTATGTAATTGATGTTACTGTTTTACATTGGGTTATACATGAACGAGTAGTCTATGTCAAGTTTGTTGAGTATAAAGCTTTCCATATAAAATAAATAAATTATGTAATTTTACATTCACCAATTAATCATAACACAATGATATAGTATCATAAAAACTAGGACCACAACAGTACTGTTAAAACCTCGCTAAGCAACCACATACGGTTCTTCTTAAAAGTGTCCCATTTAGCGAGATTTTACTGTATTGTTGTTAAAACTATATGATATTGTATAATGGTGACTAAAATTGTGTGATAAAAAAGAGTCTGAGACTTGTTTTCATTTAATAAATTCATTTATAGAACTCGTCCAGGAAAAATAATAGTAAGCTCGCCATTGGCTCTCTTACTATCACTTTTCCTAAGCTTGTTTAATAAATGTTTGCATTAAATGACAACTCGCCAGTGGTTATATACCCAGACGCTTGTATGCGATTCTTTCCACTAGTAACACTGACCATAGCTGTGTGTGTTTCAGTGTATTGTAAACACATACCAAAGATCAAGAATGTATGTATGCCAGTGTTTGCAATTGGGTCGTAATCAAATCAAAATACGCACCAAATTTGCCTGGAACACATTTTTGTAAGGTACGATACGTCCCAGGGACATATCATAACTTTCATTTCCAGTAGAAATCCATTCTGTTTTCGGAAAATGAAATGCTCTGAATAAACTAATAATAGCCTGGTGAATACTCCCACGTGGTCGTGATGCATTTATTACGTATCACTAATTGGACTAGGCTGGTTTTTTATGTCAGGGGAAAGTCGTCGTAGATAATGATTTGCAAAATGTATAGAGTAAACCAGTCGGGGTTACATAGTTACGCACACCTAGCAGATGCTGTGGAAAATGGCACCGCCAGTTCCAGCAAAGAAACGAAAACACGTTCAAAATTTTCAGTCACAGAGCCATTGTTCAAAGACTGGCTGGTCAAATATGTTAATGAAAATGGAAATGTGTCCATGCGGTGTAGTATTTGCGTCGAAACCAAAGTGAATAACGTTTTTACGTCTGGTTGCTCTGGCTTCCAGTTACAGAGACTCGATGGATTTTGTTTGGGACCCAATTTTTTTTAGAGAACTGGGTCCCAGGGACCCAACATTTTTTTTGGTTATCGCGAATACTGTATACTGCATCTGACCTCCAGATAGGGAATTCCTATTTTTATGTACATGGAGTAGTATATCCTTATGACAGACAAAGACACATCAAATCCATATCCTGTTAACTCATTGACATTTTATGCATCAAGATATTTTAAAATGTATACCAACACTATAAGTGTTTAATGAAAGATTTTGGAGAAGGCAAATACTTCTCTCATCTGAATATATATTGTTAACATATACACCTCTTTCAAAAAGAATGCAATTCTTAACATGAACAAAATTATTCAAATAATAATTAGACCAGACTTTCCAACTACTTTCCAGCTGAGGTGCTGACTTATTTACAGGGATTTCAATAGATACGAAATCCTGATTTTTGACACAAGCAAATTGTCATTTGTGCACTTTTGATGCAACTGAATTTTAGTCTGCAGGTTTTCCTGATGCAAGATTTTTTTAGACCATGCGTCATTTAGCAATACACATCGTGTCCCCAAAAAAAGGACAGCACGCACTAAGTCAATACGATAGGCGACGTTTTGCCAATAAACCAATGACAACATGATAGAAATGCCATGGATATTTGACTGTTATGGTTTTTCAAAGCAAATGATTGTGTTAAATATGTCATCTAATTCTTCCTAGTTTACAACGTTAAGAACTTTGTCAATGCTGTAGGTTAAGAAAATGCTGTAACTTTGAATTGATTTCTCTGCTAAAAATCAGGTGACCCCCATTTCAGACAACTGTTACTAATACATCATACAATGAAATAAACAGAGACTGTTTCGGAGTTTTGTCAACTTTTAACAGTACATCTCTATTGAAATATCTTTAAATAGACACAAATAAACAATCTATAATTGTTTGAATTGTTTCTAAAAAAATGAGAATACTTTTATTTGGCTTTATAAATGCATATTCTTCAACCAAAATGTTAATGAATGATGTTTGAACTAAAACAGTTAGTATTCAGTCTTAACTGGACAATTATCAGTATGGATATAATATGATTTTAGAAGAAGGGGCATGTGACATAATCTAGTCCCGATTGACTTGTAATACTTTTCAGCTATCTAACAAAGTAGGTCTATTGTATCTAGGTGGGAAAAAATCATTTCCTTTGGAATGGGTGCATAAATTTCAATGAGATTGCAAGCACTTTGAAGAAGATTTCTATACACTTCATACATTAATATGTATAGGTTTTACTAATGTTTAAATGTCATTTTTCTGGTTTCAAAATGTTACTTTATTGTTTTTGTATGCAGACTTTTTGTATTTCATTTTTCTTTCTCTCCTTAATTAGATTTTAAACCATTTTTCAGAAATAAACATAATGTATGCAAAATGAAAATTAATTTTTCTTTTAGAAAATGTATAAAATTGGAGTGAACAATGATATTGCTATATGCAATATTACACAACCACTCTCAGCTTATCTGCAGAGTGTGGATTACCTATAGATCTTTGAAACACTTTTTCAGATTAGGGTTCAGAATGTAATGGACATGCCTATACAATATGTTACATCTTTGTTGTGTTTATGTGTGATCAGAATGAAAAAAAAAATAGTTTTGCTGTTTTTTTGTTAGTTTTTAATAATTGTATGTGTTAAAATCATTGCAATAATTGTCCCAAAAATAAGACAACAAAGTATGTGATTTTCCCCCTCCTGACATGCTAGGGCTGCATCCCCAATCCCTAACAAAACAACCTGGCTAAGGGATTAATAAATAATATTAAGTAAACAGTTTTGAACAGTTATATTTGTTTGTATTCTTGTAGTGATAAAGAAAGCACTTATCTACTACCAATAGTCTAAAAGCATGTCGTCGCATTCATACTTTGACCCCAGGTTGTTACATTTTGACCCCACTGAATTTTATTTTGACGTCCGAAAATTTCAGACCAAGGGGTCACTGACCCCTGAAAAAAATCATCTACTGAAAACCCTGTATTTATTAACATATTATTTACAGTTTTTTTTACAAAACACAAAAGGGAAAAGGCAGATAGATTTAAACATACCAAGGTGTAAACATACCAAAGTGTATTATTTTTTTGACCAGGAAGTTGTTATCATAGACATTTTAAATATTAGCCAATGCATAAAGACCATAATGAGAAATTTCACTTATTCTCTATTACGAAAAACTAATCTACTTAATATAAATTGTCCTTGACATGTCAGTAATTACTTTCTCCAAAAAATGTGTTTCAATAAAGGAAATTCAGGTTTGTGATAATATATTAACTAATTGCTATGATTTACCCCTTCAGAGGTGTGCGCCTGTTTGGTGTGTCCCTTTTGATAGCCGGCTGGGATGAAGATGAGGAGAGACCCTACCTGTACCAGTGTGATCCATCGGTAAGATACCAAGCCCGTAAATAAAATTCCTCTAGAGTTATAAAAAAAATACAACAAGACAGATTGATTAGATAAATGGTTAGAATTTACAGCGTATAACTCATCTGTGCCCATCTTCACCAAACTTGATCAGAATGTTTGCCTGCATGAAATCTTGGATGAGTTCATAAATAGGTCATGTGGGGTCAAAAGGTAGGTCGCTAGGTCAAATCTTACAAAAAGCATGTGAACACACTAGAGGCCACATTCATAGCCCAATCTTCACCAAACTTGATCAGATTGTTTGTCTGCTCGAAATCATAGATGAGTATAATATTAGGTCATGTGGGGTCAAAAATTAGGTCATATTTTAGAAACACTTATGAAAACATTTAGAGGTCACATTGATGGCCCAATTTCACCAATTTTGGCCAGAATGTTTGCCAGTATGAACTCTTACCTATGTTATGAAGTGAGTCATGTGGATTCAGTAGGTTGATAGGTAAAATTCTAGAAAATGTTATAAACACTGGCCACACAAATGGTCCAATCTTCACCAAAGGTTTCTAAAGTAAATAACTCTTAATTACTTGATGCCAGGTATGAGCCTACTAAAAGCTTGTGTCCTCAGGTGAGCGATTAAGGGCCATAATAGCCCTCTTGTTTTAAATTTCTCTGTTTGAACTTTTTGTATTGTAGGGTGCATACTTTGCATGGAAAGCTACTGCAATGGGAAAGAACTTTATCAATGGAAAAACTTTCTTGGAAAAACGGTATGTTTTTAATTTTACATACTATACATCTATTTCCCTTTTTTGGCCTATTCTAATAAACTTCAATGATATAACCACTTGAATTAAACAGTCTTTTTTTAATCATGCATTAATTAAAATACACATTATATTGTCACACTGTTCCATTCTTTTGATGATTAACTTTTTTTTTTCTAAAATCTAAAACAGCTATTCTGATGAAAAAGTTTTGTAGGGTGTGGGTTGTTGTATAAAACACAAACTGTACCATTCCAATTATGAATAATATGCATAAAAGGTTAACAAGTAGAGCCAGTACGACCTGAGGAGGCACTGTTATGGTAACTGAGAGATTGTTGGTGGGGGCATTAAAGGTGGTATCAGACAATTTGGACATGCTTATTTCTGTGCAAGAAAATGAGTTATTATTACCTGGAAAAGATCCCACAAAATGTTGTTTATAGGTGCCATACATCCTGATGAAAAGTATAGTCTAACACACCACTTATCATAACCAAAATGTGTTTTCTATCTGAGCTATGCTGCACAGTTAGCTATTTAGTAACTAAGAAAACCATGAGACAACTAAATTTAAGATCATGTTCGCTGTCATCCAAGTAAGTGATGGTGTTACTGTTTATTTATTGATTTTGGACATTTAAAGCAATATAATTCACAATTTGTACTGTCTGACAATCAAAGTAGTATTGTAAACAGTCTTTACTTACACTTAAATATGAATTTATGAAGGAAAAATGTCCAAATACACTAGAAATGGGATAGCAAACTATCAGATACCAACTTTAAGCTAAACAAACCATCGTTAGGCTGTTTTTTATTGCTGTTACAGGTACAGTGACAACCTGGAACTTGAAGATGCAGTCCACACAGCTATACTGACACTGAAGGAGAGTTTCGAGGGACAGATGACTGAGGACAACATTGAGATTGGGATCTGTAACCAGGAAGGGTTCCGACGTCTCTCCCCAGCAGAGGTCAAGGATTATCTAGCATCAGTGCAGTAATAATGACTCTTTCAGAAATTGTGTCATTCTGTAACTCATTCTTAACTTCATGCTCATCTAGCATTGACTTGCAGGGGTCCTATCAGTAAAAAATCTTAGTTACTGACTTCTTTTCTAACCTAAGAATTTGGTGTAAGTATGTGTTGAATTTGTAGTATCTGTTGAAAAAAATGTAAACCATCAGTCTTAATGTTACTGACTTCTTTTTAATAAAAAATACCACTTACACTGTATAATAACATTGAAATTACAGTGGTGGTTGGCTTAAGTCGTTTGAATTTTTGTTGAACTTGGCAGTTAACTTTGTTAATGTTGGCATTAGATGATTTTTGCTAATATATAAGTAATGGTGGTATTACAATGTAGATTTTAACAGTGTAAAGTACACTATGAAGTGAAGTTTCAACTACTATTTGTTGGCAGATTAAGAACTGTATGATTGCAAGTGCTATGTGTATTTCATTTTGTTTTACACAAACATTCATGTCTTCATTTTGTGCAAACATTGTAAAATAAAGCATAAAAACAACAACAAATGTATTGTTTTCAGTTTATAGGAAACTCTTTTGCACAGAACACATAATAAAATTTATGGCAAAAGTTCAGACATTCACCTAAAAAGTAAGATGACTAAATATATTGTCCAATGTAGAATAACTTAAAATTTGCATCCCCATAATTAAATAAATTCAAACACAGACCTTTAACAAACAGTTGCACTGAAACTAGTCAAACACACTGATAGAGCAGTTCTATTAAAAGATGTTAATTGTCCCCTGATTTCATTGTTCATTGTTCTATTTACAAGAACGATTAATTTTCATTTACAAAAAGACGATTTTGTCTTATTTTGAACCTTCATTATCTACAAGAGTAGACCTTTGGGCAATTTTGGTCGATCTAAAACACTTAACTGATTATGCAATGGTTATGAAACTTAAAATTAGAGCTGGAAGAGTGTCGGCTCCAGGTACGTGAGGCCCCGGGTTCAATCCTGGGTTGTGACATACCAAAGTCATTAAAAATGATAGTGGTATAGCTCCCTTGCTAACGCTCAAGCAAATTAGAGGGAAGTCCCAAGACAGGTTGGCCCCAGTGTCAGGATAATGTGACTGGGTGTGGTATCATGCAAGGTGTTCATGGCATGCTATACACAGTGAAGGCAGCATTATATCTGCATCAAGGGGACATGGTCTCCAAATAACCGAAATACTGTACATTATGCATATGTTTTCTGTTTTACACTTTCCCTTTTAGTATTTTACTTGTTCATGTTTAAATTTAAATCTAAACAAAATTTTAAATCTTAATTTAGAAATGGATAACCTTGGATAGCTTGCTTATTAAAATATTATTGATAGAGAACATAAAATCAAAAGCCATGCACATCAGGATATTGAAATTCTAGTGACATACAGCATGTTTTGGATAATGCTGTGCTGCAAACTTTAAAATTAGTGAAACAACAAAAATCATTAGATGTTTACCCATGATTTTCAATTAACCCAAGTATATAAAACATTAGAATATTTCTGCATGACATTCAAAGCTGTAGAACAGTCCAAAAATGTGACTAATCTGGTCACGGAAACCTTCATGTTAAATCGCCGCTGTAAGTGTACCAATCACACACGTTACATGTTAAACATGTACTTCATATACACTGTTAATTGATGTACATGTAATGTAAGGTCTCGGGTCGATAATACATGTACACATGATTCAGACACTAGAACATGGTTTTTAGTTAAGATATCAAATCTTTGATTGCACATAATTTACTTATTGTATCATTAACACTCCATTTTTAGACTCTTAATACCACATTTTCCCCATGTTAATGGAATATAAAAGTAAGAAAATGTAGCGAAAAGTTTGTTAGAAGTTATCTTTGAGTCCATATTTGACTGAGTAATATGTCAAATGAGGAATGATTCGGCATGGTGGAGCCATATAGGAGTTGTCTTTTATATGTTAAAATATAGTCCATATTTGACTGAGTAATATGTCAAATGAGGAATGATTCGGCAAGGTGGAGCCATATGGGAGTTGTCTTTAATATGTTAAAATATATGTAGTATTATTCTTAAGGACAGTATCTTGAATTCCTACAATAATAATATGCTAACACATATTTATAAACACATGTCAAATACATGTAAATTTTATAGCACTTAAAAATCTGTTGTATCTCACAAATACAAGACACATTGTCTTACTAATGCCGTAGTTTACAATCTATTGCATATCTTGGAACACAAGCATTGTTGCCTTTCACATTGAAAAGTAAAACAAGAAGCACATCCCCGGCCGCAATAGCTCCGGTGGTAGAGCGTCGGCTTGCAGATTGGGAGGTTGCGGGTTCAAACCCCGACCGGGTCAAACCAAAGACTTTGAAGTTGGTAGTAGTGGCTTCCCTCCTAACGACCGGGGCTACGGTGACAGCATTACGCCTGACTCGTCTGTGTCAGCAAAAATGGACCGGCCGGGTTCAGTCCCTGGGCACCTCATAAGTGCCCCTGTGCTATAACGATAGAAATGTCGCTGCACAGTATCGGCAAAAATGCCGGCAAATCCCACGAAGCACATCATGGTTATGGGTTTTATTTAAAATGTACATTTGTAGCGTTCCAAATTTCAAAACAAAATATCGATAAACAGTCATATATAGTCGTTTAGATAAGAAGTTGCGATGCTTATATAAACATTAATACATTCATTGATGACTTACAGTATTTAGCATTTTTTTTAAAATATGTGTATTTAATTTATCCCTGTCACTTCTCAAAAGTTAACAGAACATGTAGATGTATGTTACAGTGTGCTAGAGGGAGGGAGTCATAGTGGCGTATCAGCGTGACCATGGCTGGTTGCCCCGCCAGTGCCGTAAGGTAGTGTCTCGGCTCCAGGTTCGAGTCGTTCGAAAGACCCTGGGTTCAAACAGAGGCCACTTTAAACCACACTAGTTAAGAACGGGTGGTATGGCGTATTGCCCTCGCGCTCAAATGTAAGAACATCTCGATAACTGTTCGGCCCGGTGTCGGGATATGTGACTGGGTGTGATATTATGCCAGGTGTTCACGGCATGCTATGTAAAGTGATGGCAGCACCATATCTGCTTCAAATACTCTAAACAGGTTTAACAAGATAATCTGATCTTTATCAAGAAACTGGTTGCTTTACACTTGCACTAGATAAAATACCCAACTCATATATTGTTACAAGATTGAAAACAAAATTGATGCATGACTATTTAAGTTCAGTTTTGTCCATCTTGCGTTGTTAATGAGACCAGATACAACTGAAAAGGAAATAAGAAAAAGATACTATGGGAATTACCACTGTTATTATTAAAACTTTAATTACCACTAGATAAAGGCATATAGTGTAAATGTAAAAGTTTGTTGGTCGCTCCAACCTCGCATTTCCTAAAGATTTTTTTCACAAAATAACCGTCTAAATAAGATATCCCACCAACATGAGACAACTAACAGCAAGCACCTGCATCGGGAGTGAAAGCGGATAAAAGAATACTTTATACAAACATATTACCCTAATTATAAGAAACTATCAACATATGTACAACATGTCCAGGTGATCAAAGGCCTGGCAACCTAACAGTCCCAAACGATAGAACTATTAGTAATGACTTGTTTACCTCAACTTGGAAAAACATAGTTTATTCATAAAATTTTCATTTTTCATGGTTTCTTGATATTTTTATTTATCCATACAGGATTAAGAAAAAACTCACTAATCTAAATAACGATCTATTTCTAAACCACATTTTAGACAGATTCATTTTTTTTAAACTGCCATAGAAGGAAAGAAGCTGGACATTATTTCGTTCTCTATACTCTGTATTGCCAACTTCCGCTTTTTGGTCGGAAGGAATCACCAAATGACTGCTTTATAATTTTAATATGTTCTAACTGACATTAGTCACGCAAGCCCTCGGACAAGTGTTTATATCTGGTTATTTAGAAATTACTCATGTTAACTGCACATAATGCCGTATAATCCATTAAAATCCCACCACATTTGTACAGCTATAATAGAATAATAGAATGTGTCTTTTTATATATTTCTCTCACAAAAAGATAAGTTGGTTTACATTTTGAACCAAAAGATAATATTGCTAGACAATTATGCGACTAATGCAGCTTGCATATAGTCATGTTGGGTTGCTTTTATAAACGCAGGAATTATCTCTATAAAATTTCCTGTCTCAAATGTCTCCATTTTCTGCTCTTCTTTTGTGCTTCCGTATATATTTTTTTCGTTTCTATTGTAATCAACACGAAGATAGCACTAGTCCAACATCTTCATTGTTTCATAAGTTTGTTTTACGGCCTTTTCTGGTTGTATTGTTGTCTGTCAGGTAGTCATTGTTTCTAATTGTCTCACAGAGAGAACTGAAACCATTTTTAGAACTTATGGATCGACCCTTTTTTTATGTCAATTGATCTTGTTTTATGTGAAGTTTGTAATTAAACATGTTTAAACGAAGTGACCACCGTCGCCGAATGACTAAAATTGTTTAACGAGACTTTGACCTAGTATAGGCATACAGAAATCAATGCAGCCCAAATGCAACAAGAAAATTGTTCCTAATCCCTTTGCTGAAAACGACTAAGATCAACAAGTTTTTTTTTTAATTCGAAATTAATCCGCATAATGCTATCCACATAGATCCCGTCGCGGTAATCTTCTTAATGCTCTTAATTCAGTTCTTTATTGACCACTGACATTATTTTCAATTTTCCATCCATGGATTAAACAGTGAAAGTGTGTTCGGGCAGTGATAACTGCTGGCAATCGGATCGTCTTCCGAAGCAGAATGCCCAACTGTTTGTTCAAAGGAAGCAGTACGAAATAGGATATTTTGTTCCAAATAGTACTTCAAACTGCCAGGTTAGTATTATTATAAACATATACTTTAGGTAGAATATCAAATATACGTACAAAACAAGTGAAAATTTACATTTAATCATTTATTTTTGATTACTTCATTAAAGATGCGTTGTTACGTTTCGTTAAAGACATGTAACTCGCATAAAATGACAATTTATGATTTGGTATATTTGGACATGTCTCAAATTTTGCACACTATTAGTCATAAGGTAGACAACAGGTTTCTTTAAATTATAAAAAAGGGATTAAAATACACAAATATCAGAAAGGACAGCAGTGTTTTGCATTTACATTGATGGTATTCATGATGTCAAACGATGACACATCTATAATAAAGCTATACACAAGTACACATTGCATTTGGACATATTTCATACAAACAACCATTCAGTTATAGACAAGAGCACACATCGACAAAACAACTATCGACATAAGAAAAACTACCGAAGCAGACATACATATGTAGAAACAGTTTGAAAAAAATACAAAGACATTCATTGCAGAAGAACACTCAAGCAAAATGAGAAATGTAGACATGCAGATAAAACAGACATACAGAAACTGTTCAGAAATACAGACAGATACATTGAGTCTCGTATTTAATACACGGAGAGGCCGGTATAGACAGATAGAAGCAACCTCAGTGGCTAGTAGATATATACAGTCGTACAAAAGTGGATTGTATGGAAATAGTAGTTTAAACATAAAAAATATCATTATTTTTATGAAGTAGAAAGAAAGTAAACAACCGGTTTAACTGTGTTAAGCAACATTGATAATCGCGTAATCATTCAGGATTAAAGGATAAGCCGTCTCTGATGGCTCAGGTCCAAAAGGTTAAATTGTTTACAACTTCAAGGAATATATCGAAATATTAAAAAGAGAGATACATTTTTTAACTTCCTGCAAATCTGCACTAATTATATATTGTATACATCATATTATTAGAGTTATTATTAAAAGCACGTAGAAGAAAACATACCTTACATTGTCAACTATATCCTAAGAATATGTATTAAATCCCTATTTTTAATCAGATATTTGTTGCCAATAAATTTTCCTTAAATTGTCAGTCGGAATAGCTAAATATAAACACGACCAAGGTTCTGTTACCTTTAAAATAGTTCACCCTCGAGTTTCTTTTTGTGACTTCGCATATCGTGGACTAAGGCGGCGTCGATGAAATCATCTTATGCCTTACATAATACAATAAGTGCTTTATTAAACTGGATTATTTTTAAAATATGATGAATAGGCTAGAGCAAACGTTCACGAACGCATCAAACACCTTAAATGCAATAGTGTTTTCTTTAATTCATTTAATATAATAAAAAGGCCCTCAACAAATGTCAATGAAAATATCGAATGCCTTACCTAACACAATAAAATACTGTTTTTATTACATAAAGGCGCAGAACAAACTTCTCATGTGTATCCTGCAGTTAATCGCAGATGACGTCGAGTGCGGATGCCGTGCTTATTGGCTTCATCGTGACGGTGTCTGTGGTCGGTCTCTTAGCAACGGTCGGTCTCGTGGTGTTCGTCTGTTTCAAGTGGAAGCAGTTCATGAAGCGCCGCTCGGCCGCCAGAGAGGCCCATAACCACCACCAACAACACCGGCGCAATCATAACCGACGGCGCAGGAATCGAACTCAGAGCATTATGTTGATCCAAGAGCCATCACAGCAGTGTATGTTGATATTTTTCCGACATTAATTGTTAAAGGTGGTTTCCGAGAGTTTGCCTATATCAATTGCAATTAGCAAAAGCTATCCTTGTTTTGGAGAATATGGGTACACTTTCTGTATTAAATCATATCTTAGTTTTAATAGTCTCAGTCTTAATAAGGACCTCAATTGTTAGACAGTTCAACTCGCGATAAACGCTCTAAATTTACAATCGTAATATTGTTCTAATATAAATTTTCATTCAAGAATTTTATAACAACATGCTATATATATATATATATATATATATATATATATATATATATATATATATATATATATATATATATATATATATATATATATATATATATATATATATATATATTATTCTAAAAGATTGCTTTTGACAGTACATAAATATTTACACCGTTGTCTTTTTTCAGTGAGGTATATTTTAAAGTGATATAGTAAAGTGATAAAGTTTTATATACAATGTTACATAATGTTTAGTTCCCGAAACACATCGCAGCGACACGTTTATAGTCATTCTAACAGCGTCTAGGTAGTTTGGTATGTCTGGTTGAAATCGTCGGCCCACCACAGATTTTTTTTTCATGGGGACGATAGATGGCAGAAGCAGGAAACCGCAGTTGTTCTGTAAGACCTTTTCAGAGAAAGGAATGAGTATTTCGATTTTTAACAGCCTAGCTTGCAACAACAAATTGTAGCTTGCAATTATAAAAAGTAGTAGGCATTAATAGGAATTCGCTGGCGTTTGTCGTGGTCTTGTTTTACCAAAAGTAACCGAGAAAGCCGATGTTAGCAAAGCGGCATGTAGTCACGGATGTAGCAGACAACAAGGAACAAAGCAAAGTAGAGAATATGTAAATAATAGACAGCGAGTGTTTAGTCCAGCTTCTTGTTTAAAGCGCATGCTCTCTACGGCGCCTTGGATGTCTTACATCGGTACTCTTTCTTGTTGTCTTAATGTATGTTATGGGAAAGTATAGGAGGCAATAACAGGAAACTGCAGCTGTTCAGAGAGAAATATTAGGTACTCCGTGTTTTTAACAGTGTAGCTTGCAACAAATAGTTGTAGCTTACAATTATTAAAAGAAAGCATATATTAATAGGAATTCGCTGTTGTTTGGCGAGGTCTTGTTTAACAAATGAAACCAATTATGCCGAAGTTAACAATGCGGCTTGTAAATGCGGCTGCTAAATCAGACAACAAGGAAGAAAGAACTATCTGATAGTTTAGTTTCCATCGGAAATACGGTTCGTAACTCTCAAAAATATGATCATGTAAGAGAGTGTTGAGTTCTTGGAATAGTCGCTTTGTTTAATATTTGTATTGGCAACATCTGATATCCCACAGAAATAAATTACTCTTGGTTTTCACAGTATTTGAAGTCAATTGTAATTAAACAATGTTTGTAAATTTATCTAGATTGTTGATGCAATATGTGACCCTAGAATAAACGGTTTATTGGGAGAGCGGTGCCCTTTCAAGAATATTTTTGTGTAGATCTAAAGGGGCAAAAATGCTGCAGGATATAACAGGATTTCACAACTGTTTGGTGAAATCTTCTTCCGAAGAAAATAACCGAGTAAGCCAAAGTTAACCATGTATCTTGAATTATAAAAAGTAAATAATTCAACTTATAACAACGGGAATACATGATGTAGCAGACAACAATGAAGAAAGCAAGGTAGCAGATAGTCTGGATTTTAACATATTCATCTTTTTGCTTCAGCGCATGTTCTTTGAGGACCTATATGAATTTTACATAGCCTTTTTTTTGTCGACAGGTACCGTACACATCTCGTCGCCACCTGCGTACGACATCCACAACGAACCTCCGCCACCGTATTCATTAGTAGACTGTTCGGCACTTCACCCTCGAATCAACGAGTTGCAAGTCACTGACCTACATCGAGTGAGATCCGACAGCATGAACAGTGTCACAAGATTTCATGGCCTTAATTCTAATCAGACCAACAATGGTGGTTTATCTAGAACTCACTCCGGAAATGTCCGAAATGGGCGAATTTCATCCACTCAGATTATGCTGAGCCAACAAAACACGCCCCTCAATAGTAGGCGAGGCCAAAGAAGACCTAGTGGGCATATACGCGGAGAAAGTAGTTCGCGTGATATGGATGCTAATCTTAATAACAATGAAACAATTGGAATAGGTAATTCCAATAACTATTTTTCTGGGCATTACAGCAATCATTTCATGTCTGAAAACGTTGCGAACTCCAATCAACCGGAATGAAATAATTGATGGATCAGTTAACTGTATTACCTATTGAATCTTTCTCGGCGCGATATCTGAAGTCTGGTGCAGTATGTTTGTATGTCAAATGCGTGTTTGTAAATATGAAAAATGTACAAACAACCACAGGATTTTTTGCTGAAATGGCTATATCAGTGTCTAACTGTAGACTTTCGCTATTGGATATAACTAATTGCAGTCCCGCCCCATTGAAGTTTTATGGCTTATTGGCTGACTGCCTAGGTCCTGACTGATGCCTCCAAGTTAACGTATATCTTCCCAGGAACTGTATTACAGCGCCTAGCAGCATACTTAATGTAATATTTGAATGTTCTAATTATCTATAATTGATATGTTGCTGAATACTCATAAATGTTGACAATTAGTGTTGTGGCAACGTAGAGCGCTAGGCCGGCTGATGGCAGATTTGCCATTTACAGATCGTTTGTGGCTGCAGATAGGAGAAGGGTACGCGGTTCCAGAGCTATAGTGCAATAGAGTGGAACAATAGCCCAAGTAACAGACGTGCTTAAATTGTGTATAGTGTTAAGTTGGAGCCTGTCTTAGAATTGTCTCACTGATGACCTTTTTTATCTTTTTCTACTTTGTAATTACAAAGATACGCTGGAAAATAACTTAAAACTAATATTTGTTTTATATCAAAACGACAGTTCATATATAAATACATGTATGCATATGTACATAATGCAGCTTTTTTGTTTATTTTGTATATACATTATACAGCATTATTTTTTTTATTTTGTAAATATTCAAACATATAAGTCTTAGTTGTAGTAACTTGTGTTTTATAGTCGGAAGTTATATTAGTAGCAACGAATACATGCGTCCACTACCATTTGCACGTACTGAATTCTCCACGTAACTCAAATTCGATAGTCGGCCTTTAAGAAATATTTGATTTATTGGTTATGTGATAAAACGAATCTATCATTCATGTTCATTGAATACTGAAAATATCAAACATGTTGGATGGAACGACACACACTTCGGCAGAGCCTGGTTTCATATTTTAGTACTCAATGACCAGCCTTGTCAGCTGCACTGTACATGCAAATGCTGTAAGCCAAATCGATAGAGATTTAGCAGAAGTATAGAGGCTGAACAGACAGGAGTTGTTTTGTACAAAACAGACTTCTTTCAGAAGTACCTGTATGCAATATATTCATTTACAGCTATTTTGTTTAACAGTATCAGGTAAGAATGAATAAAAAAGCAAAACAACAATAAACACATGTTTCACTGAAAAGTAAAGTTATTGCTTGTCTTTTCCTATAATTCCATATAATACACTACAACCAATTTGCAGATAACTAAATCTTTTTTTTGGAAACAACCCGTTTTGATAAAGCCAATCAAGCCTAGATAAAAGGCTCTATTCGGTTAATTTTATTCGTATGTAACCTGTTCAATAGGTCTTTGTCTTTGTCAGCGTGCTTCTGACCGCCTCTCTTATTAGATTTAAGACAAGGTCCCCACCCTTCTTCCTTCACAGTTCGTAACACTCACATAGTGGGGAGCTTTTCCAGCTAACCCGCGGTGCGTTGGTGGTTCTACCCAGATTTATATCTAAGGGGTCTTGCTCCACCAATAATTAGCTGGGCGTCGTTAATATGACCATAATTGTGTCGTCGGTGGATGTAACAACACAAGAACAAAACAGCAACAAACACTCACATAGACACATGCAACAGTTCACTGACAGTAATTTTGTCATATGATGTAGAGGTCTACCATACTGTGTGATATTTATATAATATACTTGTATTTTAATTAAATATATTGTTTGTTCATTTAAAAGTAAACTTCAAATTCCTTTGTCAATTACAAAATAGACTTTTTCCCGGTCACTTTACCCAAGACAAATTCGTACGCTGATGCAAAACAACAACAAAAACACAACAACCAACCAACAACTGTATGCTTGAAACGAATTTTTTGTATCGCGTAATTATTCTTGTGATCACCACAAAAATGGTTATAATAAAAAGATTAGTTTGTTTGTTTGTTTATTAGGTTTATCGTCCCACCAACAGTATTTTAGTTATCTGGAGACGGTGTCCACTTGAAGCAGATATAGTGCTGCCATCACTGTGTATATCATGCCGTGAACACCTGGCATAATACCACACCCAGTCACATTATCCTGACACCGGGCCAACCAGTCGTGGAACTACCCTTATATTTGCTTGAGCGTTAGAAAGGGAGCTATACCACTACCATTTTTAACGACTTTGGTATGCCGCGGTCCGGGATCGAACCCGGGGCCTCCCGTACCTGGATAAAGATTAGTTTAATAGAGCAAACGAGGCTTTTAAAAAGTGGGACTTAGCGAGGTCTCGATCTCTGTTCTGCAGGATTGAAAATTTAAGTAGCGGCATCTTAACCAACTGAGCTAACCGCACATCAATCTTTTATCACAGCTATCTTTTGAAGTTGTATATAACAAAGAGATTAGAGAAATTTTTATACAAAAAAAATAAATATAAAAGCTTTATTAATCAAAATGTACACATTTAAAATTTTAAAAAAAACTTGCAAAAAAATCTGAAAACAAAATGTAATACAGGCACATAATAAAACTGTTTAGGAATAGTAATAAAATTAATAAAAATACGAATTTGTAGTCTGCAAAAATATAAACAACTGTCAAAAAGTCAGATTATGTGAGTCCCTGTTGTTATTTAGTGTGAATTGAAAGAATTTGATGAAGAATGGTGTGCAAACCTAAGAAGTGTTGTAAAGATGAGGATTTCGAGGCAAAATTTGGCTTTATTTCAAACATTTTTGAGAAGGAAATTGATCTTGAATCTGTGAATGTCTCAGAAAGCAGCAACCAGCTGCCTAATCTGAGGACAGACCCTGATGATCAAATGTCGTTACATGATGGACATTCAAATGGGTTAGATAGAGCTCGATCTTTAATTGAACCAAACAAAGCTAACTCTACAGATCTGGACAAATGTCCTAATAAATCACAGATTCTAGACTTAAAAATAAACACCAACACAGCACCTCCAATCCCAACATTTCTCCAAATTTCGCAAGTCACCCTGTCAAAAACACAACTATCTTCGCAATTCTATGGCGCTATATTTAATGTTCAGAATTTAAATGTCATCGACAATTAAAATCCATGATCAAACTGTTAGTTACAACCACAAACACACACAAACATCAAATGCAATTCGCGTTTTTAATGCCATGTGCGTAGCAACTTTAATGTTACACGGCCTTGGCATTACACACTACATGTATAACTTTACACGAGGGTGTGTAATTTTTGTTGTTGTTATTTTCCAACCATTATTTTTAATTATCGTAATCAATAAAATTACAAATGTATGTAAAGCGCAAAAAAATAAAAGAAATAATATGTTTATTGTCTTATTTTTAATAGTGAAATAGGACTATTTCTTATATCCGAATTACTTTATGCACGCGCATAAATTTCGTGTATTGCATTGTAATGTCAGATCATGTAAAGGAGAAGCAGTAGCGATAAATTTAAATGTTTCCCTTTTTAATCCATTCGAAAAAACTGTTGATGGGGGTGGGGTGGGGCTGGGGTAGGGTGGGAGCCTCGTGCTTTCTGATATTCTTTGTCTCGCATGATAACATTTATCTATATCAACACTAACCTGGTATTCTCTATTTATTACATGATTATATTATTATCCATATTATGTTTATTTATGAATTTTAAAATAATCAGCATTTAAAGTGATATATTTCCCGATTTTCACTGTCTAATGAGCTAATGTTATAAACAGCCTTTATTTAAACTAAGTGCAAATGAATGCAACATTTTATCACAAATTCCCCAGAGCAAGGGTAATATGCTGTTACCTGTATTAGATAAAGGCAATATACTTTTAATACCATAAAATGGTGATATAAGACATTTTGGACCATTTTTTTCTAAAAATAACCAATTGAATCATTGTAACCTGAAAAGGTCCTGCAAAATGTTGTACATCGATGCTCTAGATCTGTGTGAAAAGTGAAGCATTACACCCCAATTGTCATTAAAATCAGTTATTTCCTAAATGAGCAACGCTGCTGAGATAGCTATTTTAAACTAAGAAAACCACCCGACAACTCACTCTTGAGATCGTGTTATATCGTAATTCGGTAGGTCAACGCTGACGTCGGTATTCATTTTCAGCTGAGGTCACTTTGTGCTTTTTAATAGATTTGGAACAGTGAACGTTTGGAATTATTTGTTCACAATGTGTACTGTCTCACATGCAGGTAATGTTCATTATCGTCTTTACTCAAACTAAAGTATAAATTTATGCAGAAACTATGTATAAATTCACAGAAAACGTGGACAAAATATTGTTGCATGCATTTGGTATAGGTAAATTGTCGCATACAACCGTGAAGAAGTTCGAGCCAATGAAAAACGATGAGCCAGCAGCGGAAGAGGCCCACGTTACTTCATTGCCGTTTCTATCGTCTTAAACACAGATGTATTGTGTTTGTTTCCGAGCTCATCCAAAGTACTTGGTAAATATTGCAAAACTCTAATTAGAGCTAAACTACATAAACTGAATCACATTAATCTAAAAAGATTAGCACCCAGGGAGCGTGTATAGTAGAAATACTTTGTATATCTCTTTCTTTTTCTTGAGAAGGTCAAATGTATCCTGATATATACTGTTTGCCAATGTGTTTTCAGCCATTATGGCACTGCGCGCGTATTAAACCCCGTTTAAGATGTTATAATAAATAAGAATATATTAGACACAATCCTATGAGCATTGCAACATATACAAAAATTGAAAAGACACAGGACCAAGGTATCCACATGCACGTCAAATGTAAATGTGAGAACAAATCTGCGATAAGTCATTTAACAATAAGAGCAAACCAGACAGTTACCGCCTTGGAACGGTCAGTTGGCATTCGGCAATATGGACCGACAAGGGTGCTTTAACCGGTTTTACAGAGCTCTAACCTCGCACTTCCTGATGGGTTTCCGGAATGCAAGCAACGATAAGAAAACTTATCCATTTGAATAAGTGTCCAAGCGCTGACGTTTTTTTTTTACAAGTTATGACGAAAGCAGTGACGTCATTGAAAAATAATGTCGATTAGAAAACATACAGAAAACGTTAATAGTAAATGAAATTAACTTTTCGAAGCAAGAAAAAAATGACCAGAGAAGAGTAAATTGTTGTAGCATCCTGTTCATGCGGAGATGAAATTGGGGAACCAAAGTCCAATGTCCATCAAAGGAAATACACGTAACAATCCTTATCGGATAAATTAAATGACAACATAGATTACATTCACGGGGAGATTTTTACGACCGCCACACTGCACAAGTAACATTGTTGTGATCATGAATAAGAATATATTAGGCAAAGTCCTATGAGCATTGCAGCATATACAAAAATTGAAAAGACACAGGACCAAGGTATCCACATGCACGTCAAATGTAAATGTGATAACAAATCTGCGACGAGTCAGTTAACAATAAGAGCAAACCCGACATTTACCGCTTTGAAACGGTCAGTCGGCAATATGGACCGACTGGGGTGCTTAAACCGGTTTTACAGAGCTTTAACCTCGCACTTCCTGATGGGTTTCTTGAATGCAAGCAATGATAAGAAAACTGATCCATTTGAACAAGTGTCCAAGCGCTGACGTTTTGTTTGACAAGTTAAACCATGACTTTTAGTAACACTCATTTGACTGGAATGTATAACATGTATCATAGCAAATTCAAACAAATGGATTTCTGTGATGCTTTCATCTCTGATAGACATACTTATCGTTTGGGCGGTAAATAATATTTCTTGTCATATTATTTCATGTACAAAGATCGATACTCATAACGTTTTATTTGTCGAAATCGCAAGACTCTCACACTCATACCAGCATGCCAAAATCATTATTGAGGTAGTTTAGCACGCTCATTAGAAAAACATTGCAATTATATGAATACTGCACGAAAGTAGTTCGGCAACAAAAATACGTTCATACGTCACGGACATTTATTTCGGGACTTTATTCGGGTCTAAGCCTATTGGTGCTATGATCCTATCATGTTTACATTCATAAATCCGACTAATACGATGTTAATAATTACACATACGTATACATGCAGTCTGATCGCATTCCAAACGATGACCTTCATAGCTTAACCTAGTTTTAACACACTAAATAAAGCAGCTATCAAATTGAAGGCTGTGATTAACCCATGCGTAGTTTAAATAAATAAATATTAAATTTGTTTAGTCATAATCATACGACCTTCGTCGTATACAATAAAAAGGTTACGTGTTTACGTGTCGATCTCTTTCTCAAGGACTAGTGAACGGCTCCATGACCCACCATATGACATTGTGAACTCGGGCAGATTTGCGTTCTGATTATTAAAGGTGAGTCGGCACTCATTTAGTAAACCATGAAACTTAACATTTTTTCTAATAGCAACATTCACATAATTCATTGGTCTACAAGCACAGATTAGCATGCTGTTTTAAGGCTAAATACAACACGCTGTAGGTGTGTGTTTGCAAGCTATGCATTCAATTCGCTTTAGCTCCGGTTTTACATAATTTAGAATAGTAAGGCATTTCTGCAGTTTCTTCGAATATAGGCTATGGTTGCTTTTCTTCGAACTTGTCTGTTATTTTATCGTGCGTGCGCGCGTTTATGATGCGTGTGTACACACGCTCGTAGTACACATCCTCGTGTGTCTTGTGTGTATCTATGTAGTAAAACGATATGAATAATATAATTAAAAATGAGAACAACATGTTGACGGTCAATTATTGATGAGAATGCATTTTGGATTTTAGTTCCTAAACTTGACATCCGACAATTCGTCTAAATTAAATACACATTTTTTACAAGTTAACACTTATCTTTTCTTAATTTGGAAGGATAACTATAGCAGGTCTTGCTTCAGGTGTAGACGGTTCTATGTAACATTAGATAGGTAAGACAGTAATAGTTGATATACTCAAACTGGCCTTCCAACATTTTTTTTTCTATTTTTGATGCAATGGGTATTCAGCTAAGTATTAATTACGAACACGGTAAATATCCTAACGTGATTAAACACAAACAAACAAAATATCAATTATTAATTCCATATTTGTTTTAATTTTCTTCGAGGGTGTTCTATTCTGTCTCAAGGTGTCAGGTACCATATTTTTAACGTCTTGTTTTTTTTATCAAACACATATCTTTTTGACGATCATTTTCTCCAATCTTTTCTGAACAAAATATTAAACTGGATACCATCTTTAACATTACTACGCATTCAGTGGCTAAGTCAAAGTGAATAATAACAAATTACTTCCAGTTGACTGCTGTAAAGTTAAATCCACATGACCTGCTTGTAAGGAGTTCAATAATTAAACACTTGGGTATTATGGCCTATTTCTTAAAAAAGAATTGGAGAGTATTTATTATCCCGTATCATACGTTACATATAGAAAGATAAGTTTATCGTTATTATGACATTTTACAGACTCGTGTAATACTGAGCTAACTTGTAGGTGTTTGTGGATTCCATAAGATTACACGTGCCGGTTATTCACCAGGTCAAATAGAGGGTTTTCAGTCAATAACTTCAGTTTGAATAAAACTGGTTTCCAGTCAATAACTTCAGTTTGAATAAAACATTCTTGCTGAAACTTTGTATATAACAAGCTTGCATGAAGACCTAGCTCGGAATTGGATTTGAGTCCAGTCGAATCAAGGTCAAAGTCATTGTTACTTAAAATAGAAAACAGTTTCCCCGTCAATGATTTGTATTAAATCGTTGAAAACTTAGTTTCGTGGCATGGCCACGTTTCTTGTTCTTTAATCTAAATATGTATAATTTGAATCTTTATTTTTTTGTTTGCATAGTTTGACCGATTATTAACATCTCTTTCATCAGAAATACATATTACAGTTTTCTTACATCACTGTGACGTAATTATGGTCATATTGACAATTTCAGGCTAAATATTTGTGGAGCAAAACCAAGACTTATGGCTATGTAGAACCACCGTCGCACCGCAGAATAACGTTTTGTGTTTGACTCTTGCTTACATTTACTACGTGCATGTTTAGAAATATGTCTTAGTATAATTGTACTTAGCTGTATACACACAGTTTTGACAACAATAGAAATAAAAAAAAAACACTTCCATTCTATTTAGGGGACTGGTCGATGGTTGCTGTCCTTGAAATGCGTGTTTCATCTGTATGACTCTGTTAAAAACATTGTTTGGAGCTTTCGAAATACATCTAACATCTTAATTTTCCCAGCACGTATTGAAGAATTTTAATACATTTTGAAAAGAAGTGTGCGTGTTTTTTTGTGTTTTTGTTTTGCTTTGTTATACGTCCCTTTTCAACTTTCAGCGACGTATGAGGCAGACACTCTGATACATAACAATGGCGGTTTCACGCGCTCATCCAAACTCACTATTAAGACCAACTCACTATGACGACCACTTAGAGTCAGTACGAAAGGTGGTTCTCATAGTGTGATTTTACTGTATATTGAATAACTTCATAAACTGCCTGCTTTACTCCATGTTCGAATATATTCCATAATATTCGATAAATATAATTAAAAATTAGCAACATAAAAGCTTATTAATATTTTATCTGACCTTTACTCTGAGAACTGCAATATACTCTGCAAAGACCATCAAAAATATGATTGGACGTGTGCTACCAAAGCTCAGAAAATTTTATGCAACACCTATCGACATTCATTTGCTTACATGTCACATGTGAAATATGGAGCACTTGTGGACTTCTTGGACTGGGAAAGTCATTAACTAAATCTATTTTACATAATGATAAAATAACCACTTTCATGTTTCATTCTAGACGCTCCAAAACCAAATACAGACACAAACAACAGAGAATACCCAGCGCCTTCCGACTGGATTGGGGAGAGATAAAAGCCTATGGACGGACTACGAGGTGACGGTCAAATGAATTTTCAAAACACCCTGAAAATGCCAATAGCTGAAGCTATTTATCAATGCGAGAAAGTCAGAAGGAACATTAGAACGAAGTTCGCCATGCCACGTCTAAATGTGGAAAGGATATTGTCTGAAAAAAATCCGAGTCTTCGGATGAGACGCAGGAATGAACCAACTAGGCTTCAAATAAAAAGGCTTGTGCTTACCATGTAATTGATGTTAATTCTGACAACTCAAGATCTGGATTAGATGATCTATTGGACCTTGTTGGGTATGGAGACAAACAGCTACATTAAACCACTAGGTTTTCATAGACACTTGAAGACCCTGACATTCAAGGTGACAACATATTAATGTACATAGCCATACATTGTCGTGTAGACAAAAAGCGTTGGCCCGTATTGCCGTCGCATACATGGTTTGAAGCGTACTACTTCCAGTGGATGCCAGGTAGAAACAACTGCAGCTATAACCAAACAGAAGGGACATGGAGGGAAAGCATACTCGGCCTGAAATCCGTTTACTGAGATAGCAGTACATTGAAATCAGTAACGAGGGAGAAACATAAGCCTTCAGCAGTTCAGACATTTGGCTAGAACCAGATCGATTTCTCAAGCTCCGTCTAAGGGATGAGAAGATCTAGGGAGGTAAACAACAGGGACCTTAGCAGCTTTAATGTAAGTTCAGATACATGTCTAATATCATGAGTTTAGAAAAGTGACGGCTGGATATAATCTCGTTATCATTCACTGATCCATCTCGCAGTAAAAACCTTGACAATCGCGTGACAGTTCACACAGTCATAACGATTAGCACTAGGAAAAACAATCTTTGTGAACCTATTTGCGATAGTAATGAAAACCATACGCGAAGCAGCCGAGCGCCCTCCGATGACCGCATCAAGTATCAGAATACTTTTCATCTGTAGATTGTATTGTCGATATAACCTTATATATATTAACCACTGAGTACCACATACAAATAAGGTGGACCTTTCTGGCTCTAGAAAAAAACAACCTCCTGGGCTAGTTTGAAAATCCGTTATAGAAATCGCCAGTATGGGTCTTACGGAAAATGAAAGCGTGTGACAAATTTAGACTATGCATTCAGGGTTAAGAATTTTTTGAAATTCATTAGCAGATTAAAGGAGCTACATAAGACAGGACTGCCAAAATATACCAATGTCAATCATGGTCGAAGAGTTTGGAGGGTCTATATAATGCAACTATGAACTTTATATTTTCATAAAAAACAGCGTATTCAAATCACTTTGTCGAAATTGTGTGTGGTCAATGTCATTATTTTTTACGTGACCCAGATAACAGTTAGCAGTATTGATATTACCGGAAGCGTCTACATAAATTGCCTATGTCTAATGCGTAAAAGCAGATTATGACGTCATAAGTGTGATATTTTTAGAAAACCAACCCCTATGTACAAGACATGATCAACAGAAAAGTTTTGATGGATTCTTCCAATATAGGCTTTTACATGTATCTGTACAGCATATATGAGGATATTAATTAAATTAATAAGTAATAGATAACAATTCAAATATTTACATATAAATGAAACGTTTTCGTCCTGTCAATGACGTCATACCAGTCGTATGACGAAAAATGCAATACCTTTAAAATGGCAAAAACTGCACCTTTCAATCACACTAAAGTGCAGTCAAGCAGTAAGAAATGCTTGTGTTGAAGTTTGCAATTGGCGGAAGAAGTCGGTGACCCAGGGCAGTAGATGCCGCTAAGAACAGACTGAAGGAGGTGATATTCTAGGGCCTCACTATTACGAAAACAAGGCTTAAAATCTCAGGACATGTACCCAAGGGCAACAGCAGACAAGACGACAAGACGACGAACACAAAAAATAAGTCTGGGAGAAGAAACACGAACATCTACACTAGCCTTACTAGAGAGTTAGGAGTCTTTATCAATATTGCCAGTTTCCTTAAGAAACTTAGGAAAGCTCTTCAGGAACTCTGAGTCATTGTTCTTCGAAGTGTGTACAACGTCTTGCCATTCCCTGTCAACCTGGAAATATGAAAACTGACAGAAAACTCGACGTGTTCTCTTCCTGAAAATGATTGTACATATCATTCTATCATACATTGTTGCCCTCGGACAGACTCGCCAAATATGGCAAATTGATTGGGTGTTTCGTTAGAAGGCTGCTCTATTTGTGCTAGAAATAAAGAAAATCAGGCAATAGCCTTGTGACAATGCTCATTGCCATTGTGAAAGAAGATTATGTTAGTTGCATTTTCCTGTTTTAAGTATTAGTTCAGCGTTAAAACAAACATAAATGCAGATATTATTATTATGCAGACCGGTGCACGCCAACGGTCCATACACCAACCAAAAATCGTCGTTTTTAACAGCGTCCCTCAATAGTTAACATAGCAGCGAGGCTGGGTTTAAGTGTGACAGTTGTTATATGTGGATATATTTGGCTATTTGATGAAACTTCTTGAGAATTTTGATTTATAAAAATAAACAATAAAAATCTATATATCATTGCATTTCAAAGATAATGGTCCGCTAGGAAGTCGTTATTGTTGGTCTAATCATTGTTGCCTTAATTAAAAAAAGCACAAGAACTATTTGATATGAAGAATTGAATATATATAAATATATATATATATATATAACTTTTTTACGTTGTCTTAAATTCCTGTATAACGTTCCTGAGTGTAAGACAGATGTTATTGTACACAGGGTTTTCCAATGTGGTATTCAAAAGCGTTAGACCAAGTCAATCCGCTCTAATATCATAAATAATTGTTACATGAAAAGATCTCGTTGTTGCTTTTTATTTATACACTCCATAAAAAGTGAGGGGTAGCACTACTCTTAATAACAAGCACGTATTTTCCATCAGAATCACTCGGTTCAGTTAGCTATTTTATAGAAAGAAAACCACGTGGTCACTTATATTTGAGATCCGGTTTTATTATCATTCGGGTAATCGCTCAGAGGTCGATATCTTTCTTTAGCAGAATTTTCGATCATTTTTATTTATAAATTTTGAAAAAGAATATTAAGAGCGATTTAATTCACGATCTGTACTGTCTAACAATGAGAAAGTGTTAAAATCGTCCTTATTTAGACTAACGAGTTTCTGCAGAAACTTTGTATCAATTTCCCAAAACATTGAAGAAATAATGCTACATGCATTTGATACAGGTAAACTGCTGGATACCACCTTGTAGTTACCGCTACATGTCTACATTGGGATGGTGATCTGGGATAAACGAACAAAATGGGGAATAACTACATGTAATACCTCGACTTAAGACCTCGCGTAATTAGCTCCCTTCTTATTTATCTTTTATTTCGGCAACATGATGACATATTACAAATTATTCAAGTTCTACATGTCACAATACATATATTGGGTTGAAGAAGAAGTGGGTCTTTATATATTACATCATCCTTCTCTCATTCCGTCTCTCCTCTTTCTGTCTTTTCAATCTCTCTCACGCACACAGACATCGCTCTCTCTCGCTCTCTCTCTCTCACTCTTTCTTTCTATCATTTTTAGCTTGTTTATAAGGTAGAGTAAAGAGGGAATAATTAATTCAGTGGCTCATCATTCCAATATAACTACTTCTACTTCTAGAAAGTTTTTATTAAAAGTTGATTAAATTTTGTTTTGTATATGGCTTAATTCTATCAGCATAAAAACAAAACAAAATCAAGCATCAAGTACGCATAAAGTTATACGGCCATTTGTTGTTAACTGTTGGTTATGGTATTGTAAATTATAATTTATATGCTGTTACTATTGTTTAGGGTTAAGTACTAGCCATTTTTACTATGGGCATCATATTTATCATGGTCTAGCGCAGTTCTTCGTTCTATTTCAATTCTTCTTTGTAGAAGGTAATACAAAGCGTCAAAATTGGGATTTTCTTGATTTGTTTTGGATATGAAAATAAAATATTTCATTAATGTAATAATTTGTTTACAAATACTTCTATACGGACAGTTTAAAATAATACCTAAGAGAGCTTTTTCTTTCGTTATAGTAATGTTTATTGATTTTGATTTGATGAAACTGATTTCTTGTTTCCATAATTGCTGTATGTTGCAACACAGAATAGATGCTCAAGTGATTCGATTGCTGAATTACAGAAAGTACATAGACTTGATTCTATGTATTTATATTTATATAGCGATTTATTTGTGGGAATTATTTTCACCAAAAGTTGATATTGTAAACTTTGTATTGTAGTGTCTATTGTGGATTGGTCCCTACATAATCAGGCCCTTCATTCCAAATCCCAGCTACCTAGCGAATAAAACAATATTCCTGTTTTCCAAATGCCTTGTGCATGTCATTTTTCCGAATTAACAATAATATTACATACAAATAATGACAGAAAAACAAAATCGCAAGTACATCACTTGGTTTAAGTTAGAAGTTGGAATTCAACTTATGGAAGTAGTCAGAAGTATACATCCAAGATTTGTTTCATTAGAGATATTCGGAATAGATTATTATAACTTGAACACACGTTACCCTGTTAAGTAATGGGACATTAATTGTGAATATATTAATTACTGCTTCAATTAAGCATAAGAATTCAATGCATGTATTATTTTGTATTTATGCCAATTATCTTTTTCACTGATGACGATCATTTCGGTACAAAAATAGACCATTCTTCAGAAATGTTTCCTTTTATGCGTAATCATTAAATATCATGCTTATTTTAAATCATTATATAGTGTTATTGTCGCGCAATAAATGTAATTGATCCATCTTGATATGTGATTAAATCAAAGATACGTCACTCCTGCAGAACTATGTCAGCCTAAGTTATACCCCTTAAGTTAGTTAACAGACATTGGAAAAATGGAAATTACTATAAATCACGTGATGATGATTGTGTAACGAAAAATGTCAAAAAGGACTGGGGTTCTATGGCCAAAGATAATTCAATACCTTGGTTAGGTTGCCATGGCAATTTAAACTGAAATTTAAATAGGTGAATGTGTGTGTGCATATATGTACGAGCGGGTGGGTGCGTGTATGTATACGCGCGCGCGTGCGTGTGCGGGCGCGTGTGTGTGTGTGTGTGTGCGTGTGTATGCGTGTGTGCGTGCGTGTGTGTGTTTGTGTGCGTGTGTATGCGTGTGTGCGTGCGTGTGTTTGTGTGTGCGTGCGTGTGTGCGTGCGTGTGTGTGTGTGTGCGCGCGCGTGTGTGTAGGAAAACAGCCAAACAAATTTACCCCAACGTTTAATTTAATTTTTAATAAGCTCCACTTTTCAAAGAAAGAAAACGTAATTTTCATGGCCCTATCGTTGATATTCATTAACATTACATATATATTACCCCGACCTCAGAAAAACGGAGGACAGGAGCACATGTCTTGTCTATACATAGTTAACATTTCAAGACCAAGTATCACGACTTAGTATCATCTATTTGCAGCAAGCGCATTACAATAAAGCCGTATTAGGACCTTAATCGGATGATTCAACAAACAGCGTTACTTACAGACAATTAAAAACGCTGACATGGTAGTTTTCACATATATCATTATCATTACTCGCTTGAAGAAAAACCTCCCAACAACTTTACTTTAGTGAACGAATTTTTACTATGGTAAATAAACTAGCGAGACTTTGCACAAAAAAAACCCATCACAACCCAACAATAATATATTGATGAAAATGTTGATTTCAGATTCCTCCGAGGACACATAGATATGGTGCACGATTTAATCGATATTAAAACTATTTACAA
Source organism: Sinonovacula constricta (assembly GCA_007844125.1). NCBI lineage: Eukaryota > Metazoa > Mollusca > Bivalvia > Cardiida > Solecurtidae > Sinonovacula > Sinonovacula constricta. The sequence goes on along the minus strand of CM017560.1, from coordinate 47,524,453 downwards.
AAGGTTAATCATAATTTTATAATTATTGCTGTCTACTGATTCACTTAGGGTAGTTTGTATTATATTTTTATATGGCCTGTTTACACTTTTGATTAGTATTTGATAATTTATTTGGAAACACTTTGTGAAACATGAGAAAAGACACAGTGTGCTTCGTTCCTTCTTGCAATCGGCTTGTTTTGTATGTATCTTTATTCCCATAACAAATGTTCTATAACTGCATATTACACCAACTGTAAAGATTGTATCTTGTGTCGGTATTAAATATAACATGTGTCGGTGTTAATGCCATTATTAACGTATGGTATCAAAACGTTGTTCATTTTACCAAACAATTAACGGTCAAGTAAGTACCTGCATTAGATAGCCAAAACAAGAACATTCATTATCACCAAAAGAAATACTTAACAACATTTATATCAGACACATCATTCTTTATATAGTATGTAGGCTAAGCACACATAATTCTTATGGGCGTCTTGAAGTTGATGTTTTCGGATTTTGCTTGAAGCAAAGTTTTCAGCAACTAAATTTGTTAAGAAGGGATTATTAACTGCTTAGATTTGTCTCAGCTGCGGTCTATCTGCATGTAAAGGGGGTTTAAATTTAAAAGACATGTTAATACAACATAACCGGAATGCACTTCACGCTGACAAAAGAAACTATGCGTCTTCCTTTGAAAGTCTAATGACGCTTAAGTTTTTAAAACCCCAAATAGTCTTGAAAGAATAACGAACAATAACAAGATTCTATGAAAATCCAGCACATAATATAGTGATTTAAACTTATTCCAGATGAAGAACCACGTGTCAATTGAAGGTCAAATAATACAAAAAACATAGACCTAATATCGCATAACATTAAATGTCGGGTGGAATACGGAGAAATTGGGAAGTTCAATAATTTTTGGTAAATTGTTCTTACGATTTGAAAACAAACTGTACTAAAAGAGGGCTATTTTCATAACCATTGTTACGACTTTTTCCTGATATACATGCATATATTTTCTGATTTATATTTACATTTATTTAAGTAATACGAACTATTTACTAACAACATTTTATATGGTTCTTTATACATAAACAAAGTCAGCGACATTATTTTTTAAATCATATGACAACAGTAAAATTGTATATATAATGTCATTATTATACTATAGTGGTTTGTGAAATATTGGATTTAGAACAATTAATTTTTAACTTAAGAGGTGCAAAAAAGTTAGAATATAAATGCCCATTTTTTTCAACATCGTTTAAACCAATGTATCGTGTATGATACTGAACGCATACACACAAAAACAAATGTAAGGTTGCGTTCTTCCGTTAAGTCTATGTTTAATTTACCCTTTTGTTTAATTTACTCTTTTATGCCCACATTTACAAAGGAAACGTTCAATGTCAATGATATATTAAAGGTCATATGTAAGGGGATATGTAAGAAATGGCTACTCGTGATAAATGTATGCGTCTCGGCAATAACTAAGCCCTGTCACTAGTACCTAAAAATTGCACCCTCTTAGATATTTCCATCAAACTATTTGCAAAAGCATCCATCAATGTCAGTGTCAAATTCAAGGCTATGAATCCTCCTTGTGGGTGTGGGGTTGGTGGGGATTCGGTGGCGTTTGTATATGTCAATTCAAGTGACATTTCTTGTTTTGTGTGCGTCTGTTAGTGTTTTGAGTGCCTTATTAAGTTATTGACCCAAATAAAACCTTATTTGACAGTATTGAGTCGTTCTAAGCATATTTATAAACCTGTCCGCGGCCTCCATTAAAGATTCTTGCTAGAATGCGTAGATTTTAATGCTTTATTAGCATTTTACTCCTCACAGAAATTAAATAACATCCGAGCAGTGTCGAGTCAGCATCGCAATACTGTGAGAAAATGTACATGTTAAGCAAAACCTTTTGACCGTTTGACAACTGATTGACATTTTAGAGAGTGGGATGCAACCCTTGATAACATTTTGATGCATTTAATGCAATCGAAAATAGGAATGCCGGTAATGTTACAAGTTGTAATTGGTCAATTAACGCATGGTATGTTATGTTTGACTTGTATGGTCAGTTTAAATATTTGGGACAGTATAAGTTAATGAACCACCTGTGGACAATTCTTGCCAATATCATTTATAGGACCCAAGTATAGTAATTTATAAAGACATTGCAGGGATATCGTAATCATATCACAAGAACTGAAAGGTGTAAAATGAATTGTAATATTATTACCCAGACAGGGTTTACCCGTAGGAACTCAAACGTTTTACTACGAATGGTTAGTACTAAAGGATCACAAATAAATTAAGAATTCATCTACATGTTGAGTAGACCTACTATATCCAGCTATTTTTCGTACTTTCTATTAACAATACAAATCAAAAAAGAGAAAATGTGTTCAAGTGGAAAATAAAATAAAAATAAAAATAACCCCATCACGCTTAAGTGTTGTAATAACATGGTTATATTAGATCAGATTTAATTACCAAGAGAATACATGGGCTTAAAGTGTTGTACACATACTTACTGGTAACTTCCAACTTTTCGAGCTAAGGTTCGAAACTCCGTGTTGATCTGGTGTACATGGATTATGTATCGCCGTCAAAAACGTCAGTAGTTTTGTAAGCCCCTAGAACTCAAGTTTGTGTAACTAAAAGTTCGTACTACTTGATCCGCTTTGTGATAAAAGTGATATTTATTTACTGCTTTTATGTTTCAACCCCTCTTGAGTCCCTTTCTAGATCACAGTGTAAACAAGAAACCTCGTGTACAGAAACAGAAAGGTTAAAACAACGTTCCATTTAGTCTTTTTCGAAAATGTCGGAACACTTAATTGAGTGTGATTGCGTGATTGTGAGAGAGAAATGTGTCGTAAACTCATAAGACTTTTCTTTCGTTACATATGGTCTCACATGAAAACGATTACACCTTAGTTTTCGCAAAGGTCCTTTGTTATGGTTATAATGAGCCCAGCTTTGAAATTTTAGAGATGTGTATTAAATAATGATTCTCCTTCAAATATGGCATATAAAACATAAGAGGCATAACCCTCTATGAGAGCCTTCGTAGAAGCTGAAAACTGTTTTGCCTGTGTACGGATTTTTTGTTAGCTTAGTAAGGACACTTATTGAAACCGCATCGTCGGTTATTCCGAATCATTAAACGTCAGCAATCGGAATGTATCGGCTGATTCCGTCATCTCACTACGTAAGTACCTACCCAATAAAAGTCATTAAGGAAGTCTTCCCCTAATGGGAAAAAATCACACTTACTTAAACTTGCAATTTTGTGATGTTTTTGCATTGTCTAATTGAAATACACATATAAACAAATTTTTACCGTGATTTCTTTGCATTTTCACATTTTTTTATTCCCAGACAAGTTTTAGTAAGTATGATTTTTTCCCATTAGGGGAAGACTTCCTTAAACGGAATGTCTCGTGTGATTTCGTCATACAGCTCCCCTCAAGCAATCATTATACCGTGAAGTTTCGATTGTGCAAACCACCAGTCATTCTATCTGAGTGATATAAAACTCTCATATAAGATATCGAGCAACTAGTGATGTATTTTGTCTAACCATAAAGTAAGTAGTTTTATTCATCGACAGGATAGCCCCGAGTCCATTCATTAAACAGTAGTTAAAATTCTTGTTTAGTTAGATCACTTGTATAATGTAGGTGGGAGTAAATGGGGCCTCAGCATCATTAACATTCGATCACTTTTATATAAAATGCAACTGTGAGCCTTTGGCGAATAACGATTTCGACCGTTTCCTCGCTACAAGGAATGTTATATATTGAGCAACCCCTCCCAAACATGGGACCATATGATTATATGTAATCGGATTATTTCGGTTGAGCACATTTCTTCTATACGAATTATTGTAAGCAGATGTGCCTAGAGTAGAAATATTTAATCAAACCTTTAAAATAGTAACGGGTTAGGTTTATCTGTGTACTAATGTTTGAGTAAGGCTCACAGTTGATCACTGTCGAGACAAAGTGAATGGGAACTAAGTTCTTAAACTACTGGATGAAAAAGGTAAGCATTTCTGATGTTTCATTATTACAATTTATGTATAATCTTATATATCCCCTACCTCATCGGCTTCTCCGTCATCTTCCTTCTTATTCTACTACTACTACTACTACTACTACTACTACTACTACTACTACTACTACTTCTACTACTACTACTACTACTACTACTACTACTACTACTACTGCTGCTACTACTACTACTACTACTACTACTACTACTACTACTACTACTACTACTACTACTACTACTACCACTACAACTCTACTACTACTATTACTACTACTACTACTACTACTACTACCACTGCCATTTCTTCGTCTACTACTACAACAACAACAACAACAACTACTACTACTACTACTACTACTACTACTACTACTACTACTACTACTACTGCTGCGGCTGCTGCTGCTGCTGCTGCTACTACTACTACTACTACTACTACTACTACTACTACTACTACTACTACTACTACTACCACTACTACCTCTACTACTACTATTACTACTACTTCTACTACTACCAGTGCCATTTCTTCGTCTACTACTACAACAACTACTACGTCTACTACTACTACTACTACAACTACTACTGCTACTACTTCTACTACTACTTCTACGATTACTACTATCACAACTACTACTACTACTATTACTACTCCCATTCCTGCTACAACAACAACAGCTACCACCACTACCTCTGGTCCTTTTACTATTACTATTACTTCGGGTATGCTATCATGGCTGTAATTACTTCTCCCAAACCATTACCTCATTCGAAGTTCCCATGCAAACCTACACGCCTTGTAAGTGAGTTACTTCCACTGACCGATAATTCCACGGGAAATGAAGCACTCTGCTCACATGGTATTTATGTTTATGGCTCCACCATATTTCCGATGTATGCTTGCTTTTATCTAATTACCATGATTAGACTACCATGTGTACCCTGCCACGAAATGGCACCAAATAACTAGGATCGGCTAATGAAAGATTGAACAACACAACTTTAAATAAACAGCTAAAATACTCTATTTATTATATGCATTTTCTATAAAAAAAAATACCGCCAAACAGCGTTCTTTATCTGATATCAATAAATTGTGAAGTTTGTAAATTGTAACTTGTTTTCAGTTTGTTTTCCTGCAACTATATTGTGTAGGGGGAGCTCTGACATAAACAAACATTCAAGTTTTAGATGTAACTTTGTATAGACAATACGTTGTTCTTAATAATCCATATATTTGCTATTTAACTGTGTTGTTGCACTAATAGATGATAAAAAATTTCTGAAAGAACGAGGTGCGACAATCCGGGTAAATTTCTTTATTGTACTGAATTATTTCAATGTTTACAAGGTTGTTAAATTATTGTATCGCAAGAAATGGGCTTGTTCAATAAAAGTAATTTCTGGCAGTTGGTTGCATATAGATCTTAAAATGTTATCAATTATGTCCAAATTGGAAAACCATGTATAAGACTCGGAAAAATAGAGACCAGTTATACAATAATCCATATACAAAATGTAATATCATTGGTTTATTTACCCTCATCTTCACCTTCTGGCTTCTGACGAGCTCTAGTTTACAGGAAGGTTAAAAATGATATATCATCAGTTTCCGTCAATACCTAAGGCAAAAAATAAATCCAAACTGTCGGATACCATCTTTAGATTTTGTTATTAAGGTTATTGTCGTTGCTGTTTTTATTGTCGTTTCTGATAGGCGTTGTGATTTTAATAAATAATGTCCTGGTGCTATTGGCGTTTTGCTGCTGCGTTTGCTGCTGTAAATAATGATTATGATGTGTTGCTGCTACTGTCGATAATACTGAAGCTGTCACTGATTATGCTGATGATGGTGATTATCTATGATAAATTATATACACTGTGACAATATTGTAAGTAAAAATAAAACAATGCAACGTTATCCCAAACACTTCGCTGGTACTTGTCTGTTGTGCCAAGTCTCACCCCAGCCCCAAACCACTCACTTCCATAGTATTGTCTGGCAGTGTGCGAGGTAGTGTTGATGCAGCAAAGAGCCCTAGCATCTCAGTCAGTCAGCAGCCCAGGTCCATCCTAGAAAGGTGGAGATAACAGATTGGAGCCAGATATTAGGTGTTAAAACACGCGTTGGATATTAACATCATAAGGACGGGTTAGTGATGTTATTTTGTATTGTTAATGTTGAAGGTGGAAGTTTTTGTTACTGATGGTGTTTTTTTAAAGGATCATATCGTCATGTCTTTTTTTCCTTATTTGCAAGTATGTTGATTTTTGTAAAGTATCCGTTCATAAGCATTGTTGAATTGTATTAGCTTCGAATCTTTTTGTTTGTTTTGTTCCCTTTTTATGATGATCACTTTGAGGCTTTGTTTTGAGGCATTTGTACTATTGTCTCCCATACTTCAGGATATTAGAGTTGTTAATGACATAATCTTATCCATCACATAATTATTGTACCTGAAGTAGGTTTATATTACTTTGACACGAAAGATAAATCCTAATGCGTATCTCTCTTCTAGTTCGTTTGTTGTAATATTTTTTAATTTTATTTTTGCACTTGAATATTTTAATTAAATGTATGTTATCGATAAAAAATAGTTTTTTTCCAGTTAAGTCGAAAATTAAAAGACGTGCAAAAGCCATTACGAGGCTATACAAACGTTAAAAATGTTTTTTTTCTCTAAAAATCTGTAGTTAATCTATGTAAATCATGCAATATGACAGCCAGCAATGAGTTTTGCATGCAATACCCGAGTTCTTACGCATGCATTAGCTATGGTTGATTTAAGCCAACTTCTGTTCACTTATTGCAAATTTGTACGATAATGATGAATTTGTCTGGCGTCTTCCTCCCCTAAACAAATGAACCTCGATATTCTTATTATAACGAGTCACTGCAATATATTAAAAAAGGACAGTAACTGCAAACTGGTAAATAGAGGATCTGATGAGTGGTCATTAGGTACTGAAAATATTAAACGAGTTGAATGAAACAATACGAAACGAGGCTCTGCCGGGTTTCGTATCGTTTCAGACAACGAGTTTAATATTTTCAGTACCTAATGACCACGGATATTAGATTCTATTTATCACATAACCAAAACATCAGCTGTCTTTTGTTTACAATGCATCATCTTTTTATAGTGTACATGAACAATCGGCCTTGACATGTGCAATTCGGTTTGGGAGAATCCGCACAAAAAATAGTTCCACTCTTTACTCGGCCATTTTCCATAAACAGGGAACAGATTCGTGACTTAAATGTTGTTCTTTTGTCATTAAAATGAAATTGTCTAACAATATCCATAAGACGGCGACAACAAAGTGATGAGAAAATGATATATACCAAACACAGCCTTAATGACGTCACACTACGACAATGACGTCACACTACGATAACTACTCGTACTAACTAGTGAGTTACCAAAAATAACGCATGAATGTAACCTCACGCTCGCGCGGTAGGTTATGTGATAAAATCAAATACCGTTTTTAAATTATGGCTGAACAATACAAAGGTTTACGTCGTTGTAGACACAGTCCAGTAGGGACCACAATAAATAAATAAATACAAATACTTATGCACTAGCTCAGACATGTGACATGATAAAATAATTGATAAGGCTCGTAAGCAATGTCGAGTAAAACATAAGTAACAATAACAATAGGAATACAGTGAGAATGTAATCAGTCCATCAACACTGATATTGTTTTTGTTACATCGCACCGTCACAATTAGGGTCATATTGGCGCCGTCCAGCTAATTTTTGGTGGAGAAAGACCCCATACTTAAGTGTGGGTAGAACCACTTTCGCACCGCAGGTCAGCTGGAAAACCCCCTACACGAAAGTTTTCGCCCCGACCTGGAATCGAATCAACGCGGTACGGGGCTGACGAGTTACAAATCGGCGACGTTAATCGCTCAGCCGCGGCATTCCCATTGTATCAAACATCAAAAAGAAATATTTGACTAAGAGGCCTTTTACACACAAACAGATGCCTGATGAGTAGATTGGCATGTTTGGCGCCGCTCTGGCTACCAATCTCTGTGACTGGAGAAAATAATGTAGCAATTATCTAGCAGGCAATAACAGTTATTCCCAGCTGTTTCACAATGTTTTGGTGGGCGTTTTTCTACGAAAAGAGGCTTATATTCCTAGGATTGCAATGCAACTTGCATTGAAAACCATTTTAATGTGCACGACAATACCCTTAAGGACAACAATGATGCAGACAACAAGGAAAAAAGCTAGGGCTTGGTAATACAACTTGTCTTTTTAAGGTATCATAATATATATGTCATTGAATTATCAATTGACATAAACCGTATAATGTATATTTTCCAGCTAACCTGCGGTGCGCCGGTTGTTCTACCCATACATAAGACTAAGGTTTTCCTTCACCAATAATTATCTGGACGACGACAATATGACCATTGTTGTGTCGGATTGATGTAATAAAAACAAACAACAAAACAGACAAGAAATACATCGTATATTGCACCTAGGTTTAAACGACACCAGCACTTACTAACACTGTAAGAAGACACCACCAAAAGTAGAAGTACTCAGACAAGACAAAATAACACAACAACAACAAAAACAACACGCTACGACCTCATATGCAGTATACTGTAAACAGCAGTTTAACGCGGTATTCGCATAAGATCGGGAATCCATCGAGGAGTCACAAGAATTTAAAGTAGATCTGCTGTTCCTATCTTCACTCACTGACCTTCCGAACCCTCTTAGCCCGTATGTTTTATAAGATTGATAGCCGTTATATTTAACCACCAAACGCGGGATACTTGTTACTAACAAGTAAACACTACACTATTGCTATTTTTCTCATATTACATGTACATTAAACTGGTATTCATGCATATTCGCATGTTTCCATAAAAGGCCAATGGTTTACAAATTTGTCAAAGAACTCTTTTAAGTCCACGATGTCTATGCATTTGTTTATACAAGACCTTAAAATCTCCGAGTCTAGACGATTACATTGTCGAAAAGTAATAAGTTTGTTTATTGAGTTTGTCGTCCCACAAAGAGTATTCCTGTTATCTGCAGACGGTGTCCAATTGAAGAAGATATACTGCTACCTTCACTGTGTATAGCATGCCGTAAACACCTGGCATGATACTACATCCAGTCAAATTATCCTGACACCGGACCAACCAGTCGTGAAACCAACCCTTATATTTGCTTGGGCCGTTAGCAAGGGAGCTATGCCACTACCATTTTAACGACTTTTGGATCGATCCCGGGCCCGGAGCCGACTTTATACCGATTGCGCCACCAGGTCTGGTCTAAAAATAATAAGTGCAAGTTCAATTTTACCATGCTATACCTTTGGATGTATCTATAACAATGTAGCAGTGAATTTTCTTAGTTGTTTTAACCGGGTAAGAGCTTTTTCACCAAGTTTTTACAGATGCACAAAGATAAATGCACCGCTGCGAGTCATTACTAGACATAAACCCATTATGCTAAATTAAGAAACCATTGACTTGTGAACAATGCTCGTTGTCTATGTTAATTTTATATTAATTTGATGTTCTTGTGTTTTAATTCTTCCATTGCATTGAATGCTTTTGAATTAAAAGGGTTAAAAACGACAGAAATGACAAAATGAAACAGCCATACATGCCCTGAACAACTACATATAGTCTTTCGATGTTTATGTCCCCTTGTACTAATAAAAAAATACGAGTTTCATTTTTCTTTTTTTTTCTTTAATTGTATGTCTTTTTGGTGTTATTTTGAAGACGCGATTTAACTTGACTTGATATGACTTTAGTTCTTGAAACAAATATACATTATTGCTATTGTATAATTATGACTTGATATGGTTATATTCTATATCCCAATTATTCATATTTATACCAATTATTTGAGAATGTGAAGCATCTGGGGGATTGCCTATTTTCTGTCGGAAAGTTCAGAGATTTAGGTGTCACACCATACACGCTGACAATTAACAAACAATTAGGATAGTTTGACATTAACAACCACATTTCCCCTCTCATTTGGTCGGGAAATGTCATTTTTTGCTGAAACAATATGATGATTAAAGCAAATTACATCTTTCTCGATTTATAACAAAGATAACTAAAATTTGTCAATAAATCTTTTTTTTTCAAAAACTTACATTTTCAGACTAATGTCTTTCATCTCACATCATAACTTATTAAAGAAATAATTACATATGTATTGATTTTCGTTTACCATGAAAATCTTGAAATCAAAGGGAATGTAATGAATGATATCGAAAACAGGTTCATAGTTTATTCTCTGACAAGATTAACTGTCGACTGTAAGATTACACATTCTATTTCATTATCACATTTTATTTCTTTATTTCTTCTTCCATCTTCCATATGTTTCTTTTCTTTGCACTGGTCGTCTCTGTATTTCTTTTTACACGTGTGTAAGGCGATGATAATACTAAAATAGTTGTGAGCACAGCACAAGTCCGCGAAAGACGGTGAATTTTCTTCGAATCTCCAGCCACATAATGCAACAATAACCATCATTCAAATTTTTACAAAAAAAGTAATGATAATGTTTATAGTTTTAAAAAAAGATAACGACTCTTTCATAGAATTAAAAAGGACATGTCTGTATTAGCAATTTAAAGAAATAAATCTTCAGAAAAGATTAAAAACAACTTAAATTTTTGTTGAATAATTAAAACGCATGATTTTCCTACGAAATATATCCTTGAAAGTGTTTGACATAATTGTAACGTGACCTATATATTAGGACTTCTCGACCGTGACAAGATAGAAAGATAATAAATGAGACTTCGCGTTAATTAAAGGACGACACATAACACATGTCTTCATTCTGTCATTAAGATGTTATTTTATCTTAATTGTTTTACAAAAACAAGACCTGAAGTAAAAACGATGTCCCTTCAGACATAACGTATACCTTCTGTCCGCACAGAGGCAAGATGTTACAGGACAAAGGATGTTAACGGACAACAATACGTGTAGCAATGTAAAAATGAAAGTGCTGCATACTCTGAGGTATTCGCTGCTCTGGAAAAGCAATCACATTTTGAGACAACGAAGACCGACTGGTGAATATTAACTGGCATATAAAGTTTTTGTATTAGATAGATCCTACCCCGTTTAAGTTCAATATATACAACTCTCCGATGATTGAAGTGGATATATGATAAGCAGAAGGTTTAAGGGTCGAGGACCAAGTCCAGAAAAGCTGATTTTGATCGCCCTATGCTGGCAACATAACACATACCACGTTTCACAGCAGGCTGTATTTCTACGTATTCTAGATGGTTATTTATACATGTATATAAGTAGTTTATTATGAGTTGTATTTTATTGTTACATTTACATCTAGTTTAAACAGGCTGGACATACTATTGTGAACATTTGGTAATGCCACAGGACTTGAACTGTTTTCCTGTTAACGTCATACAATATAATGGAATGTATAATTGAAAAACGTGGCACTATTTTTTGTCGCGCTAGACATTGGTGAACTGGTCGACTGGTTTTCCCTGAACGGAAACGCAATGAATACAATAGGTACAAAAATTAAAACTCACAAGGAACACCCTTTTATGTGCCCTGAAACTCTAAACCAAAGAACAGTATATAGTTCCCTAAGTTATGTCTGTTCGTCGATTTTTTTTGTTGTTGTTTGTTATTGGGTTTATCGTCCCACCAACAGTATTTCAGTTATCTGGAGACGGTGTCCACTTGAAGCAGATATAATGCTGCCTTCACTGTGTATAGCATGCCGTGAACACCTGGCATTATACCACACCAAGTCACATTATCCTGACACCGGGCCAACCAGTCGTGAAACTACCCTTATATTTGCTTGAGCGTTAGCAAAGTTAGCTATACCACTACCATTTTAACGACTTTGGTATTTCGCGGCCCGGGATCGAACCCGGGGCCTCCCGTACCTTGAGATGTATTATTTTGTAGTTTTGATTTCTACTGTCCATACAGAAACGACCACTTCGGCACCTTTTATTGAAGTCTAGGTGACTCAAAGATGTTTTGTTTTCTCACTTAGCTATTAATTTCATATCCCATTCTGTTTAACTGCAGATTTTCCTTATTCTAGGTACTGTCTCGTCTCTTCTTTGGGTAACTGTAACATTAAACTGGCACGTGAATATCTCTGTCCTATGCTTTTTTTTAAAGTTTTAATATGTTGTAATACTCATAAGACCTTGCCATTTTTTGTATTACAACAAGTGGTCTATGACTTATGACAGTTATTTCGTATTTGTCACATGTTGTCAGTCGTTGTTATTGTTCCTTTTTGAAAAGAATGGGTTATAACGGTCGTTGAAACTGAACTATCATATTGCGAAGAATCAGATGTAAATATTTTCAAATGGTAAACTGTGCAATACGATACTAACTTCTCATTCAATTTAATAAACTTATGTCAATATTGTTAATCGATGTATCGGTTTTGGTTTCTGGCGAAGAAAATGACATCAACAGAGTGAAATTAAATACATGTCATTGATAGATATATTGACTATATTCTCCCATTTAATCCGGTTATTTTTAATCCATGAATACCTAGTATGTAGTAATGTTATTATATATCCTTGGCTACACCAGTCTAAAATAAACCTTTATATCAGATATTTCTAATCATAAGAGTCATAGGTTTGCATTCTTTACAAAAATATAACATGGGATATGCATGAACAAAAGAGTTACTATTATCTAAATTTCATATAAGTTAATCATGGTAAATTTAAATAAATCCACAAAACACAATAATAATATTGGACGGGTCTGTGACATATGGACGAATGTAGCTTGTTTCACTGATTGACCCACACTTATTTGCCGGCTAGACGATACTAAGCTGTTCTCATGCGGTTAGGCCATGATTAGAAACTTCATCATTAGGCGAATCAATTAAGTGACTCACATTGGCTTAGTGCCGGATCGAAATGTCAGTTAACCACTACAGAAAACTTAAAAGGACATCATCCCTTATATTAACCCGCCATTTTGATGTGGTCAGACGTTTAAAGGGGATGGTTCTCACCAAATGACAGATGTTCAAACTGTTGCGAAATGTCTCTTATAGAATTTAGTTTAAGCGTACAGGTTCAATGAATATTATTCAAAGCCTTGAATATTTATGTTATTTTAAACTATGCCACTAGCAAATTGTCATCATTCGTCCTGTTAGATTTGGTCTAGAAAGAACCATAGGTCAACACAATAGATAATCGCCGACGCATCAGAGGTCAGCTAAAACTTATATACTTAAGAGATATCGAAAAGAACTCAACATTAAAATAATATCAAGTCAGCGCGCAACCACGACTTCTTTACAGCTTTAACTAATGTTTTAAACATTTGTCTCTCCTATATGCCAGTACCTTTAAAATAAACGTCATTAACAACATCATATCACGTCTTGCAGTTGCAATAAAACTCAAGGTCACGTGCACACTTGTGTTTTTTTTCTTACACATAATTTCAATGTCCTTACTTATGTTGTTAGGACATTTCCTTCTTGTAATTAAAATGACAGATATCTGCCTGTTTTAACATGATAATATGTCAAGGCGACTTTTTAAATAAGGAAATAAACCTTCTCTAGTACGCATTTAAACATATCTTAAACATATTTTCATTTTCTAACTAAACACCTTCCGGGAACACAAGTTACGAGTGAAACACAGCAGTTTCCACATTGGGACGGTCGTAAAGAATGTCTTTCACATCCATTTTCCCCCTATTTGGTGTTACGAGTTACCTTTTTTTTTGAAATAGATGCAGATAATTATATCTTCATCAGAAAAAGAGAGAAACACAAACACACAACAGATTTCACCCTAGAACGGACGAACAGAATCGATTCCTTTCACATTGCTTTCCCTATTTGCTGTTATGTTTTGCCTTGATGTATAAGTCACTTTCTGGAATAAAGATGTTTGAATTAGATACAGATATAACTGCAACAAAAAGAGAGAAACACAAACGCACAAGACGCTCCAAAATTACGGTTAATAAGCTATTACTTAAAGGCGGCATCCGACAGTCTGGATAAAGTTTTTCCGCAACAACAACAACAACAACAACAACAGCAGCAACAACAACAACAACAACAACAACAAAAACAACAACGACGACAACAACAACAACAAATAAGTCATTGATACACGAAAAGGTCCCGAAAAATGGTGCGCATTGATCCTTTAGATCTGCGTGAACAGCGATGCATAAATACACACTTGCTATTGCAAACAGGTATTTCCTATCTGACCTATGCTGGAAAGATAGCCATTTTTAAACCAAGAAAACCACTTAATTTTAAGATCACATTATATCGTCATCGAGGTAAATCGTTCTGACGTCGATATTTATTTTTAGCTTTTTATAAATTTGAAAAGAATGAACATTAAGCGTGTTCTTTTTTCCGCGATAATTTTATGTCTTAAATATACTAAGTGTTCAAAATCGTCTTTCCTTATGTTAAGGATTGAGTTTACGCACAGACAATGCCCAAATTCCCCAAGGAAGTGGTAAGATATTGTAACATATATTTGTTATAGGCAAACTATCGGATACCGCCTTTAATTTCATCTTCGTATCAATAACGCATGGCTTGATTCGCATTGCCTCTTGGGTTCTCAAGCACAAACTCGACTCATTCTTACAGAATTTGCTGACTTTTTATATTCGTTGTTCATTTCCCTGGGGCTAGTTCGTTTGTTACTCCGTTAGACGAGAGCTAAACGGCCTCTGGTTGGCTGAACTTGCGTTGTGACGTTAATACGTTAAACTTTCCCATCGTCATTCACAAGCTTCGGTTTACGTTTTTACGCCCCCTGTTTTAGGCTAGTCTAAAATCCTACTTCAATTGCATATTGTAGCTATGTTGGTTGGGATGGATTGCGACTGATTATATAAATGTATCTGTTCGATTAAGGCTGTGTCAAAGCACTGGATTGTTTCAAGAGAGCGAACAGGTACTTAGATTTTATGTTCAATTTAGTTTTACTTTCCAACTTAATGTAAATGATATTGACGCTGGACATATGTCCCTATATCTGGTACAATTTTCTTTTATGTTATTCTGTGCAGTTCTGGTATTTTCTATCACACAAAAGGTAAATGCAGTTGGGCTTTTAAGAACGATGAGACGATTTCTACTTTAGGGAATTTAGAATTTAAACACGAGCGTTTACTTTTTCAAATTGGAATATGTTTATCATAACTTTATCCATTTATATTAACCAATTCAGATTATGACATATTTTAAACAAATATATGCAAAATTTATTTTTGATTTTATTTGCGATTTTAAATTTAATTTAAACTATGTTTTTGTAACAAGTGCAAAAAGGGTTATTTGTTTATCCAGTAACAAATAACCTGCTAGATTCTATTTTCTCATAGGTATTTTAAGTATTAAATTGACCATGTCATGAATAAAGCAAACTGAAAACAGATCAGAGTAATCTGATTTATAGGTAGGCATCAACAAGTAGTTGGGGTCACAGTGGGTTTTGAATGTCACGTCTCAAGGTTGTCTGGAACCTGGAATACACTCTTTTAAGATTTCTCAATTTTGTACGTACTCTTATCGCACGTATCTTAAAGTTGACTCGATCTGAAAGTTGCGTCAAAGATACTTAACGAGGTCTGGTTTGAAGCTTTACGAGATAAATATGAAATACTAATTTGCTCTTGTTTACTGTTTTACGAACAGCAGCAACAGCAACAACAATAACAACAACAACATGTAGTACCATCCGTGCTTGGCCTCTGGTGCAGAGAAGATTTATTGTTATCAAAGATTTAATTTATATTATGTCTTCAAAGTCCAACAGCGGGGTTCATCAGTTAAATAAATAGATATTTATCGACTTCGCTGTTTGATATTATTTTTATGTCATGTGTAGCCAAAGAACAAATATTTGAATTTACTATTTTTCTATGACCACTAGAAAAGTAGAATACAATCATATACTGAAATCGACAAATTGACTTTTTATTTTATGCTTATTCTGTCTTTAAACATTATTTTAAGCAGCTGGTTTCGTTTACATTCCTTTGGACCTAGAGAGAAAATGATAACCATTTATTTTCACTGTAGGGCGGAGTGAAATATTAAGGTTTTCATTCACTGGTATTTGTCAATCTTTCATTCAAAAGCATGAAACAAAAGGTGACATTGTACCGTGACAATTACAATTTTAGGAACTTCTTACAGATTGTTTTTTCTACAGCCTTCTGATAATTGACTTCGTCTTACCAGTGAATAAATTGTAACATTTTAATAGTATCTCAAGAGAATGGAAGATATTTCAGTCTATCTGATCTGTGTACTCATCATTTTTTGCTACTATTAAAAATATTTTTGATGACAGTTCATATTTCGGGGAAAAATATCCTAGACTGAAATAAAAGAATTTCCAAACAAAATAAATAAACTGTCAACCTTTATAAAAGCGCACATTTCCTTGCGTAGATATTGATTCACGTGAGATGAAGTGCGATCATGTACAATTTGGCTCTGTTAATAGTTTTATAAGGTTTCCACTTCAAATGATGCTTAAAACTAATCGAAATATATTGATTTAATAAGTGTATTGACATTTACAATGTTATTTTTTCCAAGTATTAAATTATTAAAGTATGATATTATGCTAATTTTAGTTGCACAAGAGACTAAACATATGGAAATTCGTGTTATAAATCGCCAGCTTTAAATACCAATACTATGCTAATTTAATTTCGTTATATTAAATTAGGAGTGGTCAGTTAACTACTTAAACGAGATCTGCTTGAGCTATTTTTACCAAAGCCCACTCTCCCCCCAATCCATAAAAACAAAACAACATTTTGGAGAAAAGTATGACGCAGAATAAAAAAAACTCGACGAAAAAAGTGAAATAACATCCATGTTGCATATGTCTGTAGTTTGCTTGGGGAAAAAAATAACCTTCGAGCGAAGCCAGACACGATACGCTACCCTGGCTTACATCGTAAAAAGCTGGGAGGCTGGAGTAGGGTGGTGAGGTGTAGTAGACTAGTGCTTATGGTGGTATCCGATAGTTTTGGCCGAAGTTTTTATGCTCAAGCAACCAAATTATTATAATTATCGTTACATGAAAAGATCCCGCGAAGTGCTATATATTAATGCCCTATATCTGTGTGAAAAGTGAAACATGAGACCACATTCGTCATATCATGACAAACATACATTTCCTATCTGAGCCATGCTACACAGTTAGATATTTTCAAATGGAAAAAAACCACGTGACCACTTATTTTTGACTTCTCATTGTATCATAATTAGGATTTTCGGCTTTGACGTGGATGTCTGTTTTTAACAGAAATCCACATCGTGTTTATTTATAGACTTGCAAATGATTAACATTCATGGCAATTTGTACAGTGTTATATTAATACGAGTTTCTAAAGATTATTTTCCAAATTTCCAAAAACAGTTGTAAGAAACATACCGTTGGATACTACCTTTAATAGGGTATTATGTAGGCGTTAATTTACGAGTTATAACACATAAAGAGTTGGATGGGGTGGTTCCAGTATCCCAGTACATTCATATCACCTTAATGTTTTATGTTCTTTGATTGATATTGCATATAACGCCGCGATATTCAATGTTGATTCAGCGTCGTGTCTGTTTTATTACTTGTAACACATCGGATCATTTCGGGGAAAAAACGGTAGTGTTACAATAGAAACATCCTGGTTAGTTTGTTAGTTCGTATTAAAGGCACACCTTTCGACTCAGGTGTTAATAATTGTGTACAACTCACATAACAAACAGCTCAACAGTAAAACTTTTAAAACGAAATTTCGACCAACGTTGTCAGTAGGTAGGCTGAACTATGGTTGTGCGTGAGTTACATCAAGAAGTGCGAGGTTAGAGCTCTGTAAAACCCGTTTAAGCACCCCAGTCGGTCCATATTGCCGACTGACCGTTCCAAGGCAGTAACTGCCGGGTTTGCTCTTATTGTTAAATGACTCATCACAGATGTGTTCTCACTTTTTCATTTGGTGTGCATATGGATACCTTGGTCCTGTGTCTTTTCAATTTTTGTATATGTTGCTATGTTCATAGGACTTTATCTTATATATTCTTACAGAAAGGACTTAAATGCGCAAAAAAGCACCCATGCAATGCGCATTGTCGGAATTCGTACAGGCT
Source organism: Sinonovacula constricta (assembly GCA_007844125.1). NCBI lineage: Eukaryota > Metazoa > Mollusca > Bivalvia > Cardiida > Solecurtidae > Sinonovacula > Sinonovacula constricta. Next base: position 47,506,196 of record CM017560.1, on the reverse strand, counting down.
TAGGGAATCAATATAGAAAGCCAGAATATAATAATGAGGAAGGACACCAACGAATTAAGCATAAGAGGGGTTAAGTGTCTCAATGTCACATATATCTGAGCACTTGTCTCCGTTCTAAGTGTTGCCAAGAGATAATGAGTGTCATCGGAATGCAAGACACACTTTGTTATATAAGATCGCACTTATGTGTTAACTAGGTCCGTAACTTGTTGCTGATTTTGTCTGGCCTATCGAGCAGAATTATTGTTAGCGTTCGATTATACTCAAATTGAGGACAAATCGAATTTACGAAATAATCATTTAGAATTATGAACGAAAGTAATATGAGATGATGTCAACTTTACATTTGGTTTGTTTTAAATTCTGAACATAATTAATTTGGACAAAAATGTATTCGAAAAACAACTGAGCGGGTCTTTTGTGGCCATTCTTTTCACACTTTCATTGTCTTGACTCTGATGTGCTTATTTCAAAATCACCCATAATAGGAATAATAATAAGATTACAGCTAAGAAGAAATACTATTGTTGAAGTGTCGTTGTGCTGTTTTTCATATGACGTACATCATGTTTAATGTTAATATTTCAATGAAATGTTTTAATACGCTACATGTTTCTATTTCAGAAGTGTCTACGTGATCCCACACCGAGACATCTTTTACAAGAAACAGTGACAAGAATTATCCACGTGAGAAAGTAAACCATTTAAACAATACTAAACTTTCAGACAACCTCGACAAGAATGTTTGTCACCGTATTGCTGGGCTGTTCGTGTGTGTGCATTGGCGCCATGTTAGTTTTCACGATCACCAAGAAATCCAAATATAACATGAAACGAACACCACCTGGACCAAGTGGTCTACCTTTTATTGGACAGGGTCTTAGTTTATCAGTAAACAACGCACATCTGACGTTCACCCAATGGACCAAGGAATATGGTGATATTTTCGCATTCACTTTGTTCGGAAAAAGGGTCATTGTTCTAAATGAACCGGATGTGATCCGTAAAGCGTTCGCAAGTTCCGAATATTCGGCTCTCCTCAATGATCGTCCACCCTCATTTATTGGTGAATACTTTGCGGACAGATACAAGGATGTTCTGTTCAGGGCGGATGACGACATTTGTCGGAGGTTGAAGCATTTGACAATGAAAGCTATGTATGATATAGAACAGAAAAGTGAATCGTATAAATGTAAGATGCAGGAAGAAATAAACGATTACGTGTCTGTTATTGCTGCGTCTGCCGGAAGCGACATTGACGTCATTGCACCGCTGGATCACACGTTCTGCAAGATGATTTCACTTATGGTAAGTAGATAATATGTTACTGGCCCACAATTTTCTGAATGATGTAAACCCTTCTGGTCAAATCATCTGAAAGGACCTTTTAAAGCAATTTGGCCACAGTTTCTCATAGGTACTTGACACACAGTAACACACGATCCGTGTACCTTATGTATTCAACCTGTTGCTTTACTATCGAAAAGAATTGCATATTGTTTGTGGCTGCCATATACACATGCCGAATATTACTGAACAAGCCATTTAGAGATATACGGGGTTTCTATGCCTACGGTCGAGCATAAACTGGCTAAAATGCTTGTAGTTTTGAAACAATCTCTCTGCATTTACCTAGAGATTGCAGGTAATATTAAAAGCGATTATCCATTGTGGCACAGATGTGTTTTATCTTTTTACAAAAAATCTCATTTGATTTATTATGACCAAGGCGCTTTAACGCGACATTTGTAAGTATTTTTGCTGCTGCTGTATAAGGCGATATTACGAGCAAAAGTACTGAAAGTAGCTAAGTGGCCATTAAAATAGCTTCAAGTAGGGAAAAACTATAATAATGTTTCTTTTTTTTAAAGATGTATGCCCTTAATTAATAATGATGTACGATTTACAAGAGTCTATATAAAACGATTCACTCTCATATTTGCCGCAATCAGACATTTTATAAAGCTTACGCTTTGGATGACAGACATGTTTTTACGTTCTTGGTTTCTTTTTCAGTTTACAGGAGAGCGTCCTAGCGATACGGAGGAATTTCTCAAGGCTATCGAAGCGTTTGATTTCCATGGAAACGCGATGATAATGCCCTCCACGCACCTGCTATTAAAGAACCTTCCATGTCTGCGGTTCCTGCCTGGTTATTACGGATCTTTGTGTCGGAGTATGTCAACAGATAAAGACCAGTTGAACAAGTTTCTTGTCAATAAAATGAAGGTAGGTAGTTTGTGAATAATTTGTTGAAATTATTATTTTTACTTACCTAGCGTTATATTTTATTATGTTTGTTGTAATAAGGTAATATATATAGAATATATTATAAAAATATCTAAAACAATTTTATGTAATGTTGAATACACTCCTAAGGAAAGGATGAATCAACACTGTATTTCTATGCCTTTAAATTCTAAAATAAATGAACAGGTTTTAATATAAAATACGGGGTCCTATTTTGCGAGAATTAATCAGAACAAGAGCATAGAATTAAATAAACTGACAGTTATCATCCATATACAACTAAAATAGTCGGTCATGGATAAGAAAGCTTTCATAATGCAATGGCAGTTCTTGGCTTTAAATTTCACAGACATTTGCTTATGGCACGATTACCGTATATTATATAATAGGCCTCCCCTGTTCCACAGAATGTCAGCGTGAGCCAAGAAAAAGGCGCGGAGGCAGGAGAATGTTCTGGCATTTTGCATGCCCTCAACAGATATAAAACGGCAGAGACGTGGCTGACAGACGAGTTTATACTCGGCATCGTTATGGACCTTATCAACACATGTTAGTATTGAAAATTGGAACTTTTTAAATATGATTCTGTTGTGAATATACTATCAGCATACTTTAATACATGTATATAATAAAAAGTTACTTTTAAAAGTTTAAAATTTTAGTCTTTTGAAACAAAGTATTTATTTTATTTTCTCTGAGTGAAAGATGATTGTTTGCTTCAGTTTTATGTTCAAAGGTTTCATATTTATTCTATTAAAATCTTTCTTTCCAGCTACCCTTACGTCAAGAGGCGTTGTTTCGGGATTCATTTTCTTAATAGTTCATTTCCAAGAAGTGCAGAGAAAAATCTATGCCGAAATATGTGACGTAATTGGAAAGGAGCGCAAACCACGTTCCAGCGATCTGGCGGAAATGCCCTATACGCATGCATGCATCTTAGAAACCCTACGCTACCAGTCGCATCTCGGGATCACAGCAACGCACACATGTCTCTCGCAAGAAGTCATGTTCGATGGCTTCCTCATACCAAAAGGCGCATCTGTAAGTCCTTTTAACAGAGGAAAGAACATAAATTGACCATGCACTATACGTTGTATAAAGCCGACATATTTACCGCCACGCTCCACATTAGAGGTCACGTGTCAGTTATACAGTAACTTCTTCCACAGCATGGAAAAAGGGCATAGACTTTGACGAACGTGATTTGAACAAGAATTTAATGTTTTTGAAATCGCTTTTAAAATATTCGTTATTTTTTTTTTTGATTTTATTAATTGATTTTATTACAAATAAATTGTATGTAGCACATTTACATTGACTCCGCTATCGATCTTCACATGTTTAATCACCGTTATGATCACGTGCTGGTTGAAACGGTCGTGGTTAGTGTAGCGGCGCGAAACCTTACCGGTGTGATTAGTGTAAATGTCTGCTTTGGCTATACAAAAATAAAATAAAATAAAAGGAACTGCAACATATTTTTCGTCCTAAAAGCTTTATGCTTCTAATTATAGCACGTCTTTAAATAGTTTTTCATAGAGTAAATGAAACAATCTACCAAGAATGAAGGTACGAAGTAAGTAATAGTGAATCTTAAAAAACTTTTGTTTTCGATGTGCATTGTCAGTATTTGGCGCATTTCGGACTTCTGACTCAAACAATGATACAATTTATTTTCTTTCTCAGGTGTACGGTAACCAGTGGAATGTCCACCATGACGAAAGGTTCTGGACCGAACCATTCGAGTTCCGACCGGAGCGATTCCTGCAGACTGATGGTTCTCTTCTTCCGGTGGACCACGATAATCGGCGAAGGTATGTGATCGTCCATATCGTTAACTTTTAACCTGCTTAGCACGACTAGACTCCCTTAAAATGGGCATTCGACAGTTTGGACCGTTTTTTCTCTCATGCAACCAAATATATCATTATTACCTGAGAGGATTTCATGGAATGCTGTTTATTGGTGCCCTTCATCCCTGTTAAAAGGAAAACATAGCATCTCATTATGTCATTACAAAAATGTAATTTCTGTCTAAGAAAACCATGAGTTAACTTACTTTTGCGAGAAATTAGCACGGACGTCGATATCTATATTCAGCTGAAATGCTTATAGTGATTATTTACTGATTCGTATTTTTTCACGATTGGTAATGTCAAATTATATTGTCTGTGCTCAAAATCATCTTTACTTATTCTCAATTATGCGTTTATGCTGACCTGCTAGATTCCCCAAAGCAGTGGTAAGATATTTTTACGTGGATTTGATATAGACAAACCTTCAGATACCACCTTTCATGCCACAAAAAGGCTAGATACAGATCAGCCGGCTCATGCTGAGAGCTATCTGAAAAGATCTACACTATTTTCTTATATAACTTTGTGCCTGTCTGTTGTTGCCTTAGCATATACCTAGTAGAAAACAACATAAATTCTGTATTGTTTATCAATAAATAAAGCAAAATATGGGTTAACAAGCTGAAGAAGTCGAAGTATTTAAAAGGGGTATCCAACAGTTTGCCAACATCTAATACATGTTACAACAGTTTACCCATGCTTTTTGGAAAATGGGCATGATTTATTCACAAAGCATCGCATACGTTTTGTTTAAGTAAAGGCTGTGTCAGAAACCACTTGATGGTAAGACAATTCAAATCGAGATATAAATCGCATTAAATGTTTTGTCCTTTCAAATCTATAATAAGCATGAAGAGTATTTCAACTTAATAAATATCGACTTCAAATCTGATCACCCGAATGAAATTGTAACGTGATTTCAAAAGTAATTGGTCAGGTGGCTTTCGTAATTTAAAAAAAATATCTAACTTTGCAATGTGGCTGGGAAAGGAGGTTGTGTTTAAAATCGCATTTACTTAGAATAAAATGTGAGCAGAGCAGTAGAAAAATATTGTTTCATGTATTTGATTTAGACAAACTGTCTAATAGCACCTTCAATTCTTTTTTTATAAAGCAACGGAGAGCAGCGTAAAGCTATGATGCTAAAAAGTATGATATTGTAACCTTGTTCATATACAGTTATATCACATCTGCTAAATTAGAGAATGATTATTAAAACAGATCTGTTCCATTATGAATTAATATTGTATATTTTCAAAGTATAACTAGAATGATTCTGATTATTCTCAGTAAGGGCTATACATTGTCATAATTTTCAGAAATTTCATGCCTTTCGGTGTCGGAGGTCGAGCTTGTATGGGGATCAGTATGACGTACAACCGAATGTTCCTGTTCGCAACAACACTCATTCAGACGCATGCCCTCTTGCCGCCTTCGAATCATGAACTTCCGGGGCACCATCCCTCTAAACTTAGGCCTGGAACTGTTCTTCAGGCGCCAGAATTTTTCTGCAAAGTTGTTCCACGGTGATATTGTTTGGCTCGATTCGGAGGTGTTGTGTTTGGATAGTACATGTTCTCAAAAAGTTGTCGGTTATGAATCTGTGCAGCAGCAGAGCTGTAATGACCCAGAATGACTGGGTACATGCTTGTACCGCGAACATATACAAACAAGACAAACTCTTTGCGTTATTTTTCGTTCATTTGTAAGAAATACAACCCTCAGCAGTAAACAAATTTACTGTACCCGAGTAGGTGTAAACTTTGCAAATAATTTGTGCTTACGTAAGGCTTAAATCAAAATATATGTGTACATTGTTGCTTTTAATCTTTACTTGTAAATATTTTTGTTGTATGTACGAAAAATGTTTATTATTTATGAAGAAATTCAGCATTTTTACACCATACCGTCGTAATGTATTGGTATGCTTAGAAATCCAAAGCAGATGCAGTGTGCAATATGTGCAGTTTATCGTTTTATTCAAAACATAATGTGAATATTATATGTGCATATTTATAATTGTTGTTTGACTTAATAAAATCACGTGTTACGTCGAAATTATGTCTTATTATCTTCACACAAAAATAACTTATTGAAACGTTATCTGACAGTTTTGCATATCATAACATAATTTTAATGGTAAAGTTGGCAAAATGTCCGACAGATCTTTAAGACCTTTTCCATACAACTTTAAACTGGACATAACGCAGTGTTGGTAGAATTTATTCAAGAAAATATGGTTCTTCTACTGTCCCTTAGTGATGCAAGTGTCAAACATTAGTTCCTTACTTTAAAAAACAACTTTATTATTTTCATCGCAACTTAATAATCAATAAATGAACATCCGATAGCTCGCCCGTGTTTTTGGAGAATTGACTTAATTACACGATTTTATATTGGTTGCTACACTATATTGCTTAGAGATTTCTTGTTAGTGCCAACACGAAACCACAATACATACGGCAAATTATTGTATGCAATCAACTCACATAATTAACGCTAAAACCTATGGCAAATTATTGTATGTAATGAACTCACTTTATTAACAAATTGATATTTAACAAATAACTTATATTTCGGATATATCTAGCGTGTGTATTTACAATTAGTTGTGGCTAACGATAAAAATGAAAGTACATTTTTATATTTGATCAGTAAGGAATTGTAAGTGATTTGCGACTTGTAACTCAAAGTAGTTATCCTCTTTTACAGAAAATAGATGGGACATCTTTTGATCGTAGATTATTATAAGCGGTATCCGGCTTTTGAAATATGTTTTCCTCAAACAACCAAATTAAAACATTGTTACCTAAACAGACTCCGCGAATTGCTGTTTATTAATGTCCTCAATTTATGTGAAAAGTGAAGCACAACACCCCAATCGTCATAATAAACTTGAATGTCCTAAATGAACTAAGCTGCACGGTTAGCTATTTATATACTACAAAAACCACGCGAGATCACTAATATCACCATCATAAGGGTGATACGCTTTGCCGTTATCTGAAATCCCTATCGTGCTTATTTAAAGATTTGAAAATAATGGAACATTTTGAGCGATTGATTACACTATTTGTACTTCTAATATGAAATTATGCTCAATTGTCCCCAAAACATAATAAATAAATAATATTGCATGTATTTGATATAGGCAAACTATCGGATACCACCTTGAATAGTTCAGTATATATTATAAAATAACAAAATAATGACATTATTAACTATGGTTTGAAACGCCTCCATTACAACAAATCAACGCCCAGTGACCATTTATATATTTTATGTTAACATATGCGAGCTCGGTTTAACTTCGTTCCCGCAGAAATAATTTCCAAATTTCATTTTTGACGAAACTTTGTTTTAACCGTTCGAACTGCATTTTGTTGTACCCCTATGAGTATGTTCATAGTGTTAATATAAGTAAGTATATATTATAAATATGTGTATGTATATATTATAAATACGTGTATGCATAAATTATAAATACGTGTATGCATATATTATAAATACGTGTATGCATAGATTATAAATATGTGTATATATATATATTTTAAATATGTGTATGCATAGATTATAAATATGTGTATGTTTATATTATAAATACGTGTATGCATATATTATAAAAACTTGTATGCATATATTATAAATATGTGTATGTATATAGTATAAATATGTGTATGCATATATTATAAATACGTGTATGCATATATTATAAAAAACGTGTATGCATATATTATAAATATGTGTATGTATATCGTATAAATATGTGTATGTATATTTTATAAATATGTGTATGCATAGACTATAAAAACGTGTGTGCATATACTATAAATATGTGTATGCATAGACTATAAAAAAGTGTATGCATATATTATAAATATGTGTATACATATATTATAAAAACGTGTATGCATATGTTATAAATATGTGTATGTATATTGTATAAATATGTATATGTATATAGTATAAATATGTGTATGTATATAGTATAAATATGTGGTTGTATATAGTAAAAATATGTATATGTTTATAGTATATATATATGGTTGTATATATTATAAATATGTGGTTGTATATATTACAAATATGTGGTTGTATATAGTATAAATATGTGGTTGTATATAGTAAAAATATGCATATGTTTATAGTATATATATGTGGTTGTATAAAGTATAAATATGTGGTTGTATAAAGTATAAATATGTGGTTGTATATAGTATAAATATGTGCATGTATATTGTATAAATATGATTATGTCAAAAGTATAAATATGAGTATATATGGCAAATAAGAGTGTGTATGGAATTTAAGTATGAGTATGTAAATATTGAAAAACAGAGTATGGTTTTAATATATATTTGAGTATGTATATAGTGTAAATTGGAGCATGTATATAGTGTGAAATGGAGAATGTAGATAGTATATATATGAGAATGTTTATAGTATAAATATGTGTATGTTATAATATAAATATGAGTATGTTTAAAGTATAAATATGAGTATGTTAACAGTATAAATATGTGTATGTTTGAAGTATAAATATATGTCTGCTTATAGCATAAATATGAGAATGTTTTTAGTATAAATATGTGTATGTTTATAGTATAAATATGTGTATGTTTATAGTATAAATATGTGTATGTTTATAGTATAAATATGTGTATGTTTATAGTATAAATATGTGTATGTTTAAAGCATAAATTTATGTATGTCTAAAGTATAAATATGAGTCTGTTTGTAGTATAAATATAAGTATATTTATTGTAGAAATATGAGTATGTTTATAGTAGAAAAATGAGTCTGTGTATAGTATAAGTATGAGTATGTTTATAGTATAAATAGGTGCATTATATAGTATAAATATGTATATGTTTATAGTATTAATATGTGTATGTTATAGTAAAAATATGAGTATGTTACAGTATGAATATGAGTATGTTATAGTATAAATATATCTAAACGGTGTAAATATGAGTGTTTATATTGTAAATCTATGAGTATGAATATAGTATTAAATATAATTTTATGGGTATATGAGTTTATAGAATATAGGAATTTTATCAGAAAGTGGGCCTTAGTACGCAGATAGACCAACATTCGACCCCGGCAATTTGCCACATGCTAGCCATATGCATTCGATAGAGGATGCTTAAATTGGTTAATTAAACTGATGTTAATGTATGGTGCCAACTATAAAGTAGGAACTACAGATAACATATTTTAAATATTAAGTTAATTGAAAACAAAATACAGATAGAAATTGTATAAACCCAACTATATTGGCGCTGAGTCTCCGAAGTTGGTCCAAAATACGTTACAACAGAGTCTTAGTCCACGGGTGTGCCTATTTCAGGCCCCTACCATGCCGCCAAAGGAGCTACTTGACACAACTACTCATTATGCAATGGATACAGTATCGTACCAGCTTCCGACTAGTAAATAGCGCGTAACTCTATCATGGTGCTAACTGCATGAAAAGCTCCAAAAAGTTTGCCCAAAATATATAAAACTGGGGTCTCTCTCCCACCCTCATTCATGCGCCAACGTTAAACTAATACAGACCTATAAGTCATAATGCAAAATAAGACTAAACAACGATAAGAATTAATCTTTTTCTTATGTTATTGTTGGTGCAAGATATCATTTATAGTCTTAACAAGACTTCATTGATATATTGTCATTAACATTGGCCAAGCAAATCTCGTAATAAAAGCATAATGCCGCATATTGTTAGCATACAGTCAATTGAAATAAATGATTTCGTACTTGTGCTGACTTCATGCGCACATGGATGGCATTTAACTGACCATTACTTCACAAAACATAAAATCCCTACATGAAACTTTAATGTTGTGGTAGATAAAAGTTGTACTGCATTGCTTGCAATTGACCATTTTACAGTCAAGAACTTGCATTGCTTTTAAATGACACGATGACCGGACAGTCGTTGAGACTATATGAAAACAGTGATTTAAAGCCTTAATTGGACAGTCACTGTTGGATTTCTTGTCTCTTTATCTCTCCAGTCGTGCCCTATATAGGTGGGACAACTTGAGCAGTCTCCATACCCTTTACGTGAGATTGCACAGAAGGTATAACATCGGGATTTTTGGTACCTTTATTATATATAATATGCCAACTGCGGATGAATCTTCGGCTTTCATGATATGTTTTAAACGTATTAACTCTTAACAATACTACATTTTATTTTGTTAATTTGGGTTATTTTCTAAAGTTCGATGATTTATTTCGTATTTTTTACGTTTCACTGTTGAAACTTTTGGCATATGACGTCATGACATTGTATGGCATTATACTGTTTTATTTTATTTGAAACAACTCTTATCTCTCATTTGGAATGCCGAGTTTTTTTATCTACTGTACATACTGTACATATTTATAGTTTATTTTATCACTCGTCATTATGTATGAAAAAAAATTCAGTGTATCTGTTTTAACTCCCGATGCAGGTGCTTACTGTTAGTTGTTTCGCGTTGACGGGATATTTTTATTTACACTGTTTGTTTGATAGAAAAAAAACATTCAGGAAGTGTGAGGTTGGAGTGCTCCACAAACCAGGTTTAAGCACCCCAGTCTGTCCTTTTGCCGACTGACCGTTCCAAGGCGGTAACTGATGGTTTTTCTTTTTGTGTGTTATGTCTCGTCTCTGAGTTTTAAACACATTTACATTTACCTTGTTTGCCTTTGTCTACAGGTAGATAAAATTTAAATATCTGTGGAAATTTTGATATGACCTTTTCTTATTTACCTATTGTTACATTAAATATTACAGAATGTTTTTCCTATGTCTGACCATCAACAAAACCGCCATGCGAATGAACGTTTTTCTTTAGTCTCAGTACATCTTTTGGTAGATTTGCAACGTTAAAACGTCCAGTAACATGTATCAAAAGGTTCCAGACAGTACATTCGTTTTTACCCATTATTCTCTCAAAATTTGGTAAGATATAGAGAGTACTGTTGTAAGAAGTTGTTATCACACGTGGCTGAGACTAATCTAAACCGCCAGGCCATATTTACTTTCAGCAGAAATAAACAAGGAAAGAGGAATAACTGTGGTAAAATTTAGTTGCAAAAAAAAAAGACACAACACGGCTTTTGTCCCTTACATCCTTTTTTATTTAGGAAATTAAAAAAAATAAACAAGATAGATCTAACATGATAGGCCGTTAACAAAAATGCTGCCTGCAATAGGTAAGACCCATTTATGTCCCTATACTGTTTACGAGTTATTTCCATTAATGTGGAATTTTGCTTCATTTACGACACATTGGTATTTAATGCTATGAGAACAAATATTTCCTACGTGACTGTGAACGAAACCAAGAGGACTATATTATAGGCCAATGACAGGTATAAAATAGGGCAAGACACCTTCTGTTTCATTGTACGTAGAACTTATACACTGATGCAGAATGATGATTACATTTGAAATTCATCATCCATTTTCATTTTGTATATAACTCCTTATTTATAATGTTTAAAATATGATGCATATGCATTTATTACTTGACCGAGCTGAGATGTTTGTGTTGTATAAAACAGCAAAACAAACCAAACATTATTTGAATCTGATATATCCTCTTGATACTTATAAACACTCAAGATCATTGGCCGCCAAGGACAATCAGTCGTAAAGCCTAAGACATCAAGGACTCCACGTTTAAAGCAGTTTAGGTATGTCGACCAATAGTCTTTAAGGTCAGCACATCAGTATGAGTTGTTTGTGTATATGTGAACCCAGCTTTCCATCGTGTTTTCACAACACAATAAAATGTTGGTAGCTATTCTGACGCCGGTTTGCCATTATGCAACTGTATCCTATTTTCTAGGTAAATGCTACTTGCTTGCTCTAAATTTCAAGCCATTATCTAACGATTTTGTTCCGTCTTTTTCTTGACACAATCCTCGTCGATGTACGCAGTAGCAATATATGAAAAGTGGCTATAATAAGCTTTCAAGTTAAAGTCTCCAAATGCCATGTGCTTCACTTAAATAAGCAGTATATTGGGGATATATTGCCGCCACTCGTGGGTTTTTTCTTTGATAAATCGTGAAATAAAGTAGGACCATACACTGAAATCGAAAGATTTTCTTTTCATTTCATGCTTATTTCGTCTTTAAACTTTATTTTTATCAGCCATTGTTGCCATACCCCAGTGGTTCCTAATTATCTTCCTTGGGACCTAGAATGAAAATGATAACCCATTGTGAGCCAGAGTGAAATGATAAGTTTAACTTTTACTGGTATATCTCATTCTTTTACCTAAAACATGAAATAAATAGAGGATCTGATATGAGTGTTCATTAGATACTTAAAATATTAAACGAGTTGGATGAAATGATACGAAACGCGAGGCTTTGCCGAGTTTCGTATCTTTTTAGACAACGAGTTTAATATTTTCAGTATCTAATGAACACGAATATTAGATTATATTTATCACATAACTAAAACACCAGCTGTTTTTGTTTACAATGCATAATCTTTTTATAGTATGAACAGTCGGCCTTGACATGTGTAATTCGGTTTGGAAGAATCCACACAAAACATAGTTCCAGTCTTTACTCGACCATTTTTCACACAAAGGGAACAGATTCGGTTATAACATCACTAAAATGTTATCTATTTATTAATTAAAATGAAATTGTCCAACAAAACGCATAAAACGGCGACAACAAAGTGATCGGGAAATGGCATATACACCACACATACTGAATTACGTCACACTGCGATAACTAACTAGTAAGTTACCAAAAATAACGCATGAGTGTTACCTCACGCTCGCGCGGTAGGTTATGTGATAAAACATGTTTCTTGCAACATCTGCAATAAATAAAAACATCCGACTGCATCTTGTTCTATAGTTCAAATGTCTTATTCATGTATTGAATTATAAATCATTATGTAAGCATATATTGATTTGCTCTTGTATTATGGCTGTTGTTAAATAATAAAATGGTATACACGTATTATTTTTGTTGGAAATTAAGTTTTACGTGTCTATTCGATTGTTTATGGGCGTGTGTTAGACAAAGAAAGAATACATTGAAATGAAATTGCACGAATTATGATTGATGCAAAATCATTTATTACTAATCACAAATAGGATTGTAAGTATAATATTTACACCAAATGACCAAAGTATTGTAATAAACTTAATATGATAAATGAATAAAAATGTTATATATAAATCATAAATGAAACGCATATGTTATAGACATAATTTATGATTTAAATATATGCTTATCTAACAAGCTCAGACGAATTAAACGTTTTAAATGAAAGACATTTTGGTATCTTGCGTAATGCAAGTAAATATGACTGAGATGTGAGAGGGCAACACTCGTGTCTGTCATAAGATAAAATGTATCAACAACAGCGGCCAAATTGCCATCTCAGTAACGCAGTCACCAGCCTGCCAAGTAAAGTTTATAAATAACAAACCAACATTTATAGTTTATTTTACTTAAATTGCAATGAAATAATATAACCTATAGATATAAGTACTGTCGCAGTACGTCACTTGCTGATAATTTCAAAAGGCAAAAAGAAATGAAAAGTGTGAAATAGTCAAGCGATATGGCGTCAGGCGGTATGGCGTCAGGCGATATGACACAATAATTATGACAAAAGACAAGTCGAGATTGATCTCCTTCTGTGTGAGAATGTATCCGTCATCGGCCCTAGACTATCTTCGAATCAGTCCTGCAGTCAATATATCAAACTTATGGTGGTTTGTCTGTACTTCAGATAAGCAAATTTAGCTTATTTGGAAGGGAAACAACTGCAGGCGCATTGTCATCAACTTAATTCCTGGTATCGCTGCGATTGTGAACGTATCGAAACACGTATATCGCTAGGCTGCCGTGTTAAAGAAAACGTCACTTTAATTCCGTTTTTTTCCATACAGCAGCGTGTCCAAATAATTCTCTTATCACAAAGATCAGTATCTTATTGAAACCGGAATCGATGACGGTCTTAACAAACTGTCACAGCACAAACTATGTAACTAAACAGTTACATAACATACCAAAACGCAGTGGCATCGTTTGTAACTTTTCTTAAGCTCAAGCAATGTACAGCTAATTCTGACAAAATTCAACATACACTGAAGTTATCACATAGACGTTTTCTCACTATTAATGGCTATGTTTATTTGCCGGGCTCGTACGGGTTGTAGTCTGTTGGTTTCATGGATGCCAGCGTATGATTCACGACCCGGTGATGTGCCTCGTCGGCTCGGATAGCGAGAATGACGTCTTTCATGGTAGCATTAGCCTGTAATACGTAAACATCACATACAGTTAATTGTGTATTTGTTAGATAGAAACCAGCGTTATAAAATTGTGTTAATAACAGAAATGCTTCTTATTTATTTTTTGAGACTTAAAACACATGTAACTCGATATATTGTTGCTGGAGACTTGGTAGCAAATAAAATCTATTTTGCTTTTGTTTTTCGTTGTAAAATTCATCAGAGAGACACAATAATGTCCATTTTAGCGACGCCTAGCCTCATTTGTGGTAAATGTAGTCTGACAAACGTCTGGGTAGCATCACTTGCGCACCGCAGGTCAGCTAGAAAACCTTGCCACATTAAGTCTTTCGCCTACAAAAGCAATAAGATGACATTGCTGTTCACAAGAAGGAGAAGAGACGAGAATTACAAATGTTCTCACATTCATCCTCCAGTAGGTAATGGCCACCTCAGGCCCGGGCTGGGTCTGCCAATGTTTCAGCGCCCCGTACTCTATATCCTGCACACAGAGGGACATATATGGTGTGTCATAAAGAGGACGAATAAAAAGCCACAGTATAAGGAGTTTATATTCTATAATACTGTTATTATTCGGTCGTTTTTTACTTAAGAAAGCACCGATACATGTACAGTCTAGCTATTATATATGTCTATAAGGTAACTGTTTACAATATGACAGTGATTGTCATTTTTTGTATAAATAAATATAATTTTAACATCAGTCTCTAAGTTACATGCTATTCAAGTGGATAAACCATGCTTGAATAAACGAGATGTGTGAGTTTTGAATATTCACACCTGTTCCAATCTATACCAATATTTAATATGTAAACAAGGATTATACATGTTAAAGCATAACGCCATCCGTACCTCTAGGCACTTGGTGTATGTCTTGACAGCTTCTTCCTCTAGATATCCAACAAACCGGTGACAGAACCGCGGGGAAATCAGATACGATCCGCTGAATAGTGTAACAAACACACCTGAAACAAAATAGAGTATAAAGGTTAACATCATTTTATAAGAACAACAAACAGCATTGTTCTTAAATATGTATCACTGCATAAATCGCTAAGATTAGGCAGTAAATGCATGTCTGAAGTGGAACTATTCCGTTTTACTAAATTCGTCGACCCTGGCTTTATTGGTAAATTTTTTGTCGTCTTATCGAACTGATTACAACAAAATTGACCAATCATAATACTGCTTACATAATCCATACTCTTCAGCGTGTGGAGACTAGAAGTATAACAATGACGTTGCCATTTAGACAGGTCTGTCGAAACAATGAAAGAACGAGCTTTATCATTGGACTTAAATCTTTATCGGATTATGAAACGACCAATGAAATATCATTACAAGAAATGGTGAAAAGGGAACTAAATATCCCACGGACGATGAATGGCGAGTGACGGAATGGATCGCTCGTGGGTGTTCGACGATGGGTGGGATCTAGTCCGGTATATAACCATCGTATAAATTACGCACCAAGTATTGTTGAATGCAAACGAAGAACGGACCTTTGGCCGTTTTGTTTGCACATTAAGATTGCTCATAGCCTTTTTATCCTCTATGTACACAAAAGATACATTCTTCTAATTAGTTTACAATTCAAGTAATTCAACATGCGCATTACCTTGTGTAAGTATGACGCCGAGTCTGAAGAGGCTTGATGGCTGCTTCAACTGCAGTGCTGTCATTAAGTGCATTCGCTCGTTCTCGGCTTCCTCTGTTGATATAAATAAGTAATGCCATTTTATCTCAAAACTTTTAACCACATTTACAACAACAGAAATGAACTACTGTAATGATAGCTATAATTATGACAATACAATAATGCTTGTTTCGAGGGAAGAAAGTAACTAATCAAA
The DNA here is from genome assembly GCA_007844125.1 of Sinonovacula constricta. Classification (NCBI taxonomy): domain Eukaryota; kingdom Metazoa; phylum Mollusca; class Bivalvia; order Cardiida; family Solecurtidae; genus Sinonovacula; species Sinonovacula constricta. Next base: position 47,489,939 of record CM017560.1, on the reverse strand, counting down.
AGAGGAGATTTAAAAGTGCCACACGGTCATTGTTGAAGTAAAAACCAGTGTGTAGTGTACCACCTAGTAGTTAGATCCGGGTATTGTACAGCCAACGAGAACAATCCGGCTCGGTGGATCGCACGCTGACGTAGTATTCTTTTTATTATATACCTTTAATAAACACTGAACACTTTTTTTCTCGACCATAAATACATTTTCAGTTGGAACTATTTTTTACCGCGGATTCATTTTCTATTTATAGAAAAAGTAGTCCGTCATATTACGCATTTTCAGTTTAAACAAGCAACAAGTAAAATACAAGGAGTTTTATCAAATACGGAGAGTGGAATACAGCTGTATGTATTCAACAGGAAAATACAAACTAATTTTAAAGATAAACATTTATAGGTATATAATAAAGCTTGTTTCGCGGGAAGAAAGTCATTAATCACAAGAGCAGATTTAAAACTGTCACACGGTCATTGTTGAAGTAAAAACCATTGTGTAGTGTATCTAGTAGTTAGACGAACATCTTGTTTAAATTCACTTAAGTGAACTTAAATAAAATCATAAGGGTAAGATTGGGTTAAATAATGATACTCTTGGATACCCAGCACAATCAAATTGGCATAAACATGTTTTTGAGATCATCAGTAAATAATAGCACAACACTAATAATAATATCAGAAAATAATACAACGACTATATCAAGAATACAACGACTATATCAAGACTATAACATTCTCGATCGATGCTGCCTTTAGCAAAGACATAGAGTGATTTTCTACGCAATATAGTTACAATTTACCAAGGAACGTGTGAATCCAGTGTAGTCTGGTTGTGATTCATGTCAACTTAACTAACATAAGACAGTATGAATCCAACAGTAATCTCAACGTAACATTTGTGTCGACTTAACTAACATAAGACAGTATGAACCTAACCGTAATCTGAACGTAACACTCATGTCAACTTAACTAACATAAGACAGTATGAATCCAGCCGTAATCTCAACGTAACATTCGTGTCAACTTAACTAACATAAGACAGTGTGAATCTAACCGTAATCTGAACGTAACACTCATGTCAACTTAACTAACATAAGTCAGTATGAACCCAGCCGTAATCTCAACGTAACATTCATGTCAACTTAACTAACATAAGACAGTATGAATCCAACCGTAATCTCAACGTAACATTCGTGTCAACTTAACTAACATAAGACAGTATGAATCCAGCCGTAATCTCAACGTAACATTCATGTCAACTTAACTAACATAAGACAGTATGAATCCAGCCGTAATCTGAACGTAACATTCATGTCCACTTAACTAACATAAGACAGTATGAATCCAGCCGTAATCTCACCGTAACATTCATGTCAACTTAACTAACATAAGACAGTATGAATCCAACCGTAATCTGAATGTAACATTCATGTCCACTTAACTACCATAAAACAGTTTGAATCCAGCCGTAATCTCAACGTAACATTCATGTCAACTTAACTAACATAAGGCAGTATGAATCCAAGCGTAATCTCAACGTAACATTCATGTCAACTTAACTAACATAAGACAGTATGAATCTAACCGTAATCTCAACGTAACATTCGTGTCAACTTAACTAACATAAGACAGTTTGAATCCAGCCGTAATCTCAACGTAACATTCATGTCAACTTAACTAACATAAGGCAGTATGAATCCAGCCGTAATCTCAACGTTACATTCATGTCAACTTAACTAACATAAGACAGTATGAATCCAACTGTAATCTGAACGTAACATGCATGTCAACTTAACTAACATAAGACAGTATGATTCCAACCGTAATCTTAACGTAACATTCATATCAACTTTACTAACATAAGACAGTATGAATCCAGCCGTAGTCAGAATGTAACATTCATGTCAACTTTACTAACATAAGGCAGTATGAATCCAACTGTAATCTGAACGTAACATGCATGTCAACTTAACTAACATAAGACAGTATGAATCCAGCCGTAATCTGAATGTAACATTCATGCCAACTTAACTAACATAAGACAGTATGATTCCAACCGTAATCTTAACGTAACATTCATATCAACTTTACTAACATAAGACAGTATGAATCCAGCCGTAGTCAGAATGTAACATTCATGTCAACTTTACTTACATAAGGCAGTATGAATCCAACTGTAATCTGAACGTAACATGCATGTCAACCTAACTAACCTAGGAGCGTATGAATCCAACCGTAGTCTCTGCGCAACCTCCGGAGTGAGTGAAGGTGACGTGTCATGGCGGCAACCATACCCGGTACCCCGGCAACCGTCTCTAGGAAGATGATTCGCCTGAACACATAGACACACGAAGTCATTGAGTGTCAGAGGGAATATTTTATACACGATTAATATAGATATAAGTTTAGACATTATTTATTTTACATGTAAACTATATTAGTATGTGACAATGACGCCAAAGGACGTATATATCTTGAGCAATAAAATTATCGTAGAAGTATGCATCAAATAGACTGAAAATGAATTCAAGTAATTTATAGGAATTAAGATACTTGTAAACTGCTACTAAACTACTTGGCACAAGCTAAAGAAAACTGCATTAATGGGTTGATTCAAACGATTCTTAAATATGTTGCATTTGTTTCTAAATACATACTGTAGCCATTTCTTCTCGTCTCTAGTTCCGCTATTGAACCGAGACATCACGTCAAACCCTGTCCTCATGGTCTTGACTGTATAGTACGCCATCTGCAGGGGCCATAGATTTCATAAGACGGTCAAAATAGTACACTTAGGAAAATGTCAATATCAAAATAGTGAGTAGTGACATGCATAATAAACATTCTAATCAGAGTTAATAGCTTAATTGCATTTAATGTTTAAGAATTATACATTGTCAGGTCTTAAAGTACTGAGATAGGACTTGTAACATGTCACTTGTATTAAAATGCTTTTCTGTTTTAGATTATTCATGAATTAACAATCAAAAATGCATTTTTATCGAGGATATAATGTAAACTCTCAGCTCACCTTATCCACAAACTTCTGGGGTGTCCGGTGGGTAATTTCAACACTATGGAGCTCTGCCTCCGTCCTATATGGTACAATTTAACAACTTGAATTTACTTTAACATGCAAGGTCAGTAATTACATAATGAATAAATAGAAACTTCTTATATTTTCCTGAAAAAACAAACAAACCAAAAAAACAACACAACACTAAACAAACAACAAAAACAAATAAATTGTACCTAGGTCATGCTATGATAAAAGTGGCGAAACCACATAGTACAAAGTAATATTCTCAAACTGTTATATATAGGATAACATCGGGTTACAGTCCTAATCAGTAAATGTATTATGTAAAACGTTTGATAGTGTTATTTGAACCAATAGAAAAACTTACCAGATGGGGTGTGGCAAGGTGGTTGCACCAATTGGTTTTCCATTTACAGAGACACTGTTTTGGACGTGTGGAATTCTGAAATGAAAACGAAATACATTAAAGGAAATGAGGAAGAAAAAAAAGGCAGTGCATTTTAAATGATAGAGAAAGCTGTCAATTGCTATTTTTTCTAAAATGGCCGTTGGGGATATTTATCGATTGCGGTGTATGATCAAACATATATTTTTATATGACCACGATTGAAATAAAATACGATCATACACCGAAATCAACAAATATCCCCTATTTACTGATTCCGTTTTTAAACTTTGTTTTAATCAGATAGTTTTTCATACACATAGCAGTCTCTAATTACCTCCCTTAGAACCCAGACAAGTGGAATCTCGGATAATTCACGAATCATCTCTCGGATGTATGTAGGTAGTCGGATCACCTCGGCCAATTTCCCTAAATGGGACACCTTTAGTGACAGACGTCAAAACAAAGATGGCAGCTCGGGTGACAGATCACGACAGTACAATGCCTGTAAAACTTTAATTTGTGGCGGCATCAATTTAAATCATTCAATTTTAATTTACCCAGCGCAGCAGACACACAGTTGTCAAACGATGCCTTTGTTTATGTTTTGTGCGAACTACATTTAGGCACAGTCTTCTTCCGACTTCCGGCATACAAAACGATCGTGATTTCAATAAGTATCATTGCACCAGATACATCCGAGATATGATTGTCCCGAGGACGGAATTACCCGAGGAGTTCCGATTGAGGACCCAGAGTGAAAATGATAACCCTGTCATTTCACTGTTGGCTAGAGTGAATGAAAAAGCTTTCTTTCGCTGGTATTTCTCACTATTTCACCCAAAGGCATGAAACAAAAGTAGCTATTTAATAATTTAGAAACAACAACATTAAACTATCCTATTTACATTTAGTGTAAAATATATTGAATATACATACATTTTTGCGAAATATGTAACTATGTTTGATAAGAGTATGATGTTTTTCCAAATTATTTCCACGACCTATGGGTATCTTACGTCAGTTGTTGATCTTCGACCGATTTCTTCTCAACAACTGTTGCGGCCGATGTGGAGGAGAGTCGCTGGCTTGGCTGCAAAGTATAAAATGCATGTTCTAATTTAGTTACTAGGAAAAGCGTTATGACGAAATCAATTACAGACTTATTAATAATAAAGTAATCCGAGCTCAGAGACTGTCTATGCATTTTTTAAAAACTTTTCACACAAAACACCAAATGGACTTCTAAATTTATATTATATAATTAAGAGAAACATACCTGTAGATAGCAAGATTTATTTCGGTACAAGTGTACATAAATCATGGAAATAACAATATGTATAATAATATCATAAGCAAACACATATTGGTGATTTACATTACACACATATGTTTGAGCCATGACTGCAATACATGTACCAGAAACAACACAAAAAAGAGAAACTACATTCTCTTATTTCCTTTGTGCTCCCTTAAATTGGCTGCATGACACATAAAGTCACGTAGTTGAGTTCAAAAATATGAATTACAAGTAAATAGCTAATAACAAGTAATTGATTGAATAATATTGTGAATTGACTAAAATTGCGATCACCCGTTATTTATCATTCTTTTATCACATCATTGTAAATGTGAATGTTAAAAATCACAATTTTATTTAACAGCACAGTTGTAGAAAATATCATATTTATTATTTATACATTTAAAACCCCAAGACATTACTAAGACATCAATATAACAAAAAATATGTTTTCCTAAAACAGCAGTATCTCGTGCTTAATAAGCCTTTTGCTAGATAGAAACAATAATACAGCAAACTACTGAGTAACGTAGTTAATTATTAATCAAAAGAAAACAAAACTAAAAAATCTAACCTTATGTAACATGCATGGAGAAATTCTTGTAGACGCTAATCTTCCTGTCTGAATCACCTGTCGAGTCACTTGTCGAATTGCTGATGAAACCATCTTTATTATCTGAGTAGTTTTGTCCACTCAAAAATTGTAACACCTCTCAGACAAATCTGTCACACCTGTTACTGGCTTTCCTTTTTAAATCACAAATATTGTTCGTTCCCTGGCTAGTTGTGAACACGGGGAGGTAATCGATGATGCAACTGCGACCAGTCTTGCTGTATTTATACCTAATCATATAACAGCGGTCGTCTGCTGTAATACGCTCTCGAGGTTTCGTCTGCTTGTAGGCCCCACCTACTTTACAGAGTACTCATGAACTATTTATAGTCTTATTGATGACGCATGTAGATATTTTTAGTTACACAAATGTAAATTCACAGCTTTGTTTTAAAAAGATGTGTATTTATGGTAAATGGTAAATAATATCTCGCTCAATTAAATTCTTTCATGATTGATCACTAGCGAAGAATAGTGGATGATTTCGAAAAGTTCACCACCGGCTAATGGTGAAAGAGTGCCAAATTCAGCACATAGAAGAGGAATTTTAGATACATTTATTTATCAAGTAATACATAGTAATACATAAAAGCACAATAATACACTATATTTATCAACTTTTAAGTAAATAATGGTCAAATTTGGTAATATTTTTACATGGGCAGTGCCTGCTACACATAGCGCCACTATAAAACAAGAAAGCCATTTTATATGCATCATTTGTAATTAATTAAAAAATCTTTCGCTTTTTTACAAAGTGGTTACCATTTCAAGCACAGTTTTTGGAAGTTTAAACAAACAATAATAAACTACCAAAATAAGATTTGTTCGTGGAAGTCCTAAAATGCACCTTGAAGACTGAACACATTTGTTTTGTTGTAGCCTCACGATGAAATCCGGCAGTATTATTAATGAAGTGCAGGAAACATAAATATACACATGATAAATGTTTTATAAAACAGATCAACGTTTTTGTGCCAATATTCATAGTTAAACTTTTTAAACTATATTTCCTTTGTGTTCAGCATTCGGGTTTGATTAAACAGAGGTTCTGACATGAGTATTCATTGAATACTGAAACTATTAAACGAGCTTGGTGAAACGGTACTGTCACGACGCTAAGTTAATTATAATATCATTAAATCCTTTGTCTGTTATGTTTTGTGTTTTGTACAAACATGTTCAAGTGTGCGTATAGGCGCGTGTGTGTGTGTGTTGTGTGTGTGTGTTGTGTGTGCGTGAGTTTGTGTGAGTGGTTGTGTGCGTGCGTGTGGTGTGTGTGTGCGTGTGTGCGTGTAGGCGTGTGTGTGTGTGTGTGTTGTGTGTGTGTGTGGTGTGTGTGTGAGTTTGTGTGAGTGTGTGTGTGTGGTGTGTGCGTGTGTGCATGTAGGCGTGTGTGTGTGTTGTGTGTGTGTGTGTGGTGTGTGAGTGTGTGTGTGTCTGCGTGCGTGCGTGTGTGTGTACATGTTAATTTTTCGATGAAGTTATATATGTAACATAGTGTGCAGGTAATTTACATAGTTCACATATGAGCCGTTTTAATAACGAACAAAGTGACCTAAGTTCAGTGGAGATATTATTTAATTGGGTACAACAAGGATCAATTTAAAAAAAAACAACAACAAAAAAACAACAACTTAATAATGTTTGTTGTTTCAATTTGGCAAGTAGCAAAAGACGAATACGTAGTCATTAAGTTTGTTTAATACGTCCGTGCTGATTTGATCACGCTATTTATACATGGAATAAAGGTGACATTATTACTCAACTATAAGACGAGACAATCAAATGTTTGAAAGGTGACCGTTTGTATTCCAAATTAAGAAGTTATCCATCAATTCAAACTTATTTGTGGCGTCTGTATTACTCACGACTATCCTTGACGTCTATATCGAGCAAGATGTGTTTAAAATAGACACATCCATTTTATGAAGTAGCAAAAATACTGCACTCTTTGTAATAATTCACTGAATGTCGCAAGATGTACTGCAATTTTCTCTGAAAAGAAGAATTAAAATTTAGATTCATCCGAGCATGCCATGGTTTGAAGGCAGGATATGTATCTGGAGTTCGATGTCATTAATGGGCCAGAACTGAGATAACAGATACTAATGGTAAGTTATTTTTTCTCAGATGTATTTTACACGTTCTTTATTACTTATTGCAATTTTAGTCATCTGTTTTCTTTGACATGTTTAGATGTGTAAATATTTTGCTAAAATATGTCAGCAGCAAATATTACACGTCCTTATTACAGCCATCGTTTCCATTATAGGTATTTGACACTGGTATGGCATCAGAGTTATAACATAGTGTCTAGAAACACAATACATGTAACTAATAATGTGAGTTAAAAGAGGCTTCTGACAGGTTGAGTAAATTCGATTGCTAGTACATTATTACTTTATTGCAAGCGATAATATTAACATATAACGAATAAATTTCACTGTTGATTAAAATAGGGTCCGTGTTCAACAGTCATTCGTAAGCCTAAGTCATGACTTAAACCTGATTTTTATCCCAACAAAATCAGCTTATTTATGAAGTTTCAAAGTAGCAAAGTTAAAGTGTTATGCAATAATACAGACATGTAGCTAAATACATAATGAAGAAATTGTAGATTGAAATCCATGTCTTGAACACTTCTTATTTAAGAATAGTTGGTAAATACTGGTCTAGAACGCAGTAAGTAAAACAATAAAAGTAATAACTTAGCAATTTTAATAATAAATGCACATAGCTAGATGCAAAAATTACAACAGCATTCCATGAAAGACTTAATCGACTTAATTAACAAAATCATTTCCATCTCTTTTACATTTTGCGGACTTACATAGGACGGACTTTTTGGATATCTGAAAGGTATATTTCAGTAGCTATTATTTGTCTTTTTAACAGCAGTTTTGCAGAGTTAAAGCCAAAACAAACAAATAAAAAAATAATAACGTGCGTTCTTACTGACTAACATTTGACGCACCAAGATTGATCAAGAATCTATTTACTGTTTGCTTCTTTCTCTATTTTTTTACATTGTATTTGTTAATTCGATCGACTCGGATGTTCATTCCTCTAAGTAACAATGAACAAAGTCCAATTTAAGAAAGGTTTAATTTCTTTAAGGAAATATCCTCATGTTTTCTAATGTCGTACGCTTTAATATACTGCACTTTAAATTGTTCACCATACACATTTTAACGACAGTGCAAAATATATAATCGGAATAAATAAACATATATCGACGTCTTTATTATCCAATTCTTGGCTTAGAAATATGAAGTCAATATTTTATTTTGATCATATACAATTGCATATAAAACATGGAATAACAGTTCAGCCTATTACGTTTGGAAATATATATGAGATTAGTAACTTCAACATTTTAAAGAAAGTTTAGTGCAGTGCCTCTGGTTAGATTTTAAAAATTCTTGATATATGTTTACATAACATTATTTACGACTCTGTCTTGTATCTTTATTTGACGATCGGACATAACTGGAAACAAATATATCCGTAGTTTAGGGCAATTATACTTCTCGAACCAGCATTGCCTAATGAATAAATATATGTAATATAGTTTAGTGAGAATCATGTGAAACTTATTTGATCATAAAGGTTTTAAAATATAGACAAAACCAGTGAGAAAATTAGTAATAATTTATTTGTTCATATGTCTATGGCAATTTAACATAGTAAACACCCTATTTCCAGGTGTTTCCGTTCAGTAGCCTGTATATCTAATATGAATATATATTCATATTTTATATGAATACTTGATAGCCATAAATTGTAATTGTATCTCAGCAGGAATACAAATACAACCCCGTTATAAATGTCAAAATTGGGGGAAAAACCTCTGTTGAACTGGAATTTTCACACATACGAACATTGTACGAAATCGTACGAATTCCTCACACCATGTGTGACAAATTCGTACGAATACGTCACAAGTAGGTGTTGTGAATTTTTCGAACCCCTTTTTGGAGACACCTGTTGGTACGTACGTACTTATCACAACTATAGTATTAAATCTGTGAATAATTCGTACGAATGTTTCACTCATAATTAAAACTTGTATGTATATGGTCTGAGTCTGGTAAACACACACTGGTTTCGGCATCAGTCTGCTCGAAAAGGTAATGATATTTTTCATAATAAAAATGCCATTACGTTCGTTGCTGGTATCTCTTACCAAATTATGCCATTTTAAAATTCGGTTTATTTTACATTTTAATAAATACATATACTGACTTTGATATCTGTATATTCGACAAGTAATGACATTTTTCCAACGAGAAAGATACAATATGTATTAGGGCAACACGCTTGTCAAACTAAAGGGATCGGGTTCTGCAGAATAAAATTACCAAATGAACACAGCCTTAAACAACACTATTATGAATTTGTGATACTTTATGAAAACGTTCTTTAATCATCATTACAAACGTTCTCACAACTTTGACTTCCAGTAGTGTTACGCTTAGATAGGCTTTCATCTAGCGCGACCTCACCCCACTCTGTGACTATACATAAAAGACGAAAATCGCAGAAGAAATAAAACATATTATTGGTTTATCATTTTATGTATTAATCAAGTATGTTTGTCATTAATAAGCATGCAATTCATAGTTTTTAATAGCAAAGAAACACAATAAACATATCCATAAATCATTATGTCCCACGTAATTCATAAAGACATAAAATAAAGCACGAACAATATAATAGAATAAAATAGCTCAACAGAAATATCTCATTATCTGACATTCAAAAATATGGTTTTATTACATTTATTTGTACATTTATATGGCAACAGCAAAACTAAGTTACTATAACAAGATCACATAAATCCCATTGCTGGAAAAATAAAAAGTACATAATAATATAACATATAACTATTTACATATTTAATTAAATAACTACATAACTACTGAACTACGTTTCGAGTTTCAATACAGGTGTTTGGGATCCAAGTATATGACATGTATTTATTTTTAAATACTTTGAGCGTTAAACCAACACGTATAAATACATTGCAGTTACTTTCAACTATTGGTATATATCTACTATTATATGTATAGATATGTATATTTAATTAAATAACTACATAACTACTGAACTACGTTTCGAGTTTCAATACAGGTGTTTGGTATCCACATATATTATATTATAAGTATTTACTTTGAGCGTTAAACCTGCACACACACACACACACGCACGCACGCACGCACGCACGCACGCACGCACACACACACACACACACAAACACATATATATATATCGCGAAAGCTCCAGTTATTTCAACTATTGTTTGAAACACTTTTTGTCGCAAAAATCACTAAACACTGACCACTGACAGTGGGGTCCGGTTGAAAATACCCCTTTTTGGCAGCTAACATTGGCATCGAATGTTTGCCGAAATATAACCTCATTACCTGTGCCTACTTTAATTTTGTCTACGCAAGTCAAGGATGGCAATCAGAAATCAAGAAAATGTCCCAGAATATCAACAAATATTAAAGGTTTACCTACCACTAAACAAAGAGTAAATGTTAATAACAAATCAAAACTCTTTGAAGAGACAAACACAAAGAAAAACCGGCAGTTACCGCCATGGAATGTTTAGTCGGCAAAATAACCGGCAGGGGTTCCTGAACGAGGCTTGTAGAGCGCTCCAACCTCGCACTTCCGGAAGGTATTTCTCACCAACAAACAGTGTAAATACAATATCCATTCAAAGTGAGAGAACTTACATTAAGTACCTGCTTAACCAGTCAAAGCTGATTAAAGAATACTATTTACAAACAATATTACACTATTACAATGAACTATCAACATATGTATAATAAATACAGGAGATAAAAGCCTCGTCGACTAAGCAAGTCCTAAAAAAGATATGGATTTCGATAACTGGATGCTTGGCTTTGACAGTATTTGACACGTTACTGGTCGACTGATGCCAGTTTAACCTTCCGTCTAGGCCTTACTCTTTTTTTTCCACTGTCACCCACTAAGATCTGGATAAAGCCGTAGATTTCTTGGAATACTGTGATCACTGTTGTTTATTTGCCAGGTTCAAATGGGTTAAAATCTGTATTCTTAAGGGAGGCAAGAGTGTGGTTGACAAGTCTGTGGTGTGCCTCGTCGGCTCGGATGGCAAGAATCACGTCCTTCATTGTGGAGTCAGGCTGGAAGATGAAGATAATATTTGGTAGTTATATTGCTTGATTAATGTAGTATTTCACCTTGCTTAACATCGCTTTTGTAGCCCTTTTCAATATATAAACGTTTACAAGATATTTTCAGTTAGAACCTGTACATATAAATAAGGTGTTATCTTTTCATTTTCATATCGTTCATTTTTCAGATGTGTTTGACGAACCGTTTTTTTCTCTTAGAACCTGTATTATATAAATAAGGTGATGTTTTATCTCATTTTCATATTGTTCTTTTTACATGTGTGCTTGACGAATCTTAATTTATGGTTAGTTGAAACAGATAATACACCAATGTATTGGTCTCTGTCTTGACTTGTTTTGTAATAACTGGCATGCAAAGATAAAAATGTAAGGAAATTGTTAAACTGTAAAGCCAAGGAAATAAACGCAGAAAGATTGTGCACAAAAACACTATCTTGTGACCCGTGAAAGCAAGATGAGAATGACATAACTGAATATTTAGTTTCATTGCATAACATACATTTGATCAATTAAGGAATTCTCTGCTTGTCCTCAGTAACTGATAGACGCAAGCCAATAACAAGTAACCACGTGAGTTACCCGATAACCTTGACCTACCTTCATCTTCCAGTAGGTTATAGCCACCTCGGGACCAGGGGTAGTCTGCCAGTGTTTCAGGGGACCATCCTCGATATCCTTTAACATATAAAAATAAAGCATCTGAGCAAATAAATTAATTTAACACAATAAGTACAATTTATCGTCTTCTAAAATGAGGTTTGTTAATGAAGTTGTAAAACCCTTTATTCATCTTATAAATGAAAAGGGCCACATCTTGTTTTAGTATGTTCGATAGTGTAAATTAAACTGCTGTCGATGTTGCGTATACTTAGTTTCTCTGTAAATAGAGGTATTTGCTAAAACCGGTTACTTGCGAAAATGAAAGATACGTTGAACGAGTGTATATGCAGTTACCTGTAGACACTTTGTATATGTTTTGACGGCCTCTTCTTCCAGATATCCGACAAAACGGTGACAGAATCGCGGGGAAACAAGGTAGGAAAGGCTGAACAAGGTAACGAACGCTCCTAGAAACATACCATAAATGTCAGTATGAATTGTTCAGTCTGGTAACACCATTCTATTAAATATGTATGTTCAAAATGAAATGCATGTCTTTATAGGTTTACCTAGCATTATATCGTGAAAATGATTCTGTACAGAATAAGTTTTTTGACAACTTTTTAAATGCTACAACCGGTTTAAGTAATCACTTTAGTACTATATTTTAAGACCTCTTTTAAAGTGTTTATTGGAGTCAACAAAATATTCGTTCTAACTTGCAAATTAATTTGGTCTACATCATCGGTCATAAACATTTAAACACATTATTAACGCTTACAAGTGTAATAAAGCTGCATTTATGCTCTTTGAATTTTTATTATCTATTTATTGTATCTTTATCAAAGGCAACTCTAGGCAATGTTTTCAGAGGTACCTTGTGAGACAATGATGCCAAGTCTGAACAGGTATGTGGGTTGGCGCAGTTGTAGGGCCGTCATCAGATGCATCCTCTCATTCTCGGCTTCTTCTGCAACACATGGCAAGGAAGTCTTAGCATTGCTGTTTAATTTTGATGCTACGATGGCTTGCGTAAAGTATAAGCTGAAAGTTTACCTATGTTCAGGCGATTATCTGATTAATGAGTGAAACAATTCTAAAATAGGAAAATATCAGATAAAACCAAGTACCGTAAGCGTCTAGTTGAAATGGATTTAAATATAGCTTCTATGAGCTGATTACAAAAAACAACTCATTGTACCCGTATGTAATAAAAGAACTTAAGAAAGGTGCCAAACTTGTATCACAATCTAGTTTTATTAATTACACAAAATATACAAAAAACGGATGAAAATATTATGAAAAATTATGAACACAATATTCAAGGTAAAAAGTAATTACAGTGTCTTGAATATAGTAGGAGCTCCTACTTTATCAGGTGTTTTGAAATTTGTCCTATAACAACAATTCGCAAATTGCGTTATATTGTTTTCCTTAATATAACTAATACAAACTTTTTAACTAACCAAGAAGCGTATGTATCCAGCCGTAGTCCCTCCGCAGCTTCCGAAGCGAGTGGAGATGGCGTGTCATGGCGGCAACCATTCCTGGCACCCCGGCAACCGTCTCCAGGAAAATGATTCGTCTAATCACGGAAAAATACGAACGAGATTTAATACAAAAGATTAATGTGGACATCAGTCCGGTTGAAGAGAAAAGTGAAGGTTGTGTATTGTATATATTAAAGCTGGGCATTACTGTAGATGTAATTCTTATTGCTAAGTGACTGTAAGTTTAAACTCATAAGTATAAATGTGCCAAAATGGACGCGACAGAAGTTTGTTCATGTAGGTTCAGTGTTTATATGGCAACGTTGTTCATACGTCAAATGCTAGTTCAGATTTCATCATATCTCAGGCCAGCGTTCTTTCTACAACTAGGGTCTGCTGATAGATATAATTACAATGTAAAGGGTGCATTATATAATTTATTAAAACATGTACTTACTTGACCCACTTATGTTCATCTCTCTGCCCGTATTTGAAACCCGAGATAATGTCAAAAGCTGTCCTCATGGTTTGGACCAGGTAATACGCCGTCTGATCGAAGATACAACAACGCTTTTAAGACACATGTTGGTCGCAAGCAAGAATTATTGTTACGTATACCGGCATAAGTCAATGCGATTAATTTGAATCAATTTCAATATTTGCAATGTCTATTTGTAATGAAGAAACAAGACACTTTACACATATAAAACAATATGCAAATTGTCTAATCAGTAATTTGTTAATATTTTATAGTTATTTGAGTGTGTCTACATCTCCTTATAAGTAACGCGTGTAATGCACACACTCGTCTTTATGAACAAGTTCCTTTAAACACTTCAAATGAGCGTTTATGATTTTGTTCCACTGAGGATAAATAATTCTTTCTTCATTTAATAATCGACAAAAGATAAAATAGCAAAACATGACAGCTTTATAAATATTACCTTTTCAACAAAACCCTTTGGTTCCTTATGTGTAATTTTGACTTCATGTAGCTCTTTTTCTGACCTTAAAGAAATAATAAAGTTATTAAACTTTTTTGTGATATCTTAAATACACACATATTATCATAACAATTCAATGTAACACTGCTGTTTAAACAATATTACAGGCGACGATAAAAAGTGCCACAACATCGACTATACAATGTACAAGTATGTCAAGGGAATAAACCGCTTTCTTATATTATCCGGGAATACATACACACTGCCGATTGCATCCCAACTAATTTCAGGGTCACGGCCCTTGAGTAGGGTTGTTATTTCCCGGGTTGACGAATGAAACCGAGACAAGTTAAAACTTAGTCAAAATATACAGTTACACATCTGCTCAAACTTATCAATAACGATTAATAAATAATACAGCGTGTCTTTGAATAGTTGTACTTGTTTTTAGCTGATTTTGACAAAACGTATTATTATGAAACGTTTGAAGAATACGGGTCTTTGTATTGATTGTACACACAAATATAAACCTTATGCTGAGTTGCAGTCACCTACCATATAGGGTGGGGCATCGCCACGGCGCCCATGGGTTTGACCTCTCCGTCTGGCATTAGCTCCGTGACAGGCTTACTGCTCCTAGTTAACGAAATGACATATCATTGTTAAGAGTTGTTAATAAGGTAATGTGCAAAAGTTGCAAAAATACAAATGTCTATATATTAATACAGTTAACGTTAATCAAATTGTATGGGTATACTGAAAAGCATTTGAATGAAGAAGATCATTAAATTACAGATCTTGAGGGATTTGACTGAGATATACGCACACAACTACGATATTAACTCTTTCCAATTGGTTGTCATCACTCTAAATTTCCAAGGCACGCGTGGACTGTTGGTTACATTGTCATAAGAATTAACAGACTGAAAACAGACGCAACAGTTATGATTTATAGCGTACCACTACAGTGTTGGGATCGAGTCAACTCTTTAAAGGCATTGCAAATGGCATTCCTTACAGTCCCCAAGAGATAACAGCATGCTGTGAGATCACAATCAATACACTTAATTTGTGTTATATAAGCAATGATCTCATTGGACAGAGTTCTAAAAAACATATAAAAACCCATTAGCCTCCCACTATAAAGCCAGTGGAGGGGAAGGGGAAGGGGGAGGGGGAGGGGTTGGGGTGGGTTGGGGAACTAGACAAAATCCCCCCCCCCGCCCAGGGTGAAATTCCTTCTGGTCATTTTGGCATAGGTGGACAAAATACCTCTCTTGAAATTTTTAAGGCGGACATGTGGTGTGATTTTGTCCGTTTTGGAAAACTCACAGAAAAGATTCTGTCCACATGTGCTAAAATGACCGGAAGGGATTTCGTCTGGGAGGGATTTTGTCCTACACCCGAAGCCAGATAAAGCCATATTCCAATCTCCAATACACGATAAATTTGTTTGATCTTACTGTCTGAAGTGTTCCAGGTGGTCAGGTCTTGGCAATTTTTCATAATTCCCCTCTCTGTATTTCTTGAGGTGCTCCTCGATCTCAGACTCGTCTCCTAGGAAACGCCTCTGTAATGTTGTAATCAGCACATTGATAGAAAGCTGCTAGCTGCGGGTGAGCATGTAGCCGTATCGATTTTCATCTCAAAGCAATCCATTAATGGTTGGTAACCCTTATTGTATGAGATATTTAAATGGATACAAACTGTATTTACATGTTTATCAGTACATTAATGATTGCATGTACCCATTAATTAGCACTATCATTGTATTTTTTGTATAGTACAGCATTATCATCAATTGAACCTTTAATTATTTTTTTTCTTCGCTTGAGCATGGAGAGGGTCTGAATCATTTCGCCCATTAAAGTCATCCGCTGACAATACAAATCATCGAAAGCTATGACATTGTTCATTAAATGACATCAACAAAACACTTCATTAACGATGAAGCGTGACATCTGACACTTTGCCTATACCAAATACATGTATAGATAGCACATCTATTTTTTTGACTATTTGAGAAGAACTGCATGCACAATGCACCGTGTTAAGTTAAATGTATTAGTTGATAAGACAGCGTTAAAGTTAAAATACCCAATTTAATTGTGTTCTTCCCAAAATCTAATTATATACTTTATAGAGACATTTGCTATAAACAGAAAGCGAGTCTGACTTTAAAGGTGGTATCAAACAATTTTGGAGCATTTATTTCTCTCATACAACCACAAAATAATTGTTGCCTGAAAAGATTCCGTAAGATGCTGTTAATTAGTGCCATACATTCATGTAAATCATAAATCCCACAAAAAATATTTCATATTTGAGCCACGATACACAATCAGCTATGTTGAAACTAAGAAATCCACAATCAATTAAATACCATAAATATATCTATCAGTCAAGACAAAAATAATATGTACTAGAAATTACTATAGTTTTTAAGAAATAGACTGTATTATTTATTTTTATCAACTTGAAAAAATGACAATTACATTCTAAGGAATATTTTCGTCATTACAGAAAAAAGTCCATTTGTTTCCCGTAAGATTAACGTCATCGTAAAAGTGACCATCAACCTTTAAGTTATTGGTTCTGCCGCAATATATAAAGGGATTGCACCAATGGACTTAAGTTTTAAGCTGGTAACATATACAACATTAGCTATTGTTTATTTTTAGTCAAACTGGTAAAACATTTAACTCATCTCATCAACCTTTTAAATTGAAAAAGGTGAAATAATTTAACAATTTGTCTAATATGTGCATGCATAAAGATTAATAGGTATGTTTTCCAAGTGTCATTAGATGTGTCATACATTTTTATTTTACTGTAACAAAATATTGATGTCGCTTATACCCGATACATGCATGACAGACTGTACTACTTTTTCAGGACATCGTCCAAAGTCAATGATTCCGCTTATTATATAATGTGATGTGACAAATCAGTACATTGCATCATTTTTTTTCCTGGAAGAATACATTATTATTATTTATAGATCCAAACAATGCGATACCATTGCATCACTATTTCGGCATAATAAATTAATAAATAATTATCAAATAAGTGACTATAATACTCTCATATTTATAATTGTTTGCATGTTAAATCTTTTTGTCATGCTACATTTAATTAATCTTAGTGTTATTAATACGAATGATGTGTAATTCAGTTAAGAGTTTGTCTTACCTGTGTAACAATCCTTAAACTTCCCAATCGAGTGAATCCTTTTAACTGACATTGTATTATAGTCCGTGCTAGGAGTGCCGAACTCATCTCGCACGCTCAAGCTATCTGTAAATAATAGGTCAAAACGATTCGGACCGGTTAGAGGTATTCCTAATACATCGAGTTAGAACGCTCAAATCCTCCGGTTAATTAAAACTCGCCTAAATACAGATGCTTTTATCACAACGAGGCATGAACTATTGGAGTGGTTAGTGGTTATTTATAGCAAGTCATAAGGTTATAAGAGTACAACGGTTTCTCCTCTAATGACTCCAGTGTATGAATGCGGATACACTTCACTCGGTAACAGTACAGGCATACAGGCCGTACAGATTTCGTAATAGCTTATGTAGTATTTCACGTATTGGGCTCAATGAGCATGCGCAGTTCTATACATATTTCACGTTGCTGCTCGAAGGTCAGTTGGAACGTCAACATGCAGAAATGATTTTTTACCTGGTAATTGTTTAGACGAATTGCATCAAATGTAAACGTGATGTGCAGCGAGAATATGTCCATTAACATAAGTTGTTACTAAGTTACTCTGATGGTTACTAGATAGTGTCGTTTCAAGGTTGGATACACCAGTACTGGAGAGACTAATGACTTACATTTTGTTACGTAATATCCATTAACACAGAATGTTTTCTTTTACTTATTATGTTTTGAAAGATCACTCAGTCTTCATCAGCTTTGTTGAAGGATAGGCTATTACGAAACAAGACCGTGAACATTCCTTGATTTGATAAAATACATTTACAACAAACAGCTGGGTGAAATAAAAAATACAGCTATTGTTGAATTTGTCAATTTAAATGTATGTGCGTGTATTAAAAACCATTAGATCCGCACTTATAATACACACATATAATATTCGGTTTAAAACAGTTATTCTTACAGTCGCTAGACTATGTTGCATTAAACATTAAATACAATGCTTACGAATGTAGGTCTGTTGATATAAGCCATAAGGCTACACCGGATGCGAATTTTGCAAGAAAGCTTTTTTTAAACTGTATAGGTCGTGTCCGAAAGTACGAGCTGTTTTTCTCAAATAACCAAGTAAGTCATTCTTACCTGAAAATATCCTGCAAAATGTTGTTCATTGGTGCCCAAGATCTGTGTGAACGATGAAGCATTTATTAACACTTGTCATTGCAAGTATATATTTCCAATCTGAGCAACGTTGCACAGTTAGCTATATTTAAACTAGGAAAAGCCACGTGACCACTTACTATAGAGATCACGAAATATTGTCATACGGGCATTCCACACTGGCGTTAATATCTGATGTTAGCAGAGATCTCTATTGTGCTTGTTTACACTTTTAGAAAGAATGAAATTAAGAGTAACTTTCATATTGATCTGTACAGTCTAACAATATAGGTAGTGTAAAGACACCACTTTAAGTGAACGTCGAGTCAGGATAACTAAACGCTTGTTAGTGAGAGGCTAAACTCAACACATAAACATTTGAGGACATGTTTAGGCGTGTATGTGTACGAATGCCTAGCGGCTTAATGATTCTTGATTGGCAATATTGGTTTTAATTTGTAAATCACAATAGTTTGTTTTCTGCGAAATGTGCTATAGAAAGACACAGAAATATTGACAAGAAAACCATTGCCATGATGTCTAAATCTGCAAATTAAAAGTTTTCGTCAATTGTCGTTAAGTAATCAAATACAGGTGTATAGACTGACAAAACAGGTGTTCAAACTACCAGTGTTTAAAGTACATGCAATGCAAAAGAATCAGCTAAGACGTATAACAGTTGTTTTTACGTATCTTGTATAGTGTTATCACTCTATCCTACCATCAGCATATCCTTCCATCACTTTATCCTACCGTCACTCAATCCTACCACCACTTTATCCTACCGTCACTCGATCCGACCATCACTTTGTCCTACCATCACCCTATCCTACCATCATCCTATTATACCATCACCTTATCCCACCATCACCCTATCCTACCACCACTTTATCCTTCCATCACACTATCCTACCATCACTCTATCCTACCATCACCCTATCCTACCATCAAAATATCCTACAACCAACCTATCCTACCACCACACTATTCTACAATCACCCTTTCCTACCACCACACTATCCTACAGTCACCCTATCCTACCATCACCCTTTTTACCACCACCTTATCCTACCATCACCCTATCCTGCCACCACCCTATCCTACCATCACCCTATCCTGCCACCACCCTATCCTACCATCCCCCTATCCTACCACCACCCCATCCTACCATCCCCCTACCCTACCATCAACGTCTCATACCATCAACCTAACATACTATCAACCTAACCTACTATCATCCTAACCTACCATAACCCTATCCTATACACAACTTATGCTACCACCAACCTTCCCTACTTCCCCCTATCCTACTATCGACTTAACCTACCATCACCCTTACCTACCATCCTCCTATCCTACCATCAACTTAACCTAACATCACCCTTATCTACCATCCCCCTATTCAACCATCCTCTTATTCTTCCACCACCTATCATACCTACAACTTATCCTACAATCACCCTTTCCTACCATCATCCTATCCTACCACAAACCTATCTTACCACCACCTTATCCTACCATCACTCCATCACCCTACCCTACCATCGTCACATCATCATATCCTACCATCACCACATCACCCTATCCCACCTTCACCCCATCACTCTACCCCTACCATTACCCTTTTCTACTATTATCCCATCCTACTATTACCCCATCCTACCATCACCCTATCTTACCATCACCATATCCTGCACCATCTTATCCTACCATCACCCTATCCTACCATCAACAGATCTTACCACCAAACCATCCTACCATCACACTAGTCTACCATCACCTTATCGTACCAAAACCTTGTCCTACCATCACCTTGTCCTACCAACACCTTATCCTACCACCACTTTGTCCTACCATCACCTTGTCCTACCACCACCTTGTCCTACCATCAGCTTATCCTACCATCACCTTATCGTACCACCACATTATCCTACCATCACCTTCTCCTTCCATCACCCTATCCTACCACCAACTTGTCCTACCATCACCTTATCCTACCATCACCTTACCGTACCACCACATTATCCTACCATCACCATATCGTACCACCACATTATCCTACCATCACCTTGTCCTACCATCACCTTGTCCTACAACCACCTTCTCCTTCCATCAATTTATCCTACCACCATCTTCTCCTACCACCACCTTATCGTACCACCACCTTGTCCTACCATCACCTTGTCCTACCACCACCTTCTCCTTCCATCAACTTACCCTACCACCATCTTCTCCTACCACCACCTTATCGTACCACCACCTTGTCCTACCACCACCTTATCATACCATCACCTTGTCCTACCACCACCTTATCGTACCACCACCTTGTCCTACCACCACCTTATCATACCATCACCTTGTCCTACCACCACCTTATCATACCATCACCTTCCCCTACCACCACCTTGTCCTACCATCACCTTGTCCTACTATCACCTTCTCCTACCATCACCATGTCCTACCATCACCTTCTCCTACCACCCCCTTATCGTACCACCACCTTGTCCTAACATCAACTTCTCCTACCACCACCTTATCGTACCACCACCTTGTCCTACCATAACCTTGTCCTACCATCACCGTAACCTACCACCACCTTCTCCCACCACCACCTTATCGTACCACCACCTTGTCCTACCATCACCTTGTCCTACCACCACCTTATCATACCATCACCTTGTCCTATTACCACCTTATCATACCATCGGCTTGTCCTACCACCACCTAATCATACCATCACCTTGTCCTACCACCACCTTGTCCTACCATCACCTTGTCCTACTATCACCTTCTCCTACCACCGGCTTATCCTACCATCACCATGTCCTACCATCACCTTCTCCTACCACCACCTTATCGTACCACCACCTTGTCCTACCATCAACTTCTCCTACCACCACCTTCTCCTACCACCAGCTTATCGTACCACCACCTTGTCCTACCACCACCTTG
Source organism: Sinonovacula constricta (assembly GCA_007844125.1). Taxonomy (NCBI): domain Eukaryota; kingdom Metazoa; phylum Mollusca; class Bivalvia; order Cardiida; family Solecurtidae; genus Sinonovacula; species Sinonovacula constricta. Next base: position 47,468,105 of record CM017560.1, on the reverse strand, counting down.
TCCTACCACCACCTTATCATACCATCACCTTGTCCTACCACCACCTTATCATACCATCACCTTGTCCTACCACCACCTTATCATACCATCACCTTCTCCAACCACCTCGTCCTACCATCACCGTCTCCTACCACCACCTTATCGTACCACAACCTTGTCCTACCACCACCTTATCCTACCATCACCTTGTCCTACCACCACCTTATCATACCATCACCTTCCCCTACCACCACCTTGCCCTACCATCACCTTGTCCTACTATCACCTTCTCCTACCATCACCTTATCCTACCATCACCATGTCCTACCATCACCTTCTCCTACCACCACCTTATCGTACCACCACCTTGTCCTACCATAACCTTGTCCTACCATCACCGTAACCTACCACCACCTTCTCCTACCACCACCTTATCGTACCACCACCTTGTCCTACCATCACCTTGTCCTACCACCACCTTATCATACCATCACCTTGTCCTACCACCACCATATCATACCATCGGCTTGTCCTACCACCACCTAATCATACCATCACCTTGTCCTACCACCACCTTGTCCTACCATCACCTTGTCCTACTATCACCTTCTCCTACCACCGGCTTATCCTACCATCACCATGTCCTACCATCACCTTCTCCTACCACCACCTTATCGTACCACCACCTTGTCCTACCATCACCTTGTCCTACCACCACCTTATCATACCATCACCTTGTCCTACCACCACCTTATCATACCATCGGCTTGTCCTACCACCACCTAATCATACCATCACCTTGTCCTACCACCACCTTGTCCTACCATCACCTTGTCCTACTATCACCTTCTCCTACCACCGGCTTATCCTACCATCACCATGTCCTACCATCACCTTCTCCTACCACCACCTTATCGTACCACCACCTTGTCCTACCATCAACTTCTCCTACCACCACCTTCTCATACCACCAGCTTATCGTACCACCACCTTGTCCTACCATCACATTGTCCTTCCATCACCTTTACCTACCATCACCTTCTCCTACCACCACCTTATCGTACCACGAACTTGTCTTACCATCACCTTGTCCTACCACCACCTTATCATACCATCATCTTGTCCTACCACCACATTGTCCTACCACCACCTTACCATACCACCACCTTGTCCTACCACCACCTTATCATACCACCACCTTGTCCTACCACCACCTTGTCATACCACCACCTTATCATACCACCACCTTGTCCTACCACTACCTTGTCCTACCACCACCTTGTCATACCATCATCTTGTCCTACCACCACCTTGTCCTACCATCACCTTGTCCTACCACCACCTTGTCCTACCATCACCTTATCGTACCACCACCTTATCCTACCATCACCTTGTCCTACCACCACCTTGTCTACCATCACCTTGTCCTACCACCACCTTGTCCTACCACCACCTTGTCCTACCACCACCTTATCATACCACCACCTTCTCCTACCATTACCTTGTCCTACCACCACCTTGTCCGACCATCACCTTGTCCTACCACCATCTTATCATAACACCACCTTCTCCTACCACCACCTTATCATACCATCACCTTGTCCTACCACCCCCTTATCATACCATCACCTTGTCCTACCACCACCTTGTCCTACCGCCACCTTGTCCTACCGCCACCTTGTCCTACCACCACCTTATCCTACCACCACCTTATCCTACCACCACCTTCTCCTACCACCACCTTCTCCTACCATCACCTTGTCCTACCACCACCTTGTCCTATCATCACCTTGTCCTACCACCAACTTATCATACCACCACCTTGTCCTACCACCACCTTATCATACCATCACCTTGTCCTACCATCATCTTAACCTACAATCACCTTCTCCTGCCACCACCTTATCGTACCACCACCTTGTCCTACCATCACCTTGTCCTACCACCACCTTATCATACCATCAACTTGTCCTACCACCACCTTATCATACCATCACCTTCTCCTACCACCACCTTGTCCTACCATCACCATGTCCTACTATCACCTTCTCCTACCACCACCTTATCCTACCATCACCTTCTCCTACCACCACCTTGTCCTACCATCACCATGTCCTACCATCACCTTCTACCACCACCTTATCGTACCACCACCTTCTCCTACCACCACCTTGTCCTACCATCACCATGTCCTACCATCACCTTCTACCACCACCTTATCATACCATCACCTTGTCCTACCACCCCCTTATCATACCATCACCTTGTCCTACCACCACCTTGTCCTACCGCCACCTTGTCCTACCGCCACCTTGTCCTACCACCACCTTATCCTACCACCACCTTATCCTACCACCACCTTCTCCTACCACCACCTTCTCCTACCATCACCTTGTCCTACCACCACCTTGTCCTATCATCACCTTGTCCTACCACCAACTTATCATACCACCACCTTGTCCTACCACCACCTTATCATACCATCACCTTGTCCTACCATCATCTTAACCTACCATCACCTTCTCCTGCCACCACCTTATCGTACCACCACCTTGTCCTACCATCACCTTGTCCTACCACCACCTTATCATACCATCAACTTGTCCTACCACCACCTTATCATACCATCACCTTCTCCTACCGCCACCTTGTCCTACCGCCACCTTGTCCTACCACCACCTTATCCTACCACCACCTTATCCTACCACCACCTTCTCCTACCACCACCTTCTCCTACCATAACCTTGTCCTACCAATACCATGTCCTACCATCCCCTTCTCCTACCACCACCTTATCGTACCACCATCTTGTCTTACTATCACCTTGTCCTACCACCACCTTGTCCTACTATCACCTTCTCCTACCACCACCTTATCGTACCACCATCTTTTCCTATTATCACCTTGTCCTACCACCACCTTAACCTACCACCACCTTGTCCTACCACCACCTTGTCCTACCATCACCTTCTCCTACAACCACCTTGTCCTACCACTACCTTCTCCTACCACCACCTTCTCGTACCACCACCTTATCCTACCACCACCTTATCCTACCACCACCTTCTCCTACAGCCACCTTGTCATACCACCACCTTCTCCTACAACCAATGTTGTCCTACCACCACCTTATCCTTTACCACTTTATCCTACCTCTACCTTGTCCTACCACCACCTTGTCCTACTATCACCTTCCCCTACTACTACCTTCTCCTACCACCACCTTCTCTTACCACCACCTTCTCCTACCACCACCTTATCCTACCACCACCTTCTCCTTCTACCACCTTGTAATACCACCACCTTGTTCTACAACCACCTTGTCCTACCACCACCTTATCCTACCACCACCTTGTCCTACCACCACCTTGTCCTACCACCACCTTATCCTACCATCACCTTATCCTACCACCACCTTGTCCAACCACCACCTTGTCCTACCATCACCTTATCCTACCATCACCTTGTCCAACCACCTCGTCCTACCACCACCTTGTCCAACCACCACCTTGTCCTACCGCCACCTTGTCCTACCACCACCTTATCCTACCATCACCTTGTCCTACCATCACCTTATCCTACCACCACCTTGTCCAACCACCTTGTCCTACCATCACCTTATCCTACCACCTCGTCCTACCATCACCTTGTCCAACCACCTTGTCCTACCACCACCTTATCCTACCCCCACCTTGTCCTACCACCACCTTCTCCTACCATCACCTTGTCCTACCACCACCTTCTCCTACCACCACCTTATCCTAACACCACCTAATATCCTAACACCACCTTCTCCTACAACCACCTTGTAATACCACCACCTTGTTCTACAACCACCTTGTCCTACCACCACCTTATCCTACCACCACCTTGTCCTACCACCACCTTGTCCTACCACCACCTTATCCTACCATCACCTTATCCTACCACCACCTTGTCCAACCACCACCTTGTCTTACCATCACCTTATCCTACCATCACCTTGTCCAACCACCTCGTCCTACCACCACCTTGTCCAACCACCACCTTGTCCTACCGCCACCTTGTCCTACCACCCCCTTATCCTACCATCACCTTGTCCTACCATCACCTTATCCTACCATCACCTTGTCCAACCACCTTGTCCTACCATCACCTTATCCTACCACCTCGTCCTACCATCACCTTGTCCAACCACCTTGTCCTACCACCACCTTATCCTACCACCACCTTGTCCTACCACCACCTTCTCCTACCATCACCTTGTCCTACCACCACCTTCTCCTACCACCACCTTATCCTAACACCACCTAATATCCTAACACCACCTTCTCCTACAACCACCTTGTAATACCACCACCTTCTCCTACAACCACCTTGTCCTACCACCATCTTATCCTACCACCACCTTATCCTACCACCACCTTCTCCTACAACCACCTTGTCATAGCACCACCTTATCCTACCACCACCTTCTCCTACAACCACCTTGTCCTACCATCATTTTATCCTACAACCACCTTGTTCTACCATCACTTTATCCTACCACCACCTTGTCCTACCATCATTTTATCCTACCACCACCTTGTCCTACCACCACCTTATCCTACTACCTCCTTCTCCTACAACCACCTTGTCAAACCACCACCTTCTCCTACCACCACCTTCTCCCACAACCACCTTGTCCTACCATCATTTTATCCTACAACCACCTTGTCCTACCATCACTTTATCCTACAACCACCTTGTCCGACCATCACTTTATCCTACCACCATCTTGTCCTACCATCACCTTATCCTACCCCCACCTTGTCTTACCATCATCTTATCGTACCACCACCTTGTCCTACCATCACTTTATCATACCACCATCTTGTCTTACCATCCCCTTATCGTACCACCACCTTGTCTTACCATCACCTTATCCTACCACCACCTTGTCTTACCATCACCTTATCGTACCACCACCTTGTCCTACCATCACTTTATCCTACAACCACCTTTTCCGACCATCACTTTATCCTACCACCATCTTGTCCTACCATCACCTTATCCTACCACCACCTTGTCTTACCATCACCTTATCGTACCACCACCTTGTCCTACCATCACTTTATCATACCACCATCTTGTCCTACCATCACCTTCTCCTACTACCACCTTATCTTACCATCACCCTATCCTACCACCACCTTGTCCTACCATCACCTTATCCTACCACCACCTTGTCCTACCATCACTTTATCCTACCACCATCTTGTCCTACCATCACCTTATCCTACCACCACCTTGTCTTACCATCATCTTATCGTGCCACCACCTTATCCTACCACCAACTTGTCCTACCGTCACCCTCTCGTACCATCATCTCGGACATTAGATAAATAAAGCCTGGTGTGATAATAGACGACTTGCATAAATTCCATGCCGCATTTGATTTTAATCTTCTATGATCTTTAACGTATTTAAAATGATTATAGGTTTAATAGTTTATTAAATAATCTTATAATTTTATACCAATGTAGACTCCTTCACAACCCATTACATCTGTAATAAAACTGCATTGCCATTATTTTTAACCACCGTAAATACTGGAGCTTGCTACTTACCATAAGGTGAAAGGTGAGGGCAAACACAACCAAATGTATTTACCTGCATTCGGGTTCTAACTGTTGTTAAATCGTACAAAATGTTAAGAAGGTTACGGACGCTGCACTTTGTGATATAAATACAATATTTTAGTTTATCGTACATACGTTTTTTTTTTCGAAATTCATGTCCTATGACATCACAAGTGGTGACATAGACATTTCTTAGAATAGTATTGATTTAGTATCTGTGTCAGTTTGTAGAAGAGAAAGTTGGTATTATTCATATGTAAAGGCAAACCTATATATGCGCAGTTTGGACTTGAGATAGTGCGATGATATACAATGGCATTAGTTTTTCGTTGAGTTTGGTCGTGAACAGCAGTGAAAAATGTGAGTCAGTCCGATGGTCCTACAAAACATAAATATGTTGACTCTGTACCCCAACTATTTATCGTTTAGTTCTAGTTTGATGATACGGTGATGCACTTTCTATGAAGTTTCTAGTGACTTACGTGACTTAGGTTACAAGGAGGTTAAACTTAGTAATCTGGCCTGTTTTTGATAAGCGCGTATGAAAACATAACACTTATAATCGTACGCGAATTTTATTTCCGGAAAATAAAATAGATATGATGGTAGGATAAATAGAATACTAGGTAATTGTTAAACGTATCTTTAAATTTGTCTTAGCCTCGTGTGATAACATTTTCTTTATTCAACACTAACCTAGTATTCTTTATAAATTTCATTATTGTGCTAGATTTTTCTTATTTTCCCATTCTTTAAAATCTAGTTATTTTATTTTCCTTGTCCTACATTTGTAAGTGTATCAGACCTCGAAACTTAATTGAGTTTGAAGCTTAATCACTGTAAAAGTAAATATATACCAAAGAAAAAAACAACGCATGCTTTAGCAGATACATTGTCCGTTTCATTAGCGGATCAACACGTTATCTTCAAAAATATATTCACTGGTTTAATTGATGAATAATTAAAAGATCGGTCGATGGGGGATTGAGTATATTGACGAATACATTCTAGGCAATACATTATATATTTTCAGATTAGCGGCTTACACGTGGATTACATTTTTAGGTATTAGTTTTAAGTGTACAATAATAATCAATCTTACTCAAGCACAAATAAAATGATAGTTTACATAAAATGAACACATTCAGATTTTAAGCATGTAGGGATAAAGAAAACTAAAAAATCACTTCTTTTATGGAAAGTGTATGTGTATGGTATAAGAAACCAACAAAAATAAAAGTGACATAAGCTGTGGTTACCAGTTCCCAAGTTACACTCCATATATTCAAATTTATTAAATAACAATTTTTGGGTACACGCTAAGTATATGACAAATAATCATGGAAATTTACTATATATCATTGTAATTGAACATAAGGTGAAAGAAAATGAATCGTTTAATTATGAAGAAATTCTTTTAAGGATATAGGACGGCAGAATGTAACACAACATAATTAATAGATAAATGCTATTTTGCTATTGACATTTTCGGAATTGTCCGATATGAAACCTCGTGGTTGGGAATAGCCCTACAGGACCGAGCTGTGTTGTATGCGATCAGCGTTATTTTCATCCGATGTCAGTGCTTATATATGGACCGACAAATCCAAAATACTTTGAATATTAAGCTTGTAAAAACTGCTTACAGTTAACATTAGCAGTACATTTTTGTTACATATATTTTTATAATTTTACAAAGAATTCGGAGTAACAAATTTTCTATACAATAAGGAATGAACACATCGTTGTCTGTTTGTTTCCCTATTGTCCCACCAACAGTATTTCAGTTATCTGGAGGCGGTGTCCACTTGAAGCAGATATAGCGCTGCCTTCATTGTGTATAGCATGCCGTGAACACCTGGCATGATACCACACCCAGTCACATTATCCTGACACCGGGCCAACCATTCATGGAACTACCCTTATATTTGCTTGAGCTTTAGCAAGGGAGCTATACCACTACCATTTTTAACGACTTTGGTATGTCGCGGCCCGGGATCGAACCCGGGGCCTCCCTTACTTGGAGCCGACGTTGCTGTATGATTGTATTTAAATTTAGTGCAATTAGAGCACATGCGTATAATGCAATGATGTATGTTTACAGAAATTGATAGAAAACAATAATTCTGCATTATATTGTGCACAAAGGTAAAACTTACTATACATTTTTGTATAATTTTTTGTATAATAAGGCTAATCCAGCTAAATAAATTCTGGCTAAAGGTGATATCTTGCCAGGCTTTGTTTTTTTATACCAACTTATATAATATTATTATCTTTACCTTCATGCACATATTCAAACCTTTATTAATATTATACGTTTTTATTTAACAAATTCATTTAAGATCTCTGTATCAGTCAGACATGAAAACAAGCCAGCAAGAAGAAGAGTTATACACATTAAATGACGGCTTCCTGTATGCAAAATATGCAAAATAATTATTTAATGAAAAAACTATGTACAAATTTCTACAAACATTTACAGTAGCTGATTATTCTCTCGACATACATCAACAAATAGCACTCATTCAATACTACATAAAACAGCGTATCTCAATACAAACAAGTGCTGAATTAATCTCTATATTACTTAAAAAGGACAAAAAACCTCAACATCATTTTTATATTGTAAAAGAAGACTTTATAAATGTACTAAAATTGAACTAACCCCTAGAAGGAAGTTTAAATATGTTCAATGTAAAAATAACCCGATGACATGCTTAATTTAAACGAGACAACATATACTTGGCAGAACAATTCAAACATGGTAAGTGCATATACAAGACCCATCCAAACTACTGAAAAAAGTAAATAAAGTGACCAATAAGTAGTTTAAATAAGCGTTTATAGATATACCATGAAGGTATTTAATATGTTAAAGTTAATAGCGCCAATGACTTATATACAAAGAACCATGTGCATTTAGTTAACGGTTTAACATTTTTTAATATTAGGAAAAAGAAATAAACGAAAATCTCTTGGTTTTACCATGATTGCAAGACATACAAAAAATAAATGAAAAAAAGAAAGTCGTGAAATCTTAAATGTACATTGGGAGTAGTTCTCCTGGCAGTTTCTTGTTGTTGTTCTTGATGATATTTTAAGGTAGATTTTTTTGATTTCTGACTTTATTTGCTATAATTATGATAATCTCGTACTAATAATTAAAATCGACACCTAGGCTGTGCTCATTTAAAAAAAATGATAAAGCGCTGTGCGATGCTGATTTTTTTTTTCGAAAATAAAACAAAATGTAATAAATATGCAGTCGGAATTCCTCGGGTAATTTCGTTCTCGGGACAATTATCCGTAGTGTCCCGATTGGTCATATTCGCTGACAGCACTGGAAATGCTATTTTTAGATGTGCGCGAACATGACCTTTCAAAAATCGTTTTGCCGGTATCTTTAAATGTTGCATAAACATGTAAAGGCGTACCGAGAATCCATATACATTTACCTTCAAGGTTTAGAAAATGTAATAATAAAAAGAAATAAAACAACATCTCCCGTTTTCTGATATGTCTTCGCAAAACTACAGACATGCACAAAACAAACTTTAAATAATAATAATAATAAATAGAACGCTGTTTACCGAATTCGGACCCGTATTTTATCAGGGTTATTGTAAAGGGGTGGTTAGCATAATGTGCATCGGAAGTAGTACCCCTGACATAAAGTTGTTTTTATATTTTGAGATAGGTTATTTTGTTTTTGACTGTTTTTGCTATAATGAAGATAATCTCATACAATTTGGTGCAAAACAAAGTTAAAACATTGTAGAGTTATAAAAATTCAAAATAACCGCACTCTTCTGTTCAATAATGGACCGATCCATTTAGACCGGAACTGATAATTTCACTGAAATTATGCGGGTACACTATGCGAAAATGATGGTGCATGTTTTCAGTGGCGGATAAACGTCCTTGCAACACTCAACTTTTCTTCGCAGAGGCCCTTTTAATTGCTCTTATTCAGCATATATAGTTTTGTTTTTCCCATAGAAACGGTTCGCTGTTAAATTGCTTCCAAAATTTTGACATTTACTGTAGAGAAAAGAACAAATCCATTTAGGGTCGTGTAACCTATAAAAATCCGCTAAACAAACTTTCCACATGTGCAAATTTCAGTGAGCATTTCATATATAGGCGTCGCGCTCCAGCGCGTCGCAAATAACTTCTCACATTTGAAGTCGAATGCATAAATTTTCATTAAAAAACTGACTACGGCTCCACATTGTCAAAGTAAATATTTGAGGCATGAAGCAGAAGTTAAGTACATTCCCCTACAAGAGTGTATGAAATTATTAATTTGACATATCCAATATTGATATCAAATAAACATATACTTGGCTGTACGTATTTAAAATATTGCTCTTGTATTATAATGCAGGAAAACAAAGATTTTTTATCTAAGATGTTATCTTTAAAATTCTAAAGTGATACTAACTGTAAATATTTAAAAGGGTAATAACTTGACTTTCTATAGCAAGTTTTAATTACTGATTCACTTCGTAGCTGCGATAAAATTTATCATCATAGTTAAAGTAGTACAAACTTAATATACAATTTTAATTTACAAATACCCTAGTTAAAACAACAAATAGTGCAGGAACACATCAACTCCCCACACCAGTTACGTCTTGTTGTGCTACAGTGACCATTGTCGTTATGAAAAACTCGCGATCATGGTGTAGATCATGCTTTTGTATATCAATATAGGTGTCAATTTTAAAAAAAAGTATTCATATGATCCAAATCTCGTTCATCAAGCCCGATGACGGGTTTTCTGTTGGTGGCATAGGTTACTGTGATCTGATCGAACTTGGCCTCTGACGTACCGTTTGATCTACTCGAGGCAATTGTAAAGTGTTGTCATCAATAGCGTGGTTGTCTGAAGTATAAAGCATATTGTTCGTCTTCACCCATTTATGTCTTGCTACCTTTTGGACTGTTCTTAATATCTGCATTGTTAATTTCTGCGTGATAAATGGCACGAATCTGGTTTATTTCCCCGCTCAACTCGTACGCATTCTCAACATCGTTATAAATCCCTTTAGTATCATGAACCGTGTTCGTTAAAAAATGGTCGCTTCTTTCACTTTTCAAACGGTCGTTTCCATTAGAAGGAACGCATTCGTTTGGTCGTATTCGCCACCTCTGTTGTCCTTATGGTTTGAAACTTTATACACATTTTCCGTTTCGAAGTAACCTTTTTGGCCTGTAGCGCTCTTTGGTCCGTACACTTGTTCGACTATTTCCGTAACAGGATTTGTGGAAGTACGAAAGGCTTCAGATTCAGCGGAACTGGTACTAGTGTGATTATTCACGCTTTCTTGAAGTGGGAAGCTTCTTGTAGTGTTGTACACATTTTCTGTTGGCATTTTGTGAAGTGCCCGTTCACCGCTTACGTCGTACACACTTTCAGCCATCTGGAGAGAGGCATGGCAGGTTTGGGCGTTGGGTAGAGCTGCACAATATTTTGTCTTTCCAAGGACAAAGTAATTATTTCCTGCGTACGATGTGCTGATGTTCTCGATAGTCTGCTCCTGTGGAAGTGGTGCGTCGTACTCGGTATTAGCGACGACTAATGTTTGGGCAGTACCTTTGCTGGTAGCTGTTGAAAGACGTCTGTGAACATAAAAAGGGAAAGCAGTTATAATATCGCTTTGTAATTTACTATGTGAAAAATGTAAAATTATAAATATATACATTAGTAAACTGTGCTTGAATAAAGGGTTCGTCTTTCTCGTGGTCTTCTTCAGTTGTTAAACTGATAAAATGTGTTTATTTGTTACCTTAAGTATGGTCAGTATGTTTATAAATATATATTACAACAAAAAACGAAGAGGATTTGAGTTAAAACAAGAATTATATTTTATATTTCACAAATGACAATAGATAGGTGGCTGGAAAACTGCCTGAAAACTAACTAAACAAATGATATTATATATCAGGTGGAACACTTACTCACGCTTTGAATACGCTATCAGGTCAGGCTATGAAAGCATATTATAGACTTAAATCTTTATTAACTAACTTACCTGGCATGAAAGTGAGTCATACAATTGATCTATTTGATAAACTTGTACTTCCGATTCTCAATTATGGTGCCGAAGTCTGAGGATACAACATTGCAACAAAGATTGAACGTGTACACTTACTTTTCTGTAAACAATTACTTGGTGTTAAAACCCAAACACAGAATTCACTTGTATATGGAGAGTTAGGTAGAATGCCTCTTAGACAACTAAGATTAGTTAAAATAATAAAGTATTGGTTCAAGATCCTACAGAGTGAAGACAAAAAATACATTAAACACACATACATCGTTATGTTGCATGATATGGAAATAATACCAAACAGAATGTCTTGGGCGTCATACGTGAAAAATATACTGGAAACATACGGCTTTAGTGAAGTGTGGTTATACCAAGGAGTAGCAAACATTAGTTATTTTATAAATATCTTTAAACAGAGAATCAAAGATTGTTATGTTCAAAACTGGCATATGGAGATTAATAATTCTACAAAGGCATCTACGTATATATTTTTTGCTGAATTTAGTTTTAAAATGTATCTAGACACAGTATCGATACAAAAATACAGAATTGCAATGACTAGGCTCAGAGTGTCATCACATAGACTGGAGGTAGAAACAGGGCGTTGGCACAAACCCAATCCAGTACCGGTCAATGAAAGAAAATGTAAATACTGTCATAAATTAGAGGACGAATTCCACTTTGTTTTAGAGTGTCCGTTATATACAGAACTTAGAAATACCTACATAAGGCCATTTTTCTGGACGAATACAAACTCCATTAAATTTCGAGAATTATTTACTAGTACAAATAAAGTGAAATAAATTTAAAACTTGCTGCTTATATTTTTAAAGCATTTGAACAACGTACAGCTAACGTCAGTTTGCTTTAGTAGATTATTATGTCCTAAATTAAAATAAAAAAAATATTTAATGACTAGTCTCTATGCATTAGATTTAGACTCTTACCACTACATATAGCTCTTCTAATTGTATCACAATTATAAAGCTTATTACTTTTTAGTTACTATTTACTATTTAGTTACTTTGTTTCCATGGTAACTTTGTTAAACAACCTACCATTGCTATTTATGTATGATTATATGCTTGTGTATGGATGGGTCTCTGGCCCGATATACGAATAAAATTCTATTTGTCAGGAAACTAAGAAATATGTAAATACACATATGTTCATATCATAAGACACAATTCCGATCATTGCCATAGCAATTCTCAAAATGGACTCTGCAAGATCGTATATGGTGTTTATGCTACATTAATAAGGTACAAGTCAAACCTATACAATCTAATTATATTTATTATTTGTTTTATATGATAAAATTTAAAAATACATACTATGCATACACGTACCTGCATTTTAGGTAGATTACAATTCCTGCCAAGCAGCCCCCCAAAACCATAGGCAGACCGACTCCCAGACCAATCCAGAGTCCTGAATCAAATTGTCATATGTGAGAAAGCATGTTGACTTTAGAAGCTTCTTACTGCTAAGAACAGTGGCAGCAGGACACATTAAATTGGTGATTAAGGTGGACTTTTAAAGGCTCCTTTAATTCACAACATTAATTTTAATTCGGACATTAAATACACGTATCTATGTTTTCTTTGTAAATACAAATACATTGCCTATAATATATTTTTTTACAAGCTGATATTAAGTACTGCAAAAAAAAAAACACGTTATTTTCAATACTCGTACATGATATATTTGTAATTTAAAATAAAATAAATAGTTTCAATAAGATTACCGTCCGTTTCTGTGGTTGGTATAGAAGCCGTGGTGGGAACTGCATGTGAAATGAATGAAAACTGTTTTATTTTAGACGTACAATGACCGGAAAGTAATTACACCGTAAAATGTATAACTTCAAATAAAACGGCCTTAATGTATTAGGCTCATGGCAATCATTCAAGAAACGCGGGTTCTAGATTTTTTGATAAAAATGTCGTCGACGTTTACTAAATATTAATTCTCTTTACAAGCTGATATTAAGTACGGCAAAAAACGTTATTTTCAATACGCGTACATAATATATTTGTTATTTAAAATTAAATAAATAGTTTCAATAAGTTTACCGTCCGTTTCTGTGGTTGGTATAGAAGCCGTGGTGGGAACTGCATGTGAAAGGAATGAAAACTGTTTTATTTAAGTCGTACAATGACAGGAAAGTGATTACACCGTAAAATGTATAACTTCAAATAAAATGGCCTTAATGTATAAGGCTCATGGCAATCATTCAAGAAACGCTGGGTTCTAGATTCTTTGATAAAAATAGTCGTCGATGTTTACTAAAAACAAATTCTCTTTAACATGCACTCAGTAGTGCTTCATATGTACAACATTTTCATGTACAACACGATTGAAATAATGATATCATCTTACTAATTTCGCATAAGGCATTTGTATCTTCTGTATCTCCTTTGAAACTTATCTTTCCTTCGTTGTAATATCCAAATGTTACCGGATGTCGCAGATTCATGTCTGTGCCTGAAAATAGAAACAACAACAACAGCAACAAAAACAATAGTATATAACCTAACAAAGTTTTGACTTGTTTGTCGAGTTAGAATAGCATTTTTAAAATTAGCTTTATGTTGCAACTAAAACTCTGTATTATTATGTAATGGCTTAATAAATCATTTTGTTCGTTTGGTGTGGTTTTCTTTCTGTTTTGTGATGAGATATATATCCGGCACATTTTAAAAATGGGACCATCGACATTCTGCATACCAACCTCAATATCTTTATCGATTACCAAATCAATTCAAAACCCGTAAGTGATATAAGGGATGGGATGGGATTAGCCGGCATTTACTGCGCAGCGACATTTCTATCATTATAGCACAGGGGCACTTATGAGGTGCCCAGGCACTGAACCCGGTCGGTCCATTATACCGACACCGACGAGTCAGGCGTAATGCTATCCCCTTAGCCCCGAGCGTTAAGAGGGAAGCCACCACTACCAACTTTAAAGACTTTGGTTGGACCCGGCCGGGGTTTGAACCCACGACCTCCCGATTCGCAAGCCGACGCTCTACCACCGAAACAATGATTTAAGGTTCCTCTAGTTGGCATAAACTACAGATGCACATTACATTAGGAAATATTCTAAATATTTATATGCCACTTATCCTATGACTTATTCAATATGTATTTCTGAACATGTAGTAGTTTAATCTGAAAAGATATAAGACAAGAATGAAATAAACTTCATTCACTATAAATTCCAGTATGCATTTATTTAAAGAAACATTTACCTCGACGAATAACCATGGTCCCGATCGTATTAGTCCAGTACAGTTCATTTGCAGACAAGGGTAGTGCATTTATATCTGTTGCATAGACAGTTTCCAGGAAGGTTTTACAGAAAGTCACCTGCCAAGCCCAGTTGCTTACTGATATGTTTACAAATTTGAATTCATCACCAGTGTCTGAGAAATAGAAAAATTAAAACGTGTCGTGAATATATTTTTTACCCGTTTGTCTTCAGAATGACACTTATTGCATTATGAAAATATGACAAGGTTATATGATAACCACAACTTTTATTTGAATCAAAATACTATACAGTGGAGCTTAGTGCTAATTAAATGCAAAAGCGATGAAACAATGAAACGAGGGTCAAGGGACATTATACAAAGAAACTCCAAGAGTTAATGCTCTGGAACTGCAAGTCGGCAGAAGAGCCAAAGGGGGTGTTTGAACCGTTACAGGGCTCTAGCCTCCCTCTTTCTAAGAGTATTTTGGAATACAAACAAACAGCATTTAAATGGGCAAATAATATCAAATTACAAATTGTATTCCCGTAATAGAAATGGAGTTGCAAACTAGATAGCGTAAGACGAAATATTTCTTTGTATTACGTTAATTACCTTCAATTATCGTTACATTATGCTAGATAAATAATTACTTACATATCATTCTTCTGCAAACGATTCCAGATACTGTAGTGTTATCACATTGTTCCCACGTATATTTATTGCTTTTTTCAATGGCCAAACACACCGTCCCGTCAATACCGTCTGTTTGCAATGGGGCTGGAGCAAACCAAATACATTTTCTTTTGTTTTCTATTGTGTGTTACATTGCACCTACAAATTTATGGTGCTTTATTCAATTATTTGCTGAGGAAAACCTACGACAAATATCTGGGTAGAACCACCGGTGCATAGCTATAATGTAAGCTGGAAAACCTTCCAACATGAAAGTTTTCACCCATCCCGACTGGAACTAGAACACGCAGGTAAGGGTCTAAGGAGTATTATTTCAGGTATTCCCATCTAAAGACATATTTTACTGAATATAGATGTTAAAGTGAACGGGTCTCAATATTGTTTGCCACGGAAGCATGTTTTCATTTTCTGAACATGTACTATATATTTGCGAACTTAAGTCTATTAACACATATATATAACAAGCGTAATTTGCTAGCAAATTAAAAAAGATTTTATCGGCACATGGATGAATATATGTTTTATTGTCAACTTCACCTTGAACACATCAGAACAATAAACATAAAACATAAGACAAAATGGTAACGATCAAAATAATTCCAAAATTAAGTTTCTTATGTTTCTTTGAAACAATTAGAGAGGGAATAAGAATACGTGGTAAATAACAATGTTTTATTTATTTGGGTTTTACGGCACACCGACATTTAATAGGTCATACGGCGACGAGATAACAATGTATGCTATAAAATGTTATAAATCATTTCGAAACATTAGATGCAGTGCTAATTCAGAATTTTTGTTCAACATAAAATAGAACCATATATGGAAAACAGTACACCCTTTCATTTCACCTTTCTCAGTAATTACTAAGCTAAGGTAACAAAACAATATCATGTCGACATTGTCTTGACATGATGTTTTCATCTCATTTTGTGGAGTTATTACTAGAGATTTAAGCAGTATTATCAACAGCGTCAGAAAAACAACAACTTTTGTGTTTAAAAAATGTACACATTTAGTGTATGACACAATTGTATTCACACGAAACGTTAAATAGCTCAATTAGAAAGATTACCTAACTGATATACGGACAGCTAAACGTCTGCCACCGCGTCCACAAGGCAATCCGCTGCATGATCTGCTGCAATAGATTGGCCAAGTAGCCGCCCCCGAATCAATCCTGTTTAGACAGTAACACGTCAATATACGCGACATGTAAAATCTCTGAAGAACGAATAGAAATTAAGATTGATTAGTACAAAAGTATTGTTTAAATGGGCCAATCTTCATTAATATTTATTTAAACATGCAGAAAATATTACCCTTTTAAATTGTAATAATTGTTTAAAATTAAAACTTTCAAATGTTATATTTGTGTGACTTTGTTTTTAACTCACTTTGACTCCGAGCAAGGTGATGTTATGTAAAAGACAGTATGAGAAACACATGTCGATGCTGCTAGCGTTAAATGTGCGGTTGGTGTCCCGGATCAATGAAACATACTCCCAGCAACCTGTATGGGAACATAGAAGTCTGAGACACGTGATGTAGGAATTTGATTAGTCGGTAAGAAAACATATAAATATATTTCTTTTGTGCCATGTCTTTTCATCAAATGATATTTAGTTATAGTGTAGTTTTTTTAACCTGTTAAAATATCCATACGATTTCACGGTTTGGCGCAGAATTATTTAGTAGTCGGCAGATTCTCGATATAAATAGCATGTATACCATGACTTTCCTTCAATACAGATATTCCGTTACGATGTCCGCTTTGGGTCAGTGGTTACTGCTTATGGCTTGAGGTTTGAGATTCGAGACTTGGCGTCGGAACATTATTTTGCTCACCTACCGATGACTTAAATGTGTTAACAGTCTCGGGTAAAATGAGTTCCAAGGGTATGAACGAAAATTAATGTTTTACAGGACAATCCTTCGACTAACGAACACGTGTTGTGTATATTTTAATAATAAAATATCTGAAAACATATTAATATAAATATGCATAAAGAAACAAAATCAAATGAGAAAGAAAACAATATAAATGTAAATAACGTAAAAAACATGCATAAAACCCCATCTTAAACAATAAAATTTAAATAAATAATAAAAACCCCATAAACAATCAATGTAGAGAAATAAATATTTTTTTTCTGTAAATAAAATCACTCACAACACGGTTCGAACTAGCGAACTGTAGTTTTCAAACCAAAAAGTTTAACCACCTCACCGAGGACATCTTGGGGTTGGGCGTTCCGAATAAATATTATGAACCTATCGCGGTAGGTTTAACTTATATTAGGTAAACGGAGTTACGCGACTACTAATTCATTGCGCGACCAACCGTAGTCTGGTTCCCAGCTTCTATTGTAAACATTTAGACAAAGGGCAGGTAATCCAGACTAGACCAACCGTGAAATCTAATAGATATTTTGACAGGTTAAAAAACTACACTATACTTATAATGGAGAGAATGCAAAGTGTTAAATAGATTATTTACAATACTCGTTTACACGTTATGACATAAAATTATATTGCATCCTTTTTGGTAAAACAGTGTGAACTTGCCTTTGTAATCAAAGGTTGTAAATGCCCTAACATAACCAACCCAGGGTTGTGTTCTGTTTATGATACTGCTATTGATATCAATAAATGCTCCACTAGCCATTGAAGTAGATTTCTGGCTGGTACAGTCTGCACGAAGTGTTAGCCTTGGTCCATGTAGAAGTTGTAGACAAGGACACCCGGGGCATATCTGTTAAAATAAAATAACTTAACATGCTGTTGTTGTGTTAAAGTTGTTATTAACTTTGTTAGAAGATGTGTGCTTTAACAAATAGGCGCATCCATCCATCCATCCATCCATCCATCCATCTATCTACCTACCTACCTACCTACCTACCTACCTACCGACCGACCGACCGACCGACCGACCTACCTACCTACCTACCTACCTACCTGACGAATCAGTCGAAAATTCAATAAACGAGAAAAGGTTAATATTAAATTCTGATTTTTATAAAAATCGTTCATACAAGGCATCTACATATAAATTAGTTGCTGATTTTAATTTTAATTTGCATTTACGTACAGCATTGGCTGTTCTCAGAGTGTTTTCAAATAGAATTGAAACAGAAGCCAGACAATTTCATATTCCACAACCAGTACCAATACAGAAATTGTAAATATTTTCATAATAGGAGACGACATTCACATTATATTAGATTGTCCTTTCTGCACAAAATTGAGAACGATATTCACAAAATCATAATTTTGAAGAAATACATATATCTGAAAGTTAAATGATTTTTTTCTTGTACATGTAAACATGTGCATTTAAAACTGGGTCCATATGGTTTTAAATCTTCCATGGAATTTAAAATTGCATCAACATTTATTAACAAACTTGCTATGTTCTAGAAATGTACACGTATTTGCTTTTTGTTTATATGTGCTTTCGTTATTATATTACCCCTATATATGGCTTTCCTAATCTACTCGTAAGTTGAAAATTAATTCAGATGGATACTTCAGTGTTACACATGTGTGAAATAAGATGGAAACATTGTTAAACTACCATACCATTGATAAGTATGCATGTTAAAATATACTCGTGTAGTAAATGGTCTCTGGCCTGATGTACGACTTAAGTCCTTCTTCTTTATTTTGAGTGTAAAATTGGTAAAAAAACGTCATTGGTTACAATCTTAAACCTTATCTTAAACAAACAGTAACGATAAAAAGCAAATTAGTTTTAGGCAAGGAAGTCCGTAAGGCCAGACAGAATTTCAAAACATCCGAATACACAGGTACTTGTATGCCATCATTACATTTCATCAGATTCAGACAACGTTGTAGATACAGTTGATTCCGCTTATTTGCATTTATAACTTCCCAGACAAATTTATGCAAATAACCGGAATATGCGTTCAACCGAAAACCAATAACGATTACTATTTCACTGATTGTATTGTCTTTTCAGTTGCTGCACATTTAAATATTTATAATTAACCAACAGCCACAACGTCACTTAAAAATGAAAATCATATATCTGTATATAATTGTATAGGATTTAACAAACAAAACTCGCTTGGCGCTCGGCAGCTGTCGTACAATGACCAGAAAGTAATTACGCCGTAAAATGTATAACTTCAAATAAACTGCCTTAATGTATTAGGCTCATGGCAATCATTCAAGAAACGCGGGTTCTAGATTCTTTGATAAAATGTCGTCGATGTTTACTAAAAACAAATTCTCTTTACATGCACTCAGTAGTGTTCATATGTACAACATGTTCATGTACAACACGAATGAAATAATGATATCATCTTACATATTCCGCATAAGGCATTTGTATCTTCTGTATCTCCTTTGAAACTTATCTTTCCTTCGTTGTAATATCCAAATGTTACCGGATGTCGCAGATTCATGTCTGTGCCTGAAAATAGAAACAACAACAATAGCAACAAAAACAATAGTATATAACCTAACAAAGTTTTGACTTGTTTGTCGAGTTAGAATAGCATTTTTAAAATTAGCTTTATGTTGCAACTAAAAACTCTGTATTATTATGTAATGGCTTAATAAATCATTTTGTTCGTTTGGTGTGGTTTTCTTTCTGTTTTGTGATGAGATATATATCCGGCACATTTTAAAAATGGGACCATCGACATTCTGCATACCAACCTCAATATCTTTATCGATTACCAAATCAATTTAAAACCCGTAAGTGATATAAGGGATGGGATGGGATTAGCCGGCATTTTGCCGATACTGCGCAGCGACATTTCTATCATTATAGCACAGGGGCACTTATGAGGTGCCCAGGGACTGAACCCGGTCGGTCCATTATACCGACACCGACGAGTCAGGCGTAACGCTGTACTCTTAGCCCCGAGCGTTAAGAGGGAAGCCACCTCTACCAACTTTAAAGACTTTGGTTTGACCCGGACGGGGTTTGAACCCACGACCTCCCGATTCGCAAGCCGACGCTCTACCACCTGAACAATGATTTAAGGTTTCTCTAGTTGGCATAAACTGCAGATGCACATTACATTAGGAACTATTCTAAATATTTATATGCCACTTATCCTATGACTTATACAATATGTATTTCTGAACTTGTTCTAAACATGTAGTGGTTTAATCTGAAAAGATATAAGACAAGAATGAAATTAACTTCATTCACTATAAATTCCAGTATGCATGTTGATTTATTTAAAGAAACATTTACCTCGACGAATAACCATGGTCCCGAACGTATCAGTCCAGTACAGTTCATTTGCAGACAAGGGTAGTGCATTTATATCTGTCGCCTCGACAGTTTCCGTGAAGCTTCTTTTGCAGAAAGTCATCAGCCGAACCCAGCTGTTTACTGAGCTGTTTACAAATGCGAATGTCTCACCACTGGCTGAGAAATAGAAAAATCAAAACGTGTCGTGAATATATTTTTTACCCTTTTGTATTCAGAATGACACTTATTGCATTATGAAAATATAAAAAAGGTTATATGATAACCACAACTTTTATTTGAATCAAAATACTATACAGTGGAGCTTAGTGCTAATTAAATGCAAAAGCGATAAAACAATGAAACGAGGGTCAAGGAACATTATACAAAGAAACTCCAAGAGTTAATGCTCTGGAACTGCAAGTCGGCAGAAGAGCCAAAGGGGGTGTTTAAACCGGTTACAGAACTCTAGCCTCCCTCTTTCTAAGAGTATTTTGGAATACAAACAAACAGCATTTAAATGGGCAAATAATATCAAATTACAAATTTTATTCCCGTAATAGAAATGGAGTTGCAAACTAGATAGTGTAACGCGAAAGATTTCTTTGTATTACGTAAAAAGCCTTCATTATGCTAGTTAAATAATAACTTACATGTACGTTCTTTGCAAACGATTCCAGATACTGTAGTGTTATGACATTGTTCCCACGTATATTTATTGCCTTTAGCAATGGCCAAACACACCGTCCCGTCAATGCCGTCTTTTTGCAACGTGCCTGGAGCAAACCCAATACATTTTATTTTGTTTTCTGTTGAGTGTTACATTGCACCTACACATTTATGGTGATTTATTCAATTATTTGCGGAGGAAAACCTACGACAAATATCTGGGTAGAATCACCGGTGCATAGCTGTAATGCAAGCTGGAAAACCTTCCCACATGAAAGTTCTCACCCATCCTGACTGGAACTAGAACATTCAGGTAAGGGTCTGAGGAGTTGGAATTACATGTATTCCGATCTAAAGACATATTTTACTGAATATAGATGTTTAAGTGAAAGGGTCTGTCAATATTGTTTGCCACGGAAACATGTTTTCATTTTCTGAACATGTACTATATATTTGCGAACTTAAGTCTATTACCAAATCTATATAACAAGCGTAATTTGCTAGCAAATTAAAAAAGATTTCATCGGCACATGGATGAGTCTTTTAAAAGAATATAAGTTTTATTGTCAACTTCACCTTGAACACATCAGAACAATAAATATAAAACATCAGACAAAATGGTAACGATCAAAATAATTCCAAAATTTAGTTTCTGCTGTTTCTTTGAAACAATTAGAGAAGAAATAAGAATACGTGGTATATAACAATGTATGTTATAAAATGTTATAAATCATTTCTAAGCATTAGATGCATTTCTAATTCACAATTTTTGTTCAACATATAATAGAACCATATATGGAAAACAGTACACCCTTTCGATTCACCTTTCTCATTAATTACTTAGCTAAGGTAACAAAACATTTAATGGCGACATTGTCTTGACATTATGTTTTCATCTCATTTTGTGGAGCTATTACTAGAGATTTAAGCAGTATTATCAACAGAGTCAGAAAAACAACAACATTTGTGTCTGAAAAATGTACACATTTAGTGTATGACACAATTTTATTCACACGAAACGTTATATAGCTCAATTAGATAGATTACCTAACTGGTATATGGACGTATAAGCGCCATAGCGTCCGCAAGGCAATCCGCCGCATACTCTGCAATGACTTGTCCAAGTTTCCGACGCCTTAGGAATCCTGTTTAGACAGTAACACGTGTAACACGTCAATAGACCCGCCGTGTAAAATTTCTGAGGAAAAAAAAATAGAAATTAAGATTGATTTGTACACGAGTCTTGTTTAAATGGGCCAATCTTCGTAATTATTTATTTAAACATGCAGAAAATGTTACCAGTTTAAATTGTCATAATTGTTTTAAACTAAACTTTCAAATGTTATATTTGTGTGACTTTGTTCTTAACTTACTTGGATTCCGAACACGGTGTTGTTATGTAAGAGACAGTATGAGAAACACATGTCGATGCTGCTAGCGTTAAATATGCGGTTGGTGTCGTGCATCATTGTAAGCTCCGACCAGCAACCTGTATGGGAACATAGAAGTCTGAGACACGTGATGTAGGAATTTTGATCAGTCGGTAATAAAACATATAAATATATATCTTTAGTGCCATATTCTTTTCATCAAATAATATATAGTTATAGTGCTTTTAACCTGTCAAAATATCCATACGATTTCACGGTTTTGCGCACAACTAATAAGTTGTCGGAAGACTCTCGATAGAAATAGCATGTATACCGTGACATTGCTTCAATACAAATATTCCACACAATGTTCGCTTTGGGTCAGTGGTTACTTCTTATGGCTTGAGACCTTGCGTTTAGAGGTTTGAGACTTGGCGTCGGAACATAATTTTTGCTCACCTACCGATGACTTAAATGTGTTAACAGTCTCGGGTAAAATGAGTTCCATGGGTATGAACGAACAAAATGTTTTACAGGACAATCCTTCGACTAACGAACACGTGTTGTGTATATTTTAATAATAAAATATCTGAAAACATATTAATATAAATATGCATAAAGAAACAAAATCAAATGAGAAAGAAAAATAAATGTAAATAACGTAAAACATGCACAAAAACCCATTTAAAACAATACAATTTAAATAAATAATAAAAACATAAACAATCAATGCAGAGAAATAAATACATTTTTGCAAATAAAATCACTCACAACACGGTTCGAACTGTAGTTTTCAAACCAAAAAGTTTAACCACTGCACCGAGGACATCTTGGGGTTGGGCGTTCCGAATAAATATTATGAACCTATCGCGATAGGTTTAACTTATATTAGGTAAACGGAGTTGCGCTTACTAATTCATTGCGCGACCAACCGTGAAATCGAATAGATATTTTGACAGGTTAAAAAAACTACACTATACTTATAATGGAGAGAATGCAAAGTGTAAAATAGATTATTTACAATACTCGTTTACACGTTATGACATAAAATTATATTGCATCCTTTTTTGGTAAAACAGTGTAAACTTGCCTATGTAATCAAAGGCTGTAAATGCCCTAACATAACCAACCCAGGGTTGTGTTCTGTTTATGATACTGCTTTTGATATCAACAAATGCTCCACTGCCATTGAAATAGATTTCTGGCTGGTACAGTCTGCACGAAGTGTTAGCCTTGGTCCATGTAGAAGTTGTAGACAAGGACACCCGGGGCATATCTGTTAAAATAAAATAACTTATCATGCTGTTGTTGTGTTAAAGTTGTTATTAACTTTGTTAGAAGATGTATCCTTTAACAAATAGGCGCATCTATCTGTCTGCCTGTCTGTCTGTCTGCCTGCCTGCCTGCCTGCCTGTCTGTCTGCCTGCCTGCCTGCCTGCCTGCCTGCCTGCCTGCCTACCTACCTACCTACCTACCTACCTACCTACCTACCTACCTACCTACCTACCTACCTACCTACCTACCTACCTACCTACCTACCTTCTTACCTACCTTCTTACCTATCTATCTATCTATCTATCTATCTATCTATCTATCTATCTATCTATCTATCTATCTATCTATCTATCTATCTATCTATCTATCTATCTATCTATCTATCTATCTATCTATCTATCTATCTATCTATCTATCTATCTATCTATCTATGTTGATTTATTTAAAGAAACATTTACCTCGACGAATAACCATGGTCCCGAACGTATCAGTCCAGTACAGTTCATTTGCAGACAAGGGTAGTGCATTTATATCTGTCGCCTCGACAGTTTCCGTGAAGCTTCTTTTGCAGAAAGTCATCAGCCGAACCCAGCTGTTTACTGAGCTGTTTACAAATGCGAATGTCTCACCACTGGCTGAGAAATAGAAAAATCAAAACGTGTCGTGAATATATTTTTTACCCTTTTGTATTCAGCACTTATTGCATTATGAAAATATGAAAAGGTTATATGATAACCACAACTTTTATTTGAATCAAAATACTATACAGTGGAGCTTAGTGCTAATTAAATGCAAAAGCGATAAAACAATGAAACGAGGGTCAAGGAACATTATACAAAGAAACTTCAAGAGTTAATGCTCTGGAACTGCAAGTCGGCAGAAGAGCCAAAGGGAGTGTTTAAATCGGTTACAGAACTCTAGCCTCCCTCTTTCTAAGAGTATTTTGGAATACAAACAAACAGCATTTAAATGGGCAAATAATATCAAATTACAAATTTTATTCCCGTAATAGAAATGGAGTTGCAAACTAGATAGTGTAACGCGAAAGATTTCTTTGTATTACGTAAAAAGCCTTCATTATGCTAGTTAAATAATAACTTACATGTACGTTCTTTGCAAACGATTCCAGATACTGTAGTGTTATGACATTGTTCCCACGTATATTTATTGCCTTTAGCAATGGCCAAACACACCGTCCCGTCAATGCCGTCTTTTTGCAACGTGCCTGGAGCAAACCCAATACATTTTATTTTGTTTTCTGTTGAGTGTTACATTGCACCTACACATTTATGGTGATTTATTCAATTATTTGCGGAGGAAAACCTACGACAAATATCTGGGTAGAATCACCGGTGCATAGCTGTAATGCAAGCTGGAAAACCTTCCCACATGAAAGTTCTCACCCATCCTGACTGGAACTAGAACATTCAGGTAAGGGTCTGAGGAGTTGGAATTACATGTATTCCGATCTAAAGACATATTTTACTGAATATAGATGTTTAAGTGAAAGGGTCTGTCAATATTGTTTGCCACGGAAACATGTTTTCATTTTCTGAACATGTACTATATATTTGCGAACTTAAGTCTATTACCAAATCTATATAACAAGCGTAATTTGCTAGCAAATTAAAAAAGATTTCATCGGCACATGGATGAGTCTTTTAAAAGAATATAAGTTTTATTGTCAACTTCACCTTGAACACATCAGAACAATAAATATAAAACATCAGACAAAATGGTAACGATCAAAATAATTCCAAAATTTAGTTTCTGCTGTTTCTTTGAAACAATTAGAGAAGAAATAAGAATACGTGGTATATAACAATGTATGTTATAAAATGTTATAAATCATTTCTAAGCATTAGATGCATTTCTAATTCACAATTTTTGTTCAACATATAATAGAACCATATATGGAAAACAGTACACCCTTTCGATTCACCTTTCTCATTAATTACTTAGCTAAGGTAACAAAACATTTAATGGCGACATTGTCTTGACATTATGTTTTCATCTCATTTTGTGGAGCTATTACTAGAGATTTAAGCAGTATTATCAACAGAGTCAGAAAAACAACAACATTTGTGTCTGAAAAATGTACACATTTAGTGTATGACACAATTTTATTCACACGAAACGTTATATAGCTCAATTAGATAGATTACCTAACTGGTATATGGACGTATAAGCGCCATAGCGTCCGCAAGGCAATCCGCCGCATACTCTGCAATGACTTGTCCAAGTTTCCGACGCCTTAGGAATCCTGTTTAGACAGTAACACGTGTAACACGTCAATAGACCCGCCGTGTAAAATTTCTGAGGAAAAAAAAATAGAAATTAAGATTGATTTGTACACGAGTCTTGTTTAAATGGGCCAATCTTCGTAATTATTTATTTAAACATGCAGAAAATGTTACCAGTTTAAATTGTCATAATTGTTTTAAACTAAACTTTCAAATGTTATATTTGTGTGACTTTGTTCTTAACTTACTTGGATTCCGAACACGGTGTTGTTATGTAAGAGACAGTATGAGAAACACATGTCGATGCTGCTAGCGTTAAATATGCGGTTGGTGTCGTGCATCATTGTAAGCTCCGACCAGCAACCTGTATGGGAACATAGAAGTCTGAGACACGTGATGTAGGAATTTTGATCAGTCGGTAATAAAACATATAAATATATATCTTTAGTGCCATATTCTTTTCATCAAATAATATATAGTTATAGTGCTTTTAACCTGTCAAAATATCCATACGATTTCACGGTTTTGCGCACAACTAATAAGTTGTCGGAAGACTCTCGATAGAAATAGCATGTATACCGTGACATTGCTTCAATACAAATATTCCACACAATGTTCGCTTTGGGTCAGTGGTTACTTCTTATGGCTTGAGACCTTGCGTTTAGAGGTTTGAGACTTGGCGTCGGAACATAATTTTTGCTCACCTACCGATGACTTAAATGTGTTAACAGTCTCGGGTAAAATGAGTTCCATGGGTATGAACGAACAAAATGTTTTACAGGACAATCCTTCGACTAACGAACACGTGTTGTGTATATTTTAATAATAAAATATCTGAAAACATATTAATATAAATATGCATAAAGAAACAAAATCAAATGAGAAAGAAAAATAAATGTAAATAACGTAAAACATGCACAAAAACCCATTTAAAACAATACAATTTAAATAAATAATAAAAACATAAACAATCAATGCAGAGAAATAAATACATTTTTGCAAATAAAATCACTCACAACACGGTTCGAACTGTAGTTTTCAAACCAAAAAGTTTAACCACTGCACCGAGGACATCTTGGGGTTGGGCGTTCCGAATAAATATTATGAACCTATCGCGATAGGTTTAACTTATATTAGGTAAACGGAGTTGCGCTTACTAATTCATTGCGCGACCAACCGTGAAATCGAATAGATATTTTGACAGGTTAAAAAAACTACACTATACTTATAATGGAGAGAATGCAAAGTGTAAAATAGATTATTTACAATACTCGTTTACACGTTATGACATAAAATTATATTGCATCCTTTTTTGGTAAAACAGTGTAAACTTGCCTATGTAATCAAAGGCTGTAAATGCCCTAACATAACCAACCCAGGGTTGTGTTCTGTTTATGATACTGCTTTTGATATCAACAAATGCTCCACTGCCATTGAAATAGATTTCTGGCTGGTACAGTCTGCACGAAGTGTTAGCCTTGGTCCATGTAGAAGTTGTAGACAAGGACACCCGGGGCATATCTGTTAAAATAAAATAACTATCATGCTGTTGTTGTGTTAAAGTTGTTATTAACTTTGTTAGAAGATGTATCCTTTAACAAATAGGCGCATCTATCTGTCTGCCTGTCTGTCTGTCTGCCTGCCTGCCTGCCTGCCTGTCTGTCTGCCTGCCTGCCTGCCTGCCTGCCTGCCTGCCTGCCTACCTACCTACGACCTACCGACCTACCGACCGCCCGACCGACCGACCGACCGACCGACCGACCG